>CM033796.1:41775303-42463854 GCA_019656835.1 Rhododendron ovatum | reverse complement strand
TGCGGGACAAAATAAACTATCACGTTGGCCGGTGAGAATTGATCTTTTCCGCCGTCATTAACCAACCAATGCAGGTGTTCATTGACAAGAGCACATGACACTATTTTCTGATAGTGAGGGAAGCAAATTTCTGTCCACGATTTGGTTCTGCAACTTCCAACCATACAGACCATACCGGCTTCACCAGTAGCTCTAGCTCTAAACCGCGTTACTGCCTTGTAGTCATCCGTGGAGGAGTCATAACAAAGCCCAGAAACAGCAATGGAGCCGTAGAGATCGCTCAACGGCTAGTGTGAAAGCAATTTCTTGCAACATCGTGTTAAGGGATTCCATAGGAACAAGTCATCATTAGCGTTTAATAGTAACAACCCCTTACACGAACCCCTAATTTCTTTGATACGTTGAGCAAACTGTAATGGTTTTGGTCTAGGGATCTCCATTACCGAACCATCATCATTTATACAGTGGAAGGAAAAATCCGGTTCATTACAATTAAACACGACGGTTACATGTTGTCTTTGAACAGAAAGATTGAATTTCGGATCGGATATCAAGAAATGCCAACTCTTCGAAACGCACCTGAATCGGAGAAGAGACTTGACTGGTAATTTTGAGTGTATCTGAAGGATTATCTCTGCCAGAACCTCCGAAAATCGATTTTTCAGTTATGTTTCCGGTTCCTCTGTTCTTCCCTGCACCATCTTAATTATTCCTTAAAAAACTGTTAGACATCACAGTGAAACTAGGGTTTTTTCTCGTACTGGACACAGAGTATAAATATAAGGGCCTGCAAGGTTTTAAACTCATTTAATGGGAAGAGAAAATCTTATTTACGGAGGAGCAGTAAATAAAGTTTTTGGTGCTCAATCTCGGCCGTTCAAGAGTATTTTGGACGGCCGAGATTGCGCGGAGCTTCAATGGGAAATTCATATATTTGCGCATGCAAGTTGCAACTGCTAGGGTTTAATTATGCTGGGAGATTTCAAGAGTTGGGCTGGTGACTGGTCCCTAGGTGTGTAATTTATCCAGGTAATTGGCCCATATTGCCAAGAATACCAGCCCAATCTAGAAAATGCACCATTAAAGAGTGACCCACACTTTAGTACCCAGACTAATACGTAAATAAAAAGGTTGTACTCCTTAATGAGAATTAGATGCAGTTATTTGGATTGGCCCGTAATTTTTTGTGGGCCAATAAGTGATCGAAACAGTATTGTATTTTTGTGAGCTAATTTTTTGTAGGAACCAATAAAAAAATATTTTAAGAATAATGAGCAGTATGATGATTATTCTTAGAATGTTATTCTATCGGTTGCTATAATAAATAAATATATAAATGCCTCAATCCGATATTGGTAAGGGCTTTTCACAATTCGTAGGGCTTTTTCAAAATGCACGATACAACGTTTCTAATATATATAATCAAGTCCATTGGGCGATTGTTGTCTAGTCATTCCATACCCTACTTCTGTTAATTTTGTAGAGGTCTTTAAGAATTTGTTGCAGTAAAATTCAAACTGGTCCGATATGAGAAGCATATGATCTAACAAACACTTTTGTTTTTCGGAGTATTTAGAAAATAAACTGCAAGTCAAATTTATCTTGATCAATGTTGTTGCCAGTATCCCGATCAATCTCATTTTTTCCATATGTAAAATGCTTAGCAATCGCAAGTGGAGTGAGTGCAGTTGACCTCTCTTACATGCTCTTATGCAAATGGGCAGACTTCGATCTCCGTGAGCCCCATCTCCCTTCCCCAAGTCTCTTAAGATAGCGTAAATTAAGATTAACGAATGGCAAAACAAGAAATTTGCTTAGCATCTCTAACAAAACACAATTCAGATCATGATTCAGTCAAGGGGCACTACAAGTAGTGCTCTTGGAACAACATTATATGGACCCGGATGAAATTCATTTAATTAGGAAAAATGGAAATGAAAAATCCACTTGGGAAACTATAGAAATCGATGTATTTACATAACTTTTTTGTGTTACGAAAGTAGTACTCCGTACTGTGAATGTGATTAGGCTTCGATTTATCTCCAGAGTGACTGGATTGACTATGGGATGGCATGAAAAAACAGAGGTCTTTGGTCTTCCGAAGAAAAATTCAAGAGCCGAGACGTTTGATCGGTAAAACCAGAGATAAAGAGATGCCAATTTTAAGAACTCATTTTCTCAGATAGATAACGAGGGACATAAGTATTCACGGAGGCCAATAAGGCACACAAAACGACAGGAAGTTAAGCCGTTTTCAAAAGCGAAACTTGAAAAAATAATGTCTTTTCTAAATTCAGGCAAGTAACTGTCACAATAAGTCGGTATTTGTGTGTGATGAAAGTGTTGTCTTTGCTCGGCGATAATAACCACTCAGAACAAATCAACTTCAAAACTTCCATACCTATGCTTCCACTTGCTTGTCCACTCAAGCCTGAATTTCCATGTACTCTTCCTCTTCTCCGTAGTGGCTGGGAGGCGAAACTAGACTTTCGACAACCATAACAGAGTCTATATATTCACTGTCATTAGGGATTGGAAAAACCCCTTGCGATTTTTTATCAAGACCCCATGCCAAAATCACGCGAATTTTGGGCCCAAAACGGAAACGCAATACCATATCTTTAATACAACACAGCGGAAGCAATTTAATCTTCCAATACGAAAGAGTAATCATGGGTATAACGAACAATCTCGTCCAAGATTCCTTTTTGCCATATTGCTTCATCACCAGTACCTCTATATCATTATACTTGGTGCTTCTACACTGAGCTAAAGAAAGGCATCCATTTAAAACTCCCAAACCAACTTTAATCAAACCAACTTTATCCGAACCAAGGATACCAGTAGTATGTTCTCTTGTTTCGTCACAATCAGGCATCGGCACCTTCACAAATTTATTTGTCCGCGGAACAAAACAAACAATCAAGTTGGTCGCTAGTGAGAATGGATCTTCCCCGATATTGCTTTCAGTAACCAGCCAATGCAGGCGTTCATCGACAAGAGTACTTGACACTATCTGCTTATAGAAAGGGTCGCAATTTTTTGTCCACGATTTGGTTCTGCAACTTCCGACCATACAGGCCATACCGGTTTCACCATCTCTAACCCACGTTACTACCTTGTAGTCATCCGTAGAGGAGTCGTAACAAAGCCCAGAAACATCCGTTATTGAGCTGTCGGAATATTGTTTCAAGAACTCGATTGAAAGCACCTTCTTGCAACATCCTGTGAACGGATTCCACATGAACAAGTCCTCCCTAGAATTTAATAGTACCAACCCATTACACGAACCCCCAATTCTCAGACATCCAGCAAATTGTAATCGTTTTGGCCTTGGGATCTCCATTATCGAACCATCATCATTTATACAGTGCAAGGAAAACTCAGGTCGATAATAATGAGACGCAACGATTACATGTCGTCTTTGAACAGATAGACTGAATGGTGGATCGGATATTAAGAAACGCCAACGCTTCGAAACGCACCTGAATCGGAGAAGATACCTAATCGGTAACTCCAAGAGTATGCGAAGGATGATCTCTTCAGGAACGTCTGGAAATCGAGTTTTTTGTTCTGTTTCCGTTGCCTCTGTTCTTCCCCACTCCATCTTAATCCTTTGAAAAATGATATTGGAAACGATAATGTTGGTAGGGTTTTTTTTTTTCCTCGTCCTAGAAACAGCCTATAAATATAGGAAATGGCTTGTTTACAGTGCAATTCAAGTAATCGCAACTGTCCGTTACGTTTTTAATGGTCCAGATTTGTTTTGATACTTTTACCGGTAATAAAATTCAAAAGATCTGAATCATTAATTGTCAATATGAACGGTTCAAATTAGACTGTACACGCGGATCCTAAATATAAGGCTGAGGACTTCCATGGGATATTGAATATTGGTGGATGCAACTGCTAGGGTTTAATCAAGATTGGTAGTTTTAAGGCCCATAATAGCCTCTTTGGATTCTAATAGCCCAGTTTATTATTGAGGTTGTTTTGATGGGTCTATTTTTTTAAATTACAACTCTGTTATTCGATCCAAGTTATGCACGCATTGACTAATCTCTGAAGGATCAATTCTGTCATCCCCCAGTGGAGATCCGATTGTTAGAACAATACTTCTGTGCTTTATGAGCGTTGTGCCATATCTCAAAGAAAGTGGCTATCCAACCTCCAAGCTTCTAGCCTTGTGGGTCTGGAGGTGGGAGAGCTGCAACAGCCTGCTGTCCCAGCCGAATGGGATCCATTTCAGTCTCGCTTTAAGGATAAAACACGTTCACTTCGTAAAACTCGTCAAGTAGAACAAGTGTACCAAAAATTAGGTCGATCGATGTCATTAAGTGCCTGATCGGAACACATATAACTTGCCAATAATGGGTTCTAGTAGATTTGATCAAGTGTTTCAGATCCATTCTTTTCAAGATAAAACTGTTTCGATAAGGCTCTTAATGATATCCATTCAATTTGATTTTTGGCACACTTGTTCACGCGGATCCCATTCGGCCGGGACAGTAGGCTACTGCCCTTTTAAGGGGCAGCAGCTCCCCCGCCTCCTGTGGGTCTCGCACACTATAGTGAGAGGGTTGAGTAATATCTTGTTCTATTTCTTTAGAGGCACTCTGGAGTTGTGTTTGTCCAACGCCAGCACCAATAAATCATACGCATTTTGTTCTTACTAGTTACTACTTACTAAAAGCGTGATCAACATATGGTCTGTTTTGGGACATCATGACCGCAAACTTTTACATACCTTTTGATTGCGAAAAATTACTTTTGACCGCTAATAATTACTTTTACATACCTTTCAGAAGCTCCAACTTCATTCTTGGCTAAATGATTTCTAGAGCTCAGCTTCATCTCCATCTTCGTCTTGGGAAAAATAGAGAATGTTACGTTCTTGGGGTTGGATTCTTTTTTCTTTTTCCAAAAATGATTGGAGTAATACTTATTACTGAATTCGAATTTTCTGCCTTCAGTATTTTTTTTTCCCCCTCTAAAAGTCAGGCCGGGTTCCTCCAAGGGCTTTAGGGTTTTTTTTTGGGTTTTAAGGTTTGTCCTTATTCAATTTTTGTTGCATTTTTTAGTTTTGCATTAAACTTTTGTGAATTATTGATTGATCTCAACAAGGGAAATCTGAAAAAGTTGAAAAAAATCCTTTTACCCTAACATTTTTGGAAATACCTAAGATAAACCTTTAAAATCCATTTTGTCTCGACAAGACGAAATAATAATCCAAAATATTGACACAAAATTAACCAACGGAAAAAAAAAAATTGAAAAAGAACAAAATTCATAAAGTCCAAAAAAACCCCTAAAGCTCTTAGAGGAACAAGCTATCACTATTAGCTTTTGGTAGTAATTGTTGGGATAAATTATTCGTCCTGATAGGAAAAATTGAAAAATTAAAAAAATATGGGCCGAAATTGAAAAAATACATATAAGACTGTATTGTAGAGAAAAAAAAAATCAATTGTTAGGTATTTTTTTGTCTTTAGTCAAATTATTTCTTATTTTTTGTCATAATTTTTTACTTTTAGACTTCTTTCATCGAGACAAATGATCAATCCGAAAAATAAAGCTTAAATGTAAGAAAAAGATATCAAAATAAAAAATAAACATAAACTCACCCAAAATGTCGAAGACATTGGGAGAAAAATATTTTGGACCAGTTGCAAGATTTCTAAAAGCTTTTTTTTCGATTTTATTTGAATGATATAATAGAGGCAGGCCAAGCCCAATTCAATCCAATAAGTCCAAGTGGCCATCTTGAAAACCCAATTGCAAAAACTATTGTGTATAGTGATCACGTTTTCAAAATTTTGCGGCTATAAATAATTCTTTGCGGTCAGAAATAATTCTTCGTGGCCAGAGTAATTCTTCGACTGCCATGCATAATAATCATGCTTTCAAAATTTTGCGGCAAGGAACAACTCTTTGCGGCCAAGAGTAATTCTGTGCGGCCACGAGCAATTTTGTGCGGCCACGAGTAATTCAATGTGGCCAAGAGTAATTCTTTGCGGTCAGGAGAATAATTCTGTGCGGTCAAGTGCAATTCTGCACTGCCAATAACAATTCTTTGGCCGTAATTCTTTGCGGTCAGGAGAGTAATTTTGTGCGGTCAAGTGCAATTTTGCATCGCCAAGAACAATTCTTTGGCTGTAATTCTTTGCGGCCAGGAGAGTAATTATGTGCCGTCAAGTGCAATTCTCTGAGACCAAGAATAGAAGGGCGCCGCTATTCGCAGCCCTTTATTTTCTCCCGTAGCCCACAACATTTCGGTAAATGGTTGTTGAAAATCATAAATAACATTTCGGTAAATTGTTGTTGAAAACAAGATTATATTTCGGTAACTACATATCGAAAATATATTCAACTTTCGGTAAACAACTGCCGAACATGCATTTTCGGTAAATATCTGTTGAAAAAAATATTATATTTCGGTAATTGGATACTGAAAATATATCTCAATTTCAGTAACTAACTGTCGAATATAATTGGAAATTTTTAACGGGCTACGGGAGTAAATAGAGGGGCTGCGAATAGCAGCGCCCTAATTCTTTGCGGCCAAGTGCAATTTTGCACGGTCAAGTACAATTCTGGGCGGGCCAATTGCAATTATGAGGGCCAAGTGCAATTATGCACGACCAAGTGCAATTCTAGGCGGCCAAGTGCAATTATGTGCGGCCAAGTGCAATTATGTGCGGTCAAGTGCAATTATTCGTGGCCAAATGCAATTTTACGCGGCCAAGTGCAGTTCCACGTGGTCAAGTGCAATTATGAGTGGCCAAGTGTACTTCCTCGGGTCGAAGTACAATTCTGTGCTGGCAATTGCAATTATACGTGGCCAAGTGCAATTATTCGCGGCAACGTGCAATTCCATGCGGCCAAGTGCAATTATGAGCGGCCAAGTGTACTTCCTCGGGTAGAAGTACAATTATGCACGGGCAATTGCAATTATGCGCGGCCAATTGCAATTATGCGCGGCCAAGTGCAATTCCTCGCGTCCAAGTGCAATTATGAGAGGCCAAGTGTACTTCTTTCGGGCGAAGTGCAATTCTGCGTGACCAATTGCAATTATTCGCAGCCAACTGCAATTCTTTATGGGCATGAGTAATTCTATGTAGCCACTTGTAAGTCCTTGCAACCACGAGTAATTCTTCGCGGTCAGGAGTAATTTTTTGAGGTAATAATAATTTTTTATGGCCAGGAGTAGTTCTTTGCGGGCAAGAGTAATTCTTCGCGGCCATAATTCTTCGACCATCGTGCATAGTAATCACGCTTTCAAAACTTTATGGCCAGGAATAGTTTGATAACATCACATGGATGGTTTCCTATGGCCGTATCCTTTTTTTGATAATCCAAGTTTTTTTATCAGATTCGTTAGATAGTACTATGTCCATGCAAAAGTTCAAATTGATCGAACACAACAGTTCGAACACACCATCGAATAGCGCACGAGGTCTCATAACCTATTTTGATGATTCGAGACGTGCATTCTATAATTTTTGACATGTAAATCATTCATTCAAAAATCATGTTATAGTCATTTCAAATAAAAGATGAAACTTCAGAAAAACTCAATTGGGTACAAGTTTGAAGCCTCCAATGCCCTTGTAGTCAATGGCCTATTGCTTGTTCTCCGGTCTCGGAAAAAAACAAAATGATTTGGAAAAAAACACAATATGAAGTAAGATATCCTATGGAATATTTTTCTATGTTCATCTTTCTAATATTCATCATTAACGTTCCATTATAAATAAGATTTTGCTAGCTTCGTATGGAAATGTTTTTAAATAATTTAGTCATATCAACGAGATTAGTGAGAAGAATAAAAATTTGTAATAAAAAATAGAAAATCACTTAAGGCGAAAATGATCTGCGATAGGTAGATGCATTTGATTACTTTGTCTGATTTTTTCTATTTTTATATCGACTTTTTTATTTTCTACTTTTATGACTTATCTAATCAAGACGAATAAATAATCTTTAACCATATATGCAAAAGTAATGAGAAATTATTTTAGAATTTTTTTTTCAGAAAATGACGCAGTAATAAAGTTAGGCAACAAGAAGGAATTAAAGGATTGTCTGGAGGTCAATGCTTGAACTTATGAATTTGTTTCCTTTTCAAGGTTATAGGTTTGAAATCTCCCGGGTCTTGGTGCACCGTCACGTGATGTCTCCACACTCTTCTTCATCACACATTTTTGTGGAGTCGATACAATTAGTACTTGACCCCACAAAAACTTACTTGTGATGGATAAGGATGTTAAAACATCATGGGACGGTGCCCCACTGAATAATTTTACGGTACGACGAACACTATTGCAAATAAATGACAGTATGCAACTCATAATCCTGAGGTGTGCACTCTGCAATGATTTTGATTGAAAGAAATAAAAATCACTCTGCAAGGATTTTCTGGCCCTAAATAATAGTATGATTTACATACGTTTAGATTATTTTCTAGGTAATTGGTGGAATTTGTAATTTTCTTATTGCAAACAATGTTCCAAAAGTCGCTTGGCGCTAATCAGGTGGTCGGCCACCTTCAATCTTCAAGGCCTAGTAATCAACGATTAATCAGCGCATGACAATTAGTCGATAGGCCCCGTCAATAATTAATTCCAATTTTTAGAACACTGCTGCAACATCTACATACATAAATCTAAAAGGAATGTGATATTCACCTGTCCTTTACCCCTTCCCTGGTAAAATATGTAAACAAGAAGACAATGCTTTCACAAATATCAAAGAACAGAACAAAACAACAAACTTAGCTTTGAAACCCACACCAGTTCTTATGACTATATAGCATTACCTAGAACATTTCCTCTATTGCACCACTCTCTGCAGGGTTCATAGACTTCCCCCTCTCTAATAATGGACAAAATGCTACCACACCATCAAATTATTCTGCCAAGGAAAGTAGACATATATCTGCATATGTATGTTTTTACTGAACATATTTCACAAACCAGTTCAACATATCCTCATGTGCCTCATCTGCACACTTCACAGCCACTTCATCTTCATCCTTGTACCTCACCGTCCATCCGTGTTCGACCCCCGGGAATATCTTCACAAAGCTATCAACCTGTGAAGTAAGCAGAAGTCGTTAATTTCTCAACTGGTCGCAAAATTGATGATTTTAGGAGGAATGGGGCCAAATGACTACACCGAAAACAAATTCTGTGACTCTGTGGACGAAAACAACTAAAAGGAACCTTTCTTCGCTGTTCCAAAAACAAAAACAAAAAAAAGCTAAAAGGAAATCTCAGCATCCTGTATTTCATTTTCTTGTATTTCCTAGACCTTAAGAGTCCTTTGTATTTTATTTGTTGTGTTACCAATATATGTTTCTGTTTCCTGATAAAAAAATAAAAATTAAAAAAAACCCGTACAATTTTCTAAATAGGGTGGATAGAATCACATCAACGAAGCAAATTTCATCATTTGAGGAAAATCAGACAAGAAATATTAAAAGGAAATGATGGTAACCTTCACCTGAAATTATCGTCCAATCCACCTCACAATAGATCCTAATCATGTAGCTCAAACCAATAGCAGATAATATGATAAAAGAGAATGAAAGCAATAAAAAAAACTTCCGTCTAGAAAATTTAAGAATGACTCATTAGTCACGGAAGAAGGGAAGTAAACCACTAAATGTACACCCCTGAAGCACAGGTACTTCTAAAACCCCACCATACTCATACCCGTCATACTGGGTACCAATACTAGCCATGACACTTTGTTCCTGGTACATGAAACACCTATCGGATAATTCGCAATGATTTTTCCCGCACCCCGCAACTAAGGGAAAATACCTATCGAGATATTTCGCAATGATAAGACTTCATGTTTCTATGCTTAGCATGATTCTGGGATAAAGAACTGAAGGGAAATACAGACCTCCCTTTTCAAAGTCGTACTATTTCAGATAAACTGGAAACATATAGGTATGGAAAACAATTACTTTACATTCTAAAACAAATCGAGAAAATAAAAAGATGAAATTCTGATGAAACCACAATTAGAAATGAAAATCAGAAGAGGAAATAATTTGGGATTGCCTACCTCAGGTTTGGCATTTAAGGCCTCCTCAAACTTCTTCAAGAGTTCCGGTGGAGACATTCTGTCAATCTCTGCTCCCAGTATTGAAATAGGAACCTTAACCGCTGAAAATAATGCCCCCGTTAATATTCTTCAAATCAGCACAAAAAAACTCCAAATGTTGGGAGGTTTTCAGGAAGGAAATTGACTTCCACCTCATGATAAAATCACTTATTTGAAGTGCACTCTATCCTTAACCAACAAAAAGACATAAGAATTATGTTTGTGAAGGGTTATGGGATACATACGCTGGACATCCTCCAAAGAAACAAATGATGGATGTAATAGCACTGCAGCTTGAATGTAAGCATACTTTCCTAGTTCCAAAACAGGCTTGGCTGAAAAATGTCCACAGAATTACAGTTGAAGCAAAGCCACAGTGCAAACGAGTGACAAATATATTGGCAAAATACGTTTGTGATATATGTATTGATTGCAAAAACGAAAAACATAATAACATTTCCCTAGAAACCATCTCACCTCCCCAGCAAAAGCCTGCAGCTCCGATGCTGGTTATGCCTTTACTTTTTAGAGCTTGAATTACTGGTTTTGCATCTTCAAAACCTTTATCCTATGAGAAAAGTAACACTATTTTCAGCAACTAGTGGTATAGCACTCCTTTTCAATAAACAGATTCAACGCGCCATTAGATTCTTGCAAAACTTGAAAGCAGGCTTCCAGAATTTGACTGTATTTAGAAAGGAAAAGAAGAATACAAGATCTCTTAGAGAAACATACATCGTTTCCAGCTATGAAATAAATGATTGGGACAGCTGAATCGCCCAAATGTTCTCATCGGAAGTATATATGTTATTTCAAACAAGAGAAAAGGAAAAATGTATACCATGGTCCATGGACACCGCAACAGAGAAAAGTAATTCCATATGACAATTCTGATCCTATATTGAAGTCAACAGCAGTTTACCAGTATATCATATGATTAAGATTAAGACTAACCGGTCCGTGATCGTTTAACCAAACAGGAAAAGGCCTCTCGGCATTTTCCAAAGGCCTATCGGCATCTTCAGGCACATAAGGATCTCCATAAAAGAAGTCAGGAACGACCACATAGAAACCAGAAGCTGAAACTTTGTCAGCAAGTTTCCTGTAGATTTGGAAGGTTGTGACATGAATTTCAAGATATATAAGCAGTGGCATGTAAAAATCCTATCCACACAATTCTAATGACACCACAACTAAATAGTGATCTGTATACAACACCAAAACGATACTGTGTCAGTGTATCAATATGAACTGCCATATCCCTTGTGCAAAGAGTGTGAGGGCAATAAAGTGTAACCTTGATGGACCAAAAAGTCTTTATACCAACTCAAAGGGACATACAACAGCCTATGTCAGCTCATTGCAATCATTAGAAACGAAAATCCTCTAGCATACTATAACTTGTTCAGTTGTTTGGATGGATAGACGAGGTGAGAAATGAAAAGAGTACATACATACAAGGTCCATCTCTCGCAATTTCTCACCAAACATGGCAAGATCTTGAGGAACCATAGTCCTTGATCCAAAGGGCCAGTAAGGGATATGCAACCGCCAATGTCGGCTCGGTGCCCCCATTACTGAGGATCCCACCATCAGATACAAAATATCCACCATAAGTACTTCGGAAGCATATAGCTCCATCAAAGCTCGAATGTCTAGAATCTTTTGCTTGATGGTAATGGCTAGTGATTTACTTTCAAAGACTATCAACCTGCCAGTCCTCAGTTCGGGAGGTGTGTGCAATGGAAAACCCTCAACTACCACTAGACGCATAATTCATCATTAGGCCAAGCTGATGCACCCCTTTGAATCATACAGACTATTGCTCCAAATCTATACCTCGAGTTGTTTAATTTTTTTCCCTCTCTTGAGCTCCTAAGCCCAGAGTTATATCTCCAACCTAGTATCTCTCTCTTAAATCAGTTTTCTTCCCCTTAGCGAGCCTCTACGACGAATTGCACGTAGAATACGCTACATGTTGACAACCCTTCAGAACAAATAGTGCTAAATATTTCAAACATCCAAAGTTAAGCTCCCAAAATGATCGGAGGAGCCGGAAGTGGTCTCATCATATTATCCCACAGGACCCACACAACTAGAGACTCGTGAGCTCAACCTTTCAAACTTGGAGGAGAGTTTTTTCTGATGTTTGAAAGATTAACTGAAATATAAAGGAATTATCCAATTTAATGTCTCCAACTAATAAGGATGTTTAGCACAAAAGTTGCAAGTCTAAAACTTACTCCTGGTAGTACTAAAGAACTTATAACAAATAGTGGCACAGAAGGAGAATGATGAATGATACAAAGCACATGTATTATGAGGTTCAAAAAACTATCAATTTTTTTGACAAAAGCAATGCCATGATCTCCCTAGATAAGCAAACAACAAGATGACAGAAAATTAAAAGTGAATAAGCAACAATCCCTTTGGATGAGCATATGGAACTAAGAAGCAAGATAACATAATCAACCCATATTGAAGCAAATAAAAGGCAGAACAATGACTAAATCGGTTTAGCTTGTAACATATGCTTTGAGTGGCTGCACAGAATTAACAGTACCTCAATTTTGGAGCTTTATATCCTGCAGAATAACATCACCACCGTACCATGAATTAGACATAACAGTCAAACTAGTGCAATCATAGTGATTTTGATGACAGACAAAGATGACCACCCATAGGAGACATGAACGAAAAAACACACATAAGTATTAACAGTGCAAAGGACAGACATATTACTCCTAATAACTGTACATGCGACCGAGTAGTTCAATTGCATATCGTGTTCAATTCAAGTAAAACAATAAGTACGATGGCTACGAATCATCATTACAAAAAAAAAAAAATGGAAATTTACAACAAAAAAAAGAAGTCAAAAACAATTCGGGAATGAGTATAACAGATAGATATCACGGAAAAACACAACAATAACAATAACAGTACCCACGCAATCCCAATCGGTGGGCAAAGAGGGCTCGAGACAGGCCTATCGATGTATAAACGTATAAATTAGGCAATCCCTTTTGGGGCAGTAGGTGAGACTAAGGAACAAGATATTTGTGGTGTCTTTTAAAGTATCACAGGAATAGCTTCAGTAGAGTGTGGTGTTCCTCATCACTGGCATACTCATTTCATAACACAATTACTAGTTAGTGGGTAATCGGTTGAAGATAGTGAGTGAAAGATTCCCTCCTACGAGGGAGTGTGACTTAGACAAAGATTCAGTCTTTTCCACATAGAGTGACTTTCTTGCGTCTTTTTTTGTCATGAGAAAATCTTGCGTACGGAGGTGTTATAAACAAGTTTACAGCACTTAATTGTGACCGTCCAAAAGTGTTTTGAACGGTCAGGATGTTAATGAAACTTTTCCGGAGAATAGTTAAAACTTTTTCCTAGAGAAAATTTTTATTAAAATCTAGACCGTCCAGAACACACACTTTTAGACCGCTGTGATTGGTTGGTACTGTAAACAGCACTAGGGCCGGCCTAACCCCAAGGCCCAAGAGGCCTGGGCCTTGGGCATCCCAAAAAGGCGCACTCCCACTAATTTTTTGATTTGGGCTTGAGTAGAAGTTTTTTTTGGCCCTATAGAGGAAAAAAAAGGCTCATTCCAATAAAAACCTGCAGCGGCCCACATGATCCAGTAAGAGCTCAAAAAATTGCTTGGTGGCCTTTTTGTAATTAAGAGATCTAAATTGTCTTAATTCAAACCCTTTCTCAGTTTCTCTAATAGTCACCGTCAAACAAAAAATAAGGCCCATTCCGAAGAAAAAAGGGAAAAAACGAAGAACGAACGGACGATCGATAATTGATTCTCTCACATCTGTTGGTGATATCACTTTTTCACCAAACGAAGCGGGAACTGCCGATTGCCGAACTAGGAAGGGGCCGAAGGGCACTGTGCCACTGTGTTCGACTGTTCGAGTCTTCGAGGTATATTTAATCAGCCACTGCCTTTCAAGAAATAAGAAACCAACTATCCTTTCAAGTTTCAATTAGACAATGGCTGTGCTTTTTGGAGAGAGTTGGAGAGAGAGAGAGAGTGTTTCTCTTTTGTTTCTGGGTCCATTTGAAAGAAAGCAAAAAGTAAACAAGGACAAAACTTAAAAAGAAGGCAGCCAAACGTGGCTAAGCACACGTGAAAGAAATATTTTTCAAATGGCTATGTTTAAACAAATTAAACTCACTTTAATGGATGTTCAAATCACGTAATAATCTAGTCGAGCTAGGTGGGAAAAATTGCTTATGAGAAGTAAGACTCTCTTTAATTAAGTTTAGTTGAGTAGTGATAGTGATATTAGGGCTCCTTTTATTCTCCACTTGATTTGAGCTTATTGAAAATTGAAATACAGGACCAGTATATACTAGTATAATACACACTGCGGAGTCTTAGAGTATATCTCTCATTCGCTTGCGATTTGCGAGGCTTCAAATCGGTAAGTATTCTCTTATTATGCAAAGCCCTAGCTGGTGGTGCTTAGATTTGTACGTATGTTGTTAAATGCAGAGCCATGGCGAGTGGTGCTTAGATTTGTGTTGATTTAGTTGACATTGATTAGTGTTGCCTCGAGAGAAAGAAGTTTTTCAAAGTTGAAATTGATCAAAAATTACCTTTGATTAACCATATCACAAGAAAGACTGGTTAGTCATGTTATCAATTGTAAATGACTTGGTGAAAGAGGTGGATTATACAAATTTAATTGATAGTTTTGGTTCTAGAAATGCAAGATGAGTGATATTCAAGTGACACTCATGCGTTGTTGAGATAATATGTATTTGCCTATTTGGAGACTTTGTATTTTATGTTTGTATGTAATGATTAGTAGAACTTTATGAGAAGTGCTAACCGTATCGACCCATTCCATACCGAAACCGTACCGACGGCCGCTCCAGGCTGTCTCCGGCCACCGGACGGCCGATTCGAGCCGTCCAAAAATTCTTAAAAAAAAAAACCGAGGGGCCTACGCGGGAATAAACGGCATCCGATCTGTGTAGGGTGGTTAGATCGAGTACCCTATTTTTCGCGTATACATATATACACGAGTATACACAAAAAATAGGGTACTCGATCTAACCACCCTACACACATCGGATGCCGTTTATTCTCGCGTAAGGCCCCTCGGTTTTTTTTTTTAGAATTTTTAAATGGCTCGGATCGGCCGTCCGGTGGCCGGAGACAACCCAGAGCGGCCGTCGGTACGGTTTCGGTATGAAATGGATCGGTACGGCTAGGATTTCTGGAACTTTATATTGATTTAGCTTTCGTGTATTGTGATTGTTGCTGGAAAAATTGTTAAGTATTAACTCTTTTAAGGGCAAACTTTTTTTTATTGGCACCTAAAACCCTTGGGCTGCCACCTCCATGAACAAGATTTTCTCATGACAAAAGAAACGCAAGAAAGTCACTCTATGTGGAAAAGACTGAATCTTTGTCTAAGTCACACTCCCTCCTGGTCTGTTACTTGTGTCTGTTATACTTTTTCAATTACTCTCATCGATCGAGACGAACGATACGAGATAAAAATTTGAGCCAAATCTAATGAGAATTCAGAGAGAGAAAAAAAGACCGCGCCAAAATACGAGTTCGGTAAGCGCCAAAAATGTCGGAAGCTAAAGCATGGAAGAAAAGAATGGGATACGAATTCAGAGAAATGATGGTTTGTTTAAGGAGGAAGCTAAAGCATGGAAGAAAAGAAATAGTACTACCCAGATCGCAAATTGAAGAGGAAATTAACAAACACAAAACATGAGGCCGGAGTTGGGCGAGTACCAAAAATGTCGGAGAGCAGAAGCAAAGCAAGCTTGGAGTGAGGGGGCCCAGTAACATAGCACTTGAGGCCTCCAATTTCCTCCTCATGCCCTACGCCGCCAAAGCTTGAGTCAAGAGCTGGTGGATTTTCGCAGCACTGAGGAACTGACATCGCTTGATAGCTAGTTGGGGATGAAATGCAGTAGTAGATTTGTATTCAGTGGTATCTGGATTCTGGATTTTATAGAGAGAGAGAGAGAGAGAGTTGCTGACGTAATTGAATACGTCTCGAACCATCTGATGATTCTGATCTAGCTTTTTACTCCAATTGATTTTTATTGATTTGGGAACCCTTCTGGTCCTCCTTCCTTGTATGTTGGCAAACAGTCGGGTCGGGCCGAGCCAAACTTTGCTTTCAATAGTTGAGCGTGTCTCTGGTTTTGTAAATGAGTCGCCCTTAAAAAATGATAAAATTAAATAGTCATCCTTTCTACTAAACTTATTTAGATGTCCATTCTAAAGGTTTTAATACTTATATTCTCATCCTCAAAATCTACTGTTGTCCATTATACCCATATTCATATATTATATATATAGTGTCTTCCTATTATTTTGATTTTTTCTATTAATATATATATAATTAAGGATTTTATCATTTTCCTTACTTATAGTCGTTTCGAATCCCCCAATTACCGGGATTGGGTGATATCCCATTTGGAAAAGATTTTGTACCCTTTTGGCACCTAACCACGTGCAGTCGTCATGACCGGGATTAGGCAATATCCCCAGATTACATGATATTGATTTGCCACCTAGTCCGGGTGGCGCAAATCAGCCATGTCGTTTGAAATTGGTGGTCGTGGCTCCGGCGCCGCACAGCGGACGACGACTTTGTTGGCGATGGGATCGGTAGCTTGAAGAAGAAACAGATCATGGCGAGTGGCGGCAGCGGCATTCTGATTGAGAATTCGAGAAAATCAACAGAAGATCGCTTTCTGATCTACAAACATAGAGTACATGTGAATCATTCTTTTCATTTACTACTGATAATGTGTATTTGTTATTCCAGAACTTGTTATCAGTTTCCATGGCACACAATTATCCTCCCCCACCAACCAAACCCACCAAAATCTCTATCGTTGAAGCCGGCAACGTCGGAATGGCCATAGCCCAGACCATGCATCCTCACCCAAAACCTTGCTGATTTAGATTACTTGTGCCGAAATTCATTGATTACCTGTGCCGAAATTTCTGTTGTAATTGATGTTATATTGAAGATAGGTTTTCATATTTTGGAAGAACTGTAGTAAGTTTTCGATCAAAATGTTGGGATGCAACGATTGTCATTGTAAGTATCATATCTTACAAAATTTGTCATGTTTGAACTCACTTGTATCGTGTTTTGTTCATCAATCTCGATTGAAACCTACTTCTCAAAACTTGTCACATTTTCTGATTCTTGTCATGTTTTTTATTTGATCATGTTTTGTTCATCTATCTCGATTGAAACCTACATTTTTCGAAACTTGCCATGTTTTTCAATTTTGTCATGTTTTTTAATTGATCTTGTTTTGTTCATCTACCTCGATTAAGTTTTGCCATGTTTTGTGAATTGATCATGTTGTGTCATGTTTTCCGGCTTACACATTCGTTTGTGTAAGAGTAGTGTTTTCTTTTTAGATTTTAGGAAAATGAAAATATGAGAGAGAAGATTAGGAGAGAGAGAAAATTCAAAAGATTAGGTGAGTGAGATGTTTGAAAGATGAGAGAGAATTGAGATAATTAGAAAAGATTTAAAAAAAAGGAGAGAGAAAGATTTGAAAAATTAGAAGAAAGAAAGGGTAATTTAGGATTAAATTGGATTTGATGATAGAAAGATAAGTATTTAAACACATTAGAATAAACATCTAAATAAGTAGGATAAAAAGGATGACTAATTAAGTTTCCCTTAAAAAATCAAGCTTGGATCATTTTACTCAGGAAAATAGAATATTAAAAATACTTGAATTCTAGTAACAATGAAAATACGAAACAATTCTCCATATCTGTGTTCTCTTAAATTTAACATAAATCTTGAAGTTGATTTTATTTGAATTTTTTTTCCATTTGTTATTTTTGTACCAAAATATTTGGCTAAAAAGTAAAAAAGTTGTTATTTATCAAAATATTTGGGTAAAAGTAAAAAAAAAAATTACTTTTGCGATTTCTCTCATCGAGACGAATCAAATAACCTATAAAAATTTGACACAAAATTAACAAATAAAAATAAAATTCGTAAATTTAAGTTAAAAAGTTGAAGAGGACGCATAACCCTGGACGGCCGCACCGGTTGAGTTTTTATAATGATGACGTATTGGTTTTCCTTGTCGCATTATGTCCTGAAATCTTTTTATGAAAGGTACTGTATTTTATTCCGCCGCGGTCCGCACTAGAGGTATTTTATTCCGCCGCGGTCCGCACGTTAGCAACCGCGTGGGCATAGTAGTTGGGGTTGTTGGACGTATACGTACTACGTGTTGCAGCTTCGAGATTTTTTAAATTGATTTGGGAGCACGCCTGGTCCTCCCTTGTTATCATCAAAAAATAATACAGTAATAAAATTATGGCATGCGTTCTTTTGGCTTTTAACTTAAATTTTTAAAAAAAAATTCTTTATTTGAATTTTTTCCTTATTTTTTAGTTTTGCGCCAAATTTTTTTGGGTTATTGATTCGTCTCGATGAGATGAATTGGAATAACTACTTTTTAGTGCAAATTTTGCGCTAAAAATGATTATTTCTCAAAATATTTGGGTAAAAGTAAAAAAATTTTACTTTTCCAATTCGTCTCGTTTAGACGAATCAATAACCCATAAAAGTTTGACGCAAAATTAAAAAATGCGAAAAAATTCAAATAAAAACAAAATTTTTAAATTTAAGTTAAATCAAAAGGCCGCCCTCGGACCAAATCCTGGCTCCTCGTTAGCCCAAATGGTCGCGAACAACACGTATTACTGAATTCTCAGTCTTAGTTGACGAATAGATGTTGTATTTTTGTGATATCATTTGATATGATATCACTTGAGTGATCCTTCCAAAAATTTCAAATTTTAGGGCACTTCAATATTATTTGTAAATTAAGAATGTGTGTGTGTGTATATATTATTTGTTCATTTTATACCACGCTCAATGATAAGTTGATTTTAGTTCTTGTGGAAGAATGTCCCAGTTCGAGTCTTCTGGGCAGCTTTTTCTTTTAAAATATTTTTTTCCCAAAAATAATGTTATTGTAACTGTCAGGTTTCAAAATCAAGTCAGGTAGAATTCAAGCCAGCCACTTTGGCCGTTGGTGACAAAGCAATTAACATGCATTATAAAGTCTAAAGTAGTAATATAAAGATACATTTCTATCATTAATTGTTGTTTAATTAAATATGTAAGACACCACCCTACAATTTAGCCTTGAGCATTCAAATTTCTCGGGCCGGCCCTCCTAGCCTGCTTAGAATGTGTACATTGTACAACAATAATAAGAATTTTAACTAGTCAAAAAATATTTTTTTAGTTTAACTAGTCGCATTCTCTTTTAAAACTCTTACAAAATTTTACCTATCCTCTATTAAAAGTATGTATTGTTTCGCTTTTTAACTTTTTCCCCAACATTTTCTCCTTCTTATGTTTTGTTTTTCCTTTAAAATAGAGAGAGGGAGAAAGCAAGGAAGTAATAAATAAATAAATAAATAATAAAAAGAAAAAGCAATGACCGGTAAATGGTAAATAGGTATATATGGAGAGGTACTGTAGCAAAGACTATTTTAGCTATCCTCTATTGAGGCTGTTGGAGAACATAATTTTTCGCATTTGACGAAGTAAAATAGCTAAATGTTAATTTGACCTAATCTCTCGTACATGCTATTGGAACGTGTACAACAACTAGCAATAGCTAGTCTTTTTCTTTTTCTTTTTTCTTTTTTCTTTTTCAAAAGTAGCAATAGCTAGTCTTTTTCTTTTCTTTTTTCTTTTTTCAAAAGTAGCAATAGCTAGTTAAACTTCGAAAAAATAAGTAGTACTCCAATAACGCATAGCAACCTAGATATTCACGGAGTACTTATTATTTTTATATTTTGTCCAATAATGCTCACCAAGTGGTCACAATCTTTGACCAGTTGGCCTCCAAATATATCAGGTGCCGGAATAATTTCACCAAAATTTGCCTGCAGCCAATCCACCTGCAACTAGAACTGCTACTCCATATTTTTACTTCTGGAATGTTATCTTAGCACTCCTCTTTTATTCAGACTCGGATCTGTTCATTTGCTTCGGACCAGTTCGGTCAATTTGGTTGCATCACGATGACAACTCCAAATTAACCTGTAGCATTTTCTCTATTGCAACTCTCAAGCTTGTTCGGTTTGGATTTTGAGGGGAATTTTAAAGTGTAATAAATGGAGAGAGATAGATAAAGAAAATTTATTAGGGACCAAGCGCAGGAGTTTTGAGTAAACCAAACGAACTAGCCAACCTCTCTAAGGGAATGGACACATTGCTACCACAACATCAAATTAACTGGCATATTAAATTTCTATATCTGCGTATCTCTATTATAAAACAGAAGGATGTGGAGACAAGTTGTTAGAACGACTTAGATTCATTTGATCCAAAGGCTGTAGTACATCCTCCCACTTCCCAGTTAAGTGCCCATGGTTTTCACCTAAATCACACAACTGCCATCTCCTTCCAACAGAAATGCGTAGTGCCGTAGGCACGGACTAGCACTAGTTTATATATAATCCGCGATTGTCCCACAACTGACCCCAATAGTTAGATTCTTTTATTATTGGTGTACGCATTGTTGAGCTATCCTTAATCTATATTTTGTTAGCCTTATTTAATAATATATTGTAGTCTTCATCTATTCATTTTTATGGTTGGCAGCCTGGCAGGTATTTGAAAATAAATAAAGATGGAATCAGCAGGAAGGAAAGGAAGAAATTGGATTATGCAACATATTTTTAAGCATTAAGCGTGGAGCATTAATCAACAAGGAGTATTGCTATTCATGTGATTAAATGAAAAGCCACACCCCCTCAAGGTTTACGTTTCAAGATTTGGGATGGTCAATTTTTTGTTCTTTTTGTCGAGCAGCGATAAGTACGGGATAATTTTTAATTGGGTCATTTTGTTTTGCCGGTTTGTTCGTACCGTTTGCATTGTTGGATTGTTTGTATTGTTCGTACCGTTTGTATTGTTGGGTTGTTTGTATGGTTTGTATGGTTTGTATGTGTTCTGTTGGACTATCTTATTTGATATCTATGGAGTTTTTCCATTTCTCGAAAAACAAAGCTAAGCTCCCCTAAGAAAAAGGGGTCTTCTTGAAGCCACAAGAAGAAGCCAACATAAGACTGGAAAGATGAAATTAATCTTCAAGGCACAAAGTTTCCATTCTCTGCCCATTTTAAATGCCAAACTAAACCCTCTACT
Organism: Rhododendron ovatum; assembly: GCA_019656835.1. Classification (NCBI taxonomy): domain Eukaryota; kingdom Viridiplantae; phylum Streptophyta; class Magnoliopsida; order Ericales; family Ericaceae; genus Rhododendron; species Rhododendron ovatum. The sequence goes on along the minus strand of CM033796.1, from coordinate 42,442,528 downwards.
TATAGGTAAGCCCTACCTTTGTAATTTATAGTTTATAGTAGTATTGTATTGTCAGTATATTTTGCGACTAATTCAAAAAATGTGGTGATTGTCGAATCCAGACTTTGTTTCCAACAAATCTCATTGCAATATATGGTGTATATTGTATTTGTTTTACTATATGATTGTAAATACAATTGTTTTCATGCACAAATAGCCCACTAACCAAATAAAATGATGAGCTACAAATAGATAGGAATCTAGATTCCGTCAAATACGAAAGATTCCTCCGATGCTGCCAGAGTCCTCACCTCCCGGTTTAAGTCGCCTGAACAAAAGAAATTTGAAGCTGAAAGAGATGGCAAAATAAGTTCTGTAGAATTAATTTCTAGAATGAAAATAAAAGTATTTATAGTACTCAACTAAAGTATGGCATATGAGGAAAATAACATAATAAACAAGATGTGGTGAACAAAATAATATCCAACAACCATAGAAAATCATATCCAAATAACACAAAATGCCAATGTATAATCTCAAAATTGGATCCAACATTGCACTTAGAGTCACTGTGAATAGGCAGCCGGAAAATATCTTCCTAAGTCCATCCGGAGAAGGTGCTAAAATTGTATCATGCGAGAGGGATGAATCCTAAGTTGTGTCAATCCCTCTCCAACGATTTTCCCGGCCCAAAACTGCATAAATGTGCTTAATTGGGTTAAGTATAATTTTTGGGTACCCTACGGAATTTATTATTTTATCATTGCAGCCTTAGCTCACATAATCAAGGTATTGTTTTCAGAAGTATGATTCTCGTCTCTCCTCTACCCATTCAATTCCCTAACACAAGAACTCCAAATTACCTGTAGCATTTCCTCTATTGCAGCTCTCAGGGTCACACAGTTTTCCTCTCCGTGGGAATGGACACGTTGCTACCACAGTATCAAATTATTCTGGCATACTAAACTTCTATATCTACGTATTATATACCTACATGGATGTATATAAATGTATGCATGTATTTACTGAACATACTTAACAAACCAGTCCACCATATCCTTATGTGCTTCATCTGCAAGCTTCACTGCCACTGCATCTTCATCCTTGTACCGCACTGTCCACCCATGTCTAACCCCAGGAAATATCTTCACAAAGCCATCAACCTGTAAAAGAAGTAGAGATCATAACTTACTCGATCGGTTACATAATTGACGACGACTTCTTTTTTTTGTAAGACGGCCAGGAGTGTCTGGGCCAGCTTAACTAATCCCCTCCGCAGTCCGGTCAAAGGCTTAATTGATGACTTCTTGACTAGCGTCAGTATTCTACCAGGGTACTTGCAAACACATCCAAGGAAGTAAATTGCCTCAAACTCGGGAAATTGGGCAAGAAATTGGAAAGGAAATGACGGCAACCTTTACATGTATTGAAATGCTAGTCCAATGAACGCTACATTAGATCCTAATCATGGAGCTCAATCAAAACCAACCACCATCAATATGATAAACGAGATGATAACCCAAATGAATCTGCTGACCCTGCTCCCCATCCATTACTTTTTCTATGGCAAAAAATTTAAAACTTTGAAAAACCCGTCACACATCAGAAGTCTATATGGGTGATTTGGGGTATTTAATCAACCATATCATGTGTGAACCAAAGTCTCACATCACCTGGGTACCAAAGTAATATAAAGTATATAAGCGTGAGGACACATTCACTTTTTAACCTAACTTTTGAAGTTGAGTTCAATCCAAACTATGTAACATGGTATCAAAGTCAGGTATACCAGAAATGGGTAGGAAGCATGTCTCTGGCCTACACGCGGCAGGTGGTGTCAAAAGTCCCTTTTCAGAGTCACTATTTTCAGTTGAACACAGCAAATCAAGAAAAGAAAAGATGACACTCTGAAGAAATGACAATAGAAACTGAAAATCAGCAGATGAAATGGATATAAAAATTATAATGCTTCATTCCCAAATCGTTGGGGATTGCCTACCTCAACAATTACATGTCGATAATAATGAGACGCAACGATTACATGTCGTCTTTGAACAGATAGACTGAATGGTGGATCAGATATTAAGAAACGCCAATGCTTCGAAATGCACCTGAATCGGAGAAGATACCTAATCGGTAACTCCAACAGTATGCGAAGGATGATCTCTTCAGGAACATCTGGAAATCGAGTTTTTTGTTCTGTTTCCGTTTCCTCTGTTCTTCCCCCTCCATCTTAATCCTTTGAAAAATGATACCGGAAACGACAATGTTGGTAGGGTTTTTTTTTTCTTGTCCTAGAAACAGCCTATAAATAAAGGAAATGGCTTGTTTGCAGTGTGCCGTCCAAGTAATCGCAACTGTTGGTTACGTTTTTAATGGTCCAAATTTGTTTTGATACTTTTACTGGGAATAATATTCGAAAGATCTAAACCATTAATTGTCAATAAGAACAGTTCAGATTAGACTGTATACACAGATCCTAAATATAAGGCTGAGGACTTCCGTGGGATATTAAATATTGGTGCATGCAGTTAGCTAGGATTTAACCTTGATTGCGAAAAATTACTTTTGGCCGCTAATAATTACTACCGACCGTAAAGTTTGCAGCCATAAGCAAACCATTCATTTGATCATATTAAAAACTTGGATTATATATCAAAAAAAAAAAAAAATACGGCCATAGGCAAACCATTCATTTGATACGAGCACTTCGTCAACAAACTAGCTTCATGTATGGATACTAGGCTGCTTTTTTATTTTTTATTTTCTGTTTTGGTATGGCAGAAATTGATCGAACACTCATCAATGATCAAGATTCATGTGGAAAACTAATTAAGAAATGTACAACACAAGAGCAAATCAAGAAAGTTATTTACAGGAGTTTCGGATTCCGGAGCAACCTATCAGAAAATAAGTTGATTTGATTGAGACCCGGTTGGAAGGGTTCAAAAGCTCCAACTTCATTCTTGGCTAAATGATTTCTAGAGCTCAGCTTCATCTTCGTCTTGATCTTTGTCTTCAGACAAATACAGATGTTCTTGGGGTTGGATTCTTTTTTCTTTTTCCAAAAACGTTTGAAGTACTGTAATACTTATTACTGAATTCGAATTTTTTGCTTCAGTATTTTTTTTTCCCTTCTAAAAGTCAGGCCTGGTTCCTCCCAACAGCTTTAGGTTTTTTTTTGTTTTTTTTTTTTGGGTTTTTTAAAGGTTTTTCCTTATTCAATTTTTTTGCATTTTTTAGTTTTGCGCTAAATTTTTGTGAATTATTGATTGATCTCGAAGAGTGAAATTTGAAAAGTTAAAAAAAAAATCCTTTTACCCTAAATTTTTTGGAAATACCCAAGATAAAACTCAAAAAAGCCGTAAGTTTTTAGTTTTCCATTTTGTCTCGACAAGACGAAACAATAATCCAAAAAATTGACGCAAAATTAACCAACACTAAATTTTTTTGAAAAAAAAAAAATTCATAAAGTCCCAAAAAACTCCTAAAGCTCTTAGAGGAACAAGCTATCACTAGTAATTGTTGGGATAAATTATTTGTCCCGATAGGAAAAACTGAAAAATTTAAACAAATATGGGCCGAAGTTGAAAAACTACATATAAGACTATATTGTAGAGAAAAAAAAATCAATTGTTAGGTATTTTTTTGTCTTTAGTCAAATTATTTCTTATTTTTTATCATAATTTTTTACTTTCAGACTTCTCTCATCGAGAAAGATGATCAATCTAAACATAAAACTTAAATGTAAGCAAAAAAATATCAAAATGAAAAATAAACATAAACTCACCCAAAATGTCCAAGACATTGGGAGAAAAATATTTTGGGCCAGTTGGAAGATTTCTAAAAGCTTTTTTTTCCAATTTTATTTGAATGGTATAATAGAGGCAAACCAAGCCCAAATCAATCCAATACGCCCAAGTGGCCCTCTTGAAAACCCAATTGCAAAAACCATTGTGTGTAGCGATCACGCTTTCAAAATTTTGCGGCTAAAAGTAATTCGTTGCGGCCAGAAGTAATTCTTCATGGCCAAAGTAATTCTTCGACTATCGTGCATAGTAATCATGCTTTAAAAATTTTGCAACAAGGAGCAATTCTTTGCTGCCACGAGTAATTCAATGCGGCTAAGAGTAATTCTTTGCGGCCAGGAGAGTAATTCTGTGCTGCCAAGTGCAATTTTGTGTGGCCAAGAATAATTATTTGTGGCCAAGTGTAATTCTTTGTGGCCAACTGCAATTCTACGCGGCCAACTGAAATTATGCGCGACCAACTGCAATTATGAGCGGCCACTTGCAATTATGAGCGGCCAAGTGCAATTCTGCGCGGCCAATTTCAATTATGCGCATCCAAGTGTAGTTATGCGCGGCCAAGTGCAATTATGAGCGTCCAAGTGCACTTGTCGCGGCGAAGTGCAATTATGCTTGGCCAAGAGCAATTCTTCGCGGCCAACTGCAATTCTTTTCGGGCAGGAGTAATTCCTTGCAACCACGAGTAATTCTTCGCGGTCAAGAGTAATTTTTTTCTGTAATAATAATTCTTTAAGGCCAGGAGTAGTTCTTTGCGGACAAAAGTAATTCTTCACGGCCAGAATTCTTCGACCGCCGTGCATAGTAATTACGCTTTCAAAACTTTACGGCCATGAATAATTTGATAACATCACATGAATGGTTTGCCTATGGCCGTATTCTTTTTTTGATAATCGAAGTTTTTTATCGGATTCGTTAGATAGTATGTCCATGCAAAAGTTCAAATTGATTGAACACAACAGTTCAAACACACCATCGAATAGCACACGAGGTCTCATAACCTATTTTGATGATTCGAGATGTCCATTCTATAATTCCTGACACGTAAATCATTCATTCAAAAATTATATTATGGCCATTTCAAAAAATGAAACTTCAGAAAAACTCGGAAAACTAATAATCTATGCATATATATTTATATACTCCACCTTTGTGTGATGAAACATAGCATACAAAGATACATGTTTAATTATGCTTCACAAGTTTAAAGCCTGTCTTCACAGAATCACTTGTCAGTTTGAAGCCTCCAATGCTCTTGTAGTCGATGGCCTATTTCTTGTTCTCTTGTCTGGGAAAAAAACAAAATGATTTGGTCGGTGCCATGAGAAGTTAAAATAGTAGTAAAATTTAATTGGCTTAAAAAAAAAAAACAATGTGAAGCCCTTACCCAACACAAGTTACGCTGGTTTGGCCTAATCTGGATAGATCGAAACTTCTAAATCAACAAAAAAAGTAACAGTGTTTGAGAGCATATCACTAGCGATCGAGCCGAAACACAGTAAAAGTATGCTACATTAAACCCGTGTCCGATAAGATATTAAAAAAAAATAGCTCAAGATAAGCTTTTAAGACTTTATAAACTTCTAAACAAACAAAAGAAAAGGCTACATATATAAATAAATAGGTGTCAAAACAGAGACGGATTTACATATGGGCATATGGGGGCCACGGTCTCTGCGTTGTTTCGGGGTTTTTTTTTTTTAATTTCTATGTTAATATTAATTATTTTTTGTTTGATAAGAACACTTAGATATTGTATTTTGTATTGGATGCTATTTAAACATTTAAATGCTTTAAGAATGTGTTCATTTTTGGTCCCAAAAACCAATCCCTCTCTCGGCGTATGGTCTCTCATAAGTTTTTTTTTTCAATTATTAATCTTACTAAAGCATACCCGTGCCTGAAGGGGACGACGCAACACTTTCTAAACACAATCTAAATTAAGTATCAAACACCGGTTGTTTTTTTTATAATAAAAAAACCACTTTTTTGAATTCTTTTGGATACAACGGTTGTTTTTAACTCTATCTTATACGAACTGAATTCCATGTATGTGTATGTCGCACCCCATATGAGAGGACGTTACAATTAACCGTTAAATGAAAATGCACCCATATGATAGAAGCCAAGGTAGAAATTTGAAAACCTTTGATCTGGTTTCTCTATTTGTAACGTTCAAAATTTAAAAATAACACAGAGAACATGGAAGGTTGGTCTTCTTCTTTTTTTTCTTTTTTGTTTTTTTTTTTTTGGGGGGAAGATATATTTCAATTTTGAACGTAAAATTTAATTAATAGCAATTGTGCAATTATCACTGTTTGAGAGAGAGAGGAAGAGGGAAAGCCATATAATTCATGGGGCAAATTAATGGTTAGGATTTATGTAGGACATAAGATTCAAAAACCCTCATCCCTTATTATGTAGATTTTCTCTCTCTCTCTCTCAACTTATTACCGAAAAAACCTTCCTCAAAATCTAAACAAAACAAAACTACTAGATTTCCAAACCTTGAAATTTTAAAATCTCATTGTTCATAGTTCGCCCCCCGCATTCGTGAAATTCTAGTTCCGTTCCTGTGTCAAAAGACGCGCATGAGATGCTAAGTTCCTCGACTGGAGTCTCAACACATGACGCGGTTCTGTGGTCCTTCCGGAAGAAGATCGAGTAAATTCGCTGTTAGTTTGCGCCCTTCGGAAGATATGAGAATTCATCTCTCAAGCTGAATAAATTGTGGCCAATTCTTGAGCGGTGACAAAAAATTGTCATCCTCTCCAATACCATTGCATTTTCCAACAAGTACTTCACGAGTTTCAGCTCTTCTTCTTCATCTCCCCGGAATTTGTGAATTTCAGCCGTCTTGAGGCTAAGAAGTAAACATTCAGGCATTGGCATCCAACAGTACTTGGATCTTGGTTCCTCGTAAAGGTGCTGCAGTTCCTCAGGGCGAACGATTCCCTAATTAAAGTGAGGGAAAAAAGAGTTCCAATATCTCAGGTATATACAACAACAACAACAACATAACATAACCCATCTTGTCTCCAATTGTTGAGGGTATGGGCGGGGATGATTGGAGACAGACTTAATCTTTGGCAATATATGCACAAAATGGCTGCTATTAGAATACCACTGAAACAGTGGCCCCCTAAACCTCCAAGAACCGAAGAGCTATAGGGACGTTTTGTTGTAGAACTATACCCCCAAATCAAAGCGAAATAACATCAGAGAGGACAGGCCCAGAGACCCAAATCAATTTATGTGCACATTATCATACTTCCTTCATTGATAGTCCCGAGCATCAGTATGCACAGGTATATAAAGCAAAAATATTAGGAATGTCATACTTACTTATATACTCCTAGCATACCAATCTTACCTCTCGAAAGATGAGAACTTAAGTCTAGTTTAGTTGAACTTTTAAGAAAATCCGGCAACAATTTCGGCCCATCGAGGCCATCAAAACCCAGCTCCAGATGGACCAAGTTACCAAATGTTGGCAAATTGGCATGATGAGTAGAGTTGAGAAACTGTATAACAAGTATTAAGTTATTGTCCAAAAATAAATGAATAGATAAAAAGACGACGAATTAAAAGAAAATAGGCTTAAAGAACAAGATCTAAGAGCATCTCCAGCCTTGATTCATTTTAAGACCCAAATTTAAAATTTGGGTAAAACCCACAAAAAACCCTCTCCAATCTTTGACCCATACTCTTCCTCATTTTGTGTTTTACTCATTTGTTTGCCCAAATTTGGGACAACCAAAGTCTGACCCAATTTTCCAACGTCTCTTTCTCTTTTACGTTCAACGGCTATTTGCCTCTTTCCTTGCCATTCTTGCCATGCCTTTTTGAGAGCAGAAAAACAGCATAATTAAATAGATTGCTGCTTCTCTTCTCTTCTCTTCTCTTCTCTCTCTCTCTCTCTCTCTCTCTCTCTCTCTCAACCAACGTACAATTGTGAGTTTCCAATTTGATCAATGGATGAATATGAAATTCTTGAGGATTCTATGAGTCTGGAACAAACTCATGGAGTAGAAATTATATCGCAAAATTCTCCTGTGCAGTAGGAAGCCAAAAGCAAACGATTCGTGGTAAAGGATTTACCATGGTGGAGGATGAGGCTCTGTGTCGAGCTTATTTGGCTATCTCACAAGATCCAATTATAGGCACTAATCAGACCATGGCGAATTTGTGGGAGCGTATACGATTGTGTTTCTCTTCCAAGCAGATGTTGACTGCAATAGAACCGTTGTTTCTTTAATGAAACGGTGGTCGAAAATTCAAAAAGTGTGAGCAAATTTTGTGGTTTTCTTGCCCAAGTAGAAAGAAGGCAAAAAAGTGGAACCGGAGAAAAGGAGAAGGTAATTTCCTTTCAACCCAAAACTACGAAATTTTTGTTATATTTTTTTGTCTCTTACATCTTGAATTTATGATTACTAGATGGCCGAGGCTAAACGTATGTTTAGTATTGATGAACGTAATAAGTCATTCATGTTTGAATCTTGCTGGGAAATATTGCGCCACAGTTGTAAGTGGGATGAAATAATGACACCATCGCAAAAACCTACGGTCCAAACAGCAACTTCTTCAAATCCTTCCACTGGTACTCCAACATCCCTTGAATCTGAGCTAGATTTGGACCAACAACCTTCAAGAGAGGGAGTAAACCGACCAAGTGGTATAAAAGCCGCTCTCGAATCACGAAGGAAGAAGGTGATTGATGATGTTAAGTTTGATCAAATGGCAGCAAACCAGAGTCAAATAATAAATGTCTTGACTGGTATCTCCTCGCGAGGTATTGAACGAGAGCAACAAAAAGCTGCTGATCGTCAAAAGAAGGCCGAGGATAGGGAGGCACGGCGGTACTACTTGGCAGAAAGGAATGAAAGGGAGCAAAGGAAGGAGGATCATATCATAATGTCAATGGACATGTCAAACTTAACTCCTATGCAGAGAGCTTACTATGAGCAGCATCAACAACAAATCATTGCTCGAACTGGGATGCTTTAAGTTTATCTTTCTATTTTATGGTGTTTGAGTATTGGCATGTTTTTAGGATCACAAGGCCTTAATAGGAGAAGATTGTGATTGAATTTGATTGAAAAATGGCATAGACGCATAGTTCTTACGGGTTATGACATTGAAACTGGGCTGCCGGTTGAGATTTTTCACATTGCTCGAACTGTGAAGTCTCTTGTTGGTAGCAACTTGAAGAGTGACAAGTAACCAGGAGGTGTGTTGCAGTTTTTGCTTATTTTGTACTTTTCGGTACAAGGAGTAGGAGCTGATACAATCTGCAGGATTTCTCTTTGATTAGATTGCTTTTAGTCTAAAGTAAGAAAATTATCGGCAGAAATAGCGTTGCCGCCTTCTCTCCATAAACATGGTAAAATATGCACTTATTTACATTTTAAGGCTTTTGTGTGAATTGCTGGTTTTCTTCTCTCTCTTTTCTTTGTTGTCCGATAGCATGTGGTGCTTGTTTTGAAGGAATAGCTTATAGAATATGAATATCAAGCAAAGCAGTTTTTAGATTCACATGATTGCACTTTTACATAGTCCGGTAACGATTAAGCCGTAGCTCTGGTTTTGACTTGGCTTTTTTACTTCAAAACCAAAACAATGAGCTATTGCACAATCAAAAAGACAACGAGCTATTCCACAAAAGTAGCAAAATAAGATCATGTATAGCAGCCAAACAATAATGGCAGATAACTAATAGCTGCAAGACATACATTATTTTCTTAACCAAAACTTCCAACTTCTACCAGTTTGAGAACTTCCAAACTACATCTCTCCATGTCGTTGCCAAAGATGCTCAACTAAGTCATTGCGGAGAGTGTGATGAGCATCCTTGTTTCTAATTCCGACATGACGAGATCGAAATGATTCAAAATTATCATCACGTTCCCGCGAAATTGCCACTGGTTGGTTCCTCTCTTATGTATAAGTAAAATCAGTACAACCCTCTCCCTCATCCTCGATGATCATATTGTGCAAAATAATGCACGTCTTCATGATTTTCCCAAGCATTTTTCAACCCCAAAACCGTGCCGATCCTTTTATGATTGCAAATCGTGCTTGTAGAACCCCAAATGCCCGCTCCACATCCTTTCTTGTTGACTCTTGCATCATCGAAAAGTGCTGTTTTTTGGCTCCTTGAGGAGACGAAATAGTTTGAACAATGTTGCCCATAGGATATATGCCGTCCGCTAGATAGTATCCCATATTATAGGCATGTCCATTGATAGAGTAATTAGCGGGAGGAGCTCGCCCTTGGACAATTCATCAAAAAGAGGAGAACAATCTAAGACATTGAGATCATTGTGGGATCCTGGCATTCCAAAAAAGGCATGCCAAATCCACAAGTCATAAGAAGCAACGACTTCAAGAATCATTGTAGGTTTTTTAACATGACCGCAATAGGCACCTTTCCATGCCGTCGGACAATTTTCCACTCCCAATGCATGCAGTCCAAACTTCCTAACATTCCGGGAAATCCGCGAGCCTCCCCAACAGCAAGCAATTTACTAACGTCATCTGCCGTTGGAGATCTTAAATACACATCGCCAAATTTTTCGATAATCGATTGACAAAAATGGTTGAAGCATTCAATTGTAGTGCTTTCTCCTAAACGTAAGTACTCATCAGTTGCATCAGCCGGCATTCCATAGGCGAGCATTCTCATTGAGGATGTCATTTTTTGAAGGGAGGATAGTCCGCGTACCTGGCATGCATCTAGCTTTTGAACAAAGTAGGGATTATGTTCTTCAATAGCATTCAGAATCCTCACAAATAGATCACGTCTCATCCGAAAGCGTCTACGAAATACCGATGGCGAGAAAACTGGATATTCGAAAAATAATCCGCAACTAGTCGATCGTGACCCGCTACTCTTTCGCGTCGTAGTATTTCCGTCCCGGAACAGAGCCTCCCCATTGCTTGCGTTTTCTTGTATTTTCTCTCACCATTTCTAGCATTAAGCCATTATTTGCCTCATAGAGACCTACAAGTGTGGCTATGGCTATTTCTTCATCACTATCATCAGAAGAGGAGGATGATGATGATGAAGAAGAAAGTGCGGAATATTTAGAAGGCTCCATTGTCTAGTTGATGTGAGAAATGAACCAATCTCTCCAACATATATCGGGTAAGAATTTGTCCAGGATAAGAACATATTGAGAGGGAGATTTGTTTGCAAAAGGAGAAAAATGGGAGGGAAATAAATTAGGAGATTGGAAAAAAATGGAGGGAAACAAAAATGGAGGGAAATACTATTGAAAGCATAAAAAACAATATATTTGGGTAATGAATCATTTTGCATTAGAGTGAGCCTAACCCAAAATGGGTTTTGACCCAAATTTTGACCCAAATTTGGATAAAAATTTGGGTCAAGGTTGGAGATGCTAAGCGTCTCCTGCATGCACAAATTAAGGAGAAATCGAACAAGAAGCCTTACCTGCAAAGTAGAACCAGATAACGATAGGCGCCTAACATTTGAGAGTTTTCTAAGTAGGCCGTATGCATGATCTCCATATCCCTTTTCTCGCACTCCCAGTGAAAGTCCAAAAGGCTTATGGATGCTCACACATGCTTCAACTATAGAGGGGGAGGGGGGAGGCGCCCCTCTCCCCTCCTCCCCCGGGCTCTTCTCCCTCCCCTACTCCACATCTCTCTGTCTGCTCTGCCACTCCCTCTTCCCCTCCCGCTTTCACCCATCTCTTTCCCCTTCCACTTTCCTTTTCCCTCTTTTTTTTTCCTATCTCAAAACTGATCGGCATAGGTTTTGAGGTGGCGGCGACGGTGGCATTCCGATGGCAGTGCTGGTGTTCATGGATCTCAGCGTCTGATCTCCTCTTGCTGTTTTTGGGAGCCAAATCCTTGTGCTTCACGGCAGCTCGCAATAGAGGTTTTCGGTCGTCCGACGAGATCGTCTCTGGTGTCCTCGAACCCCTTGTTTTCTCCATCTCCCTTCTCTTTTTTTCAGACCCCCTGCCCTCGTCGTGCATTCCTGTTTGCACGGTTGTTAGTCTACTCATAGTTTCCCGGTTGGAGATGTTGTTGGACCTCTGATTGCGCCTAACAGCTAGGGACTCTCTGGGTTGGATGGAGCGGCCGGCATTTTGGCTCCCGCCATGGTCGTTGTTGGACGGCCCGGTTCTCGCTCAACGGCATGGTGATGCGTCTGCGACAGGTTGTTTTGGTGCTGGGATCTGGTCGATTATTCTGTGGGGTGGCCGGATGCTGGCATGGTGGATGTCAGAAGTTTTGACTGGCGGTGGTCGTGGTCCTGTTTACAGCGGTGGACGGCGGTGTCTCTATTAGGGTAGGTTTTGGGTTTCTTTGGACCGGACGGCGGTGTCTCTATTAGGGTAGGTTTTGGGTTTCTTTGGACCGGACTTTATTGATGTATTGGGTTGTTTTATGTTTGCCACTGATTTATCTGGGCGCTCTCAAGTTTTGGTCGTACGATTCCAACTTTTGGTTGAATTCTCTCCCCATTTTCCTAATAAAATGTTACTTTCGCCGATAAAAAAAAACTTCAAAGTCCTTGAGGGCAGGGCAACCCAAGAAGAGCCTTTGAATCGAGTCGTACATAAGGAAGTTGAGAGACAGGGTTTTATGGTTTTAATTTGCAAGCAGACACGATGGGGAACATTAAACACAAATCGACCGTGAATCTTCAGAACCAATAGGGTTTCGCAAGCGAAAAGGCTGCTTGGCAAGTCACCGAGCTCAGGGATGGATACTACGAATTCGACTTCTTTTTAATATCGTATGCCAAAATCTTCCTGTCATCGCCCGTACTACCACGTAATCATCAATGGAGTCGTCATAACAAAGCCCGGATCAGGGCCAGAAACAACATATATAGGTGTCGTCGGAATCGCTCAATTGTTCACGTGAAAGCACTTTCTTGCAATAACCCGATAACGGATTCCACAAGAACAAGTCCTCAATATATAGTGCTTACAAGTGAGAACACCCATTACGAGAACCCCTGATTCTCACACGAGAACATATTTGTAATGGATTCGGTTTAGCGATCTTCCTTGTTGCTGAACCATCATCATCTATGCAGTGGAGGGAAAAACCACAAGCATGATAATCAGACATACCGATCGCGTGTTTGTCTTTGAACCGAAGGCGTGAATTTGGGATCGGATATGAAGAGATTCCAACGCTTCGAAACGGATTTTGAGCTTGAAATAGAGACCTAACTGGTAATTTTGAGAGAGTGAAGACATCCTATGGAATATTTTTCTGTGTTCGTCTTTCTAATATTCATCATTAACGTTCCATTATATATAAGATTTTGCTAGCATCCTATGGAAATGTTTTAAAATAATTTAGTCATATCAACGAGATTAGTGAGAAAAGTAAAAATTTATGACAAAAAATTAGAAAATCACTTAAGGCAAAATGATCTGCGATAGGTAGATGCATTTGATTACTTTGTCTGATTTTTTCTATTTATATCAAACTTTTTTACTTTTCTACTTTTATGACTTATTAATCAAGACGAATAAATAATCTTTAAACATATATGCAAAAGTAAATGAGAAATTATTTTAGAATTTTTTTTTCAGAAAATGACGTAGTAATAAAGTTAGGCAACAGAAGGAATTGAAGGATTGTCTGGAGGTCAAAACTTGAACTTATGAATTTGTTTCCTTTTTAAGGTACAGTTTGAAATCTCCCGGGTCTTGGTGCACCGCCGCGTGATGCCTCCACACTCTTCTTCATCACATATTTTTGTAGAGTCCATACAATTAGTATTGACCCCACAAAAACTTACTGTGGCAGATAAGAATATTGGAACATCACGTGACGGTGCCCCACCAATAATTTTACGGTACGACGACCACTATTGCAAATAAATGACAGTATGCAACTCATAATCCTGAGTTGTGCAATGTGCACTCTGCAATGATTTTGATTGAAAGAAATAAACATCACTCTCAAGGATTTTCTGCCCTAAATAACAGTACTCCGTATGATTTACATACGTTTAGATTATTTTCTAGGTAATTGGTGGAATTTGTAATTTCCTTATTGCAACACAATGTTCTAAAAGTCGCTAGTCAGACAGTCTGCCACCTTTGAGTTTCGAGGCCTAATAATCTGCAATTAATCAGTACATTAATAATCGGAGCAATTAATAATCGGCGCTTAGCAATTAGTCGGATAGGCCCCATCAACGATTAATTCCAATTTTTAGAACACCGCTGCAACATCTGCATACATAAATCTAAAAGGAATATTGTCAATACAATACTGTCGTGTTTGTCAAATCAAAAATTTCCAACAAAGTAATTTAATTTTCGCAATATTATGCATTGGGAGAAAAACAAAAGATAGATCAAAAGTGGAGGGAAAATAAAAACAAAGAAGGGGCACGGAGGGGGTAGGAATCAAACTTGGTCCACCAAGAAACATTAGCAACTTGCAATGACCAAAGCACCAAGGCAATCGTCTGTGCTACAAAGGAAAACTTTTTTGTATATATCTGTTAAATTTTTTTTTTTTGGTTGCCTTAGCTGGGGGTTGCCCAAGCCCGAGGGCTTGCAAGGCCTATCCCGTGGCCGGCCCTGACTAAAAACAAGCTGTTTACATCACCTCCGTAAATAAGTATTTCTCATTTGTATTCATTTAGAACTCTCTGTTCAAGGAGAAATTATTGGATGCAAATAGGGTATTGTACAGGTGGTATCCGGCAGATGGCAATGCATCTCAGCTGTCCAAACGTATTTTAGATGGCCCAAAGCAATGTAGATGGCAGTGCATCCGAGCCGTTAGCAAATACCCCTTACTAGTTACTATGCGTTTGTATTTGGATCAAACTCTCCTGCCGCCCTCCAGGAAGTTAAGTTTTCCCTAACCGAATTAAGCTTGGACACAAAGCAAAGCAATGCAACTCCACATATATATCTAATCTACGTTTATCTACTTAATGTATACACCCTGCCGCCGCCTATTGTGTATATATATACATACATCGCTATAGGGATCAAGAGGATAGCAGCAGTCAGTAGTGTGAGAGGTCATAGAGAGAGAGAGTTGAGAGAGAAAACAACATGAGAGTTGAGAGAGAAAACAACATGACAGAGAGAGTTGAGAGAGAAAACAGCGACGTGACTATTCCAATTGGTTACGTCTTCAGCCCTACTGAAGAAGAACTTCTCGTGGACTATCTCGAGAAGAAGGCTACGGGCCAACCCTTGCCCTGCGACGTCGTTATCGAGCGTGAGATGTACGGGACCGGCGACAAAGCCCCGTGGCAGATTTTCACTGACAAAGACCCGTGGGAGATATGCAAAACAGAGGACAACAAGGGAAAGGTGAAGACAGAAGGTACCATATATGTTTTCACGACCTTGATCAAGGCTAGAAAAAATAGTGATAGGATTGCTGGTAAAAGCAGGATTGCAAGAACAGCCGGTTGTGGCACATGGCACGGAGAGACAGCTCTTCTCAACAAGTACTGGACGATGAAGGTTGTGTAATAGGCAACAAGAGGACGCTGTGCTTTGAGATTACAGAAGAATCGGGAGCGATGGACAAGAGCGTGAACAGAGGCCACTGGATCATGCATGAGTACTCTCTACCCGACGGTAATTCTATGGCTGGGAAAGACAAATATGTTCTTTGTAGGATAAAATTTAACGACTCAAGGGACACCAAGATATCTCCGAGAAAAAGAAAGAATGTAGAGGCTGCTACAACTGATGATGATGACCTTGTAGTTCTGAAACACACAAAGCGTGTTAGAACAGAGTGTGTGCAAATGGAATGTGAGAATAATGTGGCACAGAGTTTCGTAATGAGTGGCGATCCGAATGAGTTCAACTTCACACTTGAAGATTTTGACGAAGAATTAGCATATCTTGGTGAACAAGTTGAGCAACAAGAAAGTTTAGGGTTTGATTATAATTATGATGATTTTGGCAATATCTCGTTGACTACCGAAGTTGATTCCTCGGACCTTGCTTTAGCCCCTTCAGTTCCAGTGCCGATAGAAACTTCTGAAGACTATGGACAACGGTGCTTGAATCCCTCTCACATATCGGCGCAAAATCTGCAAAATGCAGAAAACCTAACCTATGTAGAGAGTGATTTTTTCTTGACACCAATCACCAAATTTCATGCCACAACGGAACCATCGCCAATATATTCTGTTTCTAGTAATATGAACGTTCAACAGGACCCTGAAACCATATGGCTGCTTAAGAACATGCCATGGCCAGAGAACAGTGTCCCTCAACATAATGCAGAAAACCTATGTAGTGGAGATCAAGAGAGTGATTTGTTCTTGACACCGTTATGGGACTAGCGACATCAAGAGCAAGAGAATATGCATTGATGTCAAACGGTATTGTGTCGTGTGTGTGTTGTGGAAGGGGGATGAGAAACAAAATAAATTGGATCCGTAGAAGTTCGTTTATTCGTAGTTCATTGAGTCCATTCATAGCTCATTTAAGGAATCAAAATTTCAATGAAGTAACAAAGTGCAGATATTATAGTTTTAAGTATGGAATGTTTTATCAGTTATGCTATTTTTCTATGCCTTGGAATATAGAGAGCTTCTTCTGTTTGCCTAATTGCTTGATTCTTCTATTTGCCTCTTCGTTTGTTTCTTTCACTACATACTAAAGGAATACAATGAGGGGGAACCTAGGGAATATCCTTGAAATCCCAAAGCAACAGGGGAAAGGAGAAATCTATAGGCACCTTTTACCTACGCTGTAGCGAAAGGAAAAAGAAAAGATTATGAAATAATGATCCATGCGGTGCTCATGCTATATTTTTTCGATTGGGGTGTGAATCGTGATCACAGATTCTAAATTGATAGTATGATAGAAAGACATTCTTTTGTTACAAATCAATATAATGTTATAATTGGGATGTTTTTGTGTTTTTGTCTATGTAGTTTACGCATTTTCATAACAATCAGTATAGTTGAAAAGTTCGAACACTCCTATCAAACTCATGTCTTATTTGAGAGGGTTAAAACAGTTTTCAGAAAACGTTCATTGATGGGGATTTGAAACTTGTTTTCTAAATTTCGTGACAAAGGAAACATCATAGAAGAAAAACCATATTCGTTATCAAACTTCTTTTCCAAAATCATTTTTCTGAAAATAGCAACAAGAACATGGTTGAATGGACTTATCCCAGAATGAGGACCTTTGACAAAGTTGATTTGGTTATTAGTTGTAATAACAGGACACTATTTTTGGTGCTCGGTGTGAGTAAGCTGGCTAGGACACCCTCTTTGTTTTTTTAAACGACAATGGGTTCACAATGGTTGGAACTTGGTAATGTAAGGTTAGAATTCTTTTACTGGGAACTTCAGTCAGAGAACCAAAGAGCTAGATCAAAAACAGATACAAAACATTGAAACTTACTACAAAAACGAAGAAGAAAGGACAAAATCACACTAGCTAAAAGTGTTACAAGAACCACAGTTTTGATGCCATATTGCTTTCACTTAATGAGCTATGTTTGGATACACTTTGGATTTTTGATAGGGCCAGTAAATGAGTCGAACGAACTAAGCAACGAATTGATCATCGTAAATATTTTCCTCTCGATATGTCTAAGAGCTAAACACGGAATTTAACAGGGCTCCACACTCTCCATCAGATTAATGGGAGGCCCATTGACTTGTATCAACACTGAAAAACGAAAGCCTGTTTTTCAACCAAATTGCACAAACTTTATGTGGTCATTCATTCACTAGGAAGAAACCTGAAAATTGCATGTCCTACTGTTCTTCGAATATTTCGAAAGAGAAAGGTGTAGACATGATGCATGGAAAGATTCAAAACCTTGCTAAAACTAATTGTCCATGCCACGAAAGGCAGATTAATTTGGAGTGAACCACAAATGGCTATGCTGGCTTTAAGATAGCTGCTTGTGCTTTACTGGCCCTAAATAACAGTACTCCGTATGATTTACATACGTTTAGATTATTTTCTAGGTAATTGGTGGAATTTGTAATTTCCTTATTGCAACACAATGTTCTAAAAGTCGCTAGTCAGACAGTCTGCCACCTTTGAGCTTCGAGGCCTAATAATCTGCAATTAATCAGCACGTAGCAATTAATAATCGGCGCTTAGCAATTAGTCGGATAGGCCCCATCAACGATTAATTCCAATTTTTAGAACACTGCTGCAACATCTACATACATAAATCTAAAAGGAATGTGATATTCACCTGTCCTTTACCCCATCCCTGGTAAAATATGTAAACAAGCAGATAATGCTTTCATAAATATCGAAGTACAAAACAAAACAACAAACTTAGCTTGTGAAACCCACACTAGCTGTTATGACTATATGAGCATTACCTAGAACATTTCCTCTATGGCACCTCTCTGCAGGGTTCATAGACTTCCCCCTCTCTAATAATGGACAAAATGCTACCACACCATCAAATTATTCTGCCAAGAAAAGTAGACATATATCTGTATATGTATGTTTTTTACTGAACATATTTCACAAACCAGTTCAACATATCTTGATGTGCCTCATCTGCACACTTCACAGCCACTTCATCTTCATCCTTGTACCTCACCGTCCATCCATGTTCAACCCCTGGGAATATCTTCACAAAGCTATCAACCTGTGAAGTAAGCAGAAGTCGTTAATTTCTCAACTGGTCACGGAATTGATGATTTTAGGGGGAATGGGGCCAAATGACTACACCGAAAACAAATTCTGTGACTCTTGTGGAGGAAAACAACTAAAAGGAACCTTTCTTTGCCGTTCCAAAAACAAAACAACAAAGAAGCTAAAAGGAAAATCTCAGCATCCTGTATTTCATTTTTTTGTATTTCCTAGACCTTAGAGTCCTTTGTATTTGTTACGTTTCCAATATATGTTTCTGTTTCCTGAAAAAAAAAAAACACATACAATTTTCTAAATATGGTGGATAAAATCACATCAAACAAAGCAAAGTTCATTGTATTTGAGGAAAATCAGACAAGAAATATTGAAAGGAAATGATAGTAACCTTCAAAAGCACTGAAATTATCATCCAATCCACCTCACAATAGATCCTAATCATGTAGCTCAAACCAATAGCACATAATATGATAAAAGAGAATGAAAGCAATAAAAAAAAAACTTCCATCTAGAAAATTTAAGAATGACTCATTAGTCACGGAAGAAGGGAAGCAAACCACTAAATGAACACCCCTATGAAGCACAGGTACTTCTAAAACCCCACCATAGTCGTACCTGTCATACTGGGTACCAATACTAGCCATGACACTTTGTTCCTGGTACATGAAACACCTATCGGGATATTTCGCAATGATTTTTCCCGCACCCCGGCAACTAAGGGAAAATACCTATCGAGATATTTCACAATGATAAGACTTCATTTTTCTATGCTTAGCATGATTCTGGGATAAAGAACTGAAGGGAAATACAGACCTCCCTTTTCAAAGTCAGTACTATTTTCAGATAAACTGGAAACATATAGGTATGGAAAACAATTACTTTACATTCTAAAGCAAATCAAGAAAAAAAGAAGAAGATGAAATTCTGATGAAACCACAATTAGAAATGAAAATCAGAAGAGGAAATAATTTGGGATTGCCTACCTCAGGTTTGGCATTTAAGGCCTCCTCAAACTTCCTCACGAGTTCCGGTGGAGACATTCTGTCAATCTCTGCTCCCAGTATTGAAATAGGAACCTTAACCGCTGAAAATAATGCCCACCATTAATATTCTTCAAATCAGCACAAAAAAACTCCACATGTTGGGAGGTTTTCAGGAAGGAAATTGACTTCCACCTCATGATAAAATCGCTTATTTGAAGTGCACTCTATCCTTAACCAACAAAAAGACACAAGGATTATATTTGTGAAGGGTTAAGGGATACATACCCTGGACATCCTCCAAAGAAACAAATGATGGATGTAATAGCACTGCAGCTTGAATGTAAGCATACTTTCCTAGTTCCACAACAAGCTTGGCTGCAAACGAGTGACAAATATATTGGCAAAATACGCTTGTGATATATGTATTGATTGCAAAAACGAAAAACATGGTAAAATTTCCCTAGAAACCATCTCACCTCCCCAGCAAAAGCCTGCAGCTCCGATGCTGGATATGCCTTTACTTTTTAGAGCTTGAATTACTGGTTTTGCATCTTCAAAACCTTTATCCTATGAGAAAATAACTCTATTTTCAGCAACTAGTGGTATAACACTCCTTTTCAATAAACAGATTCAACGCGCCATTATATTCTTGCAAAACTTGAAAGCAGGCTTCCAGAATATGACTGTATTTAGAAAGGAAAAGAAGAATACAAGATCTCTTAGAGAAACATACATCGTTTCCAGCTATGAAATAAATGATTGGGACAGCTGAATCACCCAAATGTTCTCATCAGAAGTATATATGTTATTTCAAACAAGAGAAAAGGAAAAATGTATACCATGGTCCATGGACACCGCAACAGAGAAATGTAATTCCATATGACAATTCTGATTCTAGATTGAAGTCAACAGCAGTTTACCAGTATATAATATGATTAAAATTACGACTAACCGGTCCGTGATCTTTTAACCAAACAGGCAAAGGCCTCTCAGCATTTTCAGGCGCATAAGGATCTCCATAAAAGAAGTCAGGAACGACCACATAGAAACCAGAAGCTGAAACTTTGTCAGCAAGTTTCCTGTAGATTTGGAAGGTTGTGACATGAATTTCAAGATATATAAGCAGTGGCATGTAAAAATCCTATCCACACAATTCTAATGACACCACAAATAAATAGTGATCCGTATACAACACCAAAACAATACTGTGTCAGTGTATCAATCTGAACTGCCATATCCCTTGTGCAAAGAGTGTGAGGGCAATAAAGTGTAACCTTGATGGACCGAAAAGTCTTTATACCAACTCAAAGGGACATAAAACAGCCTATGTCAACTCAATGCCATCATTGGAAACGAAAATCCTCTAGCATACTATAACTTGTTCAGTTCTTTGGATGGATAGAAAAGGTGAGAAATGAAAAGAGTACATACATACAAGGTCCATCTCTTGCAATTTCTCACCAAACATGGCAAGATCTTGAGGAACCATAGTCCTTGACCCAAAGGGCCAGTAAGGGATATGCAACCGCCAATGTCGGCTCGGTGCCCCCATTACTGAGGATCCCACCATCAGATACAAAATATCCACCATAAGTACTTCAGAAGCATATAGAGCCATCAAAGCTTGATGGTAATGGCTAGTGATTTATTTTCAAAGACTATCAACCTGCCAGTCCTCCTCAGTTCGGGAGGTGTGTGCAATGAAAACCTTCAACTACCACTAGACGCATAATTCATCATTAGGTCAAGCTGATGCACGCCTTTGAATCATACAGACTATTGCGCCAAATCTATACCTCAAGTTCTTTAAATTTTTCCCCTCTCTTGAGCTCCTAAGCCCAGAGTTGTATCTCCAACCAAGTCTCTCTCTCTTAAATCAGTTTTCTTCCCCTTAGCGAGCCTCTACCACGAATTGCACGTAGAATACATGTTGACAACCCTTCAGAACAAATAGTGCTAAATATTTCAAACATCCAAAGTTAAGCTCCCAAAATGATCGGAGGAGCCAGAAGTGGTCTCATCATATTATCCCACACAACTAGAGACTCGTGAGCTCAACCTTTCAAACTTGGAAGAGAGTTTTTTCTGATGTTTGAAAGATTAACTGAAATAAAAAGGAATTATCCAATTTAATGTCTCCAACTAATAAGGATGTTTAGCACAAAAGTTGCAAATCTAAAACTTACTCCTGGTAGTACTAAAGAACTTTTAACAAATAGTGGCACAGAAGGAGAATGATGAATGATACAAAGCACATGTATCATGAGGTTCTAAAAACTATCAATTTTTTTGACAAAAGCAATGTCATGATCTCCCTATATGAGCAAACAACAAGATGACAGAAAATTAAAAGTGAATAAGCAACAATCACTTTGGATGAGCACATGGAACTAAGAAGCAAGATAAGATAATCAACCCATATTGAAGCAAATAAAAGGCAGAACAATGACTACATCGGTTTGCTTGTAAACAAGAGAAAAACATTCAGATTTAGTGTAGCTTGTAACATATGCTTTGAGTAGCTGCACAGAATTAACAGTACCTCAATTTCGGAGCTTCATATCCTGCAGAGTAACGTCACCACCGTACCATGAATTAGACAAAACAGTCAAACTAGTGCAATCATAGTGATTTTGATGACAGACAAAGATGACCACCCATAGGAGACATGAACGAAAAAACACACGTAAGTATTAACAGTGCAAAGGACAGACATATTACTCCTAATAAGTGTACGTGCAACCCAGTAGTTCAATTGCTTAACGTGTTCAATTCAAGTATAACAATAAGTACGATGGCTACGAATCATCATTACAAAAAAAAATTAGGGAAATTTACACCAAATAAAAGGTCAAAAACAATTCAGGAATGAGTATAACAGATAGATATCACGGAAAAACACAACAATAACAGTACCCATGCAATCCCAATCGGTGGGCAAAGAGGACTCGAGACAGGGCTACCGATGTATAAACATACAAATTAGGCAATCCCTTTTGGGGCAGTAGGTGAGACCAAGGAAAGTGATATTTGTGGTGTCTGTTAAGGATATCACAGGAATAGCTGCAGTAGAGTGTGGTGTTCCTCATCACACTGTACCATACTCATCTCATAACACAATTACTAGTTAGTGGGTAATCGGTCGAAGATAGTGAGTGAAAGATTCCCTCATACGAGGGAATGTGACTTAGACAAAGATTCAGTCTTTTCCACACAGAGTGACTTTCTTGCGTCTTTTTTTGTCATGAGAAAATCTTGCGTACGGAGGTGCTGTAAACAAGTGTTTATAACACTCAATCGTGACTATTTGGACAGTGGGGATGTTAATGAAACTTTTTTGGGAAAGAGTTATGCTTTGCTTAGATAGGAATTTGAAATTTTTTTTGAAAAATAGTAGGGATAATAAGTGGATAGAGATAGAGGGAGAAATATTGAAAGTAGAAAGAATCTTTTGAAAAATTCTTTCTAAGTTGCAAAGAGAACAAAGCATATAAACTTTTCCCAAGAAAAGTGGAAAAAAATTTCATTAAAATTCGGACCATCCAGAACACTTTTAGATGATTGTGATATTTTTTTTTTGTTTACAAGACGTTTGTGATTGATTGGTACTTTAAACATGTTTTTCTAAACATGATTTTCTCACGACAAAAAAGACGCAAGAAAGTCACTCTATGTGGAAAAAACTGAGGGGATGTTCCAGGCAGGTTTCTTTTTGGTTTCTTTAAAAAAAAGTTCTTTTTCTTCAATTTTTAAATTCAAATATAATGAAAATAAAAAATAATTTTTTGATTTTTCTTGCATCTTATAAAAGATTTCAATAAAATTCATCAAACAAGATCCATATTGATTGAAAAATTATTTACATAAACGCATAATTTTTTGCTTGAAATTACATTTTTTTTTTCTAAAACCTTCTTTTTTCTTAGTTGGAACACCACCTGAATCTTTGTCTAAGTCACGCTCCCTCCTGGTCTGTTACTCGTGGTGTCTGTTATACTTTTTCTATTATTTTCATCGATCGAGACGAACGGATAAAAATTTGAGCGATATCTAATGAGAATTTAGAGAGAGAGAGAGAGAGAGAGAGAGAAAAAAGACCGCGCCAAAATACGAGTTGGGTAAGTACCAAAAAGTCGGAAGCTAAAGCATGGAAGAAAATAATGGAATACGAATTCAGAGAAATGATGCTTTGTTTAAGGAGGAGGAAGCTAAAGCATGTAAGAAAAGAAATACTACCCAGATCGCAAATTGAAGAGGAAATTAACAAACACAAAACATGAGGCCGGAGTTGGGCGAGTACCAAAAATGTCGGAGAGCAGAAGCACAGCAAGCTTGGAGTGAGGGGGCCCAGTTACATAGCACTTGAGGCCTCCAATTTCCTCCTCATGCCCTACGCCGCCACAGCTTGAGTCGAGAGCTGGTGGGTTTTCGCAGCACTGAGGACCTGACATCACTTGAGTACAGGTGTAGATTTGTATTCAGTGGTATCTGGATTCTGGAGTTTTATATCCATAACCGAAGGCCCAACGACACGTATATATAAGAGAGAGAGAGAGGGAGAGTTGCTGACGTAATTGAATACGTCTCAAACTAGATTCTTTTTCAATTGATTTGGGGAACTCTTCTGGTCCTCCCTCCCAAGGTTCTGAATACCGTTTTGGACATGGTACCGATTTTATTATTGGTATGGTACATATTAATATTGGTGAAATATCAGGTACCGTTTTAAATTTTTCGTCAAATAATTAAATGTCAAAAAGTAAAATATTATTTAAAAAAATTTTAAAATCAGCCTAATGGGTTGACAATAGTGAGTGTGTGAATTTGTAAATATGTATTTTCCTTATCTTCTAGTGTACTTATCGTTAGCCCAATAGACTGACAATAGCAGGATCGTTCTATTATTTAGATTTCAAAAAATAAAGAACATTTGTAATTGTAAACGTGATTCCAGCTGTTCCGAGTGAAAAGGCAAAGGGGGAATTGCATTTCAGTGGAGGGAGGGGCAAAATGTCCAACTCATGGACCACATTTTTGGAATTGTTCAGTCATGAGAAGGAAAACAATAATTTCCAAGACATGAAATTGAAGACAAAAATACCATTCCCTCCTGTCATGAATCAGGAACAGTTTAGGTTTATACACAGGGCAATTGAGATTCATACATGGGGCAACTTAGAAGGCAGCTTAGGTTCATACATGGGGCAATTCAGATTTATACACGGGGCTACTTAGAGGGCAACTTAGGCTCATACACGGGGCAACTTAGATTCATACATATGGCAATTTAGATTCATACACGGGGCAACTTAGAGGGCAACTTAGGCTCATACACGAGACAACTTAGAGGGCAACTTAGGATCATACATTGGGCAATTTAGATTCATACATAGGGCAACTTAGAAGGGTAACTTAGGCTTATACGCGGAGCAACTTAGAGGACAACTTAAATTCATAGATAAGGCAATTTAGATTCATACACTCGCAACTTAGAAGAGCTGAAACACTTTTTTTTTAAACTATATATTTAATATATAAATGGTGTAAAAAAATAAGTGTTTTAAATTTTAATCCGTTTGGACCAGTAAAAAGATATTATTTTTCTGACTATTTCATCTTAAATGGTCGTAGTAAATTTTTGGCTTTAAAATTTTTTAACAAGCACCCTAAGATTTCTTATTTAGTTTTAGAGTTCTCTTAGGGTGCATATTGAAAGGCCTTAGAGCAAAAGATTTATTACGACTATTTAGGATGAAATGATCAGAAAAATAATATCTTTGCACCGGTTCGAACAGATTGAAAATTGAAACTCTTATTTTTGTAACTATATTTTTTAATCTGTAAAGGATAAAAAAAGGGGAAAAAACATTCGGATAGAAAGAGAGAAAAGGAAATAAAGAGAAAAAAAAAGATTCAAACTGAAAAGAAAGAAAATGAAATAAAAAGAGGAAAAAAAACTGGCAAACTGGAAAGGGGGGGGGGGGTGTTGTGTGGGAACATGGAAATGGGGTTGTGAGGTCGGGGGTGGGGTGTCACGAGAAAAAAACACAAAATAATAGCTTAGCTTTTAGGGTTTCAAATATGTGTGGGTATATTAGTCCTTTTACATAGCCCTTTCCATGCATTGGAAATTACTTTTCTCCTTTTCATATTTAGATGAATTTTTAAAAAAGTGATCCATGGTTGGGCATTTTCTGTCCCTCTCAGGGGCAAAAAATGCTTAACTCATGGACCACATTTTTAGAATTGTTCAGTCATGAGAAGGAAAACAATAATTCCCAAGACATGGAATTGAAGACAAAAATACCATTCCCTCTTGTCATGAATTAGGGGCAATTTAGGTTCATACACAGGGCAATTGAGATTCATATATGGGGTAACTTAGAGGGCAACTTAGATTCATACACGGGGCAATTTAGATTCATACACGGGACAACTTAGGCTCATACACGGGGCAACTTAGAGGGCAATTTAGATTCATTACACGGGGTAACTTAGAGGGCAATTTAGATTCATACATATGACAATTTAAATTCATACACGGGGCAACTTAGAGGGCAACTTAGACTCATATACGGGGCAACTTAGGATCATACATGGGGCAATTTAGATTCATACACAGGGCAACTTAGAAGGGTAACTTAGGCTCATACACGGGGCAACTTAAAAGACAACTTAAATTCATAGATGAGACAATTTAGATTCATACACTCGCAACTTAGAAGAGCTGAAACACTTTTTTTAACAATATATTTAATATATAAATGGTGTAAAAAAATAAATGTTTTAAATTTCAATTCGTTTGAACCGGTACAAAGATGTTATTTTTCTGACTATTTCATCATAAATGGTCGTAGTAAATTTTTGGCTTTAAGGTTTTTCAACGAGCACCCTAAGATTTCTTATTTAGTTTTAGAGTTCTCTTAGGGTGCATATTGAAAGGCCTTAGAGCGAAAGATTTATTACGACTATTTAGGATGAAATGATCAGAAAAATAATATTTTTGCACCGGTTCAAACAGATTGAAAATTGAAACACTTATTTTTGTAACTATATTTTTTAATCTGTAAAGGACAAAAAGAAGGAAAAAAAAATATTCAGGTAGAAAGAGAGAAAAGGAAATAAAGAGAAAAAAAAGAAAATTCAAACCAGAAAGAAAAAAAAAGGGAATAAAGAGAGAGGAAAAAAAAAACAAGCAAACTAGAAAATGGGGGGGGGGGGGGGGGGGTTTGGAACGTGAAAATGGGTTGTGGGGTCGGGGTGGGGGTCACGGGAAAAAAACACAAAATAATAACTTAGCTTCTAGGGTTTCAAATATGTGTGGGTATATTAGTCCTTTTACATAGCCCTTTCCATGCATTGGGAATTACTTTTCTCCTTCTCATATTTAGATGAATTTTTTAAAAAGTGATTCATAAGTTGGGCAGTTTTTGCCCTTTCAAGCTTGGTTCATTTTACTCAAGGAAAAATAGAACATTAAAAATACTTAAATTCTAGTAACAATGAAAATACGAAACAATTCTCCATATTTGTGTTCTCTTGAACTTAATTTGATCTTAACTTAAATTTGGAAGTTGCATTGGTTAGTTTTGCGTCAAAATAATTGGGGTAAAAAGTAAAAAAGTGGTTATTTCTCAAAATATTTAGGTAAAAATAAAAAAATACTTTTCTAATTTTTCTTGTCAAAAGAATTAATAATCTATAAAATTTGACACAAAATTAATAAATTTAAAAAAAATTTAAATAAAAATAAAATTTATAAACTTAAATTAAGATATGTTCAAGAGAACGCATAACCCTGCACCGGTTGAGTTTTTATAATGATGGCGTATCGGTTTTCGTTGTCACATTATGTCCTGAAATCATTTTATGAAAGATATTTTATTCCGCCAGTCCACACGTTAGCTGCCACGTGGGCATAGTTGGGGCGTTTTACGTACTACGTGTTGCAGCATGGAGATTTTTTAAATTGAGAGATTTGGTAGCACATCTGGTCCTCCATTGTTATCAACAACAAAAAAATTACTAAAAATTATGGCCCGTCTCAACGAGAGATATCCGTAAAATAAAATATTGACACTTTAATTCAAATATATTTTGAGAAATAATAATTTTTTAACATAAAAATTTATGTTAAAAATTTAGTTATTTTTTAAAATACTTAGATAAAAGTAAAAAAAAATATTTTTGTTATTTCTCTTGTCGAGACGAATCAATAACCCATAAAAGTTTAACGCAAAACTAGTAAATGTGAAAAAAAATTTAAATAAGGACAAAATTTTTAAATTTAAGTTAAGTTTAAGCTAAGTCCAAGAGAACGAAACTGCCCTCGAACCAAATCCTGGCTCCTCGTTAGCCCAAATGGTCGCGAACAACAAGTATTACTGAATTCTCAGTCTTAGTTGACGAATAGATGTTGTATTTTTGTGATATCGTTTGATATGATATCACTCGAGTGATCCTTCGTAGAACCAGGGCCAAAATTTTAAATTTTAGGGCACTTCAATGTATTGTTTCGCTTTCTAACATTTTCTCCTCCTTATGTTTTGTTTCCTTTAAGAGAGAGAGAGAGAGAGAGAGAGAGAGAGAGTAATAAATAAATAAAAAGAAAAAGCAATGTCCGGTAAATGGTAAATAGGTATATATGGAGAGGTTCTGTAGCAAACACTATTTTAGCTATCCTCTATTGAGGCTGTTGGGGAACATAATTTTTTGCATTTGGCTAAGTAAAATAGCTAAATGTTAATTTGACCTTGTCTCTGGTACATGCTCTTGGAACATGTACAACAACAACTAGCAATAGCTAGTCTTTTTCTTTTCTTTTCTATTTTTTTTTTATCAAAAGTAGCAATAGCTAGTCAAACTTCGAAAAAAATAAGTAATAATCCAATAGTGCTCAGCAACCTAGATATTTATTTTTATCTAGATATTTCTCTTCTAAATAAATACTCCAATAATGCTCAGCAACCTAGATATTCACGGAGTACTTTATTTTTATATTTTGTCCAATAATGCTCACAGCAACCTAGATATTTCTCTTCTAAAATATTAAGGAATGTTTTGTTAATCACAATCTTTGACCAGTTGGCCTCCAAATATACTCAGGTGCAGGAATACTCTGACCTAAATTTGCCAGCCAATCCACCTGCAACTGGAACTGCTACTCCATATTTACTTCTGGAATGTAACGTTATCTTAGCACTCCTCTTCTACCCGGACTCGGATTCTGTCCATTTGCTTTGGACTAGTTCGGTTCATTTGGGTGCATCATGGCAACAACTCCAAATTAACCGTAGCATTAATTTCCACTATTGCAGCGCTCAAGCTTGTTCGGTTTGGATTTTGAGGGGGATTTTAAAGTGTAATAAATGGAGAGAGATAGATAGAGAAAATTTATTGGGGACCAAGCGCAAAGATTTTGAGTAACCTAAACGAACAAGCCAACCTCTCGAAGGGAATGGACACATTGCTACCACAACATCAAATTAACTGGCATATTAAATTTCTATATCTGCGTATTTATATATAACCCGCGATTCTCCCACAATAACCCCAATAGTTAGATTCTTTTATTCTCGATGTACGCATTGTTGAGCTATCCTTAATCTATATTTTGTTAGCCTTATTTAATAATACTCCCTCCGTCCCTTTTTAAGTGTCCTGCTTCGTAACTCCAACTTATTAAAAAGACATCATCATTACACTTTTCACATCAATTTTTTCATCTACTTTTCCTACTTACCCATCATCATTACACTTTTACTCACTAACTTTTCAAAATAAAATATACTTTCGGGGACAAAATAGACAATACACTAACTTTTACTTCCCTAACTTTATAAAATGGACACTTATTAAGGGACAGCCCAAAATAGAATACTGGACATAAAAAAAGGGACGGAGGGAGTATAAGATTTTGATATTCGCACTCCTCTTTTTATTGATGGCGCTCCACTTTGTTAATGAAGTAACTAGTAACTTCACGTTAAAAGTGGAGCGCCATCAGTAAAAAATGGAGCGCGAAAATCAGTTTCCATAATATATTGTAGCCTTCATCCATTCATTTTTATGGTTGTCAGGTACTTGAAAAGTTCTACTATGAAAATAAATAAAGATGGAATCAGTGGGAAGGAAAAGAAGAAATTGGATTATGCAACATATTTTTAACTATCAAACGTGGAGCATTAATCAACAAGCAGTATTACTATTCATGTGATTAAATGAAAAGCCACACCCCCTCAAGGTCTAAGTTTCAAGATTTGGGATGGTCAATTTTTTTGTTCTTTTTGTCAAGCACCGATAATAAGTACAGGATAAAATTTTAAATTTGGTCATTTTGTTTTGCCGGTTTGTTCCTACCGTTTGCATTGTTGGGTTGTTTGTATGGTTCGTATGTGTTCTGTTGGACTATCTTATTTAATATCTATGAAGTTTTCCCATTTCTCGAAAAACAAAGCTAGCTCCCCTAAGAAAAAGGGGTCTTCTTCAAGCCACAAGAAGAAGCCAACATAAGACTGGAAAGATGAAATTAATCTTCAAGGCACAGAGTTTCCATTCTCTGCCCATTTTCCATGCCCAACTAAACCCTCTACTTATAGGTGAGCCCTAGCTTTGTAATTTATCGTTTATAGTATTGTATTGTCAGTATATTTTAGGGGTGGCAAATGGGCGGGTTTGGGTCAAAATGGGTAAGTTGCAAGTGGGTTGGGTCTTTAATGGGTCATTGACCCATTTAGACCCATTAATTATGAGTCTAATTACCCATACCCGACCCGACCCATTTATTTAATAGCAAACCCAACCCGCCCATTAGCCCAATTACATACTATATACTAAAATTTAAAATGACTAAAATATCAATGTACACTAAAATGACTATATTACCCCTGTAAATTTAAATGACTAAAATTACCATACTATCCCTCTACTAATAAAATGACCAAATTATCCCTGTACGCTTAATTTTCCCGATACGTAGCAGGAGTAGCATGTCGCTAGCTACCGTGAATTTTTTAGAACGCCTGAAGCGAATATATAGGAAGCGAGCTAAAAATTGGATAAAAAACTATTCATCACATAAATCGACCGATAAGGATGAATTCTTGCTAGCGCCGTAATAACCCTTATTTTTATGTGCCACTCGTTCATGTCAGATTTGGAAACCCGCTGTCGCTGAACCAAAATCGAAGCCGAAGCTCAATTAGTCTGTTTTCAAGAGGGTAATTTAGTTAAATAATTAGACAAGAATATGTATTAACTAATGAAACAGGTTATTATTAATTGGAAATAATTAAGGTTAGGGGGTTCAAAAATCAAAGTAAGTAAAAATGTGTATGAGTTTCGAAAAAAATAGTCGAAGCTATCTTTGGTGTGGTTAGACAAAAAAAAGATAATTGTTTTATACTTTTTTGTCTTTAATTTTTTTTTTTTTTTGCTTTTGTCATAATTTTTTTACTTTTTTAACTCTTTTCATCGAGACGAATGATTGATCCAAAAAAAATAATGAAATCGAACTAAAATTAAAAAAAGATGAACAAAGCAGACAAAACGAAGAAAAAAAAATAAGATTATAAAAATTAAGGTCGAAACCTAATTTTCTTGAATAAAGACAAAAATAAGCCAATAAGTCAATTTTTTCGTCTTTATTAAAAAAAATTGGATTTCGATAAATTTTTTTTACTTTTTAGATTCCTCTCGTTATGACAATGCAATAATTCCCAAAAAATTGACAAAAAAGTAACAAATACGAAAAAAATTTGAATAAGAAAAAAAACAAACTAGTTGGCTTATTTAGCCGAACGGGACTTCTCTCTCTTAACTTTCAGCACGCATAAACACACATGTATCTATCTGTTGTATCTATAATTCTACACATACGTACACATATTATATAAACCTTGCCAAAAAAATTTGCTAAGATTTCACGTTAAGTATTATCGAAAGTCCTTTTTTTATTTTAGGATTATCGATTTTCCCTTTTTATTATTAGTATATATCTCGGTCGCCATCGACTAGAGAGCAGTTAGAAAACCTTCGCGCCTGATTTCGGCCCTGCTTTTCGTTCGTTCCAGAAATAGAAATTACTGTGGTAGCTATATTTTTTTGTTGGGTAATGTTCATGACCCATTGGGCATTTAAGTTGACCCAATTGAAACCCAATTAAGACCCAATAATAAATGGGTTAGTTGGGTTTAGACCCATTCTGACCCAACTAATAAATGGGTTGGGTTGGGTCTATTTTTTAATAGATGGGTTTGGGTTTCTTAATGGGTCTGGGTTCAATTTGCCACCCCTAGTATATTTTGAGACTAAACCAAAAAATGTGGTGATTGTCGAATCCAGACTTTGTTTCAAACAAATCTCATTGCAATAAACAGTGTATATTGTATTTATTTTATATGATTGTAAATACAATTGTTTTAATGCACAAATAGCCTTCTAACCAAATAAAATGATGAGCTACAAATAGATAGGAATCTAGATTCCATTCTATAGAGGTCAAATACGAGAGATTCCCCCGATGCAACCAGAGTCCTCGCCTCCCGTCTTGAGTTGCCTGAACAAAAGAAATTTGAAGCTGAAGAGATGGCAAAACAAGTTTTGTAGAATTAATTTCAAGAATGAAAATACAAAGTATTTATAGTACTCAACTAAAGTATGGCATATGAGGAGAATAACATAACAAACAACGATCTGGTGAGCAACATAATATCCAACAACCATAGAAAATCATATCCAAATAACACAAAATGCCAATGTATAATCTCAAAATTGGATCCAACACACTTAGAGTCACCGCGAATAGGGAGCCGGAAAATATCTTCCTAAGTCCATCCGGAGAAGGTGCTAAAATCATATCATGCGAGAGGGATGAATCCTAATTAAATTGTGTCAATCCCACTGCAACGATTTTCCCGGCCCAAAACTGCATAAATGTGCTTGGGTTAAGTATAATTTCTGGGTACCCTATGGACTTTGTAATTTTGTCATTGCAGCCTCAGCTCACATAATCAAGCTATTGTTTTCAGAAATATGATTCTCATCTCTCCTCTACCCATTCCCTAAGACAAGAACTCCAACTTACCTGTAGCATTTCCTCTATTGCAGCTCTCAGGGTCACACAGTTTTCCTCTCTATGGGAATCGACACATTGCTACCACAGTATCAAATTATTCTGGCATACTAAACTTCTATATCGATGTATTATATACCTACATGGATGTGTATAGATATATGCATGAATTTACTGAACATACTTAACGAACCAGTCCACCATATCCTTATGTGCTTCATCTGCAAGCTTCACTGCCACTGCATCTTCATCCTTGTACCGCACCGTCCACCCGTGTCTGGCCCCAGGAAATATCTTCACAAAGCAATCAACCTGTAAAAGAAGCAGAGGTCATAACTTTCTCAATCGGTTACATAATTGACGGCTTCTTCTTTTCTGGAAAGACGGTCAGGGGTGTCCAGGCCAACTTAACTAATCCCCTCCACAGTTCGGTCAAAGGCTTAATTGATGACTTCTTGAGGTATGGAGCAAAATAGATACATAAAAAGCAAAGGGGTCTAAATAATAATAAGTTAGTAACAATGAAAAGTGAAAGAAATCTCAGCATCAAAAAAACCTCAATGACTAGCGTCAGTATATTCTACCAGGGTATTTGCAAACACATCCAAGGAAGTAAATTGCCTCAAACTCGGGAAATTGGAAAGGAAATGACGGCAACCTTCACATGTATTGAAATGCTAGTCCAATGAACGCTACATTAGATCCTAATCATGGAGCTCAATCAAAACCAACAACCATCAATATGATAAACGAGATGATAACCCAAACGAATCTGTCGTTCCTGCTCCCCATCCATTTCTTTTTCTATCGCAAAAATTTTAAAATTTGAAAAACCCGTCGCACATCAGAAGTCTATACGGGTGATTTGGGGTATTTAATCAACCATATCACGTGTGAAGCGAAGTCCCACATTGCCTGGGTACCAAAGTAAGTATAAAGTATATAAGCGTGAGGACACATTCACTTCATAAGCTAGCTTTTGAGGTTGAGTTCTACCCAAAACTATGTAACATGGTATCAGAGCCGAATATACAAGAGATGGGTAGGATGCGTGTTTCTGACCTGCACGCGGCAGGTGCAGTTGAAAGCCCCTTTTCAGAGTAAGTACTATTTTCAATTGAACGTAGCAAATCAAGAAAAGAAAAGATGACAGTGTAGACATAAATTTTGAACCGTAGAATTTATCCATGCTTCGAAATCCATATCTCAAATATCCACTGTTCAAGCGAACAGTGTTGATTTTTTTATATGCAGGCTCCTATTTTCGATTTGGATTTCAAATCGTTAATTACATACTTAAAAATAAAACCTCCGATTAATAAAGAATAAAGAACAGGAAATAGACTGGAATAATTTAACTTTATTGATGATTGGGGTCTAAAACCCTTGTTTACATCAAAACAGAGAATACTGGATACATCTAGAGGGATTGGAACCCTTTACCTATCGCTTGATATGCTTACTCTTACTGGTCCAGGTGGTAGTGATCGAGCGAGTAGGTTGCTTTGATGGTTGTAGATCGTAGTGGTTTTGCGTGAATGGGGTATATCTTCTCTCTCTCCGTATATTTTCTTTGTTGAGGGAAAAGAGGTGTGATGGTGAAGAGTTGAGAGATGAAGTATGAGATCTGAGGTTTGAGATCTTAGGGTCGATGAGAGATAGATGAGAGATGTTAGGTCTGATCTGAGATTGAGGTCCCCTTCCTTTGATGACGGACCTCATATTTATAGGAGCTTCATTCATCATCAGATGCTTGGCCGCCAAATAATTCATTTGAATTTGAATAGTTGTTGCCAGAGAATAGATGATATCATGTCTTCTCAGCCTCTTCAAATTTTGAATCATGTCTTCTCAGCCTCTTCAAATTTTGAATATTGGTTGCATCAGATGACATTCATCTTATAATATTCTTCTGCTTCCACAGGAGCATTTCTTGGGTTCTACGTACCAATTTGAGACTACGTGAACCCATATTTGATTTGTAGGCCCTGCGAAATGCGGGCCTACATGGTTCAACCGAATATTTGATTCGTAGGCCTTGCGAGATATGGGCTTACATGGTCCAACTGATTTGTAGTCCTGCTACTTCTTCCGCAGGCTCATATATTCGTTAGGCTTGTTGGGCCAATACGTGTTTGTTGATTCGCGGACTCGCTGGGTCAACACTTCTTCCGTAGGCTCATATATTCGTTAGGCTTGTCGAGCCAACACGTATTTATTGATTTGCGGACTTGCTTGGTCAACACTTCTTCTGCAGGTTCATATGCTCGTTAGGCTTGTCGGGTCAACACGTGTTTGTTGATTCGCAGGCCTATCGGGCCAACATGTGTTCGTTGATTCGTGGGCTCGTCGGGCCAACATGTGTTCGTTGATTCGCAGGCTCGCTGGGTCAACATGCATTTAGGCTCTTCATATTCCTTTTAGTTCGCAAGCCCGACATATGATATATTAAGAATATTCATCAATCTTTGGTTGAAAATTATGTGCCAACAAATGCCCCTCGTGAGGCGTGCAAGCAAGTTTTGACTTGCACGAGTCACGATCTCTTGGCACTTCTTCTAGTAAGATGGTCTTCATATCTTGAATGTGCTTCATTTTTTTTGCGAGTCCTTGTTTACTTGAATTCTGGTCTTTTGGTGGCCTTGTCTTTTGACTTTGCAAGGCCTGTACCTCTCCTTTTTTGTTTACCCCAACTTTTTCCTAGGTTGCCCGTGCGGGTTTTCAACCTAGCGGGCTTTTTTTTTTATTTTTTATTTTTAACAACCATTTTCATGAGCACTTTATTTTTGTGCTGACCTTTTTTTTTTTATCTTAGGCTTTTATATGGCCTCACCTTTATGGGGTTTTGAATGGGCGACCCTTTCCCATGTAGTATTTCCATATATCATGGATATTGTGTGTAGATTTTGTGTAAGCCTCGTAGGCCTTTTCTTTTTGTAAAACTTCTTTAAGGGTTTTGCATCTGCAGGCTACCCTTTTTTTTGATATTTTGGTGTGGACCAAGCCCAGTATTTCACTCCAGCTGACAGCCTCTTGTTTTTTTTTTTTCATGTGTGTGTATATTTTGCCAAGAATCCAAGTCTGAGTCGGACCTCTTCTTCCCTTCTTTGCAAACATAGTTGAAGTAGGACTTTACAAATCATCCAGCAATTTCCTTCTTTCTACTGGTCCTTTTGTGTATAAATCCATATCATTATAGAATTCCAGAGTCCGCATACTCCTATTTCCAATAGAGTTTGAATAGGACCCTTGTTTCTTTGTCTTGGCCTATTCTTGGACTCTTATTTTGATTTATCAAATTAATGCCAAAATTATTATTATTATTTTTTTTAAATTGGAAAACTCCTGTCCAACTTTCATTGGAATCTACTTTTTTTTTCTTTTGGATAAAAAAAGCTGTGAGTTTTTCTTTTATAGGAGTCTTTGACAAAGAGAGTTTGGAAAGAACTCTTTCATTAAGGCTTCCTAGAGATATGTACTGACTACCTAGATTTTACTCCATGTAGAGTTGTTTTGACAACGACTTCTTTTTACCCAATAAGTCGTATTGGCCTGTTATATATATAGTTGTCTCTGCCGTAAAAAATTTCTACACATCTGCAAATTTTCTCTATTGCGGTAAGGAACTCTTCTTCTTTCCTCAAACTTCAATTTCTATTCCTTTCACAGTACTTTCTTTTCTGCTAATGCTTTTCCTTTTTTTTCTTTTATTTCATCAAGCAAACATCAGGTCTTTCCCTTTTTTGCTTTTACAGATTCCTTGCTCCGGTAAGGTATGTTGGCCTTTTCTTTTCTTCTTCGTCTTTTTTTTTTGCTACAGTAATTTTTTTTTACAGCAATTTCGTTTTTTTTTTTTTTGCTACAGTAGTTTCCGTTTATTTGTTGCGATTTTCTCTTTTTAGCAAGTTTTTTTTTTCTCTAACTTTGTAGCTATGTAAAGCTTTTTGAGAAGAAAGCTGATTGTCAAACAGCTTTTCTACAAATATCATAAAAGTAGTCTTACAAAATTAAACATAAATCTTCTTAAGCTCCAGCAGGTCTCCCTTTTTTAATACCAGAACTTAAAACTATTTTTTTTATTTTATTTTGTTACAAGGAAAGCTGCTATTTTTTTTTTTTTTTGCAAACTTATATACTCCTCTTAACAATTTCCACAGTCCACATGGTGTATTGTACTAGAATGTATTTTCTCCAAAAAAGTTAGGCCAAAACCAAGCTAAAACAAAAGGCCGAGTCTGTTATAGTTTTTATTTTACTGTTGTAGGACTCTTTTTTCTTAATGCCCTTATTTTGCTCCTTGTCTTGATTTTCAAGGCCTATTTGCGCAATTCTATTTTCCGTTGCTTGCAAGGTAACAAATTTGTTGTTACTCGGTTCAATTCATGTATTTATGCTCCTTATCTGGCTCTAATTCCTTTCGGGGAATTTTTGTCACTTTTGGCTTTAGTCTTTTGTGAGAGGCTTTTGTCAGGCTCATCTCCAAATCCATTTGGACTCTTCTCTGATACCCTTGTTGTTGAGGATTTTATCAACTGGTCTTTCAATTTTCACAGATTCTCCTTTCATTTTCGTCTTTTTTAAGGCCTTTGAGAGGTTTAATCATGTTATTGAATTTGAGGATTCTCCTGGCTTGTTCTCCTTCAAAGGTTTTGCAGAAGATTCCTGTAAAAGGGTTCAACATCTGTCTTGAAGAAGGATTCAACATCTGTCTTGAAGAAGGCTTTGCTAAAAGGGAATTTTTCTTTATTTGTCCCTTAGACTTTTGAGATTTCTCTTAATGGCTTTATCTTTGCATTGCCAAGATTCTGTCGGAGAGAATATTCTTCATTTGTCTTTAGAGGCTCTTAAAGGAGCTTCCTTTTGGCTTTGGCTCCCAAAAGGCTTGTGTTGATTCCTTTTCTATGGGTTTGAAGTTGTACCTGACATCTGCTTCGTTACAGGGGCTTTTGTTGAGATCCAATTACATTTAGGGCTTTCGAGGGTTTTCATCCTCTTTTGTCCTCATGGGATCCTTGTTGAAAGACTTTTAAGGATATTCATCTTTATTTGTCTTTTACTGTGAGTGTCTTCATTTGAACTTCATTGGCTGTGCAAATTGAATTGACCCATTTTCTTTTCTTTTTTCCAGCATCATAAATTTTTCTCTCAAAAATGCTCGAGATCTTCTCCTCTTTTTCCAAGCTCACAAAGCATGTCACTATTCATGAAGATGAGATTTTGCTTAAAATCTAGAGTTGGAGTTGTCTTCATGCAAGGCTTCGCAATCTTCTTCCCAAAGTGACTTAGTCAAGTATTCTACTGTGGAAGAAGCACTTGATGCTGCTAATAGTTTTCCACCCTTGAATACTAATACTGTTGCTTTGGTTTATTTGAACTCTGTTTTGTTTGGATTTTTAGACTTTATTTAGCCGTATACAGTTTAAGCTCTTGCGGGCTAGGAGCATGGTTTATTTACTGAGATTGTTTGAACTCTTGCTAGCTAAGAGTATTTATTGATGTTGTTTTGCCGTTCACAGTTTAAACTCTTGCGGGCCAGGAGTATGGTTTGTTTGGTTTGTTGGGGTTGTTTTGCCGTTCACAGTTTAAACTCTTGTGGGCCAGAAGTATCCTTAGATTTATCACCTTGGATTTCGGTGAGGTGTTTTAGCAGTTTAGCCACATACTGCACCATTGGTGGTTTGTTTATTATTATTATTATTATGAAGGATATAGGATTAATTGCATCATTACTAAAGATGTATATCCCAACTAGGTTGGCACATACACCCCAGCCAATCACGTGCATTCCTAGAACCACCCATTTTTTGTTTGTCCTAATTTTTTCCTAGGTTGGGTTTTTGACCTAGCGGACGTTTTATTTTTACACCCTAACTTTTGCGTAGGCCGCCCTTGCGGGTTTTCAACCTAGCGGGCTCTTTTTTTTTTTTTTATGCCCTAACTTTTGCCTAAGTCGCCCTTGTAGGTTTTCAACCTAGCGGGCCTTTATTTAAGAAAATACCTTTTCAAGAACCTTGCATTTGTGGGAGGGATGATGCGCTCGCCATCCATTGTGATCAGCAAATAAGCCCCATTAGAATAAACCTTCTCAATGACATAGGGCCCATCCCACTTAGGCTCATGCTTTCCTTTAGTCCTTCGAGATATGACTATTGGTCTTCTAACCATCAACACCAAATCCCCTTTCTTAAATGAACGAAGCCGGACTCGCTTATTGAAAGCGTTGGCCATTCTTTGCTGGTATATCTCCAAGTTTTGTTGAGCATATAGTCTTCTTTCATCCAAGGCTTCAAGCTCGACCATCCTTATTTTCGCACTTTCTTCTTCCGTTAGGGATTCCTGTATTGCTACTCTTAAAGAAGGTATTTGTATTTCCAGTGGCAATACGGCTTCCCCCCCAAACACTAAGGAATAGGGTGTTGCTTGAGTTGGAGTTCTATGCGAAGTTCGATAGGCCCATAATGCTTCTTGTAACTTCTCATGCCAAGTTCTTTTATTTCGCTCAACCATCTTTTTGATAATTTTGCATAGAGTCTTATTGAAAGCCTCCGCTAAGCCACTAGCAGGCGCATGGTATCGCGAAGAATGGTTGATCTGTATGTTGTACTTGGAATATAACTTGTATAATGGACCACTTCTAAAGGGTTGCCCATTATCAGTTATGATACTATCTGAGACCCCAAACCTATAGATGATATGGGTTCGGATGAAATCTGAGACATTCCCACTCTTCATTTCTTTCAAAGCAATTGCTTCTGCCCATTTTGAGAAATAATCAGTGGCAACTATGATGTATTTGTCACCCGCAGATGATGATGGCTTGATAGGCCCAATAACATCGATACCCTATGCTGCAAATGGCCAAGAGCATGTTGTCACATGTAAAGGCTCTAGAGGTTGATGGATAAAATTTCCATGATATTGGCAAACTTGGCAACTTTTTGCATAATTAGTGCAATCAGAAATCATGGTTGGCCAATAGTATCCAAGGCGTTTTAATTGCATATGTAACTTTGGACCACTATGAACTTCCGCCATAACTTCATGAGCCTATTCATTGGCTATGCAACGCATATACATTCCATCTAAGGATCTTTTGTATAATGCGTCCTTCCACATGATGAATTTTGTGGCTCGACGCCTTATCTCAGCCCTTTTTGCTTTATCCTCTGGAAGCCTACCATGGTGGAGGTAATTTATAAAGGGCTCACGCCAATCTTCCTCACCTTCTTTTGTTGTGGCTGCAAAAACTAGCAATACTTCTGAGATTTCAATTAAGGGCCGTAGAACTCTTCTTTCTCCAACTGTAACAGTTATTGTCTCCCTATCAGGCAGGGAAAGTGAGGCAGCCAAACTTGCCAAGGAGTCTGCTTGAGCATTTATTCTTCTTTTAACATGGAAAATGTTAACTTTCTTGAATTGTGAAAGCAACTGGCTAGCCCTTTTGTGGTATGGGGCCAAGCTTGCTTTTTTAACAATATATTCTCCACGCAATTGTTTTATCACCAACTCAGAATCTTCATAGACTAAGAGCTCTTCGATCGGTATTTGCAATGCCAATTCCAATCCAGCAATTACAGCTTCATATTTTGCCTCATTGTTTGAACATCCTTCTGTCAAGGCAAAGGAATGAGGGATTATGGCATTATTTGGTGTGACGAACACAACACCGATTCCAGATTTGTTATTTTTTAGATCTTCTTGCTTTTGGCCATTTGGACTCCTTATTGCCCCATCGAAGTACATTTTCCATGCTTTTTGAACTTCAACTTGCATGACCTCTTCATCTGGTAGATCAGTGGCTAGAGGTGAATCATCAGGGATTGGGTGCGCTGCTAGAAAGTCTGCTAAGGCTTGACCTTTTACTGCTTTTTGGGAAACATATTCAATTGCAAATTGTTGGAGGATTACAGCCCATTTTGCAATTTTCTCAGAGAGTATTGGCCTTGATAGTATATACTTCAAAGGGTCAGCCTTTGATATCAATTCAACTTCATGCTCCAAGACGTAATGTCTTAACTTTTGCAAGGCGAACACCAAAGCGAGACATGTTTTCTCAATCGGAGAGTAGTTGAGTTCTGCACCAACCAAAGTACGACTTAGATAATACAAAGCCTATTCTTTCCCTTGTTTGTTATGTTGGGCCAAAGGGCTCCCAATGAGCAGTCAAGAGCAGCAATGTATAGCAATAATGGTTTTCCTTTGGTTGGGCTCATAAGTACCGGGGGTTTCATGAGATATGCCTTGATACTATCAAACGCGTTTTGGCATGATTGATCCCATTCAAAAGGTATACCCTTTTTCATTAGCCTTGAGAACGGCAGGCATCGCCCTGCTAAGTTAGAGATGAACCTTCTTATATAGGCTAATCTTCCTTGTAACCCTTTCAACTCCTTCAAATTTGGGGGGAGGCATTTCGAGGATAGCCTTGATTTTCGCAAGATCAATTTTGATTCCTCTGCTTCGAACTACAAACCCAAGGAATTTACCTGAACAAACCCCAAAAGCGCACTTTAACGGGTTCATCTGGAGCTTGTACCGCCTTAAGCTTTCAAAAATTTGCTTCAAGTAATCCAAATGATCTTCTTTATTTCTGGTTTTGGCGACAAGATCATCAACATAGCACTCAACGATGTTATGCAACATATCACCAAATATCACTGTCATTGCTCTTTAGTATGTTGCCCCTGCATTTTTCAGACCAAAAGGCATCACCGTATAGCAAAAGATCCCTTTTAGAGATCTAAAAGCTGTCAACTCTTCATCTTCGGGGGCCATTCGGATTTGATTATAACCCGAATATCCGTCCATGAATGACAAGGTTTCGTAACCTGTGGTTGCATCAACCAGAAGTTCGGTGATGGGTAAAGGAAATTGGTCTTTAGGACAAACTTCATTGAGATCGCGGAAGTCAATGCAAATCCGTATTTTCCCATTCTTTTTCGGGACTGGGACTATGTTTGCCAACCAAGTCGGGTATTTAACCTCTCTGATGAATCCGACTGTAAGGAGTTTATCGACTTCAGCCTCGATTTGGGACGTCAATTCTGGCCGTGTCCTTCTTGGTGCTTGTTTAACAGGCCGTTTCTTTGGATGGATTGCGAGTCTATGAACTGCAACTCCAGGATCAAGTCCAGGCATCTCGTTGTAGGTCCATGCAAAAACATCGCGATGCTCTTTTAGAAAA
The DNA here is from genome assembly GCA_019656835.1 of Rhododendron ovatum. NCBI lineage: Eukaryota > Viridiplantae > Streptophyta > Magnoliopsida > Ericales > Ericaceae > Rhododendron > Rhododendron ovatum. Next base: position 42,400,877 of record CM033796.1, on the reverse strand, counting down.
GAGATGTACCTCTGAGCCTCTCCCTCTGCCAAGTTTGCACTGATGAAAGTTGGCTTATTCTCTCCTTCATCACCAAGATTGACTTCGTGAAGCTCATCAATTGTAGCCTGACCTCCTTCTTCAGATTGTGTTGGTATGGGATATGTCTCATCTTCAATCCCATCATCTGAGGCCCCTTCCACTGTAATCATATTTACAGAGAGCTTTTCTTTTGCGGCTTGATAGCCCAATCCTTCCCTGGTGGCCACAATAGGACGTCTTTGCTGAAGGGATTTGGCTTGTGCATGAGTTAGCACAGAGTCAAAAGGTGCTACTGTTTGTGTGGATACTTTTTCAGGATCAAAACCAGCTTTCACTAACATTTTTGTAATGTTTGCAGCATAACTTGGTCTTATTGGACTTGATATCTCCACAGTTTTGAGATTATCATCCTAAACTTTCTTTTCCATGTCACCAAGTGCATGGAACACTATAGGCTTCATGCCTTTTGCTTTCGCAGGGACTACAAATTTACGATAGTTCTCCATGTATGTGCATTCTGCCTTCTGTAATGGCAAGACAAATGCATCTTTTAACTCCAAAGTTGGGTTTATCGGAGCTAAAGCACTTGTCCCTGGCTTCCTTTGAGACTTTGGAATGTAGCGAAATGCCCTCTTTGTCAGAGATTTCACGCTTTTAGTATCTGTTTCTGTTGAGCCCTTCACTCTATTTTGCGAAGCCTTTGTGTAAAAACGAGCATCTGCATAGTAAGCTTCAAGCCCATTAAAGGGATCATTATCCGCAACAATTATTCCTTCATTCACAGGTGGAGGTAATGGATATTTGATCCACTGATGGTAGGTAGAGGGCACCACCATATGATTATTTGACCATGCTCTCCCAAGCAAGGCATTGTAGGAAGTGTCTACATCAATCACCAGAAACTCGGTATCTCCCTCGATGCCACCAAATTTAGTTCGCAATTTGATTTTTCCCTTGGGGCGTTGTTCATTCTGATTGAACCCTTGGATCACCAGATGACATGGCCGTAGTTAGGATAATCGAACCCCTATTATGCCCAAAGCCCTTTTTGGCAGTAAATTTACTGCGGACCCACCATCAACCGAAACCCGAGAGATTTTGGTGTTAAGAACAAAACCAGTGATGAACAAGGGTCGATTGTGATCTGGTGTTTCTGCATACATATCCTCATCGCCAAATGCTACTGTAGACAGGCATGTAGTTGTGCTCTTTTGCCCCTTTTCTTGGACCTCCTTGCGAAAATCATCCGGATTGGACAAGGCATAAACCAATGATTTTCTAAGTTCTGGTGACATCATCAAAGCATCATATATGCTTGCCAGAGCTGGGATCTTCTTTAGATGGGCAAGAACATCATATTTTACTTGCTCCTCTTCTTTTGGGACTTCTTCTTGTGTAACTGGTACTTGCAAACTTTGGCTTGGCTGATTGCGGGGCTGTCTTTTATAAGTCAGATATGTCTTGCACACATGGACAACCTCCTTCCCATCCCCTTCTTTAGGCTCGTCGCTTATTTGCACCATGTTCACTGACCCAACAGATGGATTTTCGTCATCAATGATCATTTCTTCTCTTTGGGGATGCCTTTCCTTTGCATTTCTCAGATATCGTGAGTCCCATCTATAAAAGTATTGGGATTGTATGAAGGCATTTTTCATGACCTCCCAACTAGGTATAATAAACCCAGCAAGAGAACAATACCAATCAAATGCAATCCCATCTAGAGAAAGAGGAAATTGTCGTAGGCACAACGCTTGATTTTAAACAGTTTCCCCGCATTGTCTCAAAAAGAGCTTTATATGCTTTTCAGGATTACCGTACCCTTCATAGATAGAGAAATTTGGGAGCTCATATCCTACAGGGAACGGTGTTTGCTGAACCCATAGAGGGAGCAAATCTCTAGGTCTCATACTTCCCATGTCTCGTTAACGCGGATTCGAGCTTTTGCTCTGCGGTTCCTTCTAGCAACTCATATGTTTGAAGTGAAACACTTTCATCCTGTAATGGCTCCCACATTTCAAGTTCCATTGGCCATGGTGTGTAGAACCTCCTATAAAACCGTTCTGCCATTGTGTCCCAATCAAGGATTGAATTGGGAGGAAGGCTAAAATACCAATCAGTTGCCTATCCTCCTAACGAGAGTACAAATTGCCGCAGAAGTAGTGCTTGACTTTGTACCGTGTTTCTACATAGTGCTAGGAAATACACTAAATGGCGCCTTGGACATCCAACTTCATTATACAAGGGAAAATGTGGTATGGAATATCCTCTTGGGAATAAGACCATTTCAACCCATTCAGGATATGGGTGATTTAAAATCTGTTCTCCACCAATCGCATAGTTTTGGGGAATTCTAGACTTTTCCTCTTTCAAAGCTACAATTACCTTCGCTTGATTTGTTCCCTCCCTTCGAGCAAAAACTCTTGCTTTTTCATCATCCTCTGGACAAATTCTAAATTGTATATCCACATCCTGAAAATTCACATCCACCGAAATTACGTTGCATGAAAAATCAAAATGGTCACTGGACACACTTTCTCCATCATATGTTCTTGCTAGCGAAGGGTACCTAGGAGAGAAACTTGAGTCTACAGATGACTCAAGGATATGTGGGTATTAAGTAGAATGTTTCCATATCTCGTCATCCGATAGGCTCAACTTCTCATCTTCAAAACAAAGCCGCTTTCGAGAAGTTCTCATAAGTTTCGTATTCGATCCATATCCCATATTTCTTTGAGATGGACTTACTACATATTCTAGAGTATTTATGTAAAGCATTGGAGGTACAGGGGAGTACTTTGGTGAAGCCATTGTCCTTTCAGGAGTCATACTAGCCTTAGGGGTTACCACGAACTCTCCCACTGCGAGATTTGGTGAAGTAGGAAAATCAAATATATGAATCGAACATGAAACATTGCTTCCTTCTTCTTCATCGTCACTTATCACAATAGCGGAATTCGGTATGTGAATTGGACTTGAAGCAGTGCTTTCTTCTTCATCATCACGTATCACAATGATGTTAAGACATGGGACCTGGGTTATTGCCTCCTCTCTCTTCTTCTCAAAATAAGCTTTTAGCTCTGGAGATTGAAGTTCTTCAGGCAAAAATTCTTCAAGAGTGATGGTAATGCGAGGAAATTGTTTCAAAGGCTCCTCGGGGACAAGCTTCACTTTCTTTGCTTTCTTTTGGCTCTTCTTCTTATTCCTTGCGCTTGTACTCACTTTGGTCCTTTTTACTTTTTTGGATGTTTTTGGCTTTTGCGCTCTTTTTGGAACCAAGGGCGCCTTGGCTGTGGATAAAGAACTTCGTCTTTTCTTCATTCCTTTTGATTGATATACAACCCATTCACCCTCCTCATTGTCATCGGCTGTAATTGGGTTCATTGTCACTTTCTCAAGAGAGGGAAGCTCAATAACCCTCGAGTCAAAGAGTTCTTGAATCTTGTCTTTCAAGACAAAGCAATCCCTTAACAGATGGCTGATAAGGCGATGATATGGGCAATACTTTGGATCACTTTTCTTGCCTTCTTCATGCGGCCTTTTCACATCGGGGAGCGTAATCAACTTCTGCTCCAAGAGATCTTTGAACATATCCTCTACCAAGTCATCTGTAAAGGAATAATTATTTTCCAATCTTTCCTTCATGGTGACCTTTTTAGTTTCCTTCGGTCTTTGCCCTCCAACCACAACAGGAACTCTTTTCTTGGTTTCAACTATTGCAGCCGCTAAGGTTTCAAGCCTATCTACAACCCTTGGCCTTCTTTGTTTGCCCAAGTGTAGTTCCATGTCATGTGCTTTGGTACATAAGTCATTGAATCCTTCAAAGGTCTGAGCCATGAGCGCTGTAGAAAGCTCATGTCCAAAATTATTGAGACACATGCGAATGAGTTCCAACTGCATGAACTTTTGTGGGCATGCAAACGTTAAAGCTCGCCATCTTGCAATGAAGTCCGTGACTGGTTCGTTATCTCGTTGTTTGGTCTCAATGAGCTCTGGTACCCCAACACGTCTTTGGGAATTGCAGAACTGTTTGAGGAATTCTTTAACCATGAAATCCCAACTTTGGATTGATCCTTCAAGGAGATTCGAATACCAAGAAAATGCAGAACCTTCAAGAGATTGCACAAAAAGTTATAAACACAAGGCTTAATTTTGTGCTATTGGCCCGCATTGCGAGAGGAAATGGGCAATATGTTGTCTCGGATCTCCCGTTCCTCCAAACATTTTGAAATCAGGCTGGGAGAAGCCATGTGGGAATGGAACGGTATCCACCCATACCGGATAGGGCTTTGTGATCATCCGAAAGCCCTCGTCATCCTTTTCTTTAGCCTTCTTTACTTGCTTCTTCACCATGTCATCGATCATGGCCATGAGCATCGGGTTTGCATTACTGCTCATTGGGTCAACGAAGAAATGTCCGTTGCCCCCAGTAAGCTTTGTTTTTGGGACTTCGAATGATTCCTCCTCAAAGGCAGATTTTTTCTGTTTGTCCCCTGTTACTTGGGCTTGCAAACTTTTGATCTGTTCCATCAGGTGAGACATTTCTTGGTCCCTTCTCGCTAGCTGTTCCTGTAGCGAAGCTACCTTTTCTTCCAACAACTGACGGTTTGAACTTTCTTCATCACCCACTTCCGTAACCATCACGGAAACACTTCTTGGCTTCTTACTCATGGAGGATGATGATTTACTGCTCGCGGGGGATGACGAATATACTGAGACAGAGTCATTCCCTTCGCTTATAGTTAATCCCTTTGGTTGTTCTTGCTTTGCCATAGACCTTGTTACTGTCCCTGGCATAGGCATCGAAGTAGCAGTTCTTTTTGCTTGTTCAACCAACTTGGCAAATTGTTCCTCCGTGGTGGTGGTGGAAACAGAATCCCTCTCACCATCAAAAGAGTTCAACTCGGACTCACTTGATTCTGTGGAATACTCAAGGTCATCATTATAACTACCAAGAGCCTTTTCAATTGCTCTCATAACGTTGGCTGCTACAGACTTCTGTTCTCCCTTTTTGAGGGTTTTGTTCCTCCTTTGCCTCTGTCGTTTTGGGTTTGAGGCTTTAGTGGGGGTTTTTGGTCGAACCCCTACAGGCATGGAAGAGAAAACTTGTGTCTCCTGGATTTTTATGATTGAAGCAGCGTTTCTCACAATTGGACTTACGAGTTGATGATTCGTCATGGATGAATTATGTAAAGCCGTCAAATTGTTGGTCTTTCGTTGAGCCAACGAATCCTCCACTTTCGGTTGGGCTAACGAATTAACGTGATTTCGGGTTTGGCTAATCATCTCCTTGCCAATGTTCTTGATGATGGAACAGTTTTCCACAGATGCCCTCTTTTGAGCTTTTTTCACAATCATAATTGAGTGTTCTGCCTGTGTAATCAAAAGACCCAATGTACTTTGAGTTGTGCGGGCCTTGGCCAGGATAGCAGCGACTGCTATTGCTTCTTTAGCATCCTTTGCTTTTCTAAGGAAGTCCCACGAGCACTTTGTTGCTCTTACTGCCATATATTGTTTGGCAACCTTTAACAGATCTTCGGTTACTCTTTTGAGGTTTTCAGCCTTTTGGAGTAGCGAAGTGCCATTGTTTGTTTGAGCTCAAGGTAAGACAGCCAAGAGCTTTCGCTCTGGAGCCACCCCATGAGCAGGCTCTTAAGACAGCCAAGAGCTTGCGCTCTGGAGCCTTCCAATAAGCAGGAACTTCTGGTGAGACAGCCAAGAGCTTGCGCTCTGGAGCCTTCCAGTAAGCAGGTGCCGGAGAGACTAACACGTTCCTCCAGGATTTTTGAATCCCAGTCGTAGGATTCATCGGTGTCTTCATAGTGAGTCCGTTGTTGGCCTTCATGATTGCAGCTTCCATATTCGAATTTGTTGAAGCAAGGGACACTGTTAAAATAATGAGTTTTATAATTTGTTTTATTCTTCAAAAGATGGGAGGAGAAATAGGTCCCACTGGGCATGCCAGAAATTTGTAGACATAAATTTTGAACTGTAGAATTTATCCACGCTTCGAAATCCATATCTCAAATATCCACTGTTCAACCGAACAGTGTTGATTTTTTTATATGTAGGCTCCTATTTCCGATTTGGATTTCAAATCGTTAATTACATACTTAAAAATAAAACCTCCGATTAATAAAGAATAAAGAACAGGAAATAGACTAGAATAATTTAACTTTATTGATGATTGGGGTTTAAAACCCTCGTTTACATCAAAACAGAGAATATTGGATGCATTTAGAGGGATTGGAACCCTTTACCTATCGCTTGATATGCTTACTCTTACTAGTCTTCGAAATTTGTTGAAGATTGCAGGTGGTAGTGAGCGAGTAGGTTGCTTTGATGGTTGTAGATCGTAGTGGTTTTGCGTGAATGGGGTATATCTTCTCTCTCTCCGTATATTTTCTACGTTGAAGGAAAAGAGGTGTGATGGTGAAGAGTTGAGAGATGAAGTATGAGATCTGAGGTTTGAGATCTTGGGGTCAATGAGAGATAGATGAGAGATGTTAGGTCTAATCTGAGATTGAGGTCCCCTTCCTTTGATGACGGACCTCATATTTATAGGAGCTTCATTCATCATCAGATGCTTGGCCGCCAAATAATTCATTTGAATTTGAATAGTTGTTGCCAAAGAATAGATGATATCATATCTTCTCAGCCTCTTCAAATTTTGAATATTGGTTGCATTAGATGACATTCATCTTGTAATATTCTTCTGCTTCCACAGGAGCATTTCTTGGGTTCTACGTACCAATTTGAGACTACGTGAACCCATATTTGATTTGTAGGCCCTGCAAAATGCGGGCCTACATGGTTCGACCGAATATTTGATTCGTAGGCCTTGCGAGATATGGGCTTACATGGTCCAACTGATTTGTAGTCCTGCTACTTCTTCCGCAGGCTCATATATTCGTTAGGCTTGTCGGGCCAATACGTGTTTGTTGATTCGCGGACTAGCTGGGTCAACACTTCTTCCGTAGGCTCATATATTCTTTAGGCTTGTCGAGCCAACACGTATTTATTGATTCGCGGACTTGCTGGGTCAACACTTCTTCCACAGGTTCATATGCTCGTTAGGCTTGTCGGGTCAACACGTGTTTGTTGATTCGCTGGCTTGTCGGGCCAACATGTGTTCGTTGATTCGCGGGCTCGTCGGGCCAACATGTGTTCATTGATTCGCAAGCTCGCCAGGTCAACATGCATTTAGGCTCTTTATATGCCTTTTAGTTCGCAAGCCCAACATATAATATATTAATAATATTCATCAATCTTTAGTTGAAATTTATGTGCCAACAGACACTCTGAAGAAATGACAATAGAAATTGAAAATCAGCACAGATGAAATAGATATAAATTATAATGCTTCATTGCCAAATCGTTGGGGATTGCCTACCTCAGGTTTGGCTTTTAAGACCTCAGCAAACTTTTTCAAGAGTTGTGGTGAAGATATTGGGTCTATCTCCGCTCCCAGTTTTGAAATTGGAACCTCAACAGCTGAAAATGATGCCAACAGTTAATGTGTTGTAAATTAACACAAACAACCCTGCCCCATGTTGGAAATATTCGTTAGAATTTCTGTAAACTATAATTACTGGAGACAACAACATGAAAAGTAAAATATTGAGATAATTATGTAAGCAAAAAATTAGGAGTCTAAGAGAAAACTTATGTGGATAGAGAAGATATGTCCCCGCTTGCACTGAGTTGTGTGATGTTCCATTCCCAGCGGTGGCGACTCCAGGAGTTTAAGTGCATGGGGTTGTTTCGAAACCAGAATATTAATTGTGATGTTAGAAAATAACGGGGATACTACCTAACACTTAATTATATAAACAAGTATTTTTTGTTGTCTAAAACGTTATTATTTTGAAAAATTAGGGTGTCCGGACCGGCTTATGCACGCATCGACTAATCTCTTGGAAGATCAATCTAGTGAGGGACGGGGATCTCATTTCTCAATTAAAGCCGAGGTAAAGTCCCGTATGTATTGACCCCAAGGGACTTGATAGCAACTGAGAGATTTCAACCTTGAAATCTTAGAGCGGAGTAAACCCTCAAGTCACAAACCTTAACCACTAAAACTACCTCTTGGGATTATCCGGAACAATTTTCACGAGACGAACCATAATTTTGTATATATTAAGAGTCTCTCCATGCAGATTTGTGCACATATTTGAGCACGAACATATTTGGAATCATCTGAAGAAAGTGGACTAAATTCAGACGATGAATTCTCATAATGGGGAAAATTTCTTTTGTTTTATAGGCAATTTCTTTTTTCCCATGGGGTCATACGACCCCATTCCTTTGGTCATAGTGTCGCCACTGACTCCCAGATAAAACAATCCTGAAAAGGATAACTTTCTTCGAACCAAGAACCGACCGTATGCTCAAAGTATATATCTTGAAAAAGTAAAATACAAATCTGGAAGCAAAGTGTATATTGGTATGTTTAGTTTGTTGTAGTGTAAGGGTATTTTTCTGTGTTTTCTCTCTGTTAGGAGTAGAATGCACCAAGTTCTCTCTTCTTTTTCTACCAGTACCGCTGCTATATATATTTTTGAATAAATTCGTAGGTTCAGGCCCAAGGGGTGATGGAAAATAAATGCAATCTAAGAAACCTCACCAGATAAGAATAGGATGATGTGCCTATTAAAGGTGGCAGAAGACTCCACATGCACCCTCTGTCAAGGTGCCATTTTGGTGACTATGGAGTTAAAATAATATAATGAATTTGCACAAGAGCATAAATGCCTAAGGCATCCAAAGCCAAACTTAATTGCACAAATGACTAAATCAAAACTCCCAGGTCTAGATAGGTTACATAGTAATAAATAAATAGATTGAGATTAAGACTTTAAATTAAATACAACAATCCCCCACATATTTTAAAACTAATACAATATCGCAATGGATGAAGGTACCTTTCGGGTTTGAACCTACACTTAGTGAAAGCAAGTTTTAGTTTAAAGGAACCACAGTGAACCAAAGGCCTTGAACCAAACTTCTACTTACCATGAGTGTCTTTAGGGAGTAGCCTAATTTGCCACAGTAGCGACCCCACTTCCACACTCACTTAGGTGAGACCTTAAAGGTTATCTGTGACCGATACCTCGCAAAATACCAGCCTCGGACTCATTAAGAGCTAAGCTCTTCCTTAACCCGTCACATTACTGAGCACTATCACCATATGAATAGGACTAAGGAATTTTCCTCAAGCAACAATTTTTTTTTGCTCAGCAAAACTCAAGCGACAATTTAAGAGCTCCTCCTAGTCACTGTATGGTTTCGTTGTTACCTATTGAACCTTATTCATGAGATCTCCAATCACAAAGGTTAGGTGTCCACCGTGGTGACTACTTTATAGCCTTCAATCCTTATTCCCCTCGATGATTCAAGAATTAGCCTGCTCACTAATTAGAGAATATGTTTTGTTCTTTTTTTAGATACAAACATTTCTCAACATCCTCTTTAAAGACATCACCGATGATTTAAGAATTAGCCAGCATGCTAATTTTTTAGATTGAGAATTCTCTTTGGGCTGCAGGCCCCTACATTTCTAGATATTTACCAGAGCTCCAGTATTGCTTCATTTCAAGCTTGCCAACATTTACTACCTGAAAATATATATCCAACATTCTCCAACACAAAATCAGTGGAGTTTAATTTCGCGTGACAATTGGTAAAAACTAAGATAACACACTGCACCCCAGCCGAAGAAAAGTATAAAAAACAAACCAAAATGTTCAATATGTGATGACTTAAACTAACTTTGGTTGGTTAATGAAAGATTTTGCCAGGAAGGAAACTCACAGGATATTGAGTCCCACTATTTCATAACCGAATCAACGAAAAGACATAAGAAACATAATAGATGGGAATGGCTCAGTTATGGAATACATACACTGTACATCCTGCCAAGAAACAAATGATGGATGTAGCAGCACTGTAGCTTGAACGTAAGCATACTTTGCTAGTTCTACAACAACCTTGGCTGAAAAATACGTAAAGTTAAACACAAGCCACGGAACAAACGAGTGACCACATAAACCATGTTTGTGATACATGTATCAATTACACGAAAGAAACACAAACTAATATTTCTCCAGAAGCCAGCTCACCTCCCCAACAAAAACCTGCAGCTCCAATACTCGATATCCCTTTGCATTTTAGAGCCTCAATTACTTGCTTCGCATCTTCCAAACCTTTATCCTGTGAAACAGGAAACACTTTCTTCAGTGACTAGTGTTTTAACACTCCCTTTTAACAGAAATGCCGTTAGATTCTTGGAAAACCATAAAACATGCTTCCGGATTTTGACTTCAGTTGGAGAAGGGGAAAAAGAAAATAAAAGCTCATAAGAAATGTTCAATGTTTCCAGCCACGTAGAAATTGTCCCATGGGACAGCTGAATCGCCATATGCAAGTTCGCAGGAGAAGAGGAAATTGTGTACCACAGATACTTGCCACGACAAACAATCACATTCCGATATGACTTTTGGAGCCTAGGTTGAAATAAATAGCCCTTTATAGGGACTTATATTCCAATTAAGACTAACCGGTAGATGATCTATCATATAAACAAGCAAAGGCCTCTCGAGGTTTTCAATGTAGGGATCTCCATATATTTTTTCTTTTCTTCCTTCTCTGTTGATGAAGACATGTCCTATATGAATGTATAAGATTACCATGGTCCAAATAAAGGCATAATTATAGTTTAACCCAAATATTTTTGAATAATTTCATATTAACCACTCAAAATTAAAAATATTATACACCACCTCAGGCTCAGGGTCTGAATTTCGACATCCTTGTGTGCTACAAGCATACAGGGAAGAATGGTGTAGCCATGATAGTCCAAAGTCAATATACCAACTCCGACGGATAAGCATCAGGCAGCGCAATGCCATTAAAACTGAGAGATCCATATTTAAAGCATACAATGAGTGGAGAGATCACTCAGACTCATATATTAGGCTCATGTTCTAATTTTGAAGGGGCTCACTAACTGATATAAGACAAACTCTAAAACTCCCTCACACAAGGGGAGACAAATACAAGATCCAAAGCATACGGATCATGATGAAACGAACTGCAGTTATACCACAAGGAAAGGAGAGATCAATCTTGAGAGCTTTTTCCAAACAAAACTCTAAAAGCCTAGCTTTGATACCATGTTGGACCATCCAACTCAAATCAAATTGTCAATATGTGGGGAGGCCACCCGGGTTCATATACTTTGAAGTGTCATTACCCATGTAGGCCAACCAATTTGAACGACACAGCCCATTGCTCGACATCAAGTCCCCACCCAACCCCAAAAAATACACTAAATATCTATATGTCCAACATATTATCGTTCTTCCAAATCAATTTTCTTCCCCTTGGCGAGTCACTGGCACATATCGCACGTGGTATCCTCTACATGTTGAAAACCCTTATAAGAAAAAGATTGTGCTGACTATTTGAAACCTTTACAGTTGAGCTCCCAAGATCATTGGAGGAGTTAAAGATATTCTCGTATATTAATCATGAACACAAGTAGAGACTCTCAGAACATAGTTTCGAACTCGAAAGGGATCTTAATTCAGATAAGATTAATAAGAGAAAATGAACTTCAGGCTCCATGGCAATACCGTCTGAAACTAAGGGCAGCAAGAAAACCAATCCATACTGTAGCAGGCAGAAATCCGAAACAACAAACAAATTGATTTACTTGTGAAATAACAGAGAGCTTGCTACAGATGCTTTGAGTGGTTGCATGAGCAGAGTTGAGACTTAGTAGTACCTCAATTTCAGAGCTTGATATCCTGAAGAATGAAGTCACCCATATAGATTAGACAAAACAGTCATACGACCGGCGATAACAATGATATTGATAACAGAGAAAGATGAAATACATAGGAGACATGAACCAAAGAACACCTATGCACATGTACATGTGCTTATTAGTACAGTTCGGAGCTTGACATCTTGCAGAATGAAGTCACCTATGTAAATTAGACCTAACAACCGTACGAGTAATGATCGCAATGACAGAGAAAGATAACAATCAATAAGAGACATGTCCCAAAGAACGCACATAAGAACGTATACATGTGCAAAACAAAGAATTATCAGTTAATTGCATAAACTTGTCCACCTAGAGGACAACAGCACCTAACTCCTAAGCATCATCACCTTCAAAATAGGATAATTAGCAAACCTCAACTGAGAAATCAGGATATCTGCACACATAGCTGTCAAAAAGAATAAATAAATAACACAATTCCACAAACCATAATTTGAGGTCTACCAGTTGAAATTGCAATAGCAAAAATTAACAAACATTTTCCAATTCTCGTGTTGGGTGGACAAACGCACAAAGAAAACTGCACTAGTTAAGCAATCTTTTTGGTACAGTAGGTGAAAAGGAAAGAAAGGATTGTAGTCTCTCACCGATAGTAAGCCAAAACATGCGACGTAGGGATATTGGTGGCATTTCCTTTCCTTTATCTGTATTGTGATGGAAAATTTGGGTATGTTTACGTCTACGCAACTAATTTATCGACGAATTCTCTTTCTCTCTTCGTTTCTCACCATTTCTCACCTGGTTTTACAATCTAAACATGTGAGAGTGCCCTTTGTCTTCTTTACCACTCCAAAAATAGTGAAAACTGGAGCACACAATTACCCAATTAGGGAGCCACGTATATCTTTGTATCGTCCTTTCTTTCTTGCTTATCCTTCATTCTTTTGTAGTCAATAAACTTTATAAAATGGACATGGAAGGGTGCCACCCATTTACAAAACAACGCCAACGACAAAAGAGATCCTATACATCAAAAAGCCTAAAAACCAGACTAATGCAAACCCTGTAAAGACTACTCTGCTCTATCCCGAAAAATATTTATCATATCAAGAAATTGATCAAGGGTCGGATTGCTTGATTATTCTTTGTGCGAGTGTGAATGTGGTGATCTGGGTTGAATCCACAATGAAAACTTTATATCAAAACCCAAAACTAATTGGCAATAAGTGGAGAGTTCCTCATGTTATTATGTGATCTCTCATTCCATACACAAGCAATGTGAGACTACTCTCTAACACCTCCTCATGTGCATCCACAATTAGGTTTGTCACTGTAATGTGTGGGCTATTTCAATTTTAATTTGGGATGGAATGAGCCCGCTTCAATACATAACTTTATACACAACCCAGCAATCATGTCCTATAACCTCTCAGTTGCTATCAACTTATTTGACACTAGTCCATACGGAGTTATACTCTGGCTTTAATTGGGACCCCCGCAAACGGGCGTTGGAATTGGTCCCTGGTAGTAGTTGAGGTCCGTGCCGTGTAAGCTGGCCCGACACATGAGTTATCAAAAAAAGGTAATATGTCATTCCATACCCAAGCAACGTGAAACTATTCTCAAACATTTAAGATCAAATTAACCAAGGAGACTCCTACACAAACAGGTGAACAAAATGCCCAAAGGCCATATCACATATCGAAGCGGAAAGACAGTATATGAGTTGGGTAAAAAGTACCAAAAACGTCTGAGGCAAGAACCACAGCAGACTTGAAATCAGGGGACCCAATTACATAGCACTTGAGCCCTCCAACTTCTTCCTCGTGCCCTATGCCACAGCTTGAGCTGAGGAGTGGTGGGTTTTCGCAGCACTGAGGGCCTGACATCACTTGATATCAATATGGATTGGTGGAAATCTTCAGTGGTAAATACCTGAAATTCATATGGATCTCCCAAAGGCTTTTCCGAACTCCCGTTACATTTTCCAGAGGAAAAAAAAGAAAGGGAAGAAAAAGCCCGTACGGGTTGCCGCCGGCACCATTCAAATTCTCCCCATAATTTATGTACCTTCCATCAAAATATATATACATATGCACATACATACCAAGCTTCTACTAATACTAAAGGCACATTTCCCTTTTCCGATCAAATTTTGATGATCCAAACCGTTCAATATGTGCAAAACATGATTTTATAGTCATAATGAAGAAGTTGGCAAAAAATATGACCGGAAAGTGCTTGATCCGAGCAGTTTTTCTTAGTAATGCATTTACATTTTTATAAAAAAACTGCTCAGATCAAGTCCTTCCCGGTCATATTTTTTTCCAATTTCTTGAAATCATCTTTAAAATCACGTTTTAAACACATTGAACAGTTTGGATCATCAAAATTTTATCAAAAATGAACTCATAAAATCCTTAACTTAGCAAGTTAATAGACACCTTTAGAAGAAGGATACTATACACATACAAACCCTAAATATTGGCAGTGTGGTCAAAGGCTCAAAGCCTCAAGACAATTTGCTTTTCTTAACATCTCAAGCAGGGAACTGAGACTCTCCGAAAACCGGAGGCAACAAGAAATAATAGAGAATAAATCTCCAGTCACCGTCAATGTCGTCGGAGCCGCCGCCACAAGTTAGGCCACTTATTGAGTGTCTATCCAACCATCGTGGATTCATTCTTGGATAACCCAACTATTGAGGTCTTTGCACTCAATGACAGACTCTGGATGTTGAAATTTTGTAACCTTCAAACAGTTTTCTATTCTTTTTGAGAGGCATGAAATTGTCTGTTGTCAAAAAATAAACAAGTGACATATTACTATCGATTGAGAAAAATAAGAATCTTGATTCAAGTCAACTCTTCTGGGTTTAATTTTAGTATGCCCAATAGTAACCAAATAGAATTAATTATTTGGTAACTATTCTTTATTTTTATTTGTGACAGGTTAGGGTTGAACTAAAGAGAAAAGGATTTAAAAATAGATGCTACATACACTACATCATTTCACTATATTATTCACTACATTTTTTTTGGGACAAAAATTACCATAAATTTTAAAATAATGTTTTTATGGGGTCCTGTAAAATTCAATTCCAACGGAGATCGGTAAGTATTATATTTGGATTCTTAGGGGCGAAACTGCGCAATTGAGCAGTTTCGCCTTACGAATCAAAAAACAATACTTACCGGTATTCATTGGAGCTGATTTTTTACAAGGCTCCATGAAATCTTATTTTAAAATTTATGGTAATTTTTTTTGTATTTTTTGGGACCCGGAGTGGGCCCCACAAAAAAATTTAGTGAATGGTGCAGTGAAAGGATGTACTATACCTAGACTTTTTTTATAAAAAAAAAGTAAAATACTTCCCAAAAGTGGAAAAAAAATTCAGTGCTGGGTGGTGACCACGTAGTGCCCGTTTGGTGTATCCGAGCCGTCCATTGCGTTTTTAGACGACTAGAATTTGGAGAGTGAATGTGTTAGGATTAGAGGAGAGAGGATTTCAATCCGAGCCGTCTAAAAATGTATTGAACGACCTGAATGTGCCGAGCGGATACCCCATGGATATACCCTCGGCACCGAAAAATTTCTCAAGAAAGTGGCAATTATTCTTGAATAGGATGAATCTTGTGTGCTTTGACTTTTGACATGCATATGTCCTAACTCTGTAGTAAATGTAGTGCGCAATTCGAGTCGTAAAAAATTGTTATTAACGTTTCAAATTTACTAAAACTATCATTTATTTATAATACAAATCGCGACGGTGTGCTCGCTCACACATTTTCCCTGCATAAATCTTGGCCATCGAATTTAGGACACATTTTTCTTCACAAATCTCCACCGTTCATTCAACCCTTGGCATTGAATGACTCAGATTGTTTTCATCCGACGGTTGCAAGTTGCTCAATATGGTTTCAGTCGAATTTTTGGTAATGATTGGGTGGACTAGAGTTGCTCATTATGGGAAGATTATGGACTATAATTACGGTCATACGGAAACTGATTTATACGAGATTTTTGGTAATGATTTCTGAAATTGCCATTGATTGGCATTGATTGGGTGAGAATATAATGACATACACACACAACGGTTGTGTAAAACACAACACACAACCAATCTCTAGCAGTCCATTGCTGTAATAAATGGCCAGGATTCACTCAAACTATTTTCCATAAAAGTTAGACTTTTTCTTGGAAGATTGTGTTTAAAATCTAAACCATCCAAATACATCTGAACGGTCAGAATTACGCACATAACCAACACAACGGTTGTGCAAGTAGCATTTTTGTTGGAAAATACAATGACGTGCTATAAATTGGGTAAGATAATATAATCACATGCAATAATGCCGTTGATTGGCGGCGTTGATTGGGTGAACAAATTTTGGTAAAGATTTATTTGCCTTTGGTTGAACAAATTTTGGTAATGATTAATTTGTTTAAAATAGCAAATTTTGAACAAAATTTTGGCTAAGTCGAATTTTGGGTGAACGAATGTCTCTCTCTCCCTAATCATTTTCTTTCCGGTTCTCTTTCCTGTCTCCTTGACTCTCGCCCTCTCTCCAGTTCTCCTTTCATAGGTATGACTCTTTGTTCTCTTTTTTTTTTTTTTGAACAAACGGTTGTTGCGGTTTGATAAGCATGGGAGAGCTAATTGTAATTGTAGTTTGTTCTTAGGGATCAATGTGCAAATATTGTAATTGGGAGGGTTGTTTGTTGTTCAGTCGGTTAATCTCTTAGCAGGATAAAGGGAGGGGGGTGTTTTCGAGTGGGGTGTGTGGTTACTATTTCTGTTTCTCTTTCTACTTCCATTCTCACCTCTCCTCTCCACCTCCTGTAATTCTCTCTCTCACTCTCCCTCCCATTCTCCTGTAATTCTTTTCCAACATTAATAATAAAGTTCTTTGGTTCAAATACTTAGTTTCTTTCTGCATAGTTCTATCACGGTTGTGAATCGAAAAATTACTAGTTGTTTAGAAAATTAGTTCTTTGTTTTGTACTCACACTGTGAATTCTCTATCCAGTTTTTCCTTTCTTTTTTTCCATGTCTTGGAATATCAAAGCTTCTATTTTAATTTAAAGCACAGTAGGCGTCCGTGTTCTCATTTCAATTTTGCGTATCGATGAAAACAATAAGTTGGTGTGTGCCCTTTTTTTCAAGGCAGGATTTTTACATACTCGAAAGTAGGATTTTCCTCCATTCAATTGTTGTGAAAGCATTTTACTAAGAAGTACTTGAACCAGGTACATAAGGCTTAACCTATCTGTTCCCAAATTACATTTAAACAAATCGAATTTTGAGTAAAAGATGACAATAAATCAAATAAATCTTACACAATCTTAAGTGTCTCCAATGTTCACAACGGCCGGAATTGCTTTTTTGGATTCTCTGATAACCTCGATCGACACCGACAGAATTTTGTTGTACTTCTACTGTATAATTATGAGTTTTTTTTTTTTTTTTACCTGATCACGGGTACGATTGTTTGCGTGAAGAAGAGAAAAGAAGATAAGAAAGCATTAGGTTGAGGTTGTGAGTAAACTTTTTTTTTTTTTACCTGATCATGGGACGGGTATAATGGGCATTTGTTCGGTTTTGTTGTGGACGTCGACGATAACCATTAGTGCAGTATCCCACTGTACTCGAGATTGTAGTATTTCCTGATCACGGGTACGATTGGCTTTTGAACAATTTGCCATTGGCATGGGTTTCTAAATGGGTTTTGAGATACTTTGTTTAAGTAGTTTGAATTTGTTCAGTTTATTTTGAGATACTATTTGGATATGGGTAAAAGCTTAACATAGTGGTGTTATATTGGTCTGATTTTGAAAATATTGTTCTTTTGTTTGCCTCTTACATCTATTGTGAAAAAGAAGGCTCAATGGCCCAAGAAGAAAAAATTTACACAAACTTTTGCCAAAGAAGGCTCAATGGCCCAAGAAGAAAAAATTTACACAAACTTTTGCCAAGGAAAAGGAAAATGCACTGGTATGATTTTTTGAATTTTTGTATAGTTTTTATAAAAAAGTTAAGGTTCGACCCTCTTTCAAGTCTCTCTATTAATTCTATGTAGGATTGACCTCCTCTACAAAGGGAAAAAAGTGTATGTGATGAGCAAAACGTCAATGTCATCCGTAGCAATGAGGTAAGTCCGTTAATTTATTGACAAAAAAAAGATGCCCATTAGTTCCATACATAAATATTCACTATTTTCTTTCGTAAACTTTGACAATACACCGTACCTTACTTTTATAGGATGAACGGAAATAAGAATGGGTTCAGGCAAAACAAATGTCAAATAGAGAGAAAGAAAAGGCAACTTATGCCATGGGAAATGAAAATGAATGGGTATACTATTTCATTTCTCTAAACTTCTTTAGAATCAAATAGATATGTCATCTTCTGATTATTTTATTAACATTTCTCAACTGACTTTGTACATTCAGATTCAACCTCTTCGAGACAAAAACTATTGGAATAGTAATCCGTGATGAGTGGGATCACAATGTCATCCATGTGGAGAATGGAAATCAAAATTCAAGGGTATCATTTGCCTTTCTTTTGGTAGTTTTAAAAATTATCCGGAGTCAGAATGACAAACTATGAAAGCATCTCTAAACTGCACCTGTCTTTTTTGAGTCTAATCTAATACGTCATGCAAACAGATTAGTTTTTTAAATGCATTACGTGTTTGTAATTTAAAAATTTTCCAATTTTAATGTGTGCTTTTTCATTCTCCTACGTTAGGCCCAAGCTGGTAATATGTTATCAAAAGTGACATTGGCGCAACATGCACGTTGAAAACGAGAAAGAAAAACAAAGCATTGTACAATTTGGCCAAAGCTTGCTAGGAAATTGTGAGCGTTCTGGCAAATCGCGGGTATTTTCTAGCTTTCCTTTGGTAGCATCATTCAAATTTTCTAGCTTTCTTTTAATAGCTTCATGAGTGATCCAATGCACAACTATGTTTTTCTATTCATAGTTCACACTTCGCATGAATTTGTGAGAGATAGGAATTCTCATGATTGTAATGTTCTTTAGGTTCTTAAAGTCATAGCATTGAGCGGCCCCTCTAGAAAGTAGTAGTATTGTAGAAAATGATGTTATTCAATTTTCCAATTGCTCACGTTCAAAGGATTAATCTTGAAGAAAGCATGGCAGAAAGAGGGTGTGTTTTTTTTTCCTTTTCGTTACAGATTACAGAATTCATAGCCAGCAAGGGTGGCCAACAATTTTGTCGCTAGCACTTCAATTGAGAGCCCATCTGCGAGGCCTAGGAATTCACCAACTTCAGACAATGATGAGCTTATATGTATACGGAGTTCTAATTATATTCCAATCACTATCTCCATAGAAGGACTAATGTTTTGTGAAGAAGATTGGTGTTCGCTTTTCTTATGTCAGACAACAATCGCTCTCTTCAATATCTAATTTAATTCTCATTTTTACTCCTATATGTTTCAGTAGACATTCCTTCTTTTGAGTTGTTAACTAATGAATGGTTTATATTAAAAGACACTTACTAACATTAGATAGTTTTGATCCCATTGGGAGTCCTCTTTGAAATTGGTAAATGTGATATTTTTTGAAAAACAAATTTGGATAGAAGTGCAGTTTTTTGGTTGGAGAGACCAATGGTAAGGAAGGATAAATTTAAGCTGGGTTTGGATGGCATGTGTTGCATTGTGTCTTTAGGCGCAGGCTATTACTAGCATCAAAGAATGTAGATTGGAGTGAATCTACAAAAAAGTACTTTGAATGTTCTAGAACCTCCCACCGGAAAGAAAATAATGAGGATTTTCATATGCTATCTATCTTATCGTTTTATTTTGCTATATTATTTTTGTTTGTTCATCTTTTGCCGAACAAACAAAAAAAATAGCAAATTTTTTTGTTTATTTATTTTTTTTCGTTTCTTTGTTTGGTTTAGTTGTTGGACGAATGGAATTGACTTGGTTGATTGCTGGTTGCCTGGAATTCGATTGGAAATCTCATTTGATTCTACATTCCCATTGTCTGTAATTACTTATAGTTGGTTCATGAGCAATAAGAAATTAAATTCATTTATTGTTGTAAATTTTAATATTTTTCTTAAATACAATTACCTTAATTGACTAGATATAAACTCTTGAACCTTATATGAAAAAAAGACTTTTCAGAGAGGACGGCTTTCTTGGCGGAGGAGGTCAACGGTAGAAAAGGGTAATTCATTTAGTTGTGTTTGAAACACGAGGCATGGACAATTACTAGTTATCTTACATGTAAGATGCCTTCTTAAAATCTAGACCATATCAATTATAGAGATGGAAGGCTTCGATTGCGCACTTCATCCCTGACTCCTGCAAATCTAGTATGTTGATGTAAGGAGAATACATGATTATCTACAATTAAAACGCTACCAAGGAGATTTATTAGATACGAAAAAATCTTTCAAAATAACTAGATTCAATTAATCCTGAAATTTTTTTTAAACCCCATAACACAAGAGATTAAATTATTTACACCGCAGATGTAAACATTTACTTCCTCCAAATCTAATACGTTGCACCACGTAGCCATGTTCTATTAATTGGGACCACTGTTTTGATGTCGTGGCCCAATGTAATTGATTTGAAGGAAACAAATATTTACACCGCCGATGTATATATAATGTAACGCAATTAGACGATGCTTCAGTAGAAAATGCAATGGCTACTATCTGGAGAAGATAAAAAAAATCGATCGGATATGCCTGATCCAGATCAATTCGCAACGGACTTGGGGGCTTAATCTCACCATCCGTCCCGGCAATTAATAATCCTGATTTTAAAAGAACTCTTAAAATCCGAATCATCGATTACCAAGACGAACGGTAAAATTCCCGGCAATTAATGGTCCTGATTTTAAAAGAACTCTTAAAATCCAAATCATCGATTACCGAGACGAACGGTAAAATTGAGCGCTGCTAAATGCTGCAATCCATAAGAGACAACAGCCTCCCCAAGTCGTAAGGGGTACGAATTACAATAGTCCATTCTTCATGACAATTGTGAATATTTCAAATTGTTACTCGAATGATCTCGATATTTTGTTCAAGTGACTTTTATAAGTTTATTTGAAAACACGATAGAAATGCATTGATAAAAGTAAAAAGAGAGTATCTATGTGCTGTCGCCGTTGCAATAATTAAGACGCCCACGACAAACGAAGACCAAACTAGGACCTAAAGAACAGTACACAATGTATTGATCCGCAAAACACACAATACACAACAATCTATGCTATTATCAAAAGATAAAGGCCGACAAGAGGCCGAGGGATGCCAATGACTAGCTAAGGCCAACAAAGGCCTAATGAACGGAACATAGCGTAGACAAAGTGTAAAATGTGTGCGCGGCCAAAACGAAACCTGCCGCAACTGCAGTTATTGAACGATTAGCTACGAAAAGCCAAAAACCACCACCGAAATACTAATCTACCCACCCCAACACGCAGAATAATTACAGGTGAAAACTTATGACAAGAGAATCGCAACCAGCAACAACGAGCAAATCACCGGCAACAAGCAACAAAGACCAAATCCGACATACAGCCGGTACCAAAAGACCAAATCCGACATACAGCCAGCACCAAAAGACTTCCGAGCTGGAGCCTCCAAAAGTAGAAAAAAGAAAAAAAGAAAAAAAAAAACGCACATAATGCAACAAATTGCAGGTATAATAAGTTTCACGACAACTGTATGAAGAGTCCGAAAAATACACAAGAGTCAAAAGTAATCTTGAACCAAGTAAAATAGAACCAAGCAGCAGACCTAGAGCTCAACCCAAAAGCACAATATTCATAGCTCTCAACTCCTAAGCTACTAGTATTAAGCAAACTCCTTGCCTGTGGAGAGCGATGTTCGCTCGTGGAAGGAACTTTTTTCAGACGAAACAAAAGAAAACAAACCCCTCCAAGTTCAGACATAGCAGAGACAACCATTTTTTTTTGATAGGCAACATAGTAGAGACAACTTATTCAACGACTAAACCGGGGATTCCTCACACGCCAAATTACATTGTAGTTTGACAGTTTTCTCGATCAACATATGAACTTAGCAAACCAATCCAACATATCTTGGTGGGCCTCCGCCGCGCGCTTGACAGCCTCTCGATCGTCGCTTGGGTACTTCACTGTCCACCCGTGCGAAACCCCAGGAAATATCTTCAGAAAGCAGTCAACCTGAGAAGAATAGAGATGATTAGTTTCTAGATAGGATAACATTTCACTAACCGTGCTGCATAATTACCAATTTAATAGCAAAATCAAGCATAATCAAATCCAATTTATTACTGCAAATGACCAGGAACCGGCATATACAGAGTGAAGTAGGTGCAAATGAGGCCTATATTTATCCCTTCTTCTTTCTTTCTGCATCTTGCACAAAACTTGACATGCCAAGTGACAACTGTGGTTTACGGGTAGCATGTGGAGTTCATTTGTAAATTATCCTTTTAAGAGCTTGTTTGAATATGCAACCTGTTGGAATTTGTCCCACATTGGTTAATTATCTTCTCCAAAACTAGTATATGAGCCTGGACGGCCTCTCCACTCCTTGCCAATTGGTTTGGAGGTGGATGCTTTAACACAACCAACTTGTCGTAAAGTTGGCAGAAGATAATCTGAGTGCATCTCGGAGCCACAACTACGACTACATCAACGACTAATTATAACAGTTACAACAAGGATAGACTGGATAGTAATCATTATAGCTATAACACTAACAAGAAACCCGAATAAAGCCAGAGGACTGATCAAAACCCGATCAAATCAGTCAATAATCTAACAGGGTACTGGCATAAGTAGAGGGGAATTGATAACTAGAGATTTGGGTAACACATTGCAGTCGGCATACAAAAACAACAAAGCATGGGGACAGCTTAAAGGAATTTTTGTATGGACTCAAAATCCCACATTAACAGGAAAACAAGGTCAACCAACTTAGAATCCCAACTCTGTTCTTAAAAGTACATGAATCGAATCTGTCCTTCACACACACCCAAGAAAAAAGGAAAAAAACTTTGGGGAAAATAAAACATAGACTCTGTTTGTCTTTTCCTGATTAATCCAAATTGATGAGTGCAGTTATCAAGGTTAATAGTAATATGACAATTCACAAATCAGAAACTTAGAAATGTTATATAAAAATATATTGCTAGCCAGAGATAAAGATACTGGGACACTAACCTCTTTTTTAGCCTCCAAGGCCTTGCCAAATTGTTTCAAGAGTTCCGGTGGAGAAATTTGGTCGTTTTCAGCTCCCAGAATTGAAATGGGGACCTTAACCGCTGAAAATCAAGGGAAGTATCAATGATCCATTAACTAACTAAATCACTTGCGTGCGAGTTTCCCCTTGCACCCATGATATAAACAATAAGATCAAAGACTGAAGGTAAGGGTTAAAGGTGGAAAATAGGAAAGCAACAAAAAGCAATAATGAAAATCAACAAAATTGAGCACCCTTCATATCCCTATGCCAAACTCTTAAGTCTTAACTCAGAAAAACTGAAACCATGACAACATAGTATTGTAATGGCCAGGCAAAGAAATTCTTACCCAGGATCTCATCCAAAGTAACAAATGAAGGATGTAACAGCACTGCCGCATTGATATAAGGATGCTGGCCTAGTTTCACAACAACTTGGGCTGATAAGAATGCCAAAAGTTGAATGTCAGCCAACCATA
Source organism: Rhododendron ovatum (assembly GCA_019656835.1). Taxonomy (NCBI): domain Eukaryota; kingdom Viridiplantae; phylum Streptophyta; class Magnoliopsida; order Ericales; family Ericaceae; genus Rhododendron; species Rhododendron ovatum. The sequence continues at coordinate 42,377,355 of CM033796.1, read as the reverse complement.
ATGGCAATAAAATACACCAAAATGCAACTGATAATACAGGTCAGTCATATATAGCTGCAGATACTAAAAAACTAGTCCAGATAACATCTCACCTCCCCAACAGAAGCCTGCACATCCAATTGTAGACACACCCTTGGCTTTTAGAGCTTCAACTACTGATATTGCTGTTTCAGTTACTTTGTCCTTCAAGGAAGCAATCATGTCTCAAACACAACATTTTGTCACCACCTATTACTCAAACGTTTACAGGAATAAACAGCTAAAGCATCAGCATCCTGATTTAGACCATCTAAGAAGCATGGACATGTCTAGCGGCCTCACATATCTGTGTCGGGCACGGACACGCCGTGAACAATCTCAACACGACGTCAAACACACTTAAATAAGGTTCTGAAGTTTTGATTAAACTTTTCTACTTGGACATGCTAGAAACATGTTTTGGAGGTCACAATGCAAAGTAAAAAAGTTAGGCCAAAGGCCCCGAGTCGAAATTGCCATGGATGCGTAGTTGATGAATACATATAGTAGCTGTTCATTTACATCATAATGTTGTTGATATCAAATGCGCTTTCTTTAATCCCAATTGGCGAGCATAATGTGTATGTTTCAGTAGAAATTAAAACAAACACCGATATGCCAACATATGTATAAGTATCTTATATTCAACACATGCCCATATAAGGCTGTCCTACTTATAGAAAAAGGCCGTCTCTATGTCACATTGTTTGGTCTTGTGTCAGTTTCCATGCTTCTTAGTTGACCATTGGTCAGGAAATAGGAAATCATGTTAAGTATGATTAAGCTCCTAAGAATTCTCGACAATAATGCCAAGTTCTTCACAAATGTAATTTGATCATAATTTTAAACTAGAAGCAACTAAAGGCATTTAATGCTGAAACCATAACTTACAATTGGATGAGCATCACACCAAGCTTGGAATGTCCTATTAGGATTGCTTTTGTCAAAGGGATCTCCATGTAAGAAGTCTGGAACCACCACAAGGTAACCAGCAGCTGCACACTTGTCAGCAAGCAACCTGCATTGGTGGAAGTTCATGATTAGTTTGCAGAAGGGAATGAATTACTTGCAATGGTGGCCGTCCATAGTTGGACCCATCACCGCCATGAATGGGGTTGCATAGTTGGATTCCAAAAGCAAACGATCATATTTTTCCCCAAAGAACAACAAAGAATCATCCAAATTATACACGTACATTTAAACACCAACACGCACAACCACTGGTCTGGGACTTAAAAAAATAGAGTTAGCAACTACGCTAATGTGTAAGTCTTTGAAAGTCAAATTCCTCTGCTGAACCTTCATTCTTTGAGGCCCTTTTTAGGTTCTAAAAGATCCATTACATATGGTGACATTGATAACAAAGAGAGCAACTAAACAAACGAGAGCATAATTAAACACAATTGACTAACAAGACTACCTATTAGTCTAGTAGTTTATAGAATCAAATAGTCATCTGTTTTACTAATCAAAAGCCATAAGTCAAGTTGATGAGTTACATTTAGTGCCACAATGCTATGATTACGTCGAGAGATTATGACCACCACATGATAAAAAGTAGCTGGCTCACTCTTGGACATTCACGAGAGAGCAAAAGCAACTTATGCATTTTTTGGTGCAAGCTTGAGTATACCATTCCCTATTGACAAATTGTTTTTGTCTAAGCAAGAAAGACTTGGTTAAAATTTACCAATGCGGAAGAATACATTGTCAGGAATAACGAAAAGCAGCAATATTTTTAAGGTATATCACACATTTGTTGACATTATCTTCAAAAAAAAAAAAACTAAAACCAGAACAATCCTATCGCAACATTGGATGATTAAATAACCATCAGAAGAAACAAACCAGTCAAGAAATTGTGAACTAAAACAACTCATATTGTAGCCCCAAAAGTTACTTCAATAGTGTAAAAACCAGTCAAGAAATTGCGAACTAAAACAACTCAGTACGGAGTTATAAACCAAGTTGAAAATTGACAGTACCTCAAATTTGGAGCCTCGTATCCTGCAGGATCAAAGATAGATGTAATTAGATATGAGAATGACGGCCGTGAGGATAGCAAGAGATATACCATGCTAAATTTTTTAACAAGAAAGGATCTACGGTCTTTTGGCTATCACGGAACACGATGTCCTTGACAAAGAAAACAAAGAAATGTAGAAGACCCCAATTGATTGCGACTTAATGCTTTGTTTGGTTTTGGATAAAGGAATGATCTAAAAATTGTAAGGGAGACAAGGACACCAAAGAATTATGTGGACCAGTGCCAAGATCTAAACCCACCAGTCACTTCTAAAGGACAAGCACAATAAACAAGCACATTACAGGATTAAATCAAATCCCACCGTTTTACTGTAAACACAAACATGGATACCACAAATCAAGTCTCCAAACATGGGAGGCTAATCTTCAACGTGTTTTGGAAAGAGAATGAACAGAAATACGAGGAAAGCTTGTTTTTGTTTTGTTATTGAGGTGATGAAGTAGAGATCCCCAGAAGTTTTTTTTTTTTGAGATATTTTTGTTCCTGATCTTCCCCAAAACCAAATACAATATAGAAATCAGGTAACATTAAATTTGCAATACAGATATCTGAACAAGAAGTAGAGAGATAGAGAGGTGGGAAATTTCCCAACACTACTGAATCATAGGCAAGATGTTGAGATCATCAAAAAAGAAAGAATAGTAGAGTTTGTCCTATAACTAAATAACTCCATTAAACATGACTTATTATGATATTTTTGGCGTTTAGAGCAGTCTATAAGCTCTGCTCATCTATTGGTTTCTCATGGTTCTGTCGGGCTTCTTCTTTTTTTTTAATCGGCAAATGATAGGTATTGTTAGAATAGTTAGATTAACTCCTTGGCGAAGGAGTCCTTCTTTCTCTTTTGAACGAGTACATGGTATAACTCCCTTGATGCCTTTTCACTAAATTTACAATACTCTATCATTTAGTACCCATTGCCATCAAATTTAACCAAAAAGACTTCATAGAAATCCATATGACGAAGCACCCAGATCACATAAAGAAGGAAGAAGAAAACCCCATGATTTCAGATGGGAAATTACAAAAAAAATAAATCAGTAACCTACTTTGATACCAACAAATATGAAATGTGTATCATGTTAAAGTACCAATTGCCACTCAAAAGACTTGACTGGAAACCAATTTAAGTAGCACCCAGTTCATAAATTCAACAAAAAATCACATAATTTGAGATGGGAAAGTACCATTTAGTACTAATTGCCAGCAAATTAACCAAAAAGACTAGATCGGCAACCAGTTGAATAAACACCCAGATCATAAATTCAAGAAAAAAAATGATATATGATTTGAGATGGGCAAGTACCAAAAACATCGGAGATGAGGAGGATAGCGAGCTTGGAATCAGAGGGACCAGAAATATAGTTTTTCAGGCCACCAAATTCCTCCACGTGTCCTGCTCCGCAGGTTGAGCTTAGGGTTGGAGCATTGGCACAACACTGCGCATTTGCCATATTTCCAAGAACAATTGCAACCGATGATGAGAGAGAGAGAGAGGATGGATACGTTACTGGGAGTGTGATATGAGTGTGTACATATAGTGCGCGAGCGATAACGGATATACTAGTAGTCAGAGTCAGACCAGGGGAAGAGAGGAGTAAATCATAAAACTTGACGTCATCGATGACGCCATCCATCGCACCGGCCATTTTTTTATTTTTTTTTGGAAAAACATAGTAGGAGGTTATTCCCGTGACCAAACGGAATGACACTTTGACGGGCCGCAGGGAACCGACAACACTCACGGAAACAATGACAAACAGCCATGAGGAAGAATGCGCGCTTACGAGATTACCTATGTGGACTAAAGAGAATAAATTCTTTACATCGCTAGTGTAAATATTTATTTTCTTCAAATCAATTGCATTGCGATACTTGTTAAAATAGTGGTTTCAATTAATAAAATATAGCGACGAGGCGTAATGCATTTGATTTGGAGGAAATACATATTTATACCGGCGGTATAAAAAATTTATTATTGTGGACTATAACCTCCTAACTAATTTGTCTGACTCCAAGAATCAAATTCACACCTTCAAAATGGAAGCAAACCCTCTAGCTAGTGAAGACAACCCACGTTGCCCATTGATAAAAGTAGGCTTTTGGCCCGCTCCGATGGTCGACCTAGTTTATTAGTTTATAGTGTAAAAATTGTTGATAAGAACAATCAGAGACAAAACCAAGTTAATCAGATACCAATCAATACTTGGCAAAGCATATCTATTCTATTCCTATAAAAATAGATCGAGTGCACCGGATCATAACTGGAAGAAACCGTTTTCTAAAAAATAAATGTGCTCTATTCAAGTATTGATCACTATTCAACCAACTTGATTATTGTGGTCGATTAGTTTTATACATGAATGAGTCCGATCATAAGTAAGTCGAAAAATTACTAGAGCACACCCCATAAAGTCGAATGACCAACCTGAGGGAAGCATCCCTTTTTCTGCTTAATGAAAGCTGCAAAATGAAGGGAAATTTTCAAAAATATCCTGAACTTTCACCCAATTGTTTTATACTTATATATACTATATAAACATCTGAATGAATGAGGGATGCTACATACACTACATAGTTACACTACACGCTACACTACATTTTATGTGGAGCTCATTTCAGGTTTCAAAAAAATCGAGAAAAATATTCATAAATTCTAAAATATTATTTTATAGGGCTTTGTAAAAAATTAGCTTCAACGGATATTGGTAAGTATTATTTCTAGATTCGTAGTGCCAAAACTACGCAATTAAGCAATTTCACCCCTATGAATCCAAAAGTAGTACTTACCGACATTCATTGGAGCTAATTTTTTATAGGACCCCATAAAATAATATTTTAAAATTTATCGGTATTTTTTTAGATTTTTTTGAGACTCAAAATAGGTTCCACATAAGATGTAGTGCAACTATGTAGTGTAAAAAGGTAGTGTACCTATCTTTAGTGCATCAATTTTCTCTGTTTTTAAAAAAAGGACTTGACAGGTGACAGCTTTTTCTTAGTTTTACGGTGCTGAGGTTTGCTACAAGGATTGAATTCAACGCTGCTATGGGCACAGACCCGAGAGTCCCAAATCGGTTTTGGACTCCTTTTGGGTACAAAAGTATGATCGGAATCGTTCATTTTGTTTAGAAAAGATTAGTCATAAGAATGGTAAAATAATTTTCATTTAAAGAAAGTACGTCAGCAAAATAATTTTCAGTGGAGATCCTTCAACGTTTTGAGTTTTTTAGCTATAAAACATGTTGTTTACCAATTTTTCCCTCGATCGAAATCGACAGAGATTTCGGGAAACAAAGCTAACAACAAAAATAACGGCGAATGCGGCTATGTCTACACAAGACGGATCCATGGTTCCACGCCGTATTTTAGACTTCACCGGAAGAGAAATGGCAGTCGAGTCAAATGTGAAATTGATGATAAGAAAGAAGGAGAATGGAAGAGATTCTTCCATCAATCTTCAGCGATTGATCTATCGTCGTGAGCGACACATCGAAGATCCTAAGTTAAGCTTAGAATATGAAATTCTACTCCTACTCCTACTCCTAATTATAACCCAAATGGGTTAGTAATGCCAAAAATTAAGACAAATAAAGATAGACTTTGATTTGTTGGAGAGAGATTACAATGAAGTCTTAAAAAACTATTTATAGAAAACAACAAACGTAGGAAATAACTTTCTAACTTCTCCACTAGCCTTCATTCAATCATTTCCTTCCACTTGTCAAAATAACTTCCCACTTGCCTTCAAATGTGTAGGAGCATGACAAGTGTCCTTTTAACTTCCATATGTGTAGGAGCAAGCCAAGTGTCCTGCATGCAAATAACAATAATAAAGAAATACTAATACTAGTTCTAATATTAATACGAATACTTAATAATAATAAAATAGAAAGCATTTTCATAATTGCCACATTTCGATCGATCATCGACAGCGGTGAAATATGATGTAAACACATGTTTAGGCACTTTCAGTGGAGATCATTCAACTTTTTAATTTTTGGAAGTCTCCATTTTGTTTAAGATTACTAAAAATAATTAGCTCATTTTGTTTTTTTTTTAAATGTTCACGAAACATCTAATTTTGTTTTAGAATTCAAGCTTACATGTTTTCCTCTCTTTTTTTTCTTTGGGTTTGTTTGGCTCTGAAATGGCTGAGTATGGGCGTGCCAAGACTTGTGTAACAACCCAAAAGCTCAGGCACCACAATGAAACACAATCACCCTTAAGTCAAATATAAATCCTTAAGACAGAATCCAATACCAAAATATGGTAATTAAAACTCTAATAATTATGTTGAGTAAAACCCCCAACAAAAATACCAACACCTCAACCCCGTATAATTCCCTTGAAAACTTCCTCCCAACCCTCGATCCCTTTGTTCCACAATAAACGAATTCGGAAAAAAAATTTCAAAACTCTCCCCTGGCTCTCGAATAAAAGGAAAACTGAGGTAGATAGCCTCCCTCTTAGTTTGGTACACTAAAATTCCCACTGCCCTTTTACCAGACTTTCCCTCCTGTCCCCCCAACATAGCCACCCCCCGCCTTTTTTATAGAACCTGATGAGTAATATTCCTGGGATTCTAGTACTTGACACATGTTCTCCAAATGTCATCTTTTAAAATTACCCTTGGCTTTACTTGTCCTTATTACCACAAATATCTTTCCTTTTTGTTTCTGGATGAACACAAGTACCCATATTGCTTACAAGTGCACAATACCCCACCTTCCACGTATCAAGTTAAGCCCCATAATTTGTTTCTATCACAATGTTACATACTTAAATAATTTTAACCTTTCCAATATATTTAAGTGGGGTTTCACAACTTGTCGTGTCTAACGTACGGATTGGACGTCCCCTTTTTGACTTCGTAACTGTACGGCGAATGTGCTGCAAACCTAAGGGCTAAATTGCAGTGATTGTCACGATGAGCTTGAACTTAGCTATTTTCTTAATCGTGTAGGAAAGAGAGCAACGTAAAAGTAAAAACGAACTTTATTATGTTGGAATAATAAAGTTGGGTACAAAAAAAATAAAATTCAAACTACTTGAAAAAATGAGTTCGAATGGGTTTGAGTACGAGGTACTTAATAATCTATTTTGCTGAAAGTAAGAAAGTGTGCTTCACTTGGAAGACTTTGGTTTAAGCGCTAGGCTTTGATTGGTGTGGAAATCCTTTTTTCTTCTTGTGAACTAGTATTTATAGGCAAATACTGCACTAGTCTAGATCTGAGCCAAGTTTTTCGTCTTCACCAAGAGCTGACACGTGTCTCGAGTTGGCTCCAGATGTTGCCAAGTGCTTGAAATAACTATCCACTAACATATTTAATGAGATCATAGATGGTTATTGGAGGTTAAAAGAAAACCCACGTGTTTTCTTTTATCATGGAAGTTACTAGAAGTTAAACAAGAGTAAAGGGCCACCCTCTTTCCTCTTTTCGTGGGTATCAAAGAGTAGCGGGTCATTAGACCAAGTCAAATGACCATGTGGCAAATATTCCCACCAACTTGTTCCCATTTTTGCTCGTACAATTCCATTATGGGCCTCCACCTTCCAAGGCCAAACTATATATTCTCTGGATTCCAACTAAAATAATAAAATCCATAGCCCACAATTTCAGAATTTCAAGTGAAACGGATTAAAATTAACCGGGCCCAATTAATATTGTCTTGGCCCATTAATTTAACTCAGTACATCTCTATTTTTCAACCCAATTTAATCGAATAATAATTAAATGGCTTTCCATCACTGGCTTATGATTTGGTGCAAAAAACAGGTGCAAACAGGATTGTTCGGCTGTTATTGTGTTGTTTGGGTTTGGGTACGAATCTTGTTTGGGCTTCCCCCGTGCCCATTCTTGTCAACTATCTTTAAGCTTTGTTGCTTCCCTCCCCTTATTCTTATGAGTCTTGCTACAATTACATACAAACACTTACACAAATTTTCTCACATCACATGTGTGGGGGTCCACATACACTACACATCTCCAATATGTGTGGGGCCCACATGTGATGTGAGAGAGTTTGTGTAAGTGTTAGAGTGTTTGTGTGTGGTTTTAAAATTATTGCATTCTTATACTCCATTTGTTCCTAATTATTAGTTTTTTTTGACAAAAGTGAGAAGATTGTATTGACAAACGTCCAGCAGCACTTACAAAACGGAGATCATTACAAAGAATTTGGACAAAGCCAAACTAATCGTTTAACAAATAGAAAACAAGTAAATCACAAGACAATGGATGTCTTTTCATTCTAACCCAAACATGGCCTGACGCAATAGCGACACTTTTAAACTGCCTAACCACTAATTAGGAGTCTCAAACGAGAAAAAGTGTAAAGTTAAGGACAAAAGACACCAAATACCCAGACGATCAGCTGCACTCCAGCCAAGTATAAACGCACCAATGAACTCCCAAGAACTACAAATCTGCCAAGCCGCCACGGGTTACCTCGCCAAAGACATCATGTAGGAATAGAACACTGAAATATAGATATCGTTGTAAAACAACCTCAATTGAGAGAACCTGATCTGTAGACAAAATTCGTCCGAAGATGAAACTAATAACTCACGTTGAACGAGAGACAAAACTCTCACAGATCAGATGACAAGTCATAAATCTGGAGAGACAGAATGAAAACAAAACAAAAACAAAGAAATGAAGTTGGTAGTACCATGGCCTCCCCCTCCCACCGCCTCACACAGGTATGGAACCCACGGGGGGAGGGGAAGGGAGAAGATCGAGAAGATGTGGTGGCTAGGGTTGAGAGAGAAGAAGAGAGAGATAGGGTTGAGACTATTACATTTTGAGATATTCTTGAAAAGTTAAAAACATAAAATGGATAAGTTTCTAAATTTGTCCTCATGTAAATATTTTGTATTAATGTATAGTAAATGAGTTTAAGCAAGGGGTAATTTTGAAAAATGACACCTCGAGATTTGATGTTATTGTAATCATTACATGTACTTCTAGAAGTTGATCAGGCCGGTGTATCAAATTCCTAATTGTTTTGTACTTTGTATTATGAGTAATAAAATTTTCTTTTTGCTGATTAAAAAAAAAAACCGACTGAAAATGGGAATGGAATCCAATATATCGTTGTGGGCCTCCTTTGTCTTCTTCACAACCCGCAATTCCACAAACAAAGTACCCAGAAGGCCAGAGAAAAACTTTTTGTTCGTTTTGTTTTTTGGATAAAAAAATTAACTAAGAAAAAACTTATTATTCCTACTTTTAATCGTTATTCTCATTTTTGTTTTTACTCATTATCTCTATCTCTAATTATTATTCTCATTTATCTCTCTATTTATCTTCACTCATTACGCATATCTTCAATTATTACTCTTATTTTCTGTTTAGAGATCTCAATTCACAATGAGTAAGACCACATTAAAAAATTTATAAGCGGAAGCAATTAAATGGTACGGTACATCCTAAAGAGCTTAGCAAGACCATGTCATATTTACAAGGACGGAAAATAAGTCACAGAGCAACAATATCAGGATCCATAAATCCCCACAGAAATTAAGGAGATTCGAGTATAGGGGTATTCCGCTTTTTAAAACAGGAATTTTTTGAAAAAGAAGGTAATTTTAAGCTCAAAAATTATGTGTTTACGCAAATAATTTTTTTACTAATATTAATCTTGTTTGATAAATCCCATTGAGATCTTTTAAACAGTGCAAAAAAAATTAAAAAATTATTTTTAATTTTCGTTATATTTGAGTTTGAAATTATCATCTTTTTGAAAAAGAAGGTTTAGAAAGAAAACGGAACGGGACCTATGTTCGTTTAAGGGTTTTTAGTTTTGGATTTGTAATTATTATCTTATTTCTCCTCCTACTCAAATGTACTCATTACATTCTCTCCAATTATTATTTCATTTTTTTATCTATCTATCTCTAATCATTACTCATATGGTGCGGTTTCGGAAACACTTAAAAAAATCCTTAAAAAATCCTCCAAATCTTAATTTCATAATTCTCAATCAAATTTTGATGATCCGAGCCGCTCAATGTGTTTAGAACGTGATTTTAAGAGTGCCCTAGAGAAACTGGCAAAAAAACTAACTGGGAAGGGCTTGATTTGAGCAATTTTTTATTGGACCGTGTAATAAAAAACTATTCAGATGAAGCCCTTCCCGGTCTTTTTCTTTTGCTGATTTCTCGCAAGCACCATTAAAATCACGTTCTGATTATATTGAGCGGCCCAGATCATCAAAATTCTATTTCTCTCTACACTCATTACCTACAAATCCAAATTCAAAATCTCAGGATCGTACAAGTCTAGAAAGAGCCGCGATTTATTACCACAAGCCAACAAGAAAGAGAAATGATAAACTAGGCTTAATTCCACTTAACTTTTTTCTCAAAGATAATGTTTTGTTCTTATTTGAATTTTTTTTCATGTTTAGTTTTGAACCAATTTTTTGTGGATTGTTGATTCGTCTCGATTTTTTTTTTACTTAAAAGAAATATACAACAAACAAGGGGAGAACCAACCATTAACGAAATAGTGTTTTATCCAAAACCCTCCAAAAACCTAACTTTGATATTATGTTAAATTATCTAACTTATAACCAATTGGCAATAAGTTGAGAGGCAGCATAAGCTCAAATACTTGTTTTGGAGGTGATTATTAATCGATATGAGACAAGCTCAAACGGAAGCATATACAATTTTAAAACGTGCTTCGAAACTTACGTTCCATGGTTTTTCCCACCAAAAAGTCTACACTCACCGCACGGTTATACCGCACGCCTGTGTGGACCCCACCCTGGCCGGGTCCCACAAAATATACATAAAAATACCCATAAATTTTAAAATATTTTTATGAAGCCCTGCAAAAATCAACTCAATCGCATATCGGTAAGTATGTTTTTATTAATAGGTATGTTTTCTTACAAAGCCCATTAAAATTTATAAGTATTTTCTGTAATTTTGTGAGGTCCGGAGTGAGCCCACGTAGACGTGCAATATACCGATCGGTATAACGGTGGTGTAACATAATTGTTTTTCCGCCACATTGTCCACCTAAAAGCACCTTATTAGGCAAGTTATTGCATTAAAACGAAACCAGCTACACGTTCTAATTAAGGGCCGCATACCCCAGAAATAAGAACAACAGAAACAATCTAGGAAGACAAAAAAACAGGCACAACCAGCACAAACCCTTCCAGACAGCGAGGGCAACAAAACAACACAAAACACACTAGGACCTAGCTACAACTGCAACCTAGCTAGCTACATAGCATAAGCACTTGGATGCAACCGCGGGGTAACCATAGCCGCCAGAGGCACGGCCTTCTGCAAAGCAAGGCCAAAGGCCTCATCCATGTTCAGCTCGGCCATTCCGTCCGGCAATTTCCAGTCGAACGAGTGCACCAACGTGCCCAGAAAGTACTCCACCATCACGACACCCATCCTGGTCCCCGCGCATATCCTCCGCCCCGCCCCGAACGGAATCAGCTCGAAGTCGTTCCCCCGCGGGTCCATCTTCGCGTTCTTCCCGCTCATGAACCTCTCCGGGTCGAACTCCAGGGGATTATCCCAGACGTCGGGGTCCCTCCCGATCGCCCATATGTTCACGCTCAGCCTCGTGTTCTTGGGCACGTAGTAGCCGTTCACCTCGCACGCTTCGGACGAGATCCGGGGGAGGTTGAGCGGGGTGGAAGGGTGCTTCCGGTAGGTTTCTTTGCATATGGCTTGCAGGTAAGGCAGTTTCGGCACGTCGGACTCTTGTAATCTCCTGTCTTTTCCAATGACCTGATCCATCTCTTGTTGTGCCCGTTTGAGGATGGCGGGATTCAGCACCATTTCAGCCAGTGCCCATTCGATCACGCTGGAGGATGTATCGGTACCGGCGGTAAATAGATTCTATCAACAGAGAGAAAATAATTAATGGAAACAGTTATGTGATCATAGAATTATTTGGCTAGCTTAATTGAAACTTTGAAAAGGAAAGGGAGGGAAAATTTTAAAGGAAAACTAGTTATTTCTCTCTAGTTTAGGATTTCTACATAAATGACAATGATGAAATTATCGTCTCTCTTGAAAATCTCATATATCTCAAAGTAAAAGTAACGGGTGTTGGCCTAGTGGTCATGACCTAAGACTTAAAAGACTTACTCCCTCTTAAGCCTTCGTTCGAAATTGCTGACTATACATTATCAGCTTTTATGGGGCCTCCTTCAAACGGTGCCTTTTTCGAGGCTCGAAGACTCCTGATTCTAGATGGCACGTGAATCCGGACAAAAATAAATTGAGATGTGTGTAACCAGGCCTAGCTATCCTGACTAATTTGGAAAATTTCTCTTGATTTGTGTGCCATTGTATTTTTTAGTTTCGACGCAGTCAATATATACCTTATCCCTTTCCTTTAATGAAATATGTGGTTCAGAGATCTAACATCGAGAAATTAAAAGTATAGGAATTACTGCCACATAATGTTAGCAGTATTTGCAAACATTTATGTGTACATATTCGATCAAGCACAGACGTGTTAACTGTCCGATATACGTGGTTTTCAATGAGAAAACAAGTATATTAATTGAACAACTCTAACATATGTATGTACATGGTTCAAGATCTGTAAATGATAATTTGGCTTATCCATCAAATGTCTGAAACCGTCCGATGTACGTGTATCATTCATTGTTTTCACTAAGAAAACACGTATCAAACAATTCTAACACATGCATCGATATCTGTACACGTTAAATTGTGCATGTAGAGTTCCTAAATTACCACTGGTTAATTTGTCAAACACAGATGTATCAAGAATCGTCCAATATACACATGTCCTTACATTATTTTCGATGAGAAAAAACGTATCGAACAATTCTAACACATGCGTCAAGATCTATACATGATAATATGTGCACATAGAGTTTCTAAATTACTAATGGGCCAGAACCGTCTGATATGCATGGATCCTTCATTATTTTCAATGAAAAAACACATATCAAACAATTTCAACACATGCATCGAGATCTGTTCACGAAAATCTGTGCACGTAGAATTTCTGAATTACGAATTGGCTTACGAGTGAGAGCCCAAGATCACGTACCAAAAGGAGTGCTTTAATGTTGGTGACGCTAAGTCCAGTGCCCTTCGAATTTTGCTCTCTATTAGCCATAAGAACATCGAGAAAATCCGGGCTCCCTCGACGCTCGTGGGCCGACTCGGCGTGCTCCGTTACCATCTTCGTTATCAAAGCATCCCACTTGCTGTGCATCTTCTTCATGCGACCGACGATCCCTTGCAGGTCCATCCACGCAATCGACGGTATAAAATCGCCCACGTTGAACAGTCCGGCTTTGGTCATGAGCTCCGCCACCATGTCCTTGAACTCGTTCGACTCTGAACCGCGCGTGACAAACACGCGACGCCCGATGATCACCTGCCCTACGATGTTGGCCATGGCATAAGTCATCAGCTCCGATATAACCACCGGCTCGCCCCGTTTGCTGGAGTCGACCATGGCCCGGAGCATGTACCCCAGCTCTGTGGCCCGGACATGGGCCGTGTCATCGAGCGCTTTTCCGCCGAGCATGTGCACCTTGCACAGCTTACGCAACGACGTCCACTTCGGGCCATAGTCGGCGAAGACCATGTCTTGGCTGTCGTAGGCCAAGTGGGTTGCGCCGGCATTGGGTGGACGGTTCGAGAAATTCGTGTCCAGGGTTTTCAGGAAGGCTCGGGCCGACGCTGGAGTCGAGGCCACCACCATGTCGCAAGTGCCCATTTTCAGGTAGACGATGGGTCCATATTTCTTGGCCATTTGGGCCAGGGCGACATGAGGCATGGTTCCGAGAAGGGGTAAGGCGCCAATGACCGGCCATCCTTTCGGACCGGGCGGGAGTTTACGGGCGGGTTTGAGGAGGAGGAGGAGGGAACCAAGGAAGAACCTGGTGAGAAAAAAGACTAGAGTTGCTGCTGCAATATCCCTAAACCAGATTATGTCTATGGCCATTTTGTGAATGCCTTAGCTAGATGTGCTGGAAAATGTAACGAACGAATGTATATATATGGCCTCTGAGAATGTTAGTAGGAGGAGATTGTCTGTTATTCACGGTTCCGCCATTAATTAACAACTTTTTATCGAGACGGACAATCTCATCCAGCCAGCTCCGTAATTAATGGTCTGGATCGATTTTAAACAAATTTTTTCGAAAAAATCTTTTCCGAAACAGTCATTTAAAAATCTAGATCGTTCAAAATACTTTGAACAAGCAGGATTGAGCATTGTATACTCTTGGTTACGGAAATCTCAGATAAGATATTCTCCAGTAGGAGAAGCAAAAAGAATCAGGTGCTTCGTGGAGGCGTAAAAAAGTAGGTGGGGGTATTGTTTGAGGATGGTGTCAAACTAATAAAGAAGTGATTTAACTGACTGATGTACAGAAGAGTCCGATCTCCTCTGACCCGAAAATTTTTGTGTTTTCATATTGAGAAATTTTTCGGTCGTTGAATGTTATGATTTTTTTTAATATTTTAAATTTTATAGCAAGAAAATTCCTTGGCACAAACGCAAAGAGGTTTTGTGACACCCCGCTTTCCGGTGGCCTGCGGTACTGCAGGATAGCAGGCTTCGTCCGGATGGGAGAGGGCAAGTCATGGTTTATAAGAAAAGATCCCTCTTACTTATATAAGGCCTTTTAAAGCCATGAGAGCAGACCAAAGTGTATAGGAACTTCACAATTAAGTGTGTTCATCCTGGGGTAGTACAAGAATGGGTGACCTACAAGGAAGTCTATGAGCTTTGTGCGTCCAAAGCGGACAATATTGTACAAAGATGGAATGGGTCGTTACAGATTTTCGGCACAAAAGATCTTGCCTCAATATAGAGTAGCTAAGATTAAGCAGAAAAGATTGAGGTACAACAAATGTTGTACAGCAGCCGAGTATAAATTCTGATCCAAAATTTGATGATTCGTAAACGCCTTTACCGATATCGGATTGAGATAATTTTTACAGAGACCGTAAACAATATGTTTTGAACAAAATGAGTAACTCCGATCAATTTTACAAGACTCGAGACAGACGCAAAAACCATCTGTACTCCACTGCTGTACCGCTTTTGCTATACCATTAGCAGCTCTCAAGATTCAGTGGCTTCGGATTTGCACACAACATAAATCAGAAATACCTATCGCTCGTGCTTTCAATGGAGACGACTATCGTACTAACGAACAAAGTTTGTTTCTAGTCCCAGTCCAGTTCGAATCGAATGAACTTCACGGGACCAGCCTCAGAGGCGGCTCTGTTGTAGAGTTTTAATGGTCAATTACTAACACTCAAGCCATTTTTATTGCTTAGAATACATGTATTAATTATGGGCTAACCTTTTTTGATCGAGAATAACTTATTCACGAAGAAATCACGAATAAGTTTTACGGAACTTAATCTCACACGTTCAAAAGCGTTTTGGACGATCCGAATTAAAAACAAACTAGTAGAGATATTTATTACCGGTCAAAGCTTAAAAACATATCTCAACCATTGATTGTCGAATCGTATGGGTGAGATTGCGCGCCTCCATGAATAACTTATTCCACCCAACTCAAATATAAATGAACACCTAATTTTAATATTCTTGAACACCTAATCCAAAAAAAATTGAACATCGATCCAACCCAAAATTAATTGAACACTTAATCACAACTCAATTACAGTCCATCAATTCAAGTAATTTATATTTGAACACCTAACACATTACCTCAAATAAAACTTATAAAATAAAAAAATTGAAAAAAGAAAGGAAAAAAAAAATCTATTGGTGTAAGTATTATATTCTGCGTTCTCTCTCCATCTTTATTGTTGATGGTCTACATGTGTTAATTTCACATTCATGTTAATAACTACTTTTTTATTTTTTGTCTAGTTAGCTTATGGAATTAAGGACAAAGCTTTAAAAAAATTTAACTACATTGCAAACCCCGTTTATTTGAATAATATTCCTTCAAATTTAAGACTATGATAGAAAATCTCATCATTTCATCCTGAAGAACAATATATATTCGAGAGCGTCAACCACAACAGTTTTGTTTGGTTGGAAGTTTAGTTTAGTTTCGTTTTGGTAGTGGGTGGAGAGAGAAATAGAGTAATAATTGAAGATAGGGGTAATAATTGAAGAGAGATGAGAAAGTAATAATTGGAAAAATAGGGTAATGATTGGAGAAAAAAATAAAATAATGATTGAAAACAAAACTAAAACTAAAACTCAAATGTTAACCGAACAAAGCAACATACTCGCTATCATTTCTTTCAAAAGGGTTTTAGTAGATTCATATTTTTGAGAATGTATTAGACATTACATATTTTCGAGAACGTCAATCACAACATACTTGCTACAATTTTGCTTAAGGTCAAGGCCGGCTCTGCTTGTAATTGGTTTATCTGGGAGTGAAATTCAGTATGCTTTTTGTAATTGAATTTCAATTTTTCTCTATACCACCAACAGAGAAGGGGCCAGTTGGGGTTCATGTAAACATCGTCATCTATGAAAATAATGAACGTAATTGAAGATGATCTAGAGAAGATAGAATCAAATGTTACGTTATTACCTTCCTTAATTTCTTTAATTTTTACAAGCAATAATATTTTCATGTTGTATGCAAGGATTTTAAACTCTAACGAGCACAGATGTTCAAACACGGAATCCAACCTACAAGAAAAATCACAATAGTTGACGAAAAAAATGGTGACGAAATTTAATTTTTACTATAGGTGACGAAAAACAAGATTTTCGTCACCAAAAGAGACTTTCCTCGACAACTTATGGGTAACGAAAATTGTCTCCGAAAGTTACTCTTTTGTCAGCTATAATATGTTTTCATCACCT
Organism: Rhododendron ovatum; assembly: GCA_019656835.1. Classification (NCBI taxonomy): domain Eukaryota; kingdom Viridiplantae; phylum Streptophyta; class Magnoliopsida; order Ericales; family Ericaceae; genus Rhododendron; species Rhododendron ovatum. The sequence goes on along the minus strand of CM033796.1, from coordinate 42,360,444 downwards.
ATAGTAACTTTTGGTGACGAATTTTTTTTTCTCGTCAGCTATCGTGATTTTTCTTGTAGTGATATAGATGTGATCAAAGCCGTCTAAGGCGTGTGGGTCTGTTTGGACCATATATTCACCGCCCGTCGATAATCGACCAAAAGGTGGCGATTATGGAAATACAACCTATTTTATTATTATTTTTGGTATTTGTATTTTAATAACATGTGCAGGACACTTGGCGTATCTCTATTTACTTGGAAGTTGAAAGGACACATGGTATTGTCTTACACACTTGGCGGTTGAAAAGAACACTTGGCATACTCCTACACACTTTGATGTTAGTGGAAAGTTATTTGGACAAGTGGAAGCAAAGGAGAATGAAGAGTATTGAAGAAGTTTGGAAGTTATTTCCTGCACATCTTTGTTTTTCTATAAATAGCCTTTTTAGGCCTCATGGTAAAGACACACAAACAACGCCAATCAGGCCTTTATCTTTTCTTTTCTAGGAGTAGAGTTAACTTGTAATTGTCCACTCAATCATCTCGATTGATTGTTCTTCTACTTTGAGGGTTAATAAAGTCCATTTTGTTAATTTTCTTCCATACTTCATCCACTTCATTGTTTGTTTCCAAAGAAGTTCTGAAATACGGCAAGGAACTAAACTCCACTTTTCACACCCACATTCCAGCAAGCTTACGATACGATTTCCCGTCGATTGGAAAGAAAATAAGAATTTTGGCAACAATTTTGGCGCTAGAAGGAGGACTCGTTACTAATTTGGAAGTGAGCAATGGCACCAAATGGCTCAGATATTGAATCGTCTGACTTGATCCAACGATTTGTGAGGGTTTTAAATGATCTAAAAAGTGAAATAGCCAAAACTTTGATGGCTATGTTTAAGGCAGCAATGACACGAAATCAACCAACGGTAGAAGTCCCAGTTAACGTAAATGTTAACCCTGAGCAAAACAGTGGATATGCAAATCGTGTTATTGAAACACCCTCTTCACAGGTGTATAATAATCCTACTTTTGAACCTAGGCCTAGCCCAACAAGGCCAACGGATTTTTATCAACCAATTCCAAATACTAGTGGAAGTAATGAAGTTGGAAGTCAATGTGGTAATGACCAAAATGAAACTATTCCCATTGGTTTCAAAGTACCGCCTGGATTTGGTACTAATCAAAGTCAATATGTGCCTCCTATGGCACACTACACATCAACCACAAGGACCCCAAAATTATTTGTTCGATTGTTGATCAACAATATTCGGAAGAGGTATGGATTTTTTAGAAGCCATCTGTATTGGTATCCATATTGGTTTTGGTTGAAATATGCCCAATTTTGATTAAGAGGTGTAGATATACATGTTCATTGCTTTTCTACAATTTTTCCTTTTGCTTTAAAATTGTTTTCTCGTATATATATGATTTACCCAGTACAAGCCTTGAAAGGATATGACTTATAAATGGCTTGAGAAGCCATTTGTCAAATTGTAATAGTTGGTCTCTGTTCAAACAGAAAAGGAAACGTGGGCCATAATTTAGAGCATTTACTGGGGGCATCAATTGATTTGAGATTGCCCCAATCCCGTTAATTATGATAATGGTTTCCTATCCATTATTCAGAGATGTGGAAAATTATATAGGTGATTCTCATGGAGAAAGCAAAAAGTCAATAATGAAATGGCGGTTACTCATATTTTGGCCAAACAAAGGCCAATGGCTAATTTCGTTTCAGATTTTTACACGAAATCAGGACATACATGGCCAAACTATGAAATGAAATAGCCCTCTTTTGATATCGAATTTGCTTGGGGGGCAAACTCATCTTTAGAAAGCCAAATTGTTAAAACAAAATGGCTTAGAATGTTGAAGCATTCAGCCTTAAATGGACGGTTTGAACAGTTAAATTTTTTCAAAGAAGGATGGCTATTTGTTGGCCAATCTTTGAAACAATTCTTAAAAAAAAAAAAAAAAATCTCTGTCGATGAATGAGAAGGCCAAATAAATTAAATGGATCCAGTACCCATTCCCTTTGTTTGGCCAAATTAAACCATTTGTTGAAGATTATGGCCACCAAGAGGAGTAATATACGGAGACGTGTTGGTTTTGGAAGGAAATTGGCCTTACAACCACCAATGGCAGTAAAGTGGCCAATATGTTGCTGCCTTTTGCTCTGGATTGTCCAGTTACCCAAGGCCGACAAACTATTTCTATTCCATTTCTATAAAAATAGATCGAGTGTACCGGATCATAACTTGAAGAAACCGTTTTCTAAAAAATAAATGTGCTCTATTCAAGTATTGATCACTATTCGACCAACTTGATTATTGTGGTCGATTAGTTTTATACATAAACGAGTCCGATCATAAGTAAGTCGAAAAATTACTAGAATACACCCCATGAAGTCGAATGACCAACCTGAGGGAAGCATTTTCAAAAATATCATGAACTCTCACCCAATCGTTTTATACTTTTATTATTATATATACTATAAACATCTGAATTTATTCAAATTTTAATCAGACACTTGATTTTGTCAAAAAAAAAAAAGCTCAATTCGACCCCCGACATCAATTTTCTCTGTTTTAAAAAAAGGACTTGACAGGTGGCAGCTTTTTCTTGGTTTTCCGGTGCTGAGGTTTGCTGCTAGGATTGAATTCAACGCTGCTATGGGCACAGACCCGAGAGTCCCAAATCGGTTTTGGACTCCTTTTGGGCACAAAAGTATGATCGAAATCGTTCATTTTGTTTAGAAAACACTAGTCATAAGAATGGTAAGATAATTTCCATTTAAAGAAAGTACGCCAGCAAAATAATTTTCAGTGGAGATCCTTCAATTTTTTTAGTTTTTTAGCTATAAGAGCAAAACATGTTGTTTGCCAATTTTTCCCTCGATCGAAATCGACAGGGATTTCGGAAAATAAAGCCAATAACAAAAATAATGGCGATTATGGCTATGTCTCCACAAGACAGATCCATGGTTCCACGCCGTATTTCAGGACTTCACCGGAAGAGAAATGACAGTCGAGTCAAATGTGAAATTGATGATAAGAAAGAAGGAGAATGGAAGAGATTCTTCTATCAATCTTCAACAATTGATCTATCGTCGTGAGCGACACATCAAAGATCCTAAGTTAAGCTTAGAATATGAAATTCTACTCCTACTCCTAATTATAACCCGAATAGGTTAGTAGTGTCAAAAATTAAGACAAATAAAGATAGACTTTGATCTGTTGGAGAGAGATTACAATGAAGTCTTAAAAGACTATTTATAGAAAATAACAAACGTAGAAAATAACTTTCTAACTTCTCCACTAGTCTTCATTCAATCATTTCCTTCCACTTGTCAAAATAACTTCTTACTTGCCTTCAAATGTGTAGGAGCATGACAAGTGTCCTTTTGACTTTCACAGGTGTAGGAGCAAACCAAGTGTCCTACATGCAAATAACAATAATAAAGAAATACTAATACTAGTTCTAATATTAATACGAATACTTAATAATAATAAAATAGAAAGTATTCTCATAATTGTCACATTTCGATCGATCATCGACAGCGGTGAAATATGATGTAAACACATGTTTAAGCACTTTCAGTGGAGATCATTCAACTTTTTTATTTTTGGAAGTCTCCATTTTGTTTAAGATTCCTAAAAATAATTAGCTCATTCTGTTTTTTTTTTAAATGTTTACGAAGCATCCAATTTTGTTTTAGAATTCAAGCCTACATGTTTTCCTCTCTTTTTTTCTTTGGGTTTGTTTGGCTCTGAAATGGCTCAATGGCTGACTGTGGGCGTGCCAAGACTTGTCATGTCTAACATAAGGATTGGGCGTCCCTTTTTTGACTTCGTAACTGTACAGCAAATGTGCTATAAACCTAAGGGCTAGATTGCAGTGATGGTTCGTGGTTTTATCACAACGAGCGTGAACTTAGCTATTTCTTAATCGTGTAGGAAAGAGAGCAACGTAAAAGTAAAAACAAACTTTATTATGTCGGAATAATAAAGTTTGGTACAAGGAAAAATAAAATTCAAACTACTTGAAAAAGTGAGTTCGAATGGGTTTGAGTACAAGATACTTAATAATCTATTTTGCTGAAAGTAGGAAAGTGTGCTTCGCTTGGAAGACTTTGGTTTAAGTGCTGGGCTTTGATTGGTGTGGAAATCTTTTTTTCTTCTTGTGAACTAGTATCTATAGGCAAATACTGCACTAGTCCAGATTTGAGCCAAATTTTCCGTCTTCATCACGAGCTGACACGTGTCTCGAGTTGGCTCCAGATGTTGCCAAGTGCTTGAAATAATTACCCACTAACATATTTAGTGAGATCATATATTTAGTGAGATCATGGGTGGTTATTGGAGATTAAAAGAAAACCCACATGTTTTCTTTTATCATGAAAGTTACTAGAAGTTAAACAAGAGTAATGGGCCACGCTCTTTACTCTTTTCGTGGGTATCAAAGAGTAGTGGGTTATTTGACCAAGTCAAATGACCATGTGGCAAATATTCCCACCCACTTGTTCCCATTTTTGCTTGTACAATTCCATCATCGGCCTCCACCTTCCAAGGCAAAACTATATATTCTCTGGATTCCAACTTAAATAATAAAATCCATAGCCCACAATTTCAGAATTTCAAGTGAAACAGATTAAAATTAACCGGGTCCAATTAATATTGTCTTGGCCCATTAATTTAACTCAGTACATCTCTATTTTTCAACCCAATTTAATCGAATAATAATTAAATGGCTTTCCATCACTGGCTTATGATTTGGTGCAAAAAACAGGTGCAAACAGGATTGTTCGGCTGTTATTGTGTTGTTTGGGCTTGGGTACGAATCTTGTTTGGGCTTCCCCCGGGCCCATTCTTGTCAACTATCCTTAAGCTTTGTTGCTTCCCTCCTCTTATTCTTACGAGTCTTGCTACAATCACATACAAACACTTACACAAATTTTCTCACGTCACCTATGTGGGGGTCCACACACACTACATATCTCCAATGTTTGTGGGGCCCACATGTGATGCGAGAGAGTTTGTGTAAGTGTTAAAGTGTTTGTTTGTGGTTTTAAAATTATTGCATTCTTATACTCCATTTGTTCCTAATTATTAGTTCACTATTACATTTTGAGATATTCTTGAAAAGTTAAAAACATAAAATGGATAAATTTCTAAATTTGTCCTCGTAAATATTTGGTACTAATGTATAGTAAATGAGTTTAAGCAAGGGGTAATTTTGAAAAACGACACCTCGAGATTTGATGTTATTGTAATCATTACATGTACTTCTAGAAGTTGATCAGGCCGGTATATTCAAGTTCCTAATTGTTCTGTACTTCGTATTATGAGTAATGAAATTTTCTTTTTGCTGATTTAAAAAAAAAAAACGACTGAAAATGGGAATGGAATCCAATATATCGTTGTGGGCCTCCTTTGCCTTCTTCACAACCCGCAATTCCACAAACAAAGTACCCAGAAGGCCAGAGAAAAACTTATCCTTTGCTCGTTTTGTTTTTTGGAAAAAAAAATTAACTAAGAAAAAACTTATTATCTCTACTTTTAATCGTTACTTTCATTTTTGTTTTTACTCGTTATCTCTATTTCTAATTATTATTCTCATTTCTCTCTCTATTTATCTCCACTCATTACCCATATCTTCAACTGTTACCCTTATTTTCCGTTTAGAGATCTCAATTCACAGTGACTAAGACCACATTTAAAATTTTATAAGCTGAAGCAATTAAATGGTACGGTACATCCTAAAGAGCTTATCAAGACCATGTCATATTCACAAGGACGGAAAATAAGTCACAGAGCGACAATATCAGGATCCATAAATCCCCACAGAAATTAGGAGATTCGAGTCTGTTCGTTTAAGGGTTTTTGGTTTTGAATTTGTAATTATTATCTTATTTCTCCTCCCACTCAATGTACTCATTACATCCTCTCCAATTATTACTTTATTTTTTCTATTTATCTATCTCTAATCATTACTCATACGGGGCGGTTTCGGAGACACTTAAAGAAACCCTCCAAATCTTAATCTCATAGTTCCCGATCAAATTTTGATGATCCGAGCTGCTCAATGTGTTCAGAACGTGATTTTAAGGGTGCCCGCGAGAAACTGGCAGAAAAACTAACCGGGAAGGGCTTGATTGGAGTAGTTTTTTATTGGACCGTTCAATAAAAAACTGTTCTTATGAAGCCCTTCCCGGTCTTTTTTGTTTTTTGCTGATTTCTTGCAGGCACTCTTAAAATTACATTCTGATTACATTGAGCGGCTCGAATCATCAAAATTCTATTTCTCTCTACACTCATTACCTACAAATCCAAATTCAAAATCCCAAAACGATCAGGATCGTACAAGTCTAGATAGAGCCGCAATTTATTACCACAAGCTAACATGAAAGAGAAATGATAAACTAGGCTTAATTCCACTTAACTTTTTTCTCAAAGATAACGTTTTGTTCTTATTTGAATTTTTTTCATGTTTGTTAATTTTGCACTAATTTTTTGTGAATTGTTGATTCGTTTCGACTTTTTTTTTACTTAAAAGAAATATACGACAAACAAAGGGGGAACCGACCATTAACGAAATAGAGTTTTATCTAAAAGCCTCTAAAAACCTAACTCTGATATTATGTTAAATCATCTAACTTATAACCAATTGGCAATAAGTTGAGAGGCATCTTAAGCTCAGATACTTGTTTTGGAGGTGATTATTAATCGATATGGGACAAGCTCAAACAGAAGCATATACAGTTTTAAAACGTGCTTCGATACTTACGTTCCATGGTTTTTCCCACCAAAAAGTCTACACTCACCACACGGTTATACCGCACGCCTGCGTGGACCCCACCCTGGCCGGGTCCCACAAAAATACATAAAAATATCCATAAACTTTAAAATATTTTTTATGAAGCCCTGCAAAAATCAACTCAATCTCACATCGCTAAGTATGTTTTTATCAGTAGGTATGTTTTCTTACAAGGCCCATTAAAATTTATAAGTATTTTCTGTAATTTTGTGAGGTCCGGAGTGAGCCCACGTAGACGGGCAATATACCGATCGGTATAACCGTGGTGTAACATAATTGTTTTTCCACCACACTGTCCACCTAAAAGTACCTTATTAGGCAAGTTATTGCATTAAAACGAAACCAGCTACACGTTCTGATTAAGGGCCGCATACCCCAGAAATAAGAACAACAGAAACAATCTAGGAAGACAAAAAAACAGGCACAACCAGCACAAACCCTTCCAGACAGCGAGGGCAACAAAACAACACAAAACACACTAGGACCTAGCAACAACTGCAACCTAGCTAGCTACATAGCATAAGCACTTGGATGCAACCGCGGGGTAACCATAGCCGCCAGAGGCACGGCTTTCTGCAAAGCAAGGCCAAAGGCCTCATCCATGTTCAGCTCAGCCATTCCATCCGGCAATTTCCAGTCGAACGAGTGCACCAACGTGCCCAGAAAGTACTCCACCATCACGACACCCATCCTGGTCCCCGCGCATATCCTCCGCCCCGCCCCGAACGGAATCAGCTCGAAGTCGTTCCCCCGCGGGTCCATCTTCGCGTTCTTCCCGCTCATGAACCTCTCCGGGTCGAACTCCAGGGGGTTTTCCCAGACGTCGGGGTCCCTCCCGATCGCCCATATGTTCACGCTCAGCCTCGTGTTCTTGGGCACGTAGTAGCCGTTCACCTCGCACGCTTCGGACGAGATCCGGGGGAGGTTGAGCGGGGTGGAAGGGTGCTTCCGGTAGGTTTCTTTGCATATGGCTTGCAGGTAAGGCAGTTTCGGCACGTCGGACTCTTGTAATCTCCTGTCTTTTCCAATGACCTGATCCATCTCTTGTTGTGCCCGTTTGAGGATGGCGGGATTCAGCACCATTTCAGCCAGTGCCCATTCGATCACGCTGGAGGATGTATCGGTACCGGCGGTAAATAGATTCTATCAACAGAGAGAAAATAATTAATAGATCGGAAACAGTTATGTGATCATAGAATTATTTGGCTAGCTTAAATGAAACTTTGAAAAGGAAAGGGAGGGAAAATTTTATAGGAAAACTAATTACTCCTTCCGTCCCATTTTTATTGTCTATTTTCGTTTTTCGTGCCGTTCTTTCAACGCTTATATCTTCCAATATGAATCTTCAAAAATATGCAATATGGATCTTGTTTGATAGTTCTCGATTAGATCTATAATACAAAGTTTTCAAAATTATAAAAAACATTGTAGATTGGGAGATATAAGCGTTGAAAGAATGGCACGAAAAACGAAAATGGACAATAAAAATGGAACGGAGGGAGTACTTCTCTCCAGTTTAGGATTTCTACATAAATGACAATAATGAAATTACCGTCTCTCTTGAAAATCTCATAAATCTCAAGCAAAAGTAACGGGTATTGATCTCGTGGTCATTATGTAAGACTTAAGAGACTTACTCCCTCTTAAGCCTTTGATTCGAAATTGCTAACTACTCCCTCCGTTCCAATTTAATTGTCATTTTTGGATGTTCGTGCCACTTTTCAATTGATTATATCTTGTAATTTATAATGTTTTAGGTGATTTTGAAAACATTGTATTATAGAACAAATCGAGATCTATCAAACAAGATCCATATTAAATATAAAATTCATTACCAATTTAAAGATATAACTAATTTTTTAATCCAATTAGAATAGAACTGAGACAAGTAAATTGAAACGGAGGGAGTATTAATTATCAGCTTTTATGGGACTCCTTCAAATGGTGCCTTTTTCGAGGCTCGAAGACCCCTAATTCTAGAAGGCAGGTAAGTCCGGACAGATAGCCTCTGCTCAGGGTCGAAAAATTAGTCTCTCAGAAATAAGTTGAGATGCATGTAACCAGGCCTAGCTATCTTGACTAATCAGAAAAAAAATCTCTTAATTTGTATGCCTTTGTATTTTTTAGACGTAGTCAATACCTTATGCCTTTCCTTTAATGAAATATGTGGTCCACAGATCTAACATCGAGAAATTAACAGTATAGGAATTAACATCGAAAAAATTATCTTGATTTGTGTGTCTTTGTATTTTTTAGACGTAGTCTATACCTTATCCCTTTCCTTTAATGAACTATGTGGTCCACATATCTAACATCGAGAAATTAACAGTATAGGAATTACTGCCGGCCACATAATGTTAGGAGTATTTGCCAACATTTATGTGTACATATTCGATCAAGCACAGAGGTGTTAACTGTCCGATATATGTGGTTTTCAATAAAGAAACCAAGTATTAATTGAACAACTCTAACATATGTACATGGTTCAAGATCTGTACATGATAATTTGGCTTATCAAACACATATGTGCCTGGAACCGTCCAATATACGTGTTTCATTCATTGTTTTCGAAACACATATCGAACAATTCTAACACATGCGTCGAGATCTGTACACGTTAAATTGTGCACGTAGAGTTCCTAAATTACCACTAGTTAATTTGTCAAACACAGATGTATCAAGAATTGTCCGATATACACATGTCCTTACATTATTTTCGATGAGAAAAAACGTATTGAACAATTCTAACACATGCATCAAGATCTATACATGATAATATGTGCATGTAGAGTTTCTAAATTACTAATGGGCCAGAACCGTCCGATATGCACGGATCCTTCACTATTTTCAATGAGAAAACACATATCGGTTCCAACACATGCATCGAGATCTGTTCACGACAATCTGTGCACGTAGAATTTCTGAATTACGAATTGGCTTACGAGTGAGAGCCCAAGATCACGTACCAAAAGGAGTGCTTTAATGTTGGTGACGCTAAGTCCAGTGCCCTTCGAATTTTGCTCTCTATTAGCCATAAGAACATCGAGAAAATCCGGGCTCCCTCGACGCTCGTGGGCCGACTCGGCGTGCTCCGTTACCATCTTCGTTATCAGAGCATCCCACTTGCGGTGCATCTTCTTCATGCGACCGACGATCCCTTGCAGGTCCATCCACGCGATCGCCGGAATAAAATCGCCGACGTTGAACAGTCCGGCTTTGGTCATGAGCTCCACCACCATGTCCTTGAACTCGTTCGACTCCGAACCGTGCGTGACAAACACGCGACGCCCGATTATCACTTGCCCTACGATGTTGGCCATGGCGTAAGTCATCAGCTCCGATATCACCACCGGCTCGCCCCGTTTGCTGGAGTCGACCATGGCCCGGAGCATGTACCCCAGCTCTGTGGCCCGGACGTGGGCCGTGTCATCGAGCGCTTTTCCGCCGAGCATGTGCACGTTGCACAGCTTACGCAACAACGTCCACTTCGGGCCATATTCGGCGAAGACCAAGTCTTGGCTGTCGTAGGCCAAGTGGGTTGCGCCGGCATTGGGTGGCCGGTTCGAGAAATTCGTGTCCAGGGTTTTCAGGAAGGCTCGGGCCGACGCGGGAGTCGAGGCCACCACCATGTCGCAAGTGCCCATTTTCAGGTAGACGATGGGTCCATATTTCTGGGCCATTTGGGCCAGGGCGACATGAGGCATGGTTCCGAGAAGGGGTAAGGCGCCGATGACCGGCCATCCTTTCGGACCGGGCGGGAGTTTACAGGCGGGTTTGAGGAGGAGGAGGAGGGAACCGAGGAAGAACCTGGTGAGAAAAAAGACTAGAGTTGCTGCTGCAATCTCCCTAAACCAGATTATGTCTATGGCCACCATTTTGTGAATGCCTTAGCTAGATGTGCTGGAAAATGTAACGACCGAATGTATATATAGGGCCTCTGAGAATGTTAGGGGGTGTTTGGCAACCCATTTTTTGCCTTTTGCTTTTCCACTTTTTACATTATGCATGGGTGTTTGGATGGTCCATTTGAGGACACATGTTTAGAGAATGAGTTATCAATTTTTTAGTTTAGAGGGCAGAAGTGAGAAAGAGGCTGAGAGGTACTTTTTGCATTCTTGAATTTTCTCATTCTCCCACATAGTGCATAAAAAGACCATATTTCCCTCCGTTGTTATGGGAAAATCCTAATGTATTGTTTTAATCCTTTTTCACATACCCAGTTGTAATCCTCATATAAGTTTAAACATGCCCCTGTAGTGTTAACGCATACTTAATCATATCATTCACGGCCTATTGCAGCAAAATAATAATAATATTAATAATAAGATCAAGAAGAAGAAAAGAATGCCATAGGTAATATTTTTAATCATTCTTCCTAATTAGCCAAAAAAAAAATGGAGACTTTCGAATATGGGATACAAGTATTTGTTAAGTGGAAGAACCGAATATTATTTCACAATATATATATATATATATATATATAATATATGAAAAATAAGAACATTATTTATGCACATTACAATACAATAATAAAGAACCAAGGGCAACATAATAAAAAAATCAACTTATAATTTATTTTCATCACATATATCTCAAACACTACTCCAGTTGCAAAATACATTATGTACAATGCACATATCATCCAAACACTCTACCAGATTCAAAAAAAACATTCTAACCATAATCCAAAAAGCCAAAAGTAAAAAATAAAAAGTCAAAAAGTAGGCTCCCAAACACCCCCTTATTAGGAGGAGGAGATTGTCTTATTCAAGGCTCCGTCATTAATTAACAATTTTTTTACGGAGACGGACAATCTCATCCGTTCATCTCCGCAATCAATGGTCCGGATTGATTATAAATAAATTTTTTTGGGAAACTCTTCTCCGAAAAAATTATTTAAAAATCTGGATCGTTCAAAACATTTTGGACGCACAGGATTGAACATTCTAAACTCTTGGTTACGGAAATCTCCAGAGAAGATATTCTCTAGTAGAAGAAGCAAAAAGAATCAGGTGCTTCATGGTGGCGTAAAAAGCAGGTGGGGTATTGTCTGAGGTTGTTGTCAAACTAAATAAAGAAGTGATTTAACTGATGCTATAGAAGGGTCCGATCTCTTCTGTCTCGGAAATTTATATGCTTTCGTGCCGAGAGATTTTTCGGCCGTTGAATATTTTGATTTTTTTTAATGTTCTAAATCTAACGGCAAAAAAATCTCTCGGCACAAACGCAAAGAGATTTTCGGCACAAAATATCCTACCTCACTATAGAGTAGCTAAGATCCAGTGGCTTCGGATTTGCACACAACATAAATCAGATTATGGAACTTCAACGTAGACGACTATCGCACTAACGAACAAAGTTTGTTTCTAGTCCTGTCCGGCGAGTTCGAATCGAATGGAACTTCACGGGAGCAGCCTCAGAGGCGGCTCTGTGTAGAGCTTCAACGGTCAATTACTAACACCCAAACGATTTTTGTTGCTTAGAATATACATGGAGTATTAAATTACTAGTGCTTGTCCGTGCCTACGGTACTAAGTACCTCAGTTGAAGTTGAAATTACCCTTTGAATCTTGATAGTGGCTCAAAACATTATTTAAATTTGTAGGTAACTAAAATTTTTTAGGTAATTCCAAATTGCCGGAAATTAACCCATTTTTCTTGAATGGCGAAGATTTTTTTTATTGATATAAAAAAAAAGGATTACCGCGCGACAATCATCTGCAACTCAGCACAAATTTGATAAAATAAAAAAGGAACAGTACAAAGCAAAAAAGAAAAAGAGTTTTCAGATCACAATCCGAGACAGAATGTGCATAAACCCAACTAAGAGATAGGATAGCACAAACCAACTTGAAGTATTGATCCAAAACGAGCCTCTATCTGCTTGAAGTATGAAAATGTCGAACACCACTTAGAAATTAGTGCAACAACCAAAATCAGTGTTGATCCAAGCTACTAGGGTATTGTCTATAAGCCATAGCAACCAAGCATTTTGGTACTGAATCATGTAAACACCATCAGGTGTCCTAGAGATAAGAAAAGTTCATAAGAGTCTGAGGTACACTGAAATGAGAAGCTACAATAAATATGACAGTTCAAGTGTCGGCCTCCAAAAGAAATCACCTCAAGAAGGGAATCATCGAGCTACGGTCTCCAAACAAAAGACCAAAAAATTATAAGAAAAAAAACTCACCGAACCACCACATAAGTAGCCCACAGAAATAAATAAAATTTGTCAATCTTTCTTATCAACTCAGGCCAAGCATGTAAGAGCGCTAAAACCATCAAGGAAGAAGGATTATTGGTAATCATTAAAGCAAAATTGGTCCCCATGCAACAATGTACATTTCCACAGCATCAACCAAAAGTTATAATGTATAAGAAAGGTGTGAAGATTATTACTCGAAACAGCTGATCTGTTAACTTGTATATGCAAAAATAGGTTTCTTGACTACAATTTAAGGGAACAAAAGGAAAAAGACTATTGGATCAAGTGAATCTGAGCTTCTGGGTCCCTACACTTCCCGCGATTTCTTTCCAAAACTATTTTCTGTTTTTCCTTGGAGCCTATTTTGCTTAATTGGCTTAAGAATACTTCTCTTGCACCAGAATGCCAGTAAATACTAATCAAAAAAATAATGCTGGTAAGTCTTTTTTCCTTTGAGTTTTACTTTTCATCTACAATTTGCTGCTTATTTCATTTCATTTTGTTTTTTTTTCAAAAGGGATGGGAAAAAATGCCTGAATGGGAAAAAAGAGCCTATAAGCTGAGGAGTTTTGAATGATGTTTGGAATTTGAAGAGCCCATAAATTTTTTTTGCATTTGTTTCCTTGGCTTTTTTTAAGATGTCTGAATGAAGTTCATTCTATTTTTACCATGCATTTTAACAAACAGCTTAAAAGCAAACATATGCCATGGGTGATTAATAAGAAATCGAAAATCCAGCAATAATCGCAAACTTCAAAACAGAAAAGGGTACTAAACGAATAAAACATTGAACTTACAAAGAAGGGAGAGAGGACGATGGTGATGGAGGTGGTGCCTTGAGAGAGAGAGAGAGAGAGAGAGAGAGAGAGAGAGGGGAATTCTGGCATGGGGGTTTCAAAAGACGAAGTACGGTGAATACGTTTTGGAATGTGGTGGCGAGGCATATATGGCAGTTGTGTAATTAGCTTTAAAATGTAGGCTCTTTAATGAAATGGGCTCTTTAATGAGATGAGGAGAATACCTCTCAGCCCTTGGATCAAATCAATCCTAGCCATTCCAACAACTTGTCCCCACATCCTTCTGTTTTATAATAGAGATTAATTAATAATTATGGGCTAACCTTTTTTTTTACAAAGAATAACTTATTCACGAAGGACCCACGAATAAGTTTTACGGAGCTTGATCTCGCGCGTTCAAAAGTGTTTTGAACGATCCGAATTAAAAACAAACTATTTGAGATATTTATTACCGGTCAAAATTTAAAAACATATCTCAACCATTGATTGTGGAATCGCATGGATGAGATTGCGCAACTCCGTGAATAACTTATTCCACTCAACTCAAATATAAATGAACACCTAATTCTAATATTCTTGAACACCTAACCCAAAAAAAATTGAACATCCAATCCAAAATTAATTGAACAATCAATCACAATCCAATTACAGTCCATCAATTCAAGTAATTCATATTTGGACACCTAACACATTACCTCAAATAAAACTCATAAAATAAAAAAATTGAAAAAAGAAAGAAAAAAAAATCTATTGGTGTAAGTATTATGTTCTGCGTTTTCTCTCCATCTTTATTGTTGATGGTTTACATGTGTAAATTTCGCACTCATGATAATAACTACTTTATTTTTTGTCTAGTTAGCTAATGAATTACGGACAAAGCTTTGAGAAAATTTAACTATATTGCAAACCCCGTTTACTTGAGTAATATTCCTTCAAATTTAAAATTATGATAGAAAATCTCATCATTTCATCCTGAAGAACAACATATTTTCGAGAATGTCAACCACAACATACTCGCTATCATTTCTTTCAAAAGGGTTTTAGTAGATTCATATTTTCTAGAACGTCAATCACAACATACTTGCTACAATTTTGCTTAAAATCAGGACCGGCTCTGCTTGTAATTGGTTTATCTGGGAGTGAATTTCAGTGTCCGTTTTGGGTTATTTGTTTTTTCTCTATATATACCACCAACAGCTAGAGAAGGGGGCAGATTGGGGTTCATGAAAACATCGTCATCTATCTATGAAAATAATGAACGTAATTGAAGATGATCAGAGAAGATAGAATCAAATGTTACGTTATTACCTTCCTTAATTTATAATATTTTCATGTTTTATGCGATGATTTTAAACTCTAACGAGCACAGATGTTCAGATACGAAATTCAACATAGATGTGCTTAAAGCCGTCAGAGACATGTGAGTCCCAAGTAATGTAATGTAGGCGAAACCATACATCAACATATTCAAAGCATTTTCTGAATCGAAATGATGCAGGCAGTGGCACAGAGAGAGTAGGCATTGTGGGTGCTCGTGCCCCAATAGGATTCTTTGTTTTGTTTTTTTAGATCAAGTTTTCCATTTTGCGGTATAAATTATTCACATTTTGAATATCATTGCATTCTGGACTTCTTACTTAGAAATTAGAACAATTCCGTTTACACTAACGAAATAAAATGTCTAATACACAAAATAGCTACCACTTATTATTTGAAACTATCGAATCAATAAGGTTCGAATTTCCTGTTTTAGTAGTCTTTTCAGCCTATGGGGTGTGTACATAAATACAGCACATGATTGAAATAAATTACTCCTATGTCTAGTCGATAATGCAGTGGTAGTAGGAGGAGGAGGAGGTTAGGTCTCAGTAGCAAGGTTAGGTTTTAGAAAGACTAGGCTACGTTCCAGTTTCTAAAAAAAAGAACTTTTAAAAAAGGAAGGTAATTTTAAACTAAAAAATTATGTGTTTACACAAATAATTTTTCTACCAATATGAATTTTATTTGATAGATCACATTGAGATTTTTCAAATGGTGCAAAAAAAAAAATTTTATTTTCATTATATTTAAACTTAAAATTACCTTCTTTTTAAAAAAAAAAAGATTTATAAAGAAAGAGCAACGGCCCACATATCGATAGTTCCAAAGCATAATTTTAAACTTAAAATTACCTTCTTTTAAAAAAAAAAAAACTTAAAATTACCTTCTTTTTTCAAATTACACTCTGTTACTAGTGCTGTGCTATATATTGATATGACCACTCTATTACATTTTTGCTAGTGCTATTGATATGACCACGTTCCCAATGAACTACTCAGGACATTGGCAATTGGCATGATGTGCTCTATAATTGGAATGTGGACTACCCTGTGGAAAACTCTCAAGCCCCCTCCACTTTAGCCTCTCTTTTTTTTGGACGGTCAAGAATGTTTAGTCAGCTCGCATGTATCCGACCCGACCTGACCTAAAGGGTTTTGGACGGTTTCGAGTTGTTAGTTCGGTCGGGTGCGGTTTGAAAATTGGCAAAAAATCGAGTTCATGAAAACATCGTCATCTATGAAACTAATGAACGTAATTGAAGATGATCCAGAGAAGATAGAATCAAATGTTACGTTATTACCTTCCTTAATTTCTTTAATTTTTACAAGCAATAATATTCTCATGTTTTACGCGAGGATTTTAAACTCTAACGAGCACAGATGTTCAAAACACGGAATCCAACATAGATGTGCTCAAAGCAGTATGAGGCGTGTGGGTCCCACGTGATGCAAGTGAAACCACATATCGATAGTTCCAAAGCATTTTCCAAATCTAAATGATTTATGCAGGCAGTGGCGGAGAGAGTAGGCCTAGTGGGTGCTCGTGCCCCAATAGGATCCTTTGTTTTGTTTTTTTGGTTCAAGTTTTCCATTTTGCAATATAAATTATTCACATTTTGAATATCATTGCATTCTGGACTTCTAATTTAGAAATTAGAACAATTCCGTTTACACTAGCGAAATGAAATGTCTAATACACAAAATAGCTACCACTTATTATTTGAAACTATCGAATGAATAATGTTCAAATTTCTGTTTGACCAAGAAAAGAAAAGAAGAATAATGTTCATAATGCAAAAGTGGCAAAAACCATAAGTATATGCATTAGAGTATATTTTTGTTTTTATTTGTAATTTTGACAATTGTCATGTTTCTTTCTCTCTTTACATAGAACCAACAACACAATTCAAATTTGGAAATTAAGGAATAAAATTTTAATATATCCTTTCTAGCTAATTGGAGCAAGATTGATAAGTATTGACATCTTAATTATTGTGTATTAAATTTCTCTTCGATGATCCGCCGAGCTAATTCAAGAAATTGGTGGCTTATTACAATTTTTCTCCGATGAAGATCATGTTATTAAAAGGCGCTCCACTCTCGTCCATTCGTGGGGCTACGACACCATATATACGCAGAAACAAAGTTTTAGCCTACGCACCGATTTATTACTCGTAGGTGTACAAGCACAAGACCATCCCAAAAAATTTACATTCACTACCATGCCTTATCCATTGCGGATTAAAAAAAAATAGAAATAAAATACCATGCCTTATCCATGAAAAAACTTGAATTGGGTTGGTGAGGGATATTATTATTATTATTATTATTATTATTATTATTATTATTATTATTATGTTTCCCAATCAAGGAAACTTCGATTGTCTTTGGTTGTGCAAGTAAGTAAACTCATGAATCACGTGCTTGGTAAGTGTAGCTAGCTAGCAGTCAACATGCATCCAGATCCAGATCCATTTGAATTAAATACTATGAACTACTACTAATAGAAGGATAGATCCCACATGTGCATATGCATGGAAAGGGGAAGAATTTCCCTTCCATACTATACAATCTTTTTCGATGTCAGAAAGGTACGTAATTTATTTTGAATGAAAAATAAAGTCCGAAAATCGAATTGATTGTGTGATTGTAGCTAGGTGCATCTAAGGAAGAAGTGAATTTTAGTTGTTGGAGAATCCGAAGAAAGAGAAATCAAGCTTGTCAAGTTGGTTGTCTCATTTTTCTTTCTTTCGTGGTGACCTAAGTTCGAGTTCCATAGGGAATAGGTTTGGGGTTTTAGGCCTATGGAAAGCCTCTGAACCCCCTGTTGACAAACATACTAACACCCCACTAATCTCTGCAGATGTATGCCGTATGAAAAAAAAAAGGAATCCGGAGAAGCAAAAGATTCCCCGGAATGGAAAAGAAGCAAAAAATTCCCCGGAATGGAATGTGCCTTGCAAGCCGGATCTTGAATTCTTAAGGAGTTTTTAAAAAAAAGTTAAAACAATGGGATCGAGCGCTTAGGGTCCGTTTGATTAGCGAGATAATGATAGAAAATGAAAGAAAGAGAAAACAAACGTACTTTTTTGTGTTCACTTAATTAGAACGAATATTTTAGAAAGTGAATTTTTCCGTACAACCTAGGGCTGCTCAAAAAATCCGGTGAACCGTGAAACCGGTCCGGACCGAACCAATCCGTACCTTTTAGATTTTTTCCGTGAATTAATAGTCCGAACACGGACTGAAAAATTAGAAAACCGTGACTCATGGTTCGGTCCATGGATTGTCATTACGAAACCGTAGATTAACCGAACCGGACCGTGAGATATTTATTTTATATAAATAATATATATGTGTGTATTTATATAATAAATTGTTAATAATGTTAACACTTTTTCCCACCAATTTTAGTTATTTATGACCGTGAGATATTTATTTTATATAAATAATATATATGTGTGTATTTATATAATAAATTGTTAGTAATGTTAACACTTTTTTCCATCAATTTTAGTTATTTATCTTAATAATGGGATATAGTGTAGATGTACATAAAATATAGGGAGTAAATCATAATTTTTTCGTAAAACTTACGGGTAACCTTAGTTGAGTTTCAGTAGTTTGTTTCTTTTTCAGTTCTTTTATGTTATGTAATGTACTATAATGATACAATCCTACTAGTGTTTTATATTCTTTTGAATTTGATTTCTGAAGTAAGCCTTTGATAGTTTATGTAACAAATAATTTCTGGTGGTGTTAAACTTAATTCTGAATGTAACATTCTTCCCTTTTATTGTGAGATATATGCTTGAACTTTATTTTTGCTAAAATCCGTAGACAAAACCGTAACCGATTCGCGAGTCACGGATCAGATTGGAATTGGACCGTAGGACTTTTGGTCCGGACACGGATTTCATTTTGTAAAAACCGTGACTAGCGGTTCGGTCTTTAGATTCCTAGAAATCCGAACTGAACCGGACCGCGAGCAGCCCTAGGAGAGTTTGTCTCACTTTTTCTCACAAAATATGCAGGAAAATTTTATTTTTTCGAGAAAATCAACAATAATTATTCTAACTTCCCTCTTTACCCTCTTCCTTCCACATTTTTTTTTTCTAATTTGGACAACTTTCCTCTTTCCAAACAATGATATTTTATTTTCTCTATCATTTTATCGCAAAACTTTCATCATATTCAAACGAATATGAGAAAAAAATTACATTTTGTTTTTTTCTTTCACTTCACTTTCCATTATATTTTTTTGCTAATCAAACGGACCCTTAAAGATGTTCAATTGAACCGATTTTTTTTGGAATGACTCGAATATAATTGATTTGAAATTACTGAACGGCTTGTGTTGTTGTATGGACCCCGAAGTGGATCTCACTGACTATTTGTGCAAGTAGGCTTCTAATTAGTTTTGAATGAGTGCTGTTATAGGTACGTCCACTCACGTATATACACCGCGTACATATGTATTTTGGACCCGTCTCGAGTCCTACCAAAAAGATCCGAACCGCTCATTTTGTTCAAAATAGTTTATTTAAAGCCCCTGTAAAAAATCAACTCAACATGATATTGGTAACTACACATGTTTGGGAAACATCCAATTTTTGTAGGACTTGAAACATGTCCAAAATGGATATATATACACACAGAGTCCGGATCCCATAAGGGATTCCTTATAGTAGACCGTAAGAAATCCCTTATGGGATCTGGACTGTGTATATGCACACACACTCATAGGCTTTTCGGTTTTTTGAATGATGTTTTGTATCGACTGACTGACTTCACAAACTTATATACACAAAAGTACATTAAGATCCCCTCCTCTCGTAATTCTATATATGATGTAATCAATGATGCAATCATGTCTCCTGATGCTAAGATTCTATTAACGATTATAAATTAAATAATGTAGATATGCAGAGATCAAAGAATCTCTTGAATGGATACTAGAATTTGAATTTTCAAATTTGGATGGAGACCCATGGAATGTACTCAATTCTGGAAATAGATCCCACTTTACCCACTTATTTAAAACTGCAAAACCAACCATGCCTTTTGCTCATTCTAATTAAATACTATGAACTACTACTAATAGAAGAATCGATCCCACATGTGCATATGTAAAGGGGAAGGATTTCCCTGCCATAATATACAACCTTTCGATGTCAGAAAGGCACGTAATTTATTTTGAATGAAAGTAAAGTCCAAAAATCGAATTGATTTTGTGATTGTAGCTAGGTGCATCTAAGGAAGAAGTGAATTTTTAGTTGTTTGAGAATCTGAAGAAGAGAAACCGAGCTTGTCAAATTGGTTATCTCATTTCTCTCTCTTCAATGGTGACCTGAGTTCGAGTCCAACGGGGAGCAGGTTTGGGATTTTAGGGCTATGGAAAGCCTCTGACCCTCTCATTGACTAATATATTGACACTCCGCTAACCTCTTCTAGTGTATGCCATATGACAAAAAAAAGAGAGAATCCAAAGAAGCAAACGATTCCCCGGAATGGAACGAGCCATGCAAGCCCGATCTTGAATTCTTAAGGAGTTTTGGAAAAAAAAGATAAACAATTGGATCGAGTACTTAGAGTCCGTTTGATTAGCGAGATAATGGTAGAAAATGCAAGAAAGAGAAAAAAAAATATACTCCCTCCGTCCCTTTTTAAGTGTCCTGCTTCGTAACTCCAACTTATTAAAAAGACATCATCTTTATACTTTTCACATCAACTTTTTCCTCCATTTTCCCTACTTACCCATCATCATTACACTTTTACTCACTAACTTTTCAAAATGGAATCTACTTGTAAAGGCAAAATGAAAAATTCACCAACTTTTACCTACTAACTTTACAAAATGGATACTTATTAAGGGAAAGCCCAAAATGAAATACTGGACTATAAAATAGAGACGGAGGGAGTACTTTTTTGTGTTCACTTAAAAAGAATATATCCTAGAAAGTGAACTTTCTCGTATAACCCTCTAAAGCTTGAGAGTTTGCCTCACTTTTTCTCATAAAATGTGCAGGAAAACTTTATTTTCTCGAGAAAATCAATAATAACTACTCTAACTTTCCTCTTTACCCTCTTCCTTGCACCTTTTCTTTTCTAATTTGGGCAACTTTCCTCCTTTTCAAACAATGATATTTTGTTTTCTCTATTATTTTCTTACAAAACTTTCATCCTATTCAAATGGATGTGAGAAAAAAATTACATTTTCTTTTTCTTTTCTTTTACTTCACTTTCTATCATTTTCACTTTCCATTATATTTCTTTCGCTAATCAAACAGACCCTTAAAGATGTTCAATTGAATTGATTTTTTGGAAGTTACTCGAATATAATTAATTTGAAATTACTGAATAGCTTGTGTTGTTTGTATGGACCCGAAGTGGACCTCACTAACTATTTGTGCAAGTAGGCTTCTAATTAGTTTTGAATGAGTGCTGCTACAGGTACATACACTCATGTATATACACCTGTGGGCACACGCCCCGGAGATTTTATGAAAAATTGGGTGCGGCCCTTTTTTTTGAAAAAGCACGGCGAAACGTTTCGATTCAGAGTCGCCACTTGGGTTTAGCGGTGAAATATCCAAGGAATCAAACTTGAAACATTTGCTACGTGTTTGATTTGAAAAAGGCTTGTAGACTAGACCATCGTCACCTTCTATATCCGAGGTTCGGGAGCCAGGTTACGAGAGGGAAAAGGTTTTATGGCACCCCTCTCGCCCAATCCGGAGATCAGTCTCTACTCGGGCATTTTGTAAAATATTTGCATTTTTCTCTCATTAATTATTTTTTAGCCAATTAGGGCGGGGAGCAGTTAAAGGGAATTAAAACTGTAACAAGTTTGCATTCATGTGACAAAATGTGATGGATGATTTGCTTTATTGAAATAAGTAAAATAGATTGAGAATAAGCACCTGTAAGCGTTTTAGACAAACTAAGAACACACTAATCTGGAATGAGATACGCAGGAGGAAACTTGTATGCACTGGCCTCGCCACTACATACAGAAGTAACCTGCGTACTCCACTCCACAACTGGCATGCGCCGGTAAATCTAAACTCACAGCTTCTGCTCTCAACCCTTTGGGCTCTGGAAAGAACTAGTGCTCACCCAGGACAAACCACGCAATTTATATAACGAGACTTATACAAATACAAACAACAGAAATGAATCTAAGGAAACAACATGGACAAAACACTCCATAAACAGCGTGGGGAAACAAATAAAAGCCAAGACTAAGCTACCATGCAAGGGCCAGCCATTAGACTTTGATCTAACTGTCATACGCCAGTCACCAAAGACCATACGCCAGTTGCATCATTTGTCCAATGCTTGGCTTCACATCATCTGGGCTCTGGAGCATGACCAGAAAGATCCCAAAAGCCTTCTAAAGTTGAAGAAATAAACAAATAACTACACAGTTCTAAAATACAAAAAGCAGCAAATTGGTTTTAACATGCAATAAGGTGATGAAAGTAGAAGAAAGCAGAAAATAGCTGATCAGTGATCCCCATGCAAGTTTTGCGCATACAGTCGAGACCGGCGTACAGCTTAAATCTACTGGTGTACGCCACTGATCACTACGCACGATCTTTGAAACCTTGCTAGTTTCAGGGCCAGGACTGGCATTGATTACCAGCCTTGACCCTACCAGCCCCCCTCAGGGATCAGAACAGAAAGTTACAAAATGTGGTATACCCTTTTGTTTTGAGGTTGATGGAATGTGTTTTGAGCTTGAGCTTGGGGTTTGAGGGGTGGATAAGAATGTTTGACAATAAGTAGGGTGTATGGAGAGGCTACTTGCTTGTTCCTCCAATGGATGAAGAAAAGAAGAGCAAGAAACCAAGAGAGAGAGATAAGAGACTTGAAAGCTCTTAATGGGTGTAACCCTTTGCATATAAATGCAAAGGGGGTATATATAGGCGAGGAGTGCTGGTAAGAGAGCTAGTAACTAGCTTGGTTAAGGGTTGGTTGGGTTTGGAGGGAAGTCTCCATGCATTAAACGCATGGGATTTGGCTTGAAAGGAGTTGTAGGAGAGAGGGAGACATTCCTACACGTTTGCAAAAGTCTCATGCATCAGGGAACTGTCCAGTGCACTAGGGTAGCCGCAAAAGTCTCGTGCATGTGGTTGAATAATGACGTTTGACTGGCCTTGACTGGCGTACGCCAGAATTATCCCTGTGTGTGCCAGTGGCAACTGAGTCAACGGTTGATGACTGACACATGGCAGTTTACCAGCGCACGCCATCACAGTACTGGCGTAAGCAAGTAAGGTTTTGCTGAAGCCATTTGGTTCTGGTTTGAAATGGAGTTCAAAAGGGTTCGAATGAGGTTTAATGAGGTTCGGAACATTCAAAACTCAAAACACAATAACAACCTCGGGATGTTCTTAACCTTAATCATCATTGGGGAATCAAAGACCGTAAGTAAACTAATTTGAACTGTCCAGAATAGGGTGTTTACAACACCATGTACATACGTATTTTGGATCCATCTCAAGTCCTACCAAAAAGATCTGAGCCGCTCATTTTGTCCAAAATAATTTGTTTAAGATCCTTGTTAAAAATTAACTCAACCCGATATCGATAACTATATATGTTTGCGAAACATCCAATTTTTTGTAGGTTTTCAAACGGATCTAAAATGCATATATACTCATAGACTTTCCGAGTTTGAATGTTGTTGTTTTGTATTGACTGACTTCACAAACTTATCTATATACACAAAAGTACATTAAGATCCCCTTCAATCAAGGAAATCACAATCTCGTAATTCTATATGCAATCATATCTCCTAATGCTAGGATACAATTAATGGAGACTAGAATTTGAATTTCCAAATTAGGATGGACACCCATGAAATTGAGACTCAATTCTAGAAATAGATCCCACTTTTACCCACTTATTTAAACTGCAAAGCCAACCATGCCTTTTGCTCTTTCTAATTTGTGTATGTGTAATATGTGTGACCCTACCATATAAAGGCTAACATTTACTTACAAGTGTACATTATTGGCAATGTCTCGACAATAACTTCCAAATGAGATCAATATTGACTATATTTAATTAAAGTTAATGAGAAGAAGAATTGAAGAATATTATATGGAAAATTTTAGATATAAAAAAACATTAGTAGACAAAGTTGGCTGTAGTTTTTGCGAAGACAGTTGGAAGTCCAGCAATAACGTAGATCGCTAGGGTCGGGTATTGCTGGTCGGGGGATAGTTGGAGGGGATGCCAAAAGGAGTGCTGTTTTTACTAGGGTATGGTCAGCCAATGGCAAATCTGAAGAATAACCACATAAATGATCCAAGAAAGTTAGATGATTAGATCAAACATTAAAAAGATAGTATTATGTGACTGAGGTCAAACTACAATAAACAACCCTTTTTGGATATATGACATACACCCCGTAACAGTTATCAAAAAGCAACATAACATTCACCACGAAGAGACGTAACATTTTACTACAAAAAGGCTTAGCACAATATCATTTGTGCTACATTTTCTAAAGATTAATAAAAAGGAGGCCAAACGAGGCCATCTCCAAGCATTTCTGGAGACCGAAAGAGCATCAATTTTGACCGTCTATTTGCTAAAAGGGCGAGATTAGGGCGTCAGATGTATGATAAGATCACATCAGGAGTTTTCCATGAGATCCCTACCCATGGGTTGCCCCAATGGTAAAGGCAAATCTGTGCCAGCAACATGACAAGGTTCGATTCTCCCTGGAAGCAAACCAGAATTTAAGTGGGGGGCCATGGCGGTGAGTCGCTGTGCTAGTCTCCCTTGAGGATTTAGTTGAGATGCGCGTAGATTAGAACCCAAGATTGTATAATCTTGGGGCTTAAATCCTCTAATTTGTAGCTTTGATGCATTTAAGTAGTTGTTTTTATCCCATTTTGCACGTAAGGTATTTGTGTGTGAGTTTCAGGAAAAACGTGCTATTAAAGTGGTTTTGAACGCCAAGAGGAGTTCCGGGATGAAACCAAGTGCTCAAGTGCCCAACGACACTCATTTCATCGTTAACGGAGCCTAAACGGTGCTATAAGAAGCCTTGGAGAACGGCCGGTGGTCTAACACGACATGGAGTGAGCCAAAGCTCATGAAGCAAGGCAAACGCATTAAGGATGGTTCTGAGGACGTCCGTGGAACCAAGGCCTTATGGAATACCTCCGCCAAGTCCCGTTGATCAAGAAATCAAGTTTTGGAAGGCCGTCGGGGCACGACAAGGCATGATGGTCCAAGCTGACCCTATTTTGCAGTTTCTACTCAGAGGTATTGGTACCTCATTTTTGAGGTACCGGTACCATCATGTTGATTTTGAGGACATTTGAGTTGGTACCAATACCTCATTTTTGAGGTACCAGTACCAATGCCCTTCGACCAGCTTTTTGTGCCGAATATTTTAACCTTCCATATATAGAAAGTTTCTACTTTAGGCATGTTTTTGGGATATTTTGGAGACCTTTTGGTCCATTTTATGGCTGATTTGTAAGGCTTATAAATAGCTTTATAAGCCATTATTGGCCATTATGTAATCTTTACACTTTTAAGTCTTTTTATGTTTGAGAGCTCCATAGTTATTTCTTCCAAGCTTTTGCATTCAATTCCTCGACAACTCAAGTAAGTTATGGTTAGATGTTAAATTCTCAAGTGTTAATGTTGTAGCTACACGTTAGGTCTCTATATAAATCAAGTTTATTCTAGTTTTTATTGGTGGATCATGTTTTCATTTCCTAGCATGTTTTCTAGTCTTTTTGTTATGTGTGAGTAGTTTAAAGGTTAAGTTATGGGGTGAGGTTCACCCTATGGATTAGTCAATTAAATGGTTTCTCTTAAATTTAGCTTAATTTCAAGGTTTTGAATGAATTAAACCCATGATTTCTAGTTTTGATCATGGGGTTGGTGGCTTCTTTGATCAATGAAATTTATCGCCTTGTGCTACGAGCTTGATAATCCTATGCCTGCGAACGATTCATTTTCGTCTCTCACTTGCGTTAAATGAGTTCAATTTGAATTAGAACTTTGAATTAAGTTACAAGTAGTCTTCAGCTTTTAATTCTTCAAGTGGAATCCGGACGGTTTCGGTTCACTCATGAGTTAGATGAAGAAACCGTTTTATGTTTAAATCGTGGGTAAATCAATCCTTTTGACTCGACCATCTCTAATCTAGTTTGAATACTGAGTTTAAATATTGTTAATCAAATCGAATACCAAAGTTGGCCGCTTCAACGCCGCAACTCTCTACACAACATCTATTTCGAATTCGCTTAAGCAGTTTTCTCTGTGGGAACGATTCCGGTCTTACCGGTTAATATGCTTTCAACGACCTAGCCCTACGCTCGGGGTATGAACCTTTCTAAGAGGTTAGGTTGTGACGAAGCACGCGTAAGCTGGCCCGGACACCTCAGTTACCCAAAAAAGGAAAGAATGGAGAATGGCCAAAACTGTATTCCATTGCGAAATAGAAAGATGTTCAAAATATGCAAGGTATTATTACATCTTAATTATTTCACAGCATGGGGATGATGGTGGCCAACAAGGAAAACATGCAGACAATGAAGATTGCAGCTAGCATGATCTTCATCCCTCTTTGATTAGCTTCCAGCATCATGACCCTTGATCTCAGGATTTGATCATCACCATAACCATAATCTTCAAATCTTCTGGGCCACATAGCTTGGCCTTTCACAGGTGTAAATGGGGTATACATGAAATCAAGGGCTTTTCCTCCCACATTGCTTAAGGAAGACGCGGCTAGGTACATGTAAAATAAATAGAAACCATTGAGCGAATAAAATTGAACCAACCAAACAGAGCCTTAAGTTCCAGTCGATACATAAGCAAATAAAATCACGGCAATAAATTTGGGAAGAGTTGTAAAGGTGGAGGCAATCAGGTCGAACGAGGAGTTGTTATTGTGCTATGCAATACCACAAGCTATGCAAATGAAGGGTATTGTCGTCCCTTCGTAAACTTATTTTGGAGGGAAATTAACATGCTTTCATGCAACTCACATGCATTCCTGCAAGCGCATTGCATTGCACATTAGTTGTGATGGAAAAGTTGATAGTAGCACTTTGGTCCAAAATGACGGGCATTTGTTTACAACATGCATTTTACAAGGATCATCAAGATTAACTATGTTGAAGACTGGCACTAGATTGCAATTGGTTGGGCTAACCCTAGAAACAAAGTCTAGCAATCTATTAACTAAAGCAACTCTATAAAAGAGTCTGAAACTGCCTCTGATGTACTTGAAACAGGTAAAATAGTGAAACCAAAATCCCAACCCCAAGAACAATGTTCATAGCTCATAAGCTACAATAGAGCAAACTCCTTGCATAGGGAGAGAGAGGAGATTGAAACCATACTAGACCACACATGGTGGAAAGGACTTATAAATAACGGGATAAGGGGACACCAGACACGGAATTCGTTTATAATTAGGTTATTGGCTTAGTTGTCTCGGCAAGGGACTATTATCTTTGCATTGGGCAGTGCACTATTTTAAGAAGGACTTGGGAACATGGAGCAGCATTTATTCTAGGTGTTTTGGCTTTTGAGGATTTTGGTGATTTTTTCTTCACTTTTGTTGGTTTCTTGCCATCTTTTTAGGTTATTCCTTCTCTCCTCTCTTTCTCTTATCAACGAAATGTTACTTTCTTTGCTGATAAAAAAAAGAAGAAGAAGAAGGTTATTGGCTTAGTTGAGAAACATACTGGCAAAACCAATTCAACATATCTTTGTGGGCCTCCTCTGCCTTCTTAACAGCCTCTTTGTCATTGGTGTCGTATCTCACAGACTCACGGTCCAATGGTGTTCATCCCCGGGAAGTATCTTCACATAGTAGTCAACCTGCAAATAGTTGAGATGATAATTTTCAGACATGGAAAACTGATAAACAAAATAAGAGGCATGCGAAATAATTTGGCAAGACGAATGCGCCAACACGATTTATGGTCAAATGATCAAACACATACGGGCGTATATACGAGAAAACCAATAACTAGAATTTGGGTAACTGAGTTCAATATGCATATTGAGACATAAAGAATCACGAATCAGAAAATTTGGACATCCGTGTTTCACTGCATGATTGCTGAAGAGATTGGGACTCCTATTCCTACCTGGCGATTAGCCTTCAAGGCCGCCTTGAACTGTTTAATTGTTGCTTGTGGAGTAACAATCAAGTCTTTTGTCAATGATCCATGAACAAACCAAATCACTCGTTCGTGCCAGAGTTTACCCTTCTCCAGAATCTCAACTTTCTTTAACGAAATGCAAGGGAGGGGAAACAAACAGGGGAAAGTAATCAAGAACAGTAATCGAAATCAATAAACATTGTCTAGCTCAAACTCACAATCAAACAAACTGAAATAAGAACATTTTCTCGGCGTAGTGAGGTAATGAAATTCATACCCAGGAGATCATCCACTGAGATAAATGCAGGATGTAACAACACTAGAGCCTAGATATAATCGGGCGTGATCAATCCCATAGCAGCTTGGGCTGGTAAGAATATAAGAAGTTGAACGTTAGCCAACCGTAATGAACAAACGGACACCATACCTAGCAAACCATCACAGAAAATGTTGACAGAGTTCATATCTTGCAGCAAATATACATAAAAATCCCGGATGCATGATATCTCACCTCACCAACAATCAACATTAGCTTGCACATCCGATATTGGACACTCCCTTACATTTCAGAGCTTCAATCACTAATTTTCCTTCGACAATTTCCGGCCTTCCAGGGGGAAAAAAAATATGCACACATGCATGACACATGCTTCAGATACTATGTTTTGGCACTACCTACTAATCAGACATGAACTAAAAGCTAAAGTTAAGCTAGGAACCGGCTTAATTTTACGGTCGGTCCCCATTGTATTAACGAAGTGGTACTTTGGTCCCCGATGAAAAAATCGAGTTTATTGGGTTCACAATGTTTGAAATGCGAATTTAAAAGGTCCCCGGAATTTAGAAGAAATGCTAGGGAACAGCAGCCCAAGTACAGCGGTCGAGTACAAATCCGTTTTGCACCCGCCTTGGGTTCCACAAATATGATCGGAGTCACTCATTTTGTTCAAAATATATTGTTTAAGGTCGTTGTAAAAAATTATCTTAATTCGATATCGATAAGGACGTTTACGAATCATACAATTTTGCTTCAGAATTTCAGGCCAAATTTTGAAGCAAAGTTGTATGATTCGTAAATGCCCTTACTGATATCGGATTGAGATGACTTTTTACAGGGACCTTAAGCAACATATTTTGAATAAAATGAGCGGCTTCGATCATCTTTGTAGAATTCAGGACGGATGCAAAATGAATCTGTACTTGACTGCTGTTCTTGGACTGCTGTACCCCTAGCACTTCTCGGAATTTAAATGGTCCCCAATGTTTGAAATGCGAATTTAAATGATACGGAAACATTTTCTTTCCTTATCAAAAGAAAAGAAAAAGTACCATCAACTTGAGGGGTATTTTTGAAACTTCGATCACAATAATTCACCCTCCTTAAAATGCACTCAACCACACTTAAATATTTCCTTCATCTTCCCCTGGCCTAAGGCTTTTTTGGAATTTAGGGAAATTGATGGAAAGTGAGAGGGGGAAAAAAAATAGAAGAGAAAAATGAAAGAAAATTTTCCCTATTCACACATTTTGAATTCATCATTATTTTATCTCCTCTTTCTCTACCATCTAAAGAAGAGGAGAGAATTTTTTTAACTTTTCTTCCACTTTTCTTAAGTTCCAAACATATTTAGGCTCTCTTTGAATAAAAATTTCCAAGTTTAAAGAAAATTACTCTTTACATCCAGATTTAATAGTCCTTTTTAAGAGTTCGTATCATTTTTCAATCGATTATATCTTGTAATTTATAATATTTTATATAATTTTAAAAATATTATCTTATAGAACTAATTGAGATTTATCAAATAAAATTCATATTTGATATAAAATTTATTATCAATTTAAAGATATAACTCATTTTTTATCCTGTTAGAATTGAACGAGAGACTATTAAATTCGGACGGAGAGAGTAATAAATTTTTTTCTCCCATATTCCTCTCATTTTCCACGCATTTTCTTTTCCTTTTCCTTTCCTTTCTTTTCTTTTCTCTGGGTTAGTAAGAGTTTACTCTCTTCCAGCACCGACCCATCCCGCCGCCGCGTAACTTTACCCCCTCCCCACCCTTGGTGCCTGACCACTGCCGATTTCCCTCCTTTGTTTATCTCGCCCCCCACCATATACCTTCCTAAAGTTTGATTTTGATCCCAGATTTGGTTCGTTCGAGACGAAGAGCAAACATTAAGTTAGGTCTCTGTGTTGGGAGCTTTTTGATCGACCCCAAGGGGAGATTCTTCATTCATCTTCTGGGTTCTTCTCTGGTGGAGTAAGTTGTGCTAAATCAAATGTTTGTTTTTGATATAATGCTGTGTTTGCTGATAGTAGTACCTGATTTCAGTAGGATAAAACCCCAAACCGTCTAAAATTTTAATTTCCCATAGTCATATACTTCTTTCCATTGTCCCCAGCAGTGATTTTAACTTTAGTAACGATTTGAGGATTGAAATCGTTAACTCTCTTTTCTTTATAAGTTACTAGCAGCTGGGTTGCTTGGAGAGAGAGGACAGGGAGGAGACACGGAGGAGGGAGGGAGAGAGGATCATGTGTGCGGTTTGGTAACTGCCATATCAATTTACATGTTTGGCCATGAATTTTTAAACACTTTGTTTACACATTTGTTGGGTATTTTTGAAAATGAAAATACATGACAGGATTTCAAAAAATGGAGGCACCAAACTGGTGCTCTCCCTTTATAGATTAGAATAGATAGATTAGAATATATGGTTTTCTTTGTCAGTCTGTCGCTGTATTTATGGTTTTAACCCGTCATTTTTTGCTCCAAAAACTTTTATGTGAAGAAACCTTCGTGCTGCTACTCTCAAGGTATGTGTATGTCCTTAGTTCTTACACTGACAAGTTTTCCCGTCGCTTATTACCATCTCTCCACGCTTTCCTCTCTCTGTCCCTCTCTCCGCAGGCACACAAAATAGCTCCTAGGTTTAGCTAATGGAAGAACTGGGGCAGATGACGCGCAAAAGGAAGAAGGAAGGGGTAATAGTAAAATGTGAAACAAGCTTAGAATATCCTGCTTACGAGAAAACTTTCTGCTTATGTGTTGCTGAAGAGAAGGATCCTAATAACCCGAGGGAATGGTACATGCTCAAAATCTCTAATAAAAAGGACAAGGAGGAGGAGGCTAAGGAGAAGGAAGCAAAGAAGGTTAGTAAAATCACCGATGCGGAGCTCCGAGCAGCCAATCTCACGTTCCACCACGACGACTGCCACCAAGGAGAGTTGGATCGAGTTCCAATGCTTGCACCTGTGGTAAAGTTGAAGCTGGGTAAATCGTTCCGGATTTATGGAGCCAGTTGTGCCTCAATTGGTTCTATCGTCTATGGGATTGGGGGATATTGTGGTAAGGATAAGTACTCCCGCAACGTGCGGTATTTTGATTCCTCCCGTCCCGAGGAGGGCTTGAAGGCAGGTCCTCGCACTATATGTGCCAGATCTTGTGCCGCGGTTGTAGGTCTCAATGGAAACCTATATGTCTTTGGTTTCAATGGCGGTGGCGCTTGCCGTTACGTTCCTAGTGTGTGGGGAGAGTTTCTAGATACAAGATTGGTAGGAGAGGGCAATGCTGAATGGAATGCTCTCCCCGATCCTCCATCTATTCTTGGATATAAACACTTATTTGCTGCAGCTCTTGGTGGCGATTTATCAGGCAAGATTTTGGTACTTTCAAAATGTGCGTATTCTATGTGCTTATATAATGTGACTGAAATGTCATGGGAATGCTTGAACGGTATTAATGAGTACTACGCCCTCTTTATGACCACCCCAGTTGTGGTAGGTACAACCCTCTATTGGATCTCTGGTCCAAATGTATGTGTCTATGATTTGCTCCAGAAAGCTTTGGTCTCATTGCCCATTGAAGATTCTAAGATCCGCTCGCTTATAAATGCAAGCAATCATAACCCTTTTGAGA
This sequence comes from Rhododendron ovatum, assembly GCA_019656835.1. Classification (NCBI taxonomy): domain Eukaryota; kingdom Viridiplantae; phylum Streptophyta; class Magnoliopsida; order Ericales; family Ericaceae; genus Rhododendron; species Rhododendron ovatum. Next base: position 42,328,243 of record CM033796.1, on the reverse strand, counting down.
TGAGGCTAATTTTGGTGCATTTGGCTGGAGATCTCTTCTGTCTGCTTTGGATGGGTGAGGGCGAGGATCGTGAGTCTGTTCACTACACAAAAATACGAGTATCTACTCAGCTGGGGGCTGTCTTCGTCTTAGCGTGTCACCGTTATTGCTTTAACCATATGGTTTGCCTCTTAGATTGCCTTCCTCTCTAGTTGATCCGCCTGTAAGTCCAGTCTCCTCTTCTCTTCTTGTGCCTATTCTTGATCTGCTGGCTCACATATTTGTTTGTTCTTTGTGTTTTAGTTGAGCTGCATGTTCTTGCATTGTTTGTTAAATTAGTGTTTGCGAATTACAAGTTCAAATTTGTTAGGTACTGGACTTGTCTTGTCTTTTCCTGAAATTCATGAATGTGCAGCTACTATGACACTTGATTTACATGTAATATGAGATGAATAGACTTCCAAGTGTTTTATGATTACGTTGAGGTCCAAAGATAAGATCATGGAGTCTACAAAATTTTGCCTGGGATTCTTATGTGTGGTGGAGGTAGCAAATTAATTGGTAGTGGGTAGTGTTGTAATCTACCATATACCATGACCTCTACGGGTTATCACATGATAAAAATGCTAATTACTGAACACTCTGGAATTTGTATGAAACGATAACTTTGTTCCTCAATAACATCCCTAAAGAGGGAAAAGAATCTTACTGTACAATCAAACTTATATTTCTTGACGATACAACACCAAATAGAGTGTTTCATGTCTTTGTGTTTCGTTAGTACATTTTCTTGTCGTAGTCATGATATATCAAACCTTAGAGTTGTCTGACGATTTCGCCAACGGACCATTGTGGTTATATCCTGATATTTGGAAAATGCACCTTGGAATGTCGTTTCTTGAGGTAGGGAGAGTTCTTGGAGATAAACAGAATAGGACGTCAGGATGCTCTTTAAAACACAATGGCATTAACAATGAATATTAGTTTTTCCCGAAAAGATGAGGAGAAAGAACCATTTGAAGCAAAGGCCCCGGGCATATGAAAAGATGCTCTACTAGGATGACATCACCCGTTACAACCACCCTCTGCCAATACATACATCTTTTCCTAAATCCTCAAAATTTGACGATGTATTACTATGTTACATTGTCCTTATCGTATTCATCACATCTAGCATCACTATTCATAAGGACTTGTTGCTTGTCATATCAAGCTCACGCCAATAGAAATGCAATTCAACTTAGAATCTTACCGCAGATCCGCGACACCTTTAAATGCATGCCATAAGTCAACAGAAAGGGTTGAGATTCTTAAAATGAAGAAAGTGTTTGATCTCCCTATACACAGGGATAGTAACACGAGTCAGCTCACTCATTGTTCTTGACTCTCCCTCCGCATATTAGAATGTGATTGAAGTTTTGGATCTTTTTCCCCTTTCTGTAGCACATAAATCTTTTCCATTCCCCTCCCTGCTTCTCCCTCTCCATATTGGAAGGTTTTCATTTGGGATTCCTTGTCATGATACTCATCATTTGGTGTGGTTCGGTTCACTCTTCAGCCTTCGGTTAACTGCTGATTATAGAGCCTTCATTTCCAATGTGGCTTTTAGAGTGGTTTGTTAGGATTTGGTAAAGATCCTTGGTCTCATTCTCTTCACTTTATTTCGCTTCTATGGGCTGTGTGTAAAGGGCACTTTCACTTCTATGGTTTGTGTAAAAGGCAAACAATATTTCTTTCAGGGTACCTTTTGTGCATAGCTCTATTATGAGTATTATCTCTGTTGTCACATAATGTGCAGTTTGGTTTGCAAAAGGCAACCTGTTGGGATTTTAAAAATGCCACCTCTCCTGATGCTATAGGTACAAAACAAGGGAATTTCGGGAGTAGAGTAGTTGGGGGCTGGTTGTGTACTGTGGGGATAACTCTTTGCTTGCTAATGCTGGTAGCTCTTGTTTCTCCTCTACTCCCCTTCCTCTTTTTGTGTTTTCGTTGATCTGTTTGTTTTCTTGTTTGTTGTTCTTGTCTTCATGAGTCTTCATGAAGAGGTGATTTTTTACCACTCCGATATGCTTTAACCCTGCAATTTATTTGTAGCGGGTTGGTGATTTCATCTAGCTACATAATGTGTTATGCTCTAGGTACAATTGAGCTTTTCATTCTCTGTTGATGTAGTTGGAAGTCACATAAATTTGACTCCCCCATTCTCCTTCAATGCAGTGTGAAAGGTTTTAAATTATGAAGTTGGGAGATGACGGGCTAACAGATGGTGTTGCTGCTGTTTCGTTGAACGACCATAATGATGCCGGATTGAGCAGCTTTTTGATAGGTTTTTGGGGGGATATGTATCCTGTTATCTTTTGATATGGTAAATTATGAGTCTTAGATATTTCTAGATTTCTTTGGATTCTTATGTTAAATGGTAGTTCTCGAATCAATTTCGGACGAGCTTTTATTGAGTCAAGGCTTGAACAGTTCACGAATAACTTCGGTTCATTTGCAGCCCTGAGGACATGAAAGTATTTTCAAGCTATTTTAGGACTACCTTTTATCTGCATATATATATATATATATATATATGGGTTCCAAAAGTGGGGTTTTTTTTTTTTTTTTTTTTGGGTTTTTTTCCCCAAACTAACTATTTGGTCCCTCACCTCTACAAGTTCTGTAACAATTTGATCATATCTTAAAGCACCACCGACAGCTATACATTAATTTAAGGGACCAATATGCATGAAGACAACTAATTTGGGCATTAAAGAAACAAAATAAAACCAGGAAACGTGATACGCACCGCTACTGACACATAATAAGAGCCGAACAACCACCATAGGTAGATCAAGTGACAACGGAATGAATTATATACTCAGATATCCCGAGTTTAAAATTTAGCAACCTCTTGGTCTTGGGGCTAGGCTCTCATGTGAATCTGCTAGTCCTGGCTGGATGACCTTTGATTGAAACAAGGAAGAAAAATAGGCGAGGTATGCGTAAGTTGGTTCGGATAGCTTTACGGCCGAGGAAAAAAAAAATTTATTCTAGCTAGATCAAAAATATTGGTCTAAATGCACCCTGCAATAACATGTGCACCATGTACAAGATTCCAAAAATAATAATGAACCATTAATAAACGAGGAAAAAAAAAACTGAGATAATATTCTTAATTTGATTGAGAAGATCAGGGAGAGATCTTCTATCCGTCACAATGCAGTCTCGTGCAGCGCAATTTTTCTTTGTTCTCACACCAAACCTCAACTTCTGAATTTTGCCATTCATCGATCAGGGCTAGTTTTGCTTCATTTTGGAAATTTGACCCCATAATCTTGATCAAACAGATAGTACCCCAATAAAAAAAATTAAACAAATAGAAAATTAAATTAAACAAATAGAAAATTAGACACTGTCTTTAGTGTTAACTCCACTATTGGAAAAGGGTAAATTTTACTGACACCCCTGAGGGTTATTTTTAATGGCAAAAACCTCCTTTATATATGAGAAATGACAAATTCCCTGTGATTTCAATTTTCGATTCATCGACACCCCAGTCAACAACAGTTCGACTAAGTACATGATGGAATGAGCCAAGATACCTTACGTTGACAAATTCACCCTTTCCGATATTAGAAAGTAATAGAAAACTATCAACTCTCTTTGAATCAAAATGACTACATGTTATCCATTGAAAGAACAAATAATTATTATTAACAGCCCTTTATTTTTTAGTCGTTGGATAAGTGTTTTGGTCAAAAAGAATAAATTTCTTACTTTTGGATCAAGAAATTGAGAAATGAGAGCTTTTATTATTTATATCACAATAAAAAAACATGAATATTAAATTTAAGACCTTTTTGTCAAATAGTTGCTGCTTGGGATTATTAAAAACATGAATATCAAGGGGTGCTGGATTTTGAGATACCAATGATCTTGGGATTTTGGAGGCTAGACTGAACTCAAGATGCATTTTTGGCCGTCGATTTGCTAAAAGGGCAAGATTAGGGCGTCACACCATAAGATCACACGAGGAGTTTTACATACCCATCCATGGAGTTGCCCCAGTGGTAAGGGCAAATCTAAGCCTGCAACATGGCGGGGGTTGTTGTGGCAGTCTCCCCCAAGGATTTAGTCGATGTGCGCGTAAGTTGGCCAGAACACCTCGGTCACAAAAAAAGAAAGAAAAAGAATGGAGAACGGCCAAAACTTTATTCCATTGCAAAATAGAAAGATGTTCAAAATGCAAGCTATTATTACATCTCGATCATTTCACAGCTTGGGGATGATGGTGGCCAACAAGGAAAACATGCAGACAATTAAGATTGCAGCTAGCATGATCTTCATCCCTCTTTGATTAGCTTCCAGCATCATGACCCTTGATCTCAGGATTCGATCATCACCATAACCATAATCTTCAAATCTTGTGGGCCACATAGCTTGGCCTTTCCCAGGGGTTGTTGGGGTATACATGAAATCAAGGGCTTTCCCCCCCACATTGCTTAAGGAAGACGTGGCCAGGTACCTGTAAAATAAGTAGAAATCGTAAGCAAACAAAATTGAACCAAACCAAAGAGAGCCTTAAGTTCCAATCAATACATAGCAAATAAAATCACGGCAAGAAATCAGAATGAAGGGTATTGTCGAACAAGGAGTTGTTATTGTGTAATCACTGTAGTGCAATAGCACATGTAATGCAAATGAAGGGTATTGTCATCCCTTTGGAAACTTATTTTTGGAGGAAAACATGCTTTCACATGACTCACATGCATTCCTGCGAGTGCATTGCAGTTGTGATGGAAAAGTTGACGGTAGCACTTTGGTCTAAAGTAACAGGGGCATTTGTTTGCAACGTGCATTTTACAAGGATCGTCAAGATTGATCAGTATGTTCAAGACTCGCACCAGATTGCAATTGGTTGGGCTAACATTATATGGTGGTTGCACGGCAAGTGTTCAAACTGATAACATCCCCTCTAAACGGACTTGCTTTCAGCCAAAAAGAAGGATTTGATTCATTTGAATGAACATAACCCTAGAAACAAAATCTAGCAATCCATTCACTAAAGCAACTCTATAAAAGAGTCTGAAACTACCTCTAATGCACTTGAAACAGGTAAAATAGTGAACAAAGTTTCAAACCAAAATCCCAACCCCAAGCACAGTATTCATAGCTCATAAGCTACAATAGAGCAAACTCCTTGCACGGGGAGAGAGGAGATTGAAACCAAACTAGACCACACATGGCGGAAAGAACTTATAAATAACGCGACAAGGGATCGGAATTTGTTTATAATTAGGTTATTGGCTTAGTTGTCTTGAAAAGAGACTATTATCTCTGCATTGGGCGGCACACTATTTTAAGGAGGACTTGGGAACATGGAGCAGCATTTATTCGAGGTGTTCGGCTTTTGAGGATTTTGGTGATTTTTTCTTTAGTTTTGTTGGTTTCTTGCCAACTTTTTAGGTCATTCTCTCTCTCTCTCTCTCTCTCTCTCTCTCTCTCTCTCTCTCTCTCTCTCTATATATATATATATATATATATATATATATATATATCTTGTAATGTTTTATTGATATCAATGAAATGTTACTTTCTTTGCCGATAAAAAAAAGGGGTTTTTGGCTTAGTTGAGAAACATACTTGGCAAACCAATTCAGCATATCTTTGTGAGCCTCCTCTGCCTTCTTAACAGCCTCTTTGTCATTGGTGTCGTATCTCACGGTCCAACCATGTTCAACCCCGGGAAATATCTTCACATAGTAATCAACCTGCAAATAGTTGAGATGATAGTTTTTAGACATGGAAAACAAAATAAGAGGCATGCAAAATAATATAGCAAGAGGGAAGGCTCATATACGGTCAAATGATCAAACACGTACAGGCATATATCTACAAGAAAACCATTAACTAGAACTTGGGTAACTGAGTTCAATATGCATATTTAGACATGACATCTAGAATCGCGAACCAGAAAATTTGGACATCCGTGTTTCACTACATGATTGCCAAAGAGATTGGGACTCCTATTCCTACCTGATGGCTAGCCTTCAAGGCCGCCTCAAACTGTTTAATTGTTGCTTGAGGAGTGACAGCGTCGTTCTCAGCTCCCAGAATTTCAATAGGAACCTTAACCGCTGAAAAATCAAGTCATCTGTCAATGATCCATAAACAAACCAAGTCGCCGTGTCGGGGATTACCCTTCTCAACTTTCTTTAACAAATGCAAGGGAGGGGAAACAAACAGGAGAAAGTAACCGAGAACAGTAATCAAAAATCGATAAACATTGACTTCCACCTAGGAATGTCTAGCTCAAACTCAATCAAACAAACCGAAATAAGAACGTTTTGTTGGAGTATTGAGCTAATGAAATTCATACCCAGGACATCATCCACTGAGATAAAAGCAGGATGTAACAGCACTAGCGCGTGGATATAGTCGGGCGTGGTTAATCCCATAGCAGCTTGGGCTGGTAAGAATATAAGAAGTTGAACCGTTAGCCAACCGTAACGGTCACTATACATAGTAAACCATCACTACAGAAAATGTTGATGGAGTTCATATCTTAGCAGCAGATATATAGGAATCCCTGATGCACGATATCTCACCTGACCAACAGAAGCTTGCACATCCGATTTTGGACACTCCCTTGCACTTCAGAGCTTCAATCACTAATTTTGCTTCGATAATTATTCCGGCCTTCCAGAGGAGAAAAAAATACACACATGCTTCAGATACTATGTTCTGGCACTACCTACTAATCAGACATGCACTAAAAGCTAGCTAAAGTTAAGCTAGGAACCTAAGCAATCCAGCATCAGAACACATATCAGTTTCAATGATGTTTAAACGTTTCAAATTCCAATAAGCTCCTAGGCAGTCGCAACAACGATGCCAAGTTCGATATAGGTAATTTGATTGGAGTAGAAATTAGAAGCAACCAAAAAGAGGTAATGCTGAAACCGTAACTAACCACTGGATGATCATTAACCCACTCAACGAAAGTCCTGTCACCGCTATGGTCGAAGGGATCGCCGTGTAAGAAGTCTGGAACCACCACAAAGTAACCAGCAGCAGCACATTTGTCAGCAAGATTCCTGCATCGGCGGAAGCTCGTGATTAGTCCTCGGAAGTTACTATTTGGCTATTTCCAATGGCGGTCGTCGGAACTGAAAAGGCTAGCAACACTAACAGGAATGGTGTTCCATTTGTGGCTAGCCTACCAAGAAGGAAATAACTATCTTCTCAAGATAGATCCAGAAAATACTAGTAGTATTTACTTGAGAAAGTGTATGTAGAGAACATTACTAGCCATTTTCAACTCCAACCCAAATCTCCATTTTCATCTGCATTCTCAACAAACACATACTCCATTTTTCTTTTGTATTCTCAACTGAATCAAACCATACGGCAGGGCCAAATACTGCTACAATAGTTGCTGTATTAAACAAGTTGAAAACTTTTAGTACCTCAAGTTCGGAGCCGAATATCCTGAAAAACCAAACGTTACGCGCGCAATTAGATGTGACATTGGTAGTAAAATAAACCAAAGTGACAACACATATTTCGAGATGGTAAGTACCAAAAACGTCAGCGATAAGGAGGATGGCGCGCTTGGAGTCGGAGGAGCCCGACGTGTAGGTGGTAATGCCGCCAAATTCCTCCACCTGTCCGGCTCCATAGCTTGGGTTTAGGATCGGAGCAAAAGTGCAGCACTGGGGATGGGCCATTTGAAGAAGAAGAAGAAGAAGAGGAGTAGTAGTAGAAACTGAAGGGGTATGTATGGAGATACAGAGTGGTTTTTGTGAGTGTGGATGTACTCATATATAGTGGAGGAACAGACTACAGAGTAGTGCAAAATGCAGTGATGTCGTCGATGACAATATCAGACGTTAGAGAGGGTTACTGTTTTTGGAGGGGAACGAGTCGAACACTAAGATGAGGCAGAATCTTCGTGCCGGAAATCCCCGCGTCTCTGTGTGCCGAAAAGTTTTTCAGTAGTCTGACGAGCTTTTGTCGAGTCGAGACTTGAACAGTTCACATATAGTTCGGTTCATTTGCAGCCCCGAGGGACATAGAAGTATTTTCAAGCTATTTTAGGACTACCTTCTATCTGCATATATGGGTTCCCCGAGGGACATGGAAGTATTTTCAAGCTATTTTAGGACTACCTTTTATCTGCATATATGGGTTCCGAGAGTGGTTTTTTTTTTACCCAAACTACCTATTTTGTCCCTCAACTCTTCAAGTTCTGTAACAATTTGATCATATCTTAAAGCACGAGAAATTTTTCAGTGTCGGGTGTGCACGGGCCACATGGTGCCGAGCACACATTTCGGCCATCCGAACGTATTTTGGACGAATCAGATTTGTTTGGGCTTAAGGGGATATTTTGGTAATTTTATACTAAAAAATTATCCAAACAGATCTGGGCCATCAAAACACGTTTGGACAGTCGAGATCGTGCTCGGCACCACGTGCCCGTGCCCACCCGGCACTGAAAAACTTCTCCTTAAAGCACCGACAGCTATACATTAATTTAAGGGACCAATATGCATAAAGACAACTAATTTGGGCATTAAAAAAACAAAATAAAACCAGAAAACGTGATACGCACCGCTACATACACCCAAGAGCCGAACAACCATGGGTACATCAAGTGACAACGGGATAAACTCAGATAGTAAGATACCACCTTTTTCACGATCTGAATCCAAAAAATAAGAATCTATGACCGGCCAGTGATTTTAGAATCACCTCAAGCCTTACGCAATTCATGCCTATAAAATTCTTTCAAATTACCAAGTTACAAAAATTTATAAATAGAAGCATGAAAATACATACTTGCCTCACGACGTTAATATTACAACACTATGGCCCACAATTACGACACCACTACTAAACTATTACACGCCAAATAGAGTGCTTACTAAACAAAGCACAACAACTACGGATGATAAACCACACGATACTTCTAGCTAGATCAAAAATATTGGTTTAAATGCACCCTGCAATAACATGTGCATCATGTACAAGATTCCAAAAATAATAATGAACCATTAATAAACGAGAAAAAAAAAAACTCAGATAATATTCTTAATTTGATTGAGAAGATCAGAGAGATCGTCTATCCATCACAGTGCAGTCTCGTGCAATCAACTGCGCAATTTTTTCTTTGTTAGGTAAGATTTTCCACTTTCATAAAACTACTCACACCAAACCTCAACTTCTGAATTTTGTTATTCATCAATTAGGACTAGTTTTGCTCCATTTCGGAAAGAGAATAAATCCTTTACATTGTCGGTGTAAACATCTGTTTCCTCCAAATCAATTACATCGCGTCACGTTGGCAAAACATGGCAACGTGACGCAATATAATTGATTTGGAGGAAACAAATGTTTAAACCGGAGGTGTAAAGAATTTATTCTCAATTTGACCCAATAATCTTCCAGGATGTTGTCCAATGAATGGTTCAGATTTCATCTCGACAATGCATGGATGGATGGTTAAAATTTGTTCGGTCGAAATAAAATCTGGACTGTCCATTGCCAAGCATGGACGGCTCGAATGGGACAATGGGATCCCTGAGTTTGATGAGGTATCCCAAACAGGTAGTAATCCAATAATTAAGAAAAAATAGAGACGGTCTCAAGTAGGGCGCTGCTATTCGCAGCCCTTTATTTTCTCTCGTAGCCCACTAAATTTCGGTAAATGGTTGTTGAAAATCATAAATAACATTTCGGTAAATTGCTGTTGAAAATAAGATTATATTTCCGTAACTACATGTCGAAAATATGTTCAACTTTCGGTAAACAACTGCCGAACATGCATTTTCGGTAAACATCTGTTGAAAAAAATATTATATTTCGGTAATTAGATGCTGAAAATATATCTCAATTTCGGTAACTAACTGTCGAGTATAATTGAAAATTTTTAACGGGCTATGGGAGTAAATAGAGGGCTCCGAATAGCAGCGCCCCTCAAGTATTAACTCCGTTATTCGAAAAGCGTAAGTTTCATTGACACCCCCTGAGGTTTTCTTAATGACAAATACCCCCTCATATATGAAAAATGATAGTAATAAACCCACTATGATTTCAATTTTTGCTTCATCAACACCAACAACAGCTCGACTAAAGAAGCGATGAAATGAGCCAAAATGATTTATGTTGACAAATTCACCCTTTCCAGTTCTAGAAAGCAAGAAAAAAAAGCTATCAACTCTCACTTATTTTCAATCAAAATGAGTTTAGTTAATCATTGGAAGAATTGTTTTGATCAGAACAAATAATAATAATCAATAGTCCTTTATTTTTTACTCGTTGAAAAGTGTTTTGGACAAAAAGAATAAATTTATTACTTTTGGGTCAAAAAATAGAGGAATGAGAGTACTTTGTGTCAAAAATCGTGAATTTTTCAATGCAAGTAACTTTTGACAAATTCTATCATCTTTTTTGTCAAACAGTTGTTTGGAATATAGGTGAAACGAACATTAAAATTAGAGGGAAATTATTGTCATTTCTCATACATGAATGGGATATTTGTCACAGAGAAAAATCAACGGAGGTGTCAGTGAAATATACACACATTAGAAAATCTTGATTAAAAATTACTCGACAATTCGAGTGAGTTGGATCCACAGCTGTGTTATTATTGCAAAGGCATACAATACTGAGATCAAGCTCCAAAATCCTGAAGAGTCACTTGTAAAATTGGTCAGATTTTTTTTCGGGCAAATGATTTTCACACTCCTCTTTTCTTTATCGGATTCTCTTTTTTTTAATGTCTTTTGCTCATGTAAAATTATTATACTACCCTTATCTCTTAAGTCATTTTCCCTAAATGAATGGCAAATCATTTTTCTAAATGAAGGGCAAGTTGATATTTCACATATATAAAGACAAGACAATAGAGAGAGCGCCAATTAAAAAAAAGGGGGAAGTTGGTAATCCAAAAATATTCAAATGTTTGTTGCTCATGCATCGAAAAGATTTCCTTTATGATATTTTCACAACTGCCACATGGGTGTCTTACACTTCAATTATGGAGAGAGAAAACGGAGAGAGAAAGAGGAGAGAGAATGGTGTAGTGAGAGGAAAAAATAGAGTTTCAATCTAGACCGTCCAACACACTTTTAGACGGCCCGTATGGGCTGCTCGGACACCACGTGGGCACAATCATGTGGTACCCACCCGGTACCCAAAAATTTCTCTCAATTATGACCTCATGGACATTTATAATTGGCAGTCTGTTTCATTGCCATCTGAACCTTCTTCAAGCTGCTTCAAATATTAAGCGCCAAATCAATTCTCAAAATCCCCCAAGCAAAGCACACAATTAGAAGAAGATCGAGCATAAAGCAAAATGGGATGTATAAAGCTTCGTAAACGAGACAATTTATTAAAAGTGAAACAAAATGTAACATAGTCTAATTCTCCATCTCAATCGACTAGAAACATGAAGCAGTTATCAACTTGGAAAGTAAGCAATTATCAACTCGTTCAGAACATTTTCCACCTTTCTTTTGTGAGCTTGAGAAACATTTCTTCACTTGATGTACTTGGTAAACCAGTTTAACATGTCCTCGTGGGATTCTTCAGCACTCTTGACAGCAGATTCATTATCGTCATCGTATCTAACTGACCATCCGTGATTTACACCAGGGAATATTTTCACAAAGCTATCGACCTGAAAAATATGGTAAAATTAGAAGTGGACAAAGAAAAATATGGCTCAGTTTTAGTTCTACTTCGTGTCAAGGCTAGTACTGCAGACACGATGCTTATGCAGTTCTATCACGGTTAACAAATAAGTGATAGCAAAATCATGCAAAAAATCTCCATTGAAGCCAATTTTAGGGACCAACTTGTCAAATTTAACATCATTATAAGAATGATGAAATCATTAAAAGGTGCATGATAACCCAAGAGTTAATTATGCAGTATAATGTACCCACGAGGCCAGCCCTCTTTGATGCCCTCTGTCTTTGGTTTGGGGGCATGGTTCCACGGATAGTGTCCGTTGAGTTTCTCGATTTTTTGGTGGTAGGGGCCACTATTTCAATTGTAAAATTTCTGAGAGCAACCACTTTGTACATATATTGTCAAAGGTAAAGTCTATCTCCAGTCTTCCCCGCCACACCCCCAATATATTGGGAATTTCATGGGTACTCTTATTGTTGTTGTTTGTAGTGTACCCATCCTAATCAAATGCACAATTGAAGAGAACACCAACGAAACTAAGGAAAGAATCATTATCAAAGCCTGGAAAACATAAAGATCAACACTATGTTCGGTTGCTAGTTTAGTTTTAGTTTTAGTTTTGTTTCCAATCATTACCCTATATCTCCAATTATTAATTTCATTTCTCTCTCTATCTCTCTCCAATCATTACCCTATTTCTCTCTCCACCCACTACCAAAACTAAACTAAACTAAACTACCAACCAAACTAAATCTGTTTTGTAATTTGAAAAACCAATGAACCATTAATGGATCAGTCATTTTTTATACTACGCAAACAACCCCTTTGGATTGTGAGTAATGATGGAAAAGAAAAACCTATCACATGCTTGGATAACTAAAAGAGGTGAGAAATAGTGAGAAATGAATAAAAAAGGATGACTTTTTATTGGTCTCATCAAATCAAATAATTTTGGTGAGATTGGTGAGAAACCACAATTTTTTTCTTCTCTCCCCCTATCTCAAAGTCCAAATGGCATGTAATTTCCAATACAGGATCAAATCCCTACTTTATGAAGAGCAAAAAGTTGGAGCATTTATTCACTAACTCTGAGCATATTGCATTCAAATGCAAAATACGAGATTCAAAACAAAGGAACCACTACCTCGACCACATAAATTACTTCAAAATCTTATGAACTGACTAGTTTGAGTTGATTTGGAGGGACTCTGGGAGTAAAGTTTGACTAGTTTCAGGTTTCTGAGAAGTGAGAACAATCTCAAAATCGAGGATCAGAAAAAAAATCTCAAAATCCGCTTCCCCTGGTCCTACTGCGATGCGGGCATGTGTCGTGAGTGTTGGTAATATGTTATTGCAAATTTGCTTCTCTAATGCAAGTTTTGACTGTAATGAGGTAGAAACGTAAATGTAGATTGAGTTTTAAAGTATCATCACCCTTATAAAGACGGACTTATGCACAACCAACCATCAGAGAGAATGGTGGGGAGTGGGCATAACTACATTTGGGCCAAGAAGAGAAGGAATATTACCATCAGTACCTAATGTTTCAGAGTCAGCAGCAACTGCTGCAAGTGTGTGAAACGAAATGACAAATACAAAAATAATTTTTTGAGTTGGCTGCTTTCTCCTTTTGTGCCCGATGGCATGGTTAGTACTTGTGCTGAGGATAACTAGAATGAGATAAGAACTGAGCAGCTTCGTGGTTTATACTGGAACCATGAAGACAGAGAAGACAGTTTTGTATGTTCTAAGCTGAAGGGAAGTGAACATGGAAAGTGACTGTGAATCAGTCTGACTCTATTTCTTTCCTCGGTCTTTTGTCGGGACATGGAGGACATTGTTTGGATTGGATTGTGTGATTCCACTTTACATGTGAATTGGTTAATGAGTAATTTAAATGCTTACCCTTTTGTTACTTAGAGGCTTCACCCAATTATTTGTTTTGTCCATACCCATTCTTTATTGGTTATTAACATAATACAGACATCCTGAATTTAACTAAGTAACTAACCATATGGACCTACATCAAAATTCCCTAGTTAATAAGAGTAATCATACAATGAAAGGGTTTGAAGCCAAGGCAAAATATCTTTCTTGCTTCAGCTTCAAAACCTTTAGAAGACAGCTTCAAAAGAGACTTTGCATCTATCGTAGTATCTATGGCATTTTCAGAATCTCTTACCCCAGGTTTAGTGGATAGGATCTCCCCGAAATGTTTCATTTGTTCAGGTGGGGACGCATTGTCGATCTCAGCTCCCAATATAGAAATTGGACACTTGACCTCTGAAAGAACAAGCTGTTTCAGTCACAGATACAAGTTGTGAGCTTTAGAAGTGTGAAAATTACCATTGATTTCATCTTCTGTGATGCGTCCAGGATGCAGTACTACTCCAGCCTGAATGTAATCGGAACTTGCTAGTTTTACAACTACCACCCCTGAGCCAAATGCAACCATAATGTTAGGTCTGAGTCGGTGACTCCTAACTGAAGATCAGACCCTTTTCAATTGGGCGGAGTTTTGAGACTCAGACAGCAAAAAGCAACAGAACTAACTTACCGCCCCAGCAAAAACCAGCAGCGCCAACAGAAGTTACTCCTTTGCCTCTTAAAGCTGAAATTACTGTCTTGGCATCTTCACAACCTTTATCCTGAAAGGTAGGGATGGAAATTTTAACCGAAAAACCGAACCGACCGACCGAACCGAACATTTTTTGCTTAATTCGGTCGGTTTTAGTTTTGTGTCGGTTCAGTTCGGTTTCGTATTTTAAAAAAAAAATTGAACTTAGGTTCGGTTCGGTTTCAAGGAAACCCAAACCGATTTGAACCGAACCGAACCGATAACATTAACCAATCTTCTCTTTTAATCCCAACCGTTGATATGTCCATGTAATAATATGCATATTTCTTTTTCCCATGTACGTGTTAGGAGGAGATCTGATTTCTCTCAACTTTTGAGCATGTGCAATACCCTAATTTCTCTCAACTTTTGCCCACCACCTCCCACCCTTCCCCTTCGAAACTTAAACATCCATGGCTGATCTCTCTCTCTCTCTCTCTCTCATACAAGGAATATCTTGGTTGTATAATGAATGAATGTTCGAATCTTTTGTGTTTGCTGATTTGGGACAGTTCGTGAGCCTTCAAACCCACCATTGAGGATGGAACTTGATCTCTCTCTCGAAACTTACACAGCCATGGCCTGATATCTCTCTCCCTCTCTCTCTTTGAGCACACGAAGACAAAAGAATCGAAGAACAGATCGCAAACTCTCTCTCTCCCCATGGTTTGGTTTTTGGCGTAGTTAAGCCCAAAACCGACCACCGAACTGATAATAAATAAACCGAACCGAACAGTTTTCTTAAAAAATAATCGGTTTCGGTTCTTGATAATTGAAAACCAACTATATCGGTTCGGTCCCAAAAGTTGCAGAAAACAGACCGAACCGAACCGATTTCATCCCTACTAAAAGGTAAAAAGGTTCAAATCAAGTTTGCAGAAGTCCAATAATACCCGAACATGTTGCAGTATTTTGTTTTTTCAATTCTTTCGTATTAATGCTTCTCATAAGGTTGGCCTGAAATCTGACATTGAAAGTATTACTAATGAAACTAAACCACCACACTTCAAAATCACTATCCATGGCCAATCTTTTAGTCAAGTGCACGGATCGTACAACTAGGAAATTAGTGAGACTATCTAAACATGTCTCCAGTCCAACACCCTACCCAGTCCAGGTAATATAGACAAAGAGGCATGTATGCATGGTGACAAATTGGAACCATATGGTTTCCAATTAGAAACTATCTATGTATTGCTACTCCTTTAATCTCTTCTGAAATGACACTTCAACGTTGACGACTTTTATATAAGATTGAGAAGCCACAAACTTACATGTCCATGAGCCTTTCGCCATGCTTCCCGGTCCCGCTTAGGGTTATCAAGATCAACAGGATCAACAGGATCACCATAAAAGAAATCAGGAACCACCACTAGAAATCCATTCGCTGACACTTTGTCTGCGAGTTTCCTTTAAAGCGACAAATGAAAATGGTACTTTAACCCAATGGAAACAAGAGATGATGGATGTAATTAAGCTCAATGGATTATATATCTTTGTGCCGATTGAAGATAAGCGGAGGGCAATTAGAGCAGAAAAAAGCACGTCATCCTTTTATAATTGCTGCGTCTGGGTTCAAGGACGTCGTCAATGAGTTACGACCCTTGCTAATTAAGTTGACAATCAATACTTTTTCAATCAAAAAAAAAAAATTTCAATGATTCCCAACTAACTTCTAGTCCACCTGCTCTCATAGCCACGAGGGCTGCCTTGGGCTAGGGTTGTGTAGTGGGCTGAACCCCAGCGTCGACAATAAGTCTCAAAATGTAACTTCAAGGTTACATAATAATAATATTACTGCTAAAATAAATAAATAAAAAGGTTACATAACACGTCTTCTGAATTCCATGTTCTCGTGGACTAATGAAAGACAGACGATACAATATCATAATGCAGTAGTGTTCATTTAGTTATTAAACATGTTCTATTCAAAATGCATGGTGCAATAGAATTATTGGGTAATTGATGCATATGGAACTTGTAGGTACCAAATGTGAAGAGTATATCCAATGGAAATCCTAGTCTTGTAGGGCTTTATCTCTCGAATATCGATGGCAGAAGGTGTCATTAAGGCCTTAGAGTTCCTCAATATGTGCAATATCATTGATTCATTTTGTTTTCAGTTGCATGACAGAGATAACATTCATATTCAAGCAAAATTAATCAAGAATTCGGCATACCTCAACTTTGGAGCTTCATAACCTGCAAAACAGTTTAAGAAACACAACAATCAAGTTATGTTTTACGATAAATATCGAACAACGCATTATGAATATTGAAAGTAAAACTCATGATATCTACTATGTTTTTGCACAGGCATAGCTTTTAAAATGCAGAATCAAAAAACAAGATGCAGAATCAAATACCCAGTGGAATAAATTGTGCTTATATATGAAAAATTAGCACAAAGTAATGAAATTCAACACCAAGTAACAAACGCTATTTTAAATTAGCACAGAAGAATACCCAGTTCAAGAAAAGTATAAATTGTAGTTAGATTGAAAATTTACCACAAGCTTATGAAGATCAACACAAAGTAAAACAAACACTGTACAAAAGAAAAAGGTGGGCAAAGATGGATAATTAATTACAACAAACAGATACTAAACGCCAAGAACAAATATTGATGAAGTAAATGGAGATGGGTAGTTACCAAAAACATCAGAAATGAGAAGGATTGCAAGGTTGGAATCCTGGGGCCCAGTGACATAAGTCTTCAGGCCTCCAAGCTCTTGGACACTCCCTAATCCACTTGTTGAGCTAAGGATAGGTGGATTGTCAAAGCACTGAGAGCTCGCCATTACAGTGGGCAAGGGGAGGGTTTCCAGGTAAAAGAGGGGAGGGAAGAGAGAGAGAGAGAGAGAGAGAGAGAGAGAGCTATATAGAATAGAGATAAATAGTCACTTGAGGAGTAGGAGAAGTATTCAGCTTCGGAACGTCACGGCTTACGTCAATCATCAAAAGGGTTTCAGGGTCCCATTGTTTCATGGGGAAAAAGAAATTTTGAAAAACAGTAGTTCCCGTCCCTGGTGAAGTTTTCTATTGGGCTGCCGTCCGTCAAACGAGGAAACGTCGGATAAAGGGGAAGGGGAAGAGCAAGGGAAAGGAAAAGAGACAGTTCTGTCTCTCATGCGACAAACAAATAATTGTTCCACAGGGAGGAGAAATTTTTTTTTTGGCAAAACTAGGAACACAATTAGCGATTTGATGCACTTGAAATCACACAGGACAGCTCCGAAAGCAGGTGTGCTCCTAGACTATGCACTTAAAATCACATAAGACGGCTCCGAAAGCAGGTGTGTTCTTAGACTTTTTTGTATTTATTGTTGATCAAACGCCGGCACCCTGTGAGATTTTCTTAAATGACTCTGAACGCTGTTGTTTCTATGTGCGTTACAATGACACTCCAATCGACAACTATTTGTCTAAACATGTGATGAAAGGAGTCAAAAGTGACATATTTAATCGGGGCGAACGGAGACATCTAAAAAAATACTCTGAATCTCAATCTCATAGTTTCCGATCAAATTTCGATGATCCGAACTGTTCAATGTATTTAAAAGGTCACGAGTTGAAATTTTTCTGCCTGCGCATGGATGTCTCCTTGTATTTGTTAAGAATATTTCTTCTCTTAGTGAGACTATTAGTTGGACTGGACTTGTGGTGTTTGTGAACTTGTTTTCAGTTTGTTTTTTTATTTATCGCCTTAGGCTTTTCTATTTTTTTTCCCCTTGATCGGCATTAGTCTTGAAGTTTCGAACTTCAAGCTCTGTGAGCCCTGCATTTTCACGTAGTTCATTGTTTGTGGGTCTCCCATCTATTTCCAACAAAACAATGTGAAATTATACAATAATTCGGACATGGTACTAAGGACCGCTAGAGGCACGGTCGCACAACCGAGACAGAGAGAAATTACAGAAATGAATTTCAATCGTCTGGCCATCGTCTTGTAGAGTTACCACCACCAACTTGGAGATGAACATGGTAATGTCAACAAAAACAGAACGGGGCAGAGTTTTTTTTTGAAGTTTCAGAAACGTCAAGAAAGTCCCTCGCTTTCTCAGCAAAAGCGAGGGATGCCAAATTGGAACTTCCATCTAGAACTAAATCAGCGTCTTAAAATCCTCCATTCCAATTTTCTAGAAACATGAAGCTATTATTGATTGATTGATTTACACATATATGGTTCATTCTTTACGACAGACAGAATAATAATGCGAAAGAACGTATCACTTCATTCAGATGTCGTACGTTGGGAATTTACAGACACCAAGTGGATACAAACACTAAGTAGGTTAGGATCTTAGAGAGAATACAAGACACAGGATATATTAGAAAACACTAGCTTTCATTTACTTGAACTTACTTTGTACAATGGGGTGAACCTCCTTTTATAGGCGTAAGGAGACATCCAAATTCGTCATGCATGACATAGACATACTGAAAGGCTACTATTACACCTTTAGACTTTTGTACTGGCACAGCTTTAAGTTTACAGACTACTTTAGACTTTCCAACACCTAATCGTACTAACCTATTTATTACATCTATAGTAGTAACTAATACAAACAGTGTTCAATAGCCAACACTAATAATTTCACCCTCTCTGGAAAAGAGGACAATACTACGACATTTTATGTTACAGTACACACCAATACAACAACAAACAGTAACCACCAATAATTTACATCACATAAAAGAGACAGCTGGTATGAGCACGTGATTGTCACTCTGGATCATCTGAACTACTTTCTTCATCTCTGTCAGTCAAGTGATACTGGGTCAAAAGATAGCGAATATTTTGGCGCCATTCTTCCGGATAAGTATCATTGAATTTTCAATTTGTAGATTCATAATGGAGGAGAGATGAGGGAACGTCTGCAGGTGTCAATCCATTAAGTGAACACAGTGTTTGAGTCATAACCAGATAATTTCCACTGTGGATCTCAATGCTCGGAGACTCTTGATATGCTGAAAGGAATGTAGTGTGATACTCCTTTCTCCAAATGATAGAACCATCAGGATTAGGGAGACATCTGTTGTTGCGAGTTGTCCAAAAAATAAATTGGAGGTCTTCGTTTGGACCTGTGGAAACTTGTCTGATCTTCTGTTGCCAATAGGGTATGCTTCCAAAAAGCAGGAGAAATTTCAAAAAGAAATCTTCTGGAGGTTGAACTTGATTGAACGCCGCATGAGCCAGATAGACCAAGACTGCTGATTTATTAAAACAGACACTTATAGTATACACATCGACTAAATACCATAAGAGGAGATAGGCTTCTTTTTTAAATAAAAGACATTATGGTAGGATACTTCAAACTGGGTGAGAAATGGATAAACAGGATGGAAGGGTAGACCTTTTAGGGGACCTTCATCAAGACCATATTTGAAAATACAGAGATGTTGAAGGTTTTGACACATTTGAACACACCTAGAAAAAAGGGTTAACTCTAAAATATGACACTGAAGGTGGACAGAAAAATTGACTGGATGGAAACAGGAAATCATGGGAAAACAACCAGGAACAAGGGAATGTGGTTTTGTTTTGGAAAACTGGTTGATTTCTTTTTTGAGCCTTGATAAAAAATCAGGGAGGACATTTGTTTTTCCTTTTATGTGAACAGCATCAAAACTCCAATTGGAAAACTAATTTGCCCATCTGAGTAACTGTGCTTTTGGGAGGTGCTTCTGTTTGAACTTGAGCATGCTGGGAAAACTCATCATATCAGTCTCAATTAGGAAATGATGGCCGATTAGATGAAATTCAAACTTTTCAATACTCCTTTTGATTGCCAGAATTTCTTTATAGGTAGAGTGGTAATGAAACTCTGCTGGAGAGAATGCACCACTCTTGTATCCACAAATTCTGCGCTTTTGATCTGTGTTTTCTTTCAAAAGAACTGCTCCCCAATATAGATCAGAGGCATTTGTTTGAAGGACTCTTTTTCCATCTGAAGGTATGGCTAATGGAGGAAGAGTTTTGGCCATGGTTTTGAGGTCTTTTACAGCTTTGGTACAAATGGCTGACCAAGGAGAAGGGGTTTTCTTTAGTAGAGCTGAGAGAGGAGTTCGGTATTGGGTCAGGTTAGGAATAAAATCAGCCATATAGTTAACAATTTCAAGGAACTGTTGAACTTGTTTGACTGTGAGATTTTCATCTGAAAAATGGTCAAGTTGAGAGGCTATATGAGGTTGGAGAGTATATTGACCTTTAGAGATATGCATCCCTAAAAAATCAATTTCTGGTTGAGTAAGAAATATTTTTTTCTCTGAAAGCATGATACCATGGGTTTGGACTAGGGAATGAAAAATTTGTAGTAAGACAACATGAGACTCAATATCTAGGAAAAAAAAGTAGGATATTATCTATATAGACAAGGGCTGAGAATAGAATTGGAGCAAATACCCGAATCATGGCCTTTTGAAATAAAGATGGAGCTGTTTTCAATCCAAAAGGCACGACTGACGATTTTTTGGAAGTGGTGATCGGAAATGCAAAAACCAGTTTTGGGACGATCATTTGGATGGATGCCCAGCTGCCAAAAACCTGCTTTCAAGTCAAACTTTGAAAAAATTTGAGTTTTAGGCAAATTTGCAAAAAGAACACTTCTCCGAGGAAGAGGAAATTTGTTATCCTGCAAAAAATGATTAAGAGGCTGATAGTTGATAACCAGGCGGAGTTTTCCTCTTATCTGCTCTGTTCTTTTGTTGACATAAAATGCTTCACGTGCCCACTGAGAGGTTGTGGGCTCAATCAAACCTTCTGATTGAAGTTGCTGGAGTTCTTGAAGAGTAAGCTGGTAGTGTTCTGGGTTCATTCCATGATGGGTAGCTTTTGTGGGGTTGATGTCTTCATTTTTCTTAAAGGGAAGAGAAATGAAAAAATTTGGATTTTTCCAAAGTGGGTTGGAGTATTTGGTGAGGAACTAGGAATGGGATTCAGCACAAGAAGTTTGGATTATGGCTTCTTTGATGGTGGAGAAAGTTTCTATGGAAAAAAGATTTGGTTGGGTGGTCCAGGGTAACAAGTAATTCTTGTATTTCAAACCTTTTTTGAGCCAGGAAACTTTGTTGAGATTTTGGAGAATATCAAAACCTAACAATAAATCTTTTCCTGAGAGATCAGAACCATAAACTTGGTGTTTTATGGTGTATCTTGGGAAAAGTTGAATGGAAACAGGCTTACTTATCAGAGTGATGACAAATATTTCTCCATTGGCTGCTGTAAAGGGTCTGAAACAAGACTGCCAGTAAGACCTGGGAAGGATTGCTGGGTTGAGAATGGAGGCTGCTGCACCAGTATCAAAGAAAGCGATAACTGGTATGAGTTTCTCATATTTTCCGAGTAAGATTTTGACCTTGGCTAAAGGTTGAGCTAGCATAATGTTGGAGAGCCCAATTGTTTGGACTTCATAAGGGAATGAGTCAGGATCATCAGAAAAGTCACATGATTCTGATGAAGAGTCATCAAACGTGAAGGCAAGAATTGCTTCATCTGTTGCTTCATCATCAATGGAAAATAGAGATTCGACATCAGCATCTTCAAGATCATCATCAATGAAAGCTAAAAAGTTCACCATTTTTTCTCGTGTTGCTTTATTTGGACACTGTTTTGCATAGTGCCATTTCTTTCCGCATATGTAGCAGCGATCAGACTTTCGCTACCCTCTGAATTTTTTCTTCTTGAAAAATTTCCATTTTTTCCGGCGTGAGAACCTGCCAGATTTTGGAAATTTTGAAAACTTGGTAGGAGATTGGAACTTCCATTTCTGAAAGTGTTTGGACTTCCAGTGTGAAAGACAGCAAGTGCACTTCTTGTCTTTGCACTTTATAGATAGGTCAGGACGATCACATGTTTTGCCAAGAAGTTTTTCCTATTCTTCAAGAGTTTTGAAAAATTTCTAGTGATTGCACAATTTTTTCAAAGCAATCAAAGAGTGCTGGTAAATACCACCAAGAGATGTTGCATTCAACGTCAATCCTTTTATCTGAAGTAATCTTGTTGTCTCATTTCCCAGTGGTTCAGGAAGGGAATTGAGAAAAGCTTGCTTGAGATTGACATCATCCATGCCGTTGAGAAGATAAAATCTCTGAGACATGCGGTCATAATGAATCTCAAGATCTTTCCTTTTGAATGAACAGCACTTCATGCTGAGATATTCCTCTCGAACAAACTCTTTTGTGTTGTTGTGGTCACCAAGAAACTCAGTATGCAAGACTGAGATGAATTGATCAAGGGTTGGCAACTGTTTAAGTTGTAGCTGTCGGTACTCACCCAAAGCTAGGTACCATTGACAGAGACGGCCAAGGAATTTTGCTGTACACTTAGTAATGACATCACTGAGTGTAGCATTAGGAGAGAGCATAGCAGCTGTGCACCAAGCATGAATCTCATAAAGTTTATCCAACCATTTTGAGGGGGGAATGGTATCAAAAGAGAAATCTTGGGTATGGATATTGGAATGTGAGAAGGAATCAAAGGTTGGAATTTCTGGAGGTGTAGGTGTATCAAACTCAGGACCTTCTTCAATGATGGGATCTTCAACATGTTCTTCTGGGTTTTCAGGGTTCATCATGAAAACATGAGGAATTGGCATAGAGTTTGTGGATTGAGTATCTGAATCAAACTCAATGGTTGGTTCCGGAGGTGGAGTTTCAGGTATAGTAGCTAAGGTATGTAGGAGGGTGGAGATTGAATTTTTGGAAGGGTTAGGAGTTGGCTGAACCATTAACTGGGGTGATTTTGAGTTTGGGTTAAGAGGAGTGGAGGTAGTTGGAGTAGAGGTCGATGTAGATGGTGAAGATGGAATTGTTGGAGACTGGATAGATTTTATCTGGGGCTTTAGGAAAGGAAGTTTTGGTGGAGATGGTCTTTTTGGTGGAGAAAGAAAAGCTGATGAGCTCCCAAAGATATTGGACTCACCAAATCCTGAAGTAGGATTTATAGGTAAGGGTTGAGACATTTGAGGATACCCAAACAAACTTTGTTGAGAAGATGTGAACATGTCAAACGGGCTTTTTTGTTGAGAATTCTGCTGAGTTTGGAGAGAATGAAACTGGTTCTTGAGATGCTTCATTTCAGCATCCTTGTGGTAAAAGGCTGCTGAAAATACTTGATTGGTATAGGCCATCTAGAGGAGTTCCTGATGAACATTCTGGATTTTCTGCTGCAAATCTCTGATAAGAAGTTTTAAGGTTGATAACTTCTTATGAACAGCATTTTTCAAATTTCGTTGGGAGTTAGCAATTCTCTGAAAAATTTTGTTCTGAGCCAGAGAATTTGCTGACTGCCAATTTATTGCTGCTTCTGCTGCTGATACTGTTTTGGAACTACCATCAGGGAGAATGGTAGTAGAGTCTGGAATTTTATGCCGATGGGTCGTCCTTTCTTGGGAATTATGAAATTCCAAAGGAGGAAAATCTGCTTCAGTCCAGGAAGAAGTTGAGGTGAACATAAAACATCCACTCAGTTGAGCAGAAGAACCATCATCAGAGGGAGGTTGAGGAGGTGGTGGAGATTTACACGGAGTGGGAGGTGACGAAGGACATATGGAACATGGACATGGATCTTCAAAATCCTCGTCATCTTCTAGGAGACTGTCTTCTAGACATTCATCACAGTCACAGCATCAAAATAACAATGACCTGTTTCTGAATTTTTGAAATAGAAGATTGGAAGGCCACTGGGATCAAAATATTTAATTGGAGGGTCAGGCTTAGAACTATCCACAAACATGTTAATTCTTGAGGGAAAAATGACAGGATGGGTGGAGGCTGAGGCTGAGATTTCTTTTGGGAAAGAAATCTCCACTGTACCATCTGGTTTTGAAATGAAAGTTGGATTTGAGAACTGGATAGGTATGGGCTTATTTTGGTTTTTCTCATAAGCTGTAACCCAAGATTCTGGGAGAAACTTGAGAAGTTCAGGACGGAAAATTTGTCTTGGAACATGGACACAAGAGACTTGGTAAGGTGCATTAACAGTTAAGAAAAGGGCTTCATCTGTGGAGGATGGTAAGGACATGTCAAAGGCATGATTTTGAAGACGATAGGCCATTTGATAGTGAAGGGTGGCTGCATATGTAAAGGAGATTTGGGAGGCACCACCAATTTGAACTTGGACCTTCAAGGTGGATAGCAGATGAGGATCTACTAATGGCATGTTGAAATTGGGTAGAAGGTAAAAATTACAGTTCCAGCATTTAGGGTGGTTTGAACTGTAGCGATACACGCATGCTGATACTGTAAAAACCTGGTATCAACCAGAGCAAGTTTGGAAGTAACAGGCAAACCTTTACTGCCATGAAAAGTAACAGCAAGGCGGATTGCACAAAAGTGAAGATGGGTAAATTTTTGTTGTTGCCAAAGGCGAGGCAAATCAACCGGGATTTCCAAAGGTAAAAATTGTTTAGCTTTTGTAGCTGCTATGAAGCACTGGTCAAATTTAGAGGCTTGAACATATTCTTTTACTGATGTTGGGCGTTTTGTGGAGAAAAGTTGGGTGACGATCTTTTTTACAGAAATTTGTGGTCTGACAAAGGCATTATAGGGATTTAGGAAAGGGAGATCAGTAAGAGGAACCTTACTGTCATCAGGTAGGTATTCAAATTCATACAAATATTCAAGATTAGAATAAGAAGATGATGAATTTCTACTAGCAGAGGAACTTGAAGGGACTAAAGATGATGTAGCAGAGGAGTGAGTAGTAAACAGATGATTCATTTGTAAAAAGAAATCTGGATACTCCTTTTTCCTTCGTACAGCAAATCGTTTCTTTTTTCTCAACGTAAAGACCTTCAACCAATTTTTGATTAATAAAATTTTGTATATCAGGGTAGATAAACCGAGACACACTGCTCAATAGCCAAAAGTTTCAAGGTACTTTAACCCACTGATACAAAATTTCTTTTAACCAAAATAGTTGATGAAATTTCTGATGTGGAGGATCCTTAAAAGGCAATCACAGAGTATACGCTTCAAATTTTTCTTTTAGAAAAGATTTGAAGTAATTTAGGAAAAGAAGTTCCCAGAAGAGGGTTTAAGCTAGAATGGAAGATAAGACTCTGATACCAAATTTACAGACACCAAGTGGGTACAAATACTAAGTAGGTTAGGATCGTAGAGAGAATACAAGACACAGGATATATTAAAAAACACTGGCTTTCATTTACTTGAACTTACTTTGTACAATGAGGTGAACCTCCTTTTATAGGCGTAAGGAGACATCCCAATTCATCATGCATGACATAAACATACTGACAGGCTACTATTACACCTTTAGACTTTTGTACTGGCACAGTTTTAAGTTTACAGACTACTTTAGACTTTCCAACACCTAATTGTACTAACCTATTTATTACATCTATAGTAGTAACTAATACAAACAGTGTTCAATAGCCAACACTAATAATTTTGACTGCTAGTCCCAGTCCCACAGACCGAAAACTTTTGGGCTTGCCGCATTCTTTTCTGGGGTTTCGAGAATACTTCTTCACTTGACATATTTAGTAAACCAGTTTAGCATGTCCTCATGGGATTCTTCGGCACTCTTGACTGCTGATTCATCATCATCGCTGTATCTCACCGACCATCCATGTTTTACACCGGGGTATATTTTCACGAAGCTATCAACCTGAAAAATATGGGGAAACAGTCAACTATAAAATCACATCATCATTCATTTATATCTGCAGTGCTGAAAATTAGAGGTCCTAACTATCCCCTTGGCTCTCAGTTTCAGTCCTACCTTGCTTGAGACTAGCAATCACTGCACAGGCGATGCAGGTAGAACCCATGTTACCTGGAACGCAGATCATTCCGGTAGAACGGGAACGCAATACGCCACATGCTTAAATTGTGGTACGACAAGGGTAGGCTTCCATATATTATAAAACTAAAACTTACTCTTCCAAGCGATAAACATCAAGTGAAATGAAATATTGTTTGTCAAATTATTCATACAAAACACATTTCTAGGAGCTTAACGACCAGACTTTCTACAATTTATCCCACCGAAATTCCATTTCCTCTCTATTTTGACCATAATAAGTTGACATTTTGGGGACAACTAAGGGGATCGCTTTGGATCGCTAGGTTTTGGAAAGGTAGTGTACCATGTTTTGGAACATTCGTACCAAAACGTAATTCGCTAGGGTAGTAACGTTTTCTAATAACATACCGTAGAAGTCAAATACGGTTAGCAAGTGACAGAGAATGTAGCAGGAAATTCGGTTATAGTATATTTGAGGCACCAACTTAGCATATTTAGAGTCATCTTATAAGGATCTCAGATCATAATATTCTTTGAAGGTGCACGATAACTATCAGCCAAGGTTAAAATATGCAGTTTGTATTGGCAAACCGGTCCTCTCTAGCAGTTGCCTTTGGATTCCCCGGTTTTAATCCCAGGTTTTGCAGTGGTTAGTAATCCTCCATGCAAGGTTTGTGGTTCTCTATGCGTACAGGTCTTTTCCTATTTGTGTGGAGGCTTTTCCCTCCCTCTTGGAACTTTATTGTGCATCGATGGACCTCATTGCTCAACTTTTTGTCCGTGTTGCAATATAATTAGGCACTCTACATTTCCATCAATAAAAAAGTTGTGCACCGTGTTGTTCCGCTGCTATTCGGATGAACCTAAAATGAGTTCGGAGAACACTAACCAAACTGAGAACAGAGTTGCGATCATAGCACGAAATATCAAATCTGTTTTGTAATTGGAAAACGGAAATCTATGTCCCATTACCAGGTTATTCACTTATCGCAGCATTTAATCTCTATCTTGGAGCATAGAGAATGCCAATGCAGAATATAAGGTCCAAACAAAAGGAACTACTCCCAGCTAAGTTAGTAAAAAGCAACAGATAAGAATTGAAGACGGGTTGAATCTCAAAAAGAAAAAAAAAAAAATTTGAGAATCTCTTACCCCAGATTTTGCTGATAGAATCTCCCCAAAGTGTTTCACTTTTTCAGGTGGCGACGAATTGTCAATCTCGGCTCCCAATATAGCAATTGGACGCTTAACCTCTGTAAGAACAAGCTGTGTCAGTCACATGTAGGTTGCGAGCTTGAGAAATGAGAAACTTACCATTGATATCATCTTCCGTGATGGGTCCCGGATGTAATACCACTCCAGCCTGAATGTCGTCGGACCTTGCTAGTTTTACGACTACCACCCCTGAGCCAAATGTGATAAACCTATAAGGCTATAATGAGCAGTCCATGACTCTTAAGTCTGTGTTTGGATCTTAGTTATATAAACAGAGTTGTGGAGTGTGAAAACAAAAAAAGAACTTGTTTTTTGAAGCTATTTTGTCTCTCTTTTCCCTTTGCTTTTCTTTTCCTTCCACAACTCCAAGGTCCAAAGTACAAAACACAACTCAAGTGAAAAAGCAGCCTATTTAAAAAATGTTGACTTTCGTGGCTTCTTTTACAAGTAAAAAACAATAGAAATAACTTACCGCCCCAGCAAAAACCAGCAGCCCCAATAGAAGTTACTCCTTTGCTTCTTAAAGCAGATATTACTGGCTTGGCATCTTCACACCCTTTATCCTGAAACGAAAAGAAGTTCCATTCAAGTTTCAAGAAGTCCAAAGTTACCTATTCAAGTTGCAAAATTCAATCTTTCCATACTTTATGTATTTATGCTATTCATAACGCCTAAGTCAAACGTATGACATCTAAACTACTATATGAACGAAAATAAACTGCAACTCTAAGAATTCAGATGCTAAACGAAGTGGCTTTTATGCACGGTGATAAATCGGAACCTTCTGGTTGTAAAATTGTGAGCTCTATATGTGCTGTCAGCCTGTCAGTCTTTTAATGGTTTCAAAATTACACTTCAATTCTGATAGTTGACTTTTGGATTTGACTTTGAAACCAGAAACTAACCATGCCATGAACCTTCAGCCATGAGTCCCAGTCCACGTTAGGGCTATCAACATCAAAAGGATCACCATAGAAGAAATCAGGAACCACCGCTAGAAATCCATTAGCTGCCACTTTGTCTGCAAGTTTCCTTTGCATGGACAAAATATGATGCATTTAGAAAAAAAGATTGAAAAAATTAGAAAAGAGATAACTCTGCGCATAATGCTCAAGGAAATATATTGTTCGAATCAATTCTGCCATCTGGTATGGTGTCAAACTACAAGGTTACAAGATGAACCAGCTGACATACCTAATCTCGTGGACGCATGGATACACTAAAGGAAGATCATAAGGTGGTAGTGTTCATTAGTTATCAAAACACGCACTATTCAGCGTTACAAATGTTTTCTACCACAGAAATCGTAGATAATTGATTTTACAGAGAAACGTATGGAACTCCCAGGCACGAGATGTCCAGAGTATATCCAAAGATAATTGTTGTCCAAGAATTGCCTTATCTGTCAAACGTTGAAGGCCAAAAGACATGAAGGCTTTAGAGCTCATAAATCATTAGAAGTAGCATGCTGTCTATACGCTAGCATATCAGTGAGTGTATATATAGAGACGGCAGTATGCCAGTTACCTAGAGTTGGATTTTTGCTGTATTTGAATATGAAGTTTCACTAATTAAAGGAAGGTAGAGTTATATGGTATTAATATCCTTCATGACATTAACTACTGTATGAAAGGTCAACTGAAAACCAAACTCTTCGAGTGTAAGCTGATTGATCATGGTCTCTCAGTTTGGGAGAGCAAACTTGAATCAGTTTCGTGGTTTCAATCCAACACGAGATACCATTTGTATAACCTAATACGATTGGAAATTTTGGCATACCTCAAATTCGGAGCTTCATACCCTGCAAAACGTTTTAAGCAAAATAATTAAAGTCCCGTTCTTGAGAAAATACTGACGACTAATAATGGTGTAATTTTCAGTTCTAAACATATTTGTTCCTGCTCTTTAGTAAGTTTTTGTGGTTATTTCGAAAGTTTCCAAATCTAGCAATTATAGAAGTATGGGCAGAAGTCGAACAAAGGGATTTTGAATTTTCCTTCCTGTCCCCTTTTCCATTTCCCTGCAGCCTACTTGATTCAAGTTTCAAAAGGAGAGATTACTCAATGTTCAGAACAAAATTTAAACCTCCCCTGCTTGCACAGCATTATATGCAGCGCGCAGTTTATTATCAAAATGCAAAGTCAAACACATAGTTCAATACCTATTCATATGAAGTGAGTTATCTTCAATTTCAACAACAGAAAAGACTAAGCTATAGGTGGCATGTGAAACTAGAGTGGAATCTGGAGTTAGTAGCAGACACATCAAAGCATCAAACATTACAAAACGCTCATATCAAAGGGTCGTTCCAAATTTATTCTAATAAAGCTAAAAAACTCAAAATTGAAACCCATATGTAAACCGCCAAATTTAAAATAAAGTGGAGCTAATGAGTTGTAGCAAACCCCTTAGTTTGAGAAACACATCTATCTATCCAAACGGAGCCTATAAATTTGCAAAACTACTATAGAAACTTTATATCTAACCAAAAGCTCAAGTCATCGGTTATCTGTTAGAGAGGTCCCATAAATAATCACAGTTCCATCCCCAAGTAATGCCGGATTGTATTCCTTCATATCCCCTCACGTGCAGATGCATTTTAAGGTCTCTCCTGCGTAGTCACGTTTTAGGTCTATCGTCATGCAGCCTTGTAATTTTAGTATGACAAAATGAAGTGGGACATAAATCTTTATAGACGTGGGACTGAATAGGGCACTTGTACTATCCAAACCATTTATATCCAGTCCAAAAGCTTAAGTTAGTGACACATCTAACATCAGAGAAGGAGCTAGATAATTTTTTTTTTTTTTTTTGGGGTGGGGGGAATCAAAAAAGAACTTTGATGATAAAAATAAAATAAAAATCAATGTAAAATTATGGTTTTTTTAAAATTGTGGGGGAGGGGGGGCACAGCCCCTTCTCAGGCTCCATCCTTGTCTAATATAATATTATTAAGTTATCATCCATTTTTATTTATACTCAATTAGGCCTGTCAATAGACCGAATCCGAATCCTATAACGTCGATTCAATAATCCGAATTCGGTAATCCAAATATGGATTGGATCGGATTCGGATTAAATTTGTTATCAATCCGATCCGAAATTTTATTTTTTAATTTTTTTTTTAAAAACTGTAAATTTTTTATTTTGAAAAAAAAATGTTTAAGAAGTTGAATTTTTATTTTTTAAAAAAAATTTTGGAAAATAATTTTTTTTTTAAATTCTAAAATTTTTTGAAGTAAAAAAGTTTCCGGATAGGATTCGGATTTTTTAATCGAATCCAAATTTTTCGAATTCAGATTACCACTATCGGATTCGAGTCTTATCGGATTCGAATTTGTCGGATCCGGATTGAATCCGACCCATTGCGGTGCCATTCCAGATGAACAGTAAAAGGAATGTTTTTTAAGCTCAAAAATCACGTGTTTACGCAAATAATTTTTCTACCAATATGAATTCTTATTTAATAGATTTCATTGAAATCTTTTAAATGATGCAAAAAAAAATTGGAAATTTATTTTTCATTTTCATTATATTTAAGCTTGAAATACTTTTTTTTGAAAAAAAAAATGTTAAAAAAAAAAAGTGGAACGGGGCCTGACAGGCCTATACCCAACCACTCTACTACTTAATGAAAACTTAAACTCAAACGTCAAGAACATGAGTTATCAAACACACACAAAAAAACACCAAGAACAAGAATTGATGAAGGAAACGGAGATGGGTTGTTACCAAAAACATCAGCAATGAGAAGGATTGCAAGCTTGGAATCTTGGGGTCCAGTGACATAGGCCTTTAGGCCTCCAAGCTCTTGGACACTTCCTATCCCACTTGTCGAGCTCAGGTTCGGCGGATTCTCCGAGCACTGAGAGTGAGAGCTCGCCATTTACAGATACTATTATGCTGAAGTATGTGCCAATAAACTATCTTTCCAGAAGGGTTGGACAAGGGGAGGGTTATCATGTGAATGAGTGGAGGGAAGAGAGAGCTTTTATAGAGGAGAAAGTTCTGTTTTTTTCTTCTTCTTTTTTTTAATTTTTGCCAATATTATATACACCATGGGTTAGGTTTCATTTCGCTAACGAAAATAAATACTGGCCTTTTGAATTAAAAGTGATATATTGTGAAAGAGAATCATCTGTCTCCTTAAAACGAGAAATAAGTACTAAAAATATAAAAATCTTAACATAATGAGGCTTTAGTAAATTTTAATCCAAAAAAATTACATAACCATAAATCCTAAACAACCATGACATAAATCGAACCCTAAAAGAGCATCCACATTGTAATAAGTAAATTGGTTTGGATAAACAAACTTAACAACAATACTAAAAAAATACCTCACATTGTAATAAGCAAAGTTACAAGTCTTTTTGCAAATAACCAAATTCCACTTATTCCATAACCAAACTTAACAACTTTTACCAATAACCAAAACTTAATAACCAAACCTAATAACCAAATTCAAAACTAAAAAATTAAAAAACACCTCACATTAGAATCGTCTCATCGAGACAAATAATTTGGTGTGGTCGGGTGCGTGATTGAAACTCGTTTGCAATTAGACATAGTTGCATAGCGTATTGGGGGGGGGGGGTTTATAGGGATACAAAAATAGCCATATGGAGGTCAAGTTTGTTAAGTTTGATTATGACCTAAATGGATAATCAAATGCTGACGTGGTACATTTTGGTTATTGATTTTGATTATTCCCCTTGCGGATGCTCTAACCTCCTAGGTAGGGACTAGGGAGGATTAGAAATGCCAAGCCGTGGTCGTTTTGTTTATTTAAAAGAGAGAAGACACGTCACTACCAGGGCCGGCCCTGGGATAAGCCCCGCAAGCCCGTCGGCTTGGACAACCCCCAGGCTAGGGCGACCCAAAAAAAAAAAATTCCATGTAAATATAAATACGTATATTGCTTTTTTGAACCCAAACATAGCATAATTTGATTGTGCTGGTTTATTGGTCAGGAGGGTATACTTAAGTTTCCTCAAGTATACTTGTGCCCAGGTTCAATTCCCGTGTCCAGCATTGAGGTTTCATTTTTCCGGTCCATTCCTTTTAAATTTCTCTCTCTCCTCCTCTTTTCATTCATTGCACCCACTCTTCTCTCTGTTTTTTTTTTTTTTTATATTTATGATTTGTTCAAAAAAGGCCATTTATTGTTGGTGTACATTTTTTATTTTGAGAGATACTTCATCTACATCAACAATTAGGGTGTGTTTCACTTACTAAAATAAGTATTTACATATTTTTTAAATTAAAGATGATATCTTATGAGAGAATGACCTGTCTCATAAAACAGAAAATAAGTACTCAAAAAATAATAACCTTAACGGAACGTGGCAAACTCTTCCCAAAAAAAAAAAAGAAAAAACAACTACTCGCATTCGCATACTCACATAGTGATGAATGCAAATATGAAAAATATACATGTATATGTATATACTATATACACAAAACTCACC
This sequence comes from Rhododendron ovatum, assembly GCA_019656835.1. NCBI lineage: Eukaryota > Viridiplantae > Streptophyta > Magnoliopsida > Ericales > Ericaceae > Rhododendron > Rhododendron ovatum. Next base: position 42,295,503 of record CM033796.1, on the reverse strand, counting down.
AATTTAAAAAACTTCAATGAAAAAATTAACCATTTTTAAAGCCAGGCTTGTATTTTTTCAACTTGGTCCATCATATTTCTTTTTTTAATTTATCATTAAATATAAAACAATGATCAAAATAAGAAAATAAAAAAATGAAAGTTAAAATAAATAGAAACCCATCATTTTTTTTTCTCTAAATCAAATCATGCTAAATCATAAAGCACCATAACCCGAATTCCATTCTAATTTAATTTTTTGATAAAATTCAAACTAAAAGCATATTGTGACCTTGATTTTTTTGCCTTGTATTTTTTTTTAAATTTTTTATGACTTAACAATAAGCGGGCAACCAAGCTTGATGTCGGGTTTGAACAACTCAAACGTAGGGGCCGGTCGGACTTGAACAACCCAAACGTCGGAGCCGGCACTAGTCGCTACTTACGTCGATGGTTTCAACTTTTGAGAAAAGAAAATCGCGGATTGCCCCATTGGGAAAAGACAAAATACTCCTACGTACTCCACTGAGAACATCCGCATCAGCTTCTCTACATTTTGGACCAATTTACATCTTAAAAAGTCACTTTATTACTTTAGCTACTCATTTTTAAAATATCTACTGCATCAGACTCTCAATCACAATTTAATGAAAACTTAAACGCCAAGAACATGAGTTAGCGCACACAAAAAAAACACCAAGAACAAGAATTGATGAAGGAAACGGAGATGGGTTGTTACCAAAACCATCAGAAATGAGAAGGATTGCAAGCTTGGAATCTTGGGGTCCAGTGACATAGGCCTTTAGGCCTCCAAGCTCTTGGACACTTCCTATCCCACCTGTCGAGCTCAGGTTCGGCGGATTCTCCAAGCACTGAGAGTGAGAGCTCGCCATTTACGGATAAAAATGCTAGAGTCACATCGGGAGCCTACTAATTACGTTACTGCTTACGTCCTAGTAGTTTTTCTTTATTTAAAGCATCAGCCTATTAATTACGTCACTGCTTACGTCTATCGATGGTTCAACTTTTTTAGAAAAGAATATCGCGGATGGCCCATTGGGAAAAGACAAAATACCCCTCCAAGCTCTTGGACACTTCCTATCCCACTTGTCGAGCTCAGGTTCGGCGGATTCTCCAAGCATTGAGAGTGAGAGCTCGCCATTTACGGATAAAAATGCTAGAGTCACATCGGGAGCCTGCTAATTACGTCACTGCTTACGTCCTGGTAGTTTTTCTTTATTTAAAGCATCAGCCTATTAATTACGTCACTGCTTACGTCTATCGATAGTTTCAACTTTTTTAGAAAAGAATATCGCGGATGGCCCATTGGGAAAAGACAAAATACCCCTGCTCCACTAACCCCGTTTCAGAAACCTTCTTAAAAAATAAACAGTTTATTTCATATTTTTAAATTCAAAAATAATGTAAATGAAAAATAATTTTTCAATTTTTTTTGCATCGTATAAAAGATCTCAATGAGATCTTTCAAACAAGATCCATAGTGTATATTTTTAGATATCAATAAGCGCCTTATTTTTGAGCTTGAAATTGCCTTCTTAAAAAATAAAGACTTTTTTTGAGTTCTAGAATCCACCCTAACACCTCCACAGGTGCAACAGTTTGATTTGTTAGAATTTATTTCCATTGCTCACTTAAATCATTCAACCTTGATTAAAATTATCCACACACCTAAAACGCACACCTAAATACGTGACCACTATGTGGGCCCACAAACACTGGTAGTTTAGTGTGTATGTGTAATGACCCGAATTTTCACGTCAATTTGTTTTAACATTTTATTATAATTCTTTTACTAAAAATTATTTTATCATTTATTAAAGTGATTGTACCCAACTCTTATAGAATCCTAACCTTCGGTTCGTGATCCTAACAATCTAGGAAGGATATGGAAGAATCTAAGAGAGATTTGATATAGATTTGTTAAGATTTGATTGGATCTTATAGATATGATTAGGATTAGATTTGATAACATTTTATGGGATTTTATTAGATTTGATTGAGATTAGATTTGATTGAGATTTTATTAGATGAGATTGTGGGCACGCGCCCCGAAAATCGCTCGGATTTCCCGGGTTTTGAAATAAGACTGGGCGCGACCCTCTTTGAAAATGCGCGGCGAAACGCCTCGATTCAGAGTCGCCACTCGGGTTTTAGCGGTGGAATACCCAAGGAACCGAACTCGAAAACGTTTGCCACGTTTGTTTGATTTTGAAAAGGCGTAGACCAGTCCGTCGTCACCTTCGATATCTGAGGTTCGGGAGCCAGGTTACGAGAGGGGAAGGGTTTTATGGCACCCCTCTCGCCCAATCCGGAGATCAGTCTCTACTCGGGCATTTTATGAAAACCTTTGCATTTTTCTCTCATTTTACCATTTTTTTTAGCCAGTTAGGGCGGGGGAACAGTTAATGGGGGCGAAAGCGATAACAGCTTGTAAATTATGTGACAAAATGTTTATGGATGATTTGATTGCAATGCTAAGTATAGATTGAGAACAAGCACTGATCATCCCGAGCAAACTGCAGTACGCTGTCACAAGGTGACGTGAGCAGATTCCGCCAGCATGCACTGGTCAAGCCACTGCATGGTGAGACAACCTGCGCACGCCACATATAAACTGGCGTACTCCACTTTCTTGATTCCTCAGTCCTTGTTTGCAACCCTCTGGGCTCTGAAAAAGGACCAGCGCACACGCAGGGCAAACCACGCAGTTCAATATAGCAGAATATACACAGTTACAGGCAAAATGAATGGCTTTAGGCCATGAAAGAAAGCAGAACACCCCAAAACAGTGTGGGGACAAAAGATAGACCTAGATTAGACTAGGATGCAAGGGCCAGCCACTGGACCCAGAAGCCTACTGCCGTACGCCAGTATATTACTGTCGTACGCCACTTTTCCTTCGATTCCAGTGTTTGGCTTTGCATCATCTGGGTTCTGGAACATGACCAGAAGAATCCCAGAGGCCTTTTACACGACATAAACGAACATGACAGGATGCCACCACTAAACAGTTCTAAATATGGAAAGCAATAAACTGGTTATTTAGCATGCAAAGGTGACTGACTGAAAGATAAGACAAAAGGAACGACGATCCATGATCCCCACGCCAGTTGTGCTCGTCCTGCCATGACTGGCGTACGGCCCCTATAAACTGGCGTGCGCCATATATCGTCACATACGATTGCTGTATTTTATCAGTTTAAGGCCAGGACTAGTATTATCTACTAGCCTGGGCCTTACTGACCCCCCTCAGGAGATGAAAACAGAAGAGAACACAAAGGTGGTATACCTCTTCTTGTTGTGGTTTTGTGGTTGTTTTTGAACTTGAGGGTTGAAGGTGGTGGCTTATATGGTGACTGGGTTCCAGCAGGAGATATGGGAGTGTATGGCCTTCTCTTGTCTTTCAATGGATGAAAGAAGAAGAAGTCTTGGAGAATGAAGAAGGAGAGAGATGGCACCTCTTAATGTTGCTAACCCCTTGCAAATGAATGCAAGGGGGGTATTTATAGAGGGGAAATGGACTGGGACCAGTTAAGGCCAGGCCTTGTTTGGCTGGTCTTAGGAACAAAATGGGCCTTCCATGCATTTAATGCATGAGACTAGTTGATGGGGGGTGTAGGAGAGAGAGGGGACGCCTCTGCCGAAAGCACTCATCAGGCACACTGTAGCCGACGTCAGGGTGGCACAAAAGTCCCGCCCAAGTGGCTGAATAAAGTTGATTTGACTGGGTTTGACTGGCGTGCGCCACTTATAACTGGCGTGCGCCAGTGAAAGCTGGGCCCATGGTCGATGACTGACACGTGGCAGCTTACTGGCGTACGTCACCAATATACTGGCGCAAGCCAGTTGGGTTTTGCTGGGGCCGTTTGGCTCTGGTTTGAAGGGTTTGAAACTGGGTTTGAAAGGGGTTTGGGATGCTCAAGGTTCAAACACACCTTTGTCCTCGATCTGTTTTCGACTATAATCATCATTGGGGAAGTAAAAGTTCGACAAATAACGTTATCTGGACAGTCCAGAATGGGGTGTCTACAGAGATTTTATTAGATATGATTAGATTTGTTTGGATATTATTGGATATTATATAGATTTTGTTAGATATTATCGGATTTTGTTTAGATATTATAAGATTTGATTTAGATATTATTAGATTTTATAAAATATGGTTATGATTTCCTATATATGATTTAGATTCACCTCTACTAGTATAAATAGGTCTCTTCCTTCCACTCCTCTCCACACACACCACCAAGGAAGAAATAAAGGAAGAAGAGAGAGAGAGAGAGAAGGGAAAAGCTTGAGAGTTTATAGCTAGTGGTGTATCTAGTTGGAAGATGGAAGGATTGGTGGGCTAGTGGTGGATTTAGTCGGAAGATGGAAAATGTTTTAAGGCATTGATTCATAGACTTAACGGCTGGACATATTCCGAGGTAATCCAAGAAGTATACGATATGCTTCATACTTCCGGAATCCTTTCTTCATTCTCAATTTTATACTCCTTTTGATTATCCCATAATTTTTGTTCAATCTTGTGGAATATTGTTGAAAAGTAGAATAATTGGTATCGAATATGATGTTATTGGATGAGTATTATGAAATTGTTTAGTACAGGGATCGAGTGAACTCATGCACCAATAGCCTATCCAATAGCCAGAATGGGTCGAGGTTGACTCGGTGAGGAAGGTATTGGGGGAGTGTCACTGGTCATATACTGAGAATGACATGATATGAGGTCCTTTGTGATTGTTGCTTCGACTTGGTCGATTATCGTTTATTGATTCCACTTATGAGCTTTGTTATTCTGTTGTATCGTATACTTTCCGGATAATTTCTTTTTCAGGTGTGGAACCGGATTAGTGAAAATTGAATCGGAGCATATAAGGATTAATTTGATGAGGTTTTGGAAGAGTTGATAATTTTGGAGCACGTAGAAGATTATTTAGAAGGCGGCTTAAGATTATTGTGATGATGTAATTTATCTATGGAAAAAATAGGGCCTAGATGTGTTTGAAATAAAATATATTTTGGAGTTTATTTTTAAAAAGTAGCAAGGCATTATAGTATGTGAGCCCCACATATTTATGTGAGTATTTTGTGCATTTGGGTGTATGATTTGAATGTGGTTTTAGACTTTTTGTTACAAGTTATTCTATTTATTGTTCTTTTAAAAAAACTAACATGGCATCAGAGTTAGGCCTTAGGTATCATCACCTCACATGGTCGAGTCTCCACCCAAGTCAATTTTGTTATTGCTACATGCATCCAAGCCACACTCGGCGGGAAGTGTTAGACCCCGTTTCGGAACTCAAAATAAATACTTATTTTTTAAAAAGATAATTTTAAGCTCAAAAATAATGTGTTTACGCAAATAATTTTCTAACAATATGGATCTTATTTAATAGATCTCATTGACATCCTTTGAACGATTCAAAAAAATCGAAAAATTAATTTTTAGTGACAATATTTTTGAATTTAAAAATGTGAAATAAGTATTTATTTTTTAAGAATGTATTCTGAAACTAAGCCTTAGACCATCTACAGTAGAATAAGCAAAACCAAAAGGTTGCTAAAGTTATCAATATTTGCCAAAAAAGTGCTCACATTAGAATAACCAAATTTAACAACCTCTTAGCAAATTTTGGTATTTGAATAACTAAAACTAGCAACATTTTGCCAATAACCAAATTTAGTGATCTCCACATTTTCTCAATTAAATACATCCATCAATATCATTACACAAAAACCCTCTCTCTCTCTCTCTCTCTCTCTCTACAATGTGATAAGCACCCGACAATAACATTAAGGGTGCGCTAATTGTTTAGTTTTAGTTATTTCTTTCGTTAATTTAGTGGGTTTTAATTGCTTTTTGCTCGTAGGGTATTCTAGTTCCGTTTTGTAGGAAATCGCAAGGGTCTTTAAAGCCAAAGCACATTAAGACAATGGAGGTTCAAAAGTGACCAAGTTCGAAGTTATCGGAATCAAAGCCCAAACATTTAGGGACCCGTCGGCTCAAAGAAGCAAGTCAAAGATCAAAGAAGCAAGTGCTAGACACTAATGGCTTCGGTATTGATACCTTGAGAATTCTCCTATCAATACCGAGATCATCATGCAGCAGCCCCTAACAGCTTCGGTATTGATACCGAGTGATACAGTCTATCAATACTGAGTGGCACAGTGGTAACCCCTTAACCACTTCGGTATTGATACCACTTTTGGGTATCTATCGATACCAAGGTCATTAGCACAGCAACTTAAGGTCTTCTCGATCGATACCGAAGGACTTAAGGGCGAATTTCCAGAGCATCTGGGGAATATTCCAGGCGTGGATCCCCGAGATATAAAAGCTTATGTCATTTTTTTTGTAAAAACTAGTAGTATAGATCCAATAGTACAATTTTCTAGATCTAGATTAGATTTCTTTACAATTCAAATTGTTCTTGAGTGTTCTTCATTTTTCAGTTTTAAATATTTTAATTTCTGCCTTTAGTTGTTAGTTTTTGACATTGTCGCTTTAATTAAAGTTTTTTATTTTCTCCCAATCTATCTTAATCTCTAGTTTATTTCAAATCTTGTTATTTCATTATGTTAAATAGATTTTTGCTTGCTCTTATCTCTCTAGATATGGATGAGTAGTTTCAAGGGTTAGGTCATGGGATAATTAGTTTCTCATGGCTCGGGCGAAAATTGCATTTTGCACGCAATGAAGTTTTAAACTTTGATTTGAAAATTGATGTGGGGTTCGAGTTTGTTTGACAAATTACCGAGGTGTTAACCTCTTTGATCATGTGTAGGTGGGAGCATCGCCTACCCACCACACATGATGCTTAGAGCTGTTTCGCTCGAGGTATTTGCCAAATGAATTCTAGAGCTAGCTTGGTTCTCAAATCATTTTATCATCCGATTTGAAAACTTTAATCAAGTATCTTAAATTGTGTAATTGGGTGAAGAGTGTGATTTAGCTCAGGTCTTGGGTGTTAATAATTCCTAGACTTAACCTATCTTTTTTCTAGTTAATTCGTTTTTAATTAGCCCTTTTATTTCTACCGTTTAAAGTAAAACAAAGTTGGTTGTCTAAAAGCCGAAAGACCTTACTTACATCTACAAATCCAGCAAAATCGTATAATTATTCCCTTGGGTACGATCCCGGATTTTCGGATTATTATGCTTCAATAGACGTATTAAACCCTACGCTTGGGGTATTATCTCTTACATCGGAGCAAACGAAGCACAATGTTTTCAAAAAATAATTTAAAAAATATATTTTTTATGAACTATTTTTTTTAAAACTGTTTTTTCAATAATTTAAAAAATTATTTTTAAAAAAATTGTATTTACACAAAACTATTTTTTTACCCAATTTTTTTTTCATAAATTTTTTTTATACAATTATTTTTAACTTAAACTATTTTTTTCCTTCCAAAAACTGTTTAATAAAAAAACATTCAAAAACAGATTTTTTTTACGTAAACTAGTTTTTCAGAAAATATGTGTGAAATGAAGAGGAAAAGTTTGGAGGAAACTCAAGGAAGGAAGCAATGGGCCCAGTGGTTTTGATTATGAGCAAAAAAATAACCAATATGAGACTTGACATTGTTGACTTTGGAAACTTCTAAATAGATATTCAAAATATAATGTGGCATGTTTTGATTATTCACTTTTGTTTATTCCACTGTAGACGTTATGTTACTCCAGCTCAGTGGCGGAGACAATGTGTGACCAGTGAGGGCATGAGCCCCACTGCAATTTTCAATAATTTCAATTTTACTTCCAAATTATAAAGGCCATGATAATTTATATCAAAAAATTCTACGCATATTTCCTCTTACAAAACCTACAAGCTCTCATGGAATAATCCTTATTTCTCCCTTTCTTTTCCACGACGACTAGGAAGAGGCAAATCAAAAATTTCTTTCAGTGATTCATGGAAGAATGAATTGGAAAAAACCCTAGTATCTTTGCGAAGTTTCCAAAAAAAGTTGTCTTTTACGTATTGATTTTCCATAGGACTCGTTATATATGTAGCAAAATTTACATTTTAAGTTCATTTGTTATATTATAGTTGTTTACTACTATAAGTAAAAAATAAAAAATTCTAAAACCATGTTTAATAATGCTCTCATCGAGCTAAATTTTTTACTACGCCACTGCTCGAGCAATTAACAATTGGTTTCAAGTTCCATGAATACTAAGATGGGTCGCTCATGAGCATACTTCGACAATGAAAAAATAGTTTAATGAGATATTCAAAGCAACTTAATTCAAGATTTTTTTTTTTTTTTTTGTCTTGCAAAAGAGAAACGAGGACCAAATTACAGATGGGTGGATAATTCTTGTGGGATCTACACTTGTGAGACACCTTCAGCAACTGTCCCGAGCAGTTACTGCAAATGATCCATTCTCATTCTAGACTATGCCTAACAAGATTCAGGATCCGGCTAGGGAAGTTCCAATTTTGGCAGAAGATTTACTTTTTTTTTTTAAACGGTCGGGTGATTTTATTGATAACAATCAACCCAAAAAATTAGCAAAAGATGGTTATATTTCCCTAAAGAAAATATGCAATTTTGGCACAAGGTTGAACCGGTTGTTTTCCACATTCTGCCGGGTACTGATTCTTTCCCTCATGGCATTCTGATAACACTTGAGCAAGGACAACTGACCTTTAGCTTTGCTAGAGAAAATCCTTGCATTTCTTTCAAGTCACAAGGGATACATACACCACAACAGCCAAACCAATGTTCTAGATAGCAAACCAAGAAGACTTTTTTTAGGTCATTTCAGAAACCTCAGGTATGTCTGCCGGGAAACCGAAATTGGAACTTTCATCCAGAACTATGATTAGTCGAAACCGGGTATCTATAAAGCTTTGTAAATGACACAAAAGCTTTTGATAATAGTACTGTATAATCTTATTCGGTACCAAAATCAGTGTCTTATAATCCTCCATTCCAATTTTCAAGAAACTGCAGCTATCATCAAGTTATTCATATATCTAAAGATAAGAAGTAGCATAAGAAACCTTTCGTTACTTCTTTATGACAGACGAAACAGTAACTCAGAAAGAACATATCACTTCATTGATGCCGTTGGTGCTCGACTACTCATACCGGGGACCGAAACTTGGGCTTGACATACTTGGTAAACCAGTTTAACATGTCCTCATGGGATTCTTCAGCACTCTTGACAGCTGATTCATCATCATCACTGTATCTTACTGCCCATCCGTGATTTACACCAGGGAATATTTTCACGAAGCTATCAACCTGAAAAAATAAAAATAAAAAATAGTCAAACAGACAACATTTCTAGCTGAACTTAAAACTGCTTTAGAAGACAGCTAGAATCTCAAGGCATCTATACAACATTTTGAGAATCTCTTACCCCAGATTTTGTGGATAGTATCTCCCCGAGATGTTTCAATTGTTCAGGTGGGGAAAAATGGTCAATCTCAGCTCCCAATATAGCAATCGGACATATAACCTCTGTAAGAACAAGCTATGTCAGTCACATACTCACATGTAAGTTGTGAGCTTGAGAAATGAGAAACTTACCATTGATATCATCTTCTGTGATGGGTCCCGGATGTAATACCACTCCAGCCTGAATGTCGTTGGACCTTGCTAGTTTTACGACTACCACCCCTGAGCCAAATGCGATAAACCTTTAAGGCTATAATGAGCAGTCCATCAATCCCAAGTCTGTGTATGGATCTTAGTTTTATAGACTGAGTTGTGGAGGGAGAAAACAAAAAAGAACTGGATTTTTTAAGCTGGTTTTTCCCTCTCTTTTCCCTCTGCTTTTCTTTTCCTTTCACCACTCCAAAGATACAAAGTTCCAAACACAAGTCAAGTGAAAAACAGCTTATTCGCATATGTAGACTTTAGTGACCCCTTTTACATGTATAACGCAAAAGAAATATCTTACCACCCCAGCAAAAACCAGCAGCCCCTATGGAAGTTACTCCTTTGCTTCTTAAAGCAGCTATTACTGGCTTGGCATCTTCACACCCTTTGTCCTGAAAGACAAGAGTTTCAAATCAATTTTGAAGAAGTCCACTACTATCTATTCAAGTTGCAAAATCCACTCTTTCCTAGCATTTTGTACGTATGCTTCTCATGACGCCTTTTTTAAATGTATGAATAAAATCTATTGTATAGATGAAAGTAAACTGCAACTCTAAGAACTCAGATCTTAAACAATGTGGCAGTTATGCATGGTGAAAAATTGGAACATTTTGATTTTGAAATTGTGAACTCTATATGTGCTGTTACTCCTTTAATGGTTTAAAAAATAACACTTCAATTCTGATAATTATTGACTTTTAGATGAATTTAGAAACCAGACACTAACCACGCTATGGGCCTTCAGCCATGCTTGCCTGTCAACCTTAGGGTTATCCGGATCAAGAGGATCGCCATAGAAGAAATCAGGAACCACAACTAGAAATCCATTAGCTGCCACTTTGTCTGCGAGTTTCCTTTATGTGGACAAAATACAAAGGAATAAGAACAGGGATCGACCAAATTACAAAGCATAATGCTGACTGAACTACATTTATTTGAGGTGGTAGATCCTAGAGAAGGTACAGAGGGCAGATAGTAAAAAACAAAGCAGGCCCATCCGTGTACAATTGCAGCATCTGAGGTTCTAAGGTTAATATCAGAACTTTTCAAGGGCATATACACATACATGTGTATATACACAACACACACACACACATGAATACAATTATAATTGTCCTAAATTTTCAAGAGGTAATGTATACCGTGTTGATAGAGAATTCCAAACGCCACGATAAAGCTCCCATGCACTATGGGATAAGTGATAATTGTTCGTGGAAAGCCTCAATGTTTAGTTTTCTTTGTCCACCTTTCAAGGTGACTACTAGACTAACAAGGTCAAACTTTCCAAAACTCCAACAAGTACAGTAAATGGAATTTATAGGTAGTGTATCCATAAACACTCCAAAACTTGACATAGAATCTATATGGATAATAACCTGCATGTGAGTGATTATGTACTTTTGGAGTTGCAGTACTACAAGGCTGCGTTGGACTTTTGAACCAGTTAGACCGCACCTAATCAACTCATTAGGAGCATACTGCACAGTGTCACACTACAAGGTTACATGATACATCTGCCTTTTTCTGATGACTTGATATCCAACCCAATGGACTGACTAACCACGGGGGCCAAGCCCACAGTACATGAGCTGGGGCCCCAATTAAAGCTGACACAAAACCCCATATGGACTTGCCCATACATGATACATCTACTGTTGTACCAACTCTTGTGGACTCATGGATACTACAAGAAGAACCTAAGGCTGTAGTGCTCATTAGGTATCGAAACAACATGTTCTATTCTGGATTGCAAATGTGTTCTACAACAGAAATCTGGACTAAGTAAATTTATAGTGGGGCAAATGGAACTCCCAGGCACAAAATGTTAACGACTAAAGAGTATACCAAGGAAACTTCTTGTCCTAAAAGTGCTTTATCTGTCAAATAATTTATAGTGGGGCAAATGGAACTCCCAGGCACAAAATGTTAAAGACTAAAGAGTATACCAAGGAAACTTCTTGTCCTAAAAGTGCTTTATCTGTCAAATATTGAAGGCCAGAAGTCATCAACACTTTGAAGTTCACAAATTAATAAAAAGACCGTGATGTCCAGCATATCAGAATTGTTAGTAATACTTATTACAGGTAACATATCAGCTACCTAGAGTAGGATTTTCCTTGTTTTTTTATCGATCGAATTTCTACCAATCAAAAGTAAGGTGGAAATATGTCGTTAGTACCGTTAAAACATTAACAACTGTATAAAAGGTCCAATAACTGGAAACTATCGATGTGGGAGAAGGCTGATTGGTTGTGATCTCTTGTTGCTAATATCCAATTTGTTGTTCAATTAGATGACAGAACGACATTCACTTAAGCCAATGTGATAGGAACAATTTAGCATACCTCAACTTTGGAGCTTCATATCCTGCAAAACATTTTAAACGAAATAATTAAATTTCAGTTCATGACTAGTATTGACAACTCAAAACATACATCATAATTCAAACCCATAAATCTTTCTGCAAAAAATAAAACTAACAACGCGGTCTTTCCTTGTGCCCACATCCCATTATCTCAACCATTGAAGGCTAGGAAAGAAAATAGAATGGACAAGAAACGCTGAGAAAGGAAAATGCAACGGGAATCATACTTCCTTGGTCAGTTAGCTTTGAAAAATAGTAAAGAAAAGTGGTATATTGACAGTAATGAGTGAATTTCCAGTTCTAAACATCAATTCTTACTTCTCTTCAGTCTTTTTCATGATCATTTGGAAAGGTTTACAAAACCAACGATTTTTTTGAAAAGTTCGAATATGTGATTTTCCTTCTCGTCCCATTTTTATTTTCCCTAAGGCTAATAGATTCAAGTTTTAAAAGAACGATTATTCCAAGTTCAAAAAAGATTTTAAGCCTCCCATGCTTGACTCTTTCTTCCACAGTACTATACGCAACATATTGTTTATCATCAAACGCACAGTCAAATACCCATTTCAAGAACGCAATCAGATGAAGTGAGTTATTTTCAATTTCAACAGCATAGAGAGACTTAGCCATAGGTGGCTTGTGAAACTAGAGTGGAAGATGGATTACAGTAGCAGAAACATCAAACATTTCGAAGCACTCATATTGAAGGGTCAAAACAAATCAATCATGATAATGCTCGGAAACTCAACACTCAAACGCATATGTAAACCATCATATTTGAAATGGAGCTATTCTCAACAAGTTTGTTATAGCAAGTTCCTTCAACTTTTAGATACACATCTATCTATCCAAATGGATCCTAAAAATATGAAAAACCTCTCCAAGAACTCTCCACGGTGGTACCCAGCCAAAAGCTCAAGCTATCATGTAGAAAGGTCCCTACATTTTTCTAGTAATCAATAGTTCATTCCCAACTAATGTCGGATTGCATTCCTTAACATCCTCTTAGGTGACGTGTAGTCTCTTTCTTTTTCTATCATCATGGGCGTTTGAGTATGCCATCTTGGGGCATGGTTGTTAATTTTCTTAAATGCGGGATTGAATAGGCCCGCACGATACTATCTATAAAATTACATCCAATCCACTAGCTTAAGCTATTAGCTATGGGCAGATCCGAACAACGTATGATTAAGAGATCACCCATTTTATACCCAACCGATGCGAAATTGTTTGAATTCCTTGACAACCAACACAAATTTACTAAATTGAACACCAAGAAACAAAGATTGATGAAGGAAACAGAGATGGGTAAGTTACCAAAAGCATCATGAATGAGAAGGATTGCTAGCTTGGAATCCTGGGGTCCAGTCACATAAGCCTTTAGGCCACCAATCCCTTGGACACTTCCTATCCCACTTGTTGAGTCCAAGCTCGGTGGATTCTCCAAACACTGAGAGCTCGCCATTTACAGATAATAAACTGAACTTACCCGCCAAAAAAAGTGCAATATACTATATTTCCAGAAGGGTTGGAGAAGGGCCGAGGGTTTTCATGGGGGTATGAGTGGGGGGAAGAGAGAGCTTCTTTATAGAGGAGAGAGAAAGCTCTCAGTCATTTTTTTACTCGTACCCGTAGTTTTTCAATTGTTTTTCTTTGGTATGGAAGGAAAAAGTTCAGTTTACTAACGTCACTACTTACGTCGATGATTTCAACTTTCAACTTCCAAGGCCCCATTAGATCTAGAAAATCTAGAAATACGTTGCTCCTTGTAAGAAGCTGATTTGCCCTCCATAAGACCAAACCAACACCCGCTCTGGAAAATGTTTTGATAATTAATATTCCTTCCGTCCTAAATTTTTTATCTGGTTCGTAAAACGGAATGTTAAAAATAATATAATTTTTACTAAAAAAATCAAAAAAATTTCAACAACTTACCAGATATCAATGAGTATTTTTAATTTGTCAAACAAGATTGAATTTTTTTTGAAAAATTTACATTATTTTTAACACTCCGTTTTGCGGATCGAACAAAGAATTTGGGACGGAGGGAGTATTAGTTAAGGACATGTTAAAAATATTTATTAATGTTGAAAATGTTATTGACGGGTATTAATTATCAAAACAGTTATTGGCCGTCATTTTTCCAATAAAGAAGAGAAAATGACAGCCCAATACATATTTTGATACTCCCTCCATTCCAAATTGGTGGTCCGGTTCGGTCACCAATGCAATTTTTAAATTGTTAATATCTTTCAATCTATAATGAATTTTATATGAAATATGGATCTTATATGATAGATCTCAATTAATTCTATTATACAAAAATTTTAAAATATTTAAATACATTGTAGATTGAAAAATATTAACAATTTAAAAATTACATTGGAGACTGAACTAGACCATCAATTTGGAATGCATGAAGTAATTAATAATGATTGGATTAACAAGTATTTATTCTTATAGAGGTGGCACTAGTATAGATATATACAAACCCCCTTTTGCCCCTTTATGAGTCTAAAAAAATGTTATTTAAAATATTTTGCTTATGGTTCTTGCAAGAAATAAGTTTAATCCGATATCGGTTAGAACATTTATAAAATGTCCAATTGTGTTCTAGAATTGAATCCTGAATTCTAAAGCAAAATTGGAAGAGGACTTACAAAACATCCAACTTTGCTTTAGAATTTAGGCTTGAATTCTGGGACACAATTGAACATTTTGTAAATGTCCTAATCAATATCGGATTGAGCTTATTTCTTGCAAGTATCTTAAGCAAAGTATTTAAATAAAATGAACGGTTCCGATTATTTTTTTAAACCCAAAATTTTTTTTGTACACACTAGTACAAATATTATATTATATCAGTACCTTTAGACTTTCTGTTATGCTTATCAAAAGATTCCTCATTAAAAAAAAAAAAACCTGCTTTTCCTCTCACACTCACACATGTCCCACCCCAATTTTTAACTTTCCCAATTTTTCCCCTGGCATATGCTATACATACCGACCAGATTCCTACCGATGAGGTATCGACGGACACACGGGCTCATTTTGGGTCCCGCACAGATGATTCGAATCGTTCAATAATTTTTGAAAACATGATTTAGTAGGCCCATGAAAGCTAGTTCAATCCAATATGTGTAGATATTCCTTCCAATCTTTCATTTTTTCATTCAGATTTTAGGATCCCACTCGATTTTTAAAAAAAATAATTGAATCGGCTCAAATCATCCGTGAATCGATTTTGACTCTCCACTTCCCGGTAATCTTTTTTTTTTCTCTAAAAATTCCATGCTTTCGGTTTCGGCTTAGGGGCCATTCCAATTTCTTACTTAACCTTCTTTTTGAAAAATAAGATAATTTCAAACTCAAAAATTATGTGTTTACGCAAATAATTTTCTTATGAATATGAATCTTATTTGATAGATCTCATTGAGATCTTTTAAACGTTGCAAAAAAAGTCAAAATTTTATTTTTCATTTTTATTATATTTGAATTTGAAATTACTTTCTTCGAAAATAGCGGAACGGAGCCTTAACTTCACAATCGTAGCAATTGATGATTGCAATATCACTGCTTCCTACTCTATTTTGGTACAGCTATGCATTTTTTGGAATTGATTTTGCCACTCTTCTTTTTGTTAACGTCACTCCCCTTCTCTCACAAAACAAATCTTCTAATACAGACACAAAAGAGAGTGGTATTAACAAAAAATACAGTAGCAAAATCACTCTCCAATTTTTTTTTTTTTTTGGTTAAACGAAAATATTTCACAGCTATGCAATTAAGTGGGAGTGATGCATGTGATTTGTGGAAGTCACTCAAAAATCATTTTCTTTTTTTTCCTTTAACGTTTTTATTTGCGAAATATCTTCTTCTTTTTTCAAATTTTACCTACTTTTAGTTCTCTAATACCTATATCAATGTGGTTTTTCATTTTCCTTTGGCGTTATTGCTCGGTCGATACACAGAAATAGAAAAAACACCAATGTGAATTTCTCTTAATCCCATGCATCAATTGACACAACACTGGTTAATATATTAAGCAAATGTGTTGCGCGCTCTCAAACTTTCAAACACCCATTCCTAATTTTTTTATTTTCTAAAATTCAATGAGAGAAAGAAAGGGGACGCGTGAGGGAGGGAGGGAGGGAGGGAGAGAGAGAAACGTGGAGTGGAGAGAGAGAGACAGACGTGGGAGAGGGGTGTAAATATGGAGGAAAAATTATTCTATGCTATTGATCGTGGTGCCCCAAATTCATTATCCACCAAACATGTCTTTCAATGCATAAAATGGAAACAATGTGCATGCATCAAATATGAGACCGAAAAAATTAAACTATAGTATCTTTTTTATCAACTAACGTTGTGCCTGTTTGATACACAAGACAAAAAATTACCAGAAAGTCTACACACACATATAATCTGTGCACAGATTTTATTATGGGGCCCACCACGGGTCTCATACAAATCATCCGAGCCGTTCATTAAATGTAAAACATTTTTTCAAGGGTCTCCGTAAAACATAATCTTAATCCGATACCTATAGGTGCTCGATCCAATCATATAACTTTTCATTATCCGAAAATCTGAATGAAAAGTTAGATGGTTGGATGAAGCACCTATAGGTATTGGATTGAGCTTATTTTTTGCAGAGTCCTTAAAAAAATGTTTTATACTTAATGAACGGCTCAGATGATTTATATGAGACCCGTGGTCGGCCCCACAATAAAATCTGTGCACAATTTAATGTGTATGTAGCAGGACTGAAAAATTACACCATTATCTCATACATCATACATCGAACGGGCACACGCACTGGTGGGACTATATGGTGCAGTTCCTGCCGAGAAGCCTCCTGCAATCATAATCAACTCAAAGTCCATCGGGAAATCACACGACTCATACGTCGAATCCACAAAGAACAACGCGGCTAGCTATGGTACAGATTTGGGATCTTGTAACTGCCACACAGATCACTTTGGGGTCTGTTGTGGATTTCATAAAAATGATCAAAATTATTTATTTTATTCAAAAAATTAATTTAATTGGATATCATTAAGGGCATTTAAAAGACATCAAATTTTGTTCCCGATTTCGGATCTAGTGGGTAGTCGGTTGAACACCCCATAGATTTTCTAAGGTGCATTGGAGTAGTATGTATTTCCATTCTATCTCACATTTTGAACGGTGGTGCTACAGTCCCGACGGAGGATCCCGACCGAATTCCCGACGCCTCACCCGGCCCACTCCGGCCACCGGATGGCTGATCGGAGCCAACCAAAAATTCAAAAAAAAAAATTGAGTGGGTCCACTAAAAAATGGAGTATTTGGATCGGCCACCTACACACGTCGGATGCCGTTGATTCCAGTGCAAACCCACTCGGTTTTTTTTTATAGAATTTTTGGTCGGCTCCGATCAGCCATCCGGTAGCCGGAGTGGGCCCAGTAAGGTGTCGGGAATTCGATCGGATCCCCAGATCGGAATCCCTAGACTTTCTGCATTTTGAACACCCAACTCAACAAAGTTTGAACACTCACCATCCTAGTCAACTCACATTTGTACATCTAGCAAGTAACCCACAACCATAAATGCTGAAATTAAAAAATCATGAGAGAATAAGAGAATGATAAAAAAGAAAAGAAAAGAAGGGCAGTGCAGAATTTATTTGCTACTGATTTCTAATTGTTCACCAAGTATAATATTGATTCTTTTCAAGTTGTAAATATTTTGATCGTTCGATGAATACATATCTACTATTTTGTATGTTCCGTACGTATATGTGTATTTAGATAAACGTTGAAGCGAAGGAGAGATAGATTTGAAATGATGTATCAAACATTGTTGATTGTGAGACTGTTATGTAACGGTTTTAAATATGAACTCATCAATAACGCTATGACATCATATAATTTTATGTCGTTTGTCTAGCAATGGATATATCTAGTAAATTTTGTTTATATGTTAGTATTGCTAAATAGGGCTCGCAGAGATTAAGAATTTTTTTAACACCCTGCTATATAAACCTGGAGCCGTCACTGGTTGGATGTATTGTAAAAGAACTTTATAAACATCCGATTAAGCTAATTTTTTATAGGAGTTTTTAAATATCCATCATCAAACCTCATTCCATGTAAGTATTCATTCCAATCATTTTGAACAGTTATATTTTCATCCTTTCAATATGTGAAATACCCTTGTTACCCCTCTTTGCTTGTTTGATTCCTAAACTAAAGGGATTCAAATGAATACTACAGTCCTTCTTGAGAAACCTTCTTGACTCCTAAATTAAAGGGATTCGGTTTCATATCACAGTCCTCCAATTAAGTGAGAAACAATAGGATGATTTCAAATTTTTGGATGTGCAGATCACCAAATCCCAATGATTTCTACATTCCTTCTTGATAAACCGTCTTTTTGCATTTTGAAAATTTTACATTCTTCTTAGTCCTTCTCTATCCTTTTTCCGCAATGGCCATTGTCTATTGATATGTTGTCAATGCCCAGTTTGCATGTATAATAATCATTGTAGTTATGATGGTTTTAGTTTCATGGTAAATTATTTGTATTATTTACCATGAAATTGATTTTTCTGTTATTTCTTTTTCATGCTAAATCATTTGCATTGTCACCATGAAATACCTGTTTGAATCATGCCATATTGTTCGAATCATGAAAATAATTAACATATCCATGGTGTACTACATCTAATCATATTTGGTTTTTATTCCCGCTACATTTATAATGGTTTTAAGTTTCATAGTAAATTATTTGCATCATTTACCATGAAAAACATGACAAGAGGAATAAGTTTCCCTAGTAAGTTTCATGGTAAATTATCATGTTAAATTGTCCGTTAAAAAAGCATGACAAGAGGAATAATACCAATCATAGTGGCATGGTGTATTCAAATCATGGCTCGAATTGTATAAAAAAAAACATGGCGTATCCCAGATTTGCCTTGTCGTCGTTTTCAAAAAAAACATGGTTTAAAAACAAATATGAGCCATATGTATGCAAATCATGTTGTATTCTAGATTTTTCTCGTCAATCGTTTTCATTTAAACATAGTTTAACGTGACAAATACTTCGTGTGGTAAAAAATATAGCAAATTGAATGATTATCCTCACCCTATCACCCATAAAACAATGTCATCGACTCGCACCGGCTGGCCCCGTCGTCGGTTTCATCCAGTATTGAGAAACCTTGAGCGAGGGCTCCACGGCGAAGAGTTTACTCATCCTCCTTGCGCGCCTGATTGACCGAAGAAGTAGCAGAGGACGGATGGAGATTTCGAAATGGGTCTTGGTGATGGAGGTTAGATGAGGGACTGCGACGGTGATGGAGGATGGCGACGAAGAGCAAGATGGCGAAGCGATGGAGTACGACGACGACGTGGGACGGCGACGAAGTACAGTGAAGGGAGCCGGGTTGGACGATGGAAGACAAGGACGGAGACGGCGACGGCGACGACGAGGACGGAGGACAAACGGTTGGTGGAGTGAGGTTTGTGTTTTTGTGGAGGTTTGTGTTTTTGTGGAGGACGGTGGAGGTGTGTGTTCTTTTTGCAATTGGAAAGTGTTTTTTTTGGAACAGTGGATCATTACTAATTGAAAAGCATTTATTACGGGATTTGATATCCCATAATAACAGACAAAACCCTGGCCTTTATGATTTCATCCAAAAAATCTATGATATATATATATATATATGATACCAACGTATTATATAAGGGCACTATCGGGATTGAAAAAGAGAGAGGATGGAAACTTAAATGTTCAAATTGACCAGGATGGAAACATAAGTTGGTAAGAAATTGAGGATGAATATTTAAGTCTCTCGAAAAAAAAAAAGAAAGTAATCTATAGTGACCCATATCCTTCCCGGGGAATGAAAAAGAAATAAAACAATATTTTACGGTTATGTGATTCACTGTTATTATCAACCACCAAACCCGTCTGTTCTCTTCCTTAAGAGGGTTTTTGTAGGGTTTCTCTAACCTACATAGATACAGATAGACATAGATACAGATAGAGTGTGTGTGTGTGTATAGAGATAAGAAAACAAATGGGTTCTCTCACAAATGGAGTCGGCAGTGTTCTAAACGAAGAGAGAGAAGAAAAAGAAGAAGAACCCATATTAATGGAACAGTCGCAGAGGTTTTGTATGTTCCCAATTCGATACCCACTACTTTGGGAGATGTATAAGAAAGCCGAAGCCAGTTTTTGGACAGGTTACACACAAACAATAAACCTATTCTTGTAATTAGATTTTCTGGTTTATAATGCCTGACAATTCCGCAAAATTTCATTGATTTTGTGTCCAAAATTGGAGTTTTTGTTCATAACCTTGCTTACGGGAAATTGGGTATGTGTGTCTATTCCAATTCTATATGGAATACGGACCAATTTGTTGTTCTTTGGAAGATTGTTGCTTTTTATGATTGCTATGTTCACTTCATGGTGGAATGACAATATGCTTGTGAAGGCCTTGTTTCCTCATAAGAGGCTCATATTCTTGTGGCTAGAATTGTTAGTCTTCGAGTTGCTTCTTCCCCTCAAAGGACTTCCCCATCCTTCGATTCGTCTACGTCGCCGGAATTTCGATGGCACTAGAAAGAAAGGATTGAAGTTGAGTACTGTATTTGTTTATCGAACTGCTTCTCTCTCGGTCACTTTTGGGTGGGGAATTTCATGGAGCTCACACTTCAATCTTTTTTGGGATCATAGATTTGTCGAGGTTTTTGTTGAGGAGAAGGAAAACAAGGGGATACAAGTTAATATATTTACCTTAGTTCGCACTTTCACTTATATTTTCCTTCGTCTATTGCTTTCCTCAATAATCCCTACCATTATTTTGACACTGATTAGCACTTTAAACCATTGGTAGATGGGGTAAACAAGAATAGTAGTAAAGTTGCCTTGACTAACGGTTTGAGTAGAAACTTCAGGCGGAGTGCAGCGGGAGTGTGAATTGAATCCCCATTGTCACTGATTTTTCAATGTTAGCTTACAAAATTGATAGTCATGTACCCGTTTACATTTCAATAAGATTCCAATGATGATGATAATCGTATCATAAAAAAATAAATTTTCTCAGTTTTCAGTTTTGGTTATTAATGATGAGACACAAGGGAATTAGTAAATCTGATGTGACTTGCTTTCGCACTTCTTTTGTATCTTTCATTGGTTAAGTTGAATTCACTGAGTTCAATTGTACTTTTCAATCTTTGCATGATTTTCGTCTTTGGTATTTTTCAAAAAGTGCCGTTAGGCACTTGTCATGGAAATAATTTGGTATTTTGCTCTCAGCTGAGGAGGTGGATCTGTCCCAGGATGTGCAGCAGTGGGACTCTTTAACTGATTCTGAGAAACACTTTATAAGTCACATATTGGCCTTTTTTGCCACATCTGATGGGATTGTTTTGGAGAACTTGGCTGCAAGATTCTTAAATGATGTTCAAATTCCAGAGGTAAATTTTCAACACCACTGAATTCATTGGAAAGGCCCAAACCTAAATGGGCTTCAGATGATGTCTAGTTTTATAGGTAATAAGTGGGGTTCTTGATGCCTTTGTAAACTGAATGCCCCTTGGGTCTGACTAATCCAGAACCAGAAAAGAAAAAGAACATATTGCCGTTGCTTCCCCTTCTCTTGAAGTTTTCATTAATACAACACAACTTCATGTGGAAGAAGATTTTTGAGATAGAAGGAAATACTTCATGTCATCGAGGAAGGGCCCGAACATATCGCTTGATCAGCTATTACTTGGCTATAAAAAATTGATGGATTTAAATCTCGCATGGTTATATATAGATGAATACTCTTTGGCCTTTGCCGGTGATATTTAAATTGTGTGGATGAGTTGATTATCTTCATTCTAGTGTGCTTAATTTTTTTTTACGTGAAATGCAACAAAATTTACGACCTCCTTAATTCCTTTTTTTTTTTTGGTGGTGTACTGATTGGAAAATGATGGAACTTACTTTGTTTCCACGGAGCTAACCCAAGCTGTCCCATATTTTCTAGGCTCGGGCATTCTATGGATTCCAACTTGCAATGGAAAATATACATTCTGGTAGGGCTTGGTGATTAACATTGGGGTGATTTACTATCTCATGATTGTTTGAATTAGCTTTTGATCAGATACGACTGTTTTCTGCTCCAGAGATGTACAGCTTGCTTTTGGAGACGTACATCAAGGACACACGGGAGAAGCATAGATTGTTCAATGCTATAGAGAATATTCCTTGTGTTGCTGAAAAAGCCAAATGGGCTTTGGAATGGATTCAAAGGTATTCTGATGTCCTTATTTCCTGTGTTTTATTCCTTCAGCCTATTTGTTAAAGAACAGCCTCATAGAGGCTGTATTAGACATTCATTTAGAAGCAATGGTTGACCACGGTTCCTAGAATCGTGCGGGAAAAAAAAGTTACCTTTTCTGGGTCATAACATAAGCTTTAACGAATATAATCTACCAAAAAATCTTTAATGAAGATGTTTAGCTTGTGTGCACAAATGCCCGTTGTAGATGGGCTGGAAGTTTGCACTAATCTGTGAAATAGAAAAAAAAGCCATAATCTGAGCTTTTCCCATGTTGGAAGGTACATACTTCACACATTTTACTGCTCCCTTGTATGTGAAGCATGTGTGAACGAGGGCCGACGGTAAGTTAAACTTTTTTGTTGTTTTTAACTGTTTGGTTGTTTTATTTGTATTTTCTAGAACTTTGACTTTATACAGTAATCTTTTGCTTCTGCTTTTTGTCCAATTTTGGCATGTATGGAGAGTATATCTAGCAAATACTGATGTCTTACTATGTTTCGCCACTTTCCAAATCAAAACTTTTGCTTTAATATTTTTAGTGGCTTCCTTTCAATATATGAGATGACACTTCTCATTGCATTGGCTGAACATACTAGGCTAAGCTTAAAGTTCATGCCTTTATCTAGGATAAACAACTATACGCACTCGTATCAAAACTTTGTTGGCTTTTGTAATTTGTTGATTACCTATTGTTATTAGTTTTCAACATAGTAGAGCTATGTGATACTGTGTTTCAGCAAATCCTCATTGTGCTAATTCTTCATATGCAGCGCCACTTCATTTGCAGAAAGACTTGTTGCTTTTGCATGTGTTGAAGGAATATTTTTCTCAGGGAGGTATGCTTCTTTTAATCCATCACCTCTTTCATATTTTTCAGCATGGATGGTTCGCACATGTTTGTGAAGAGGTTCCACTCATATTAGTAATCTGATTTCTTCATAGCTTCTGTGCCATATTTTGGCTTAAAAAGAGGGGACTCATGCCGGGCTTGACATTCTCAAACGAACTTATTTCTAGAGACGAGGGTCTCCACTGTGACTTTGCTTGCCTACTGTACAGGTGGTTTTGCTTCTGTTTTTACTATGACTTCCATATTTGATCCCCAGGTCCCAATGTATAATCTATGTGGGCTAAACTTATGTTTTGTTTTCTCTTGTTTGAAAAGAGAGAAAAATGTAGGACTGGAAAGGACTAAGTTTTTGTTTTCTGCAGCTCATTAAGGAAGCAGTTACCGTGGCAAAAGGTCCATCACATTGTGAACGAAGCTGTTGAAATTGAGATCAAGTTTGTTTGTGAAGCTCTCCCATGTGCATTAATTGGCATGAACTCAACACTTATGAGTCAGTACATAAAGTTTTGCGCGGACAGGCTTTTGGTACTTTCATCCTATGTTCTTTCAGTAACCAAGTAGTTAAACAATTCTGCGTTCGAAAATTAACGGTTGTCTATATTTTTGCCTTTTCAGGTAGCTTTACGGTGCGAGAAGAAGTACAATGTGGAAAATCCCTTTGATTGGATGGAGTTCATTTCCTTGCAGTGAGTATACTATGCAAACAGAGGCCTCAAATACGGACTTTCTTTATGTGTGGTGAAAAATGATGCTCTAGTATTGGAACCTAAGCGTTGGTCTTTAGTTCTTTAGCATCCTACAAGAGTCACAGATCCAAAGCATAGCCTCCTTGGGCAGTGTTCTGTTCACTGGAATGAAGCCGGATGGGATGTTCATTTTCTC
Organism: Rhododendron ovatum; assembly: GCA_019656835.1. NCBI lineage: Eukaryota > Viridiplantae > Streptophyta > Magnoliopsida > Ericales > Ericaceae > Rhododendron > Rhododendron ovatum. The sequence continues at coordinate 42,271,459 of CM033796.1, read as the reverse complement.
GGAATCTTCATTCTACCGATTGGTTCACTGACAAATAGTATCATCATCATTAGTCAATTTAGGTGAATTGCCTTTACATTGAGAGACGAAGGAATGACCATTCTATTCTTTCCCTGGTCATTCCAGCAAATCCAACACTATCTTAGCATTACCCATAGGACACAAGAGTCTGGTCCAATTAATCATTGGGCACCACTTGGTATTTTCCTCTTGAGAGTCTTTTCTGCTAGATAATTATGGTCTTTTTATTACTGGCTTTCCACTGCCCAATTCAGTGGAGTGAAATCATATTCTTGACCTTGTTGGGTGGTCACCTTGCACTACACCATGGCAATAGTCACTGGCACATGTGAATTATTTGGTCCCAACCCTTCTTTTTATTTATATATTAATTCATGAAATGCTGGACTTGGATTCAAGCGTTTTCATGAATTATGCTACTCCCACAGTCCCACTATTGAAGGGTGGCCCGGGCACAAGGTTACAGATGTCCTAATGTGACTTGATGGTCATGGTGTACATCCAACTCTTCCCCAGACCCTTCAGCTGCAGTAGCCTCGTGCACTGAGTAGCCCTTTTTCAATCTATTCCTGTAACCAGAAAATCAGTAGATTTGAGGTTGAGGGCATGCCAGTAGCTTCTCCTTTTTTAAGCCTGAAGAAATGAATTTGTTTTCTTTGTCTATTGCAATGTCATCTGCCTATTCTTGTTTTTGCAACCTTACGTAGTCAGGCATGTTCTTGAACTCTCTGGACCCCAAAAATGAGTGAGTTATATCTGAAACATTGGTGATATTTTGTTACCTGCTTGTTAACCTGATGTTCTCAATTTACCCAAAAAAATGATGTTCTCAACCTCATTTGTTTACCTGATGAGCAGAGGGAAAGCCAACTTCTTTGAGAGAAGGGTGGGTGACTATCAGAAGGCTTCTGTCATGTCAAGCCTACAAGATGGTGGGAAAAATTTCACATTCAAACTCGACGAAGACTTCTAGTCATAAAAATTTCATTTTCGGCTTCTTACAACTATCTTGTAGATGATGCTGGAACGGGGCATTTATATTTTTTGAAACTTTTACTCAATCGTGACATGTTTTATCGTAAACGCAATCTAAACTCCGACGCAAAGGCAGGGTTTTGTTGTTTAAAGTTTGCTTAATTGCGTAGTACGGAAGTTTTATTTAATCAAGTCGCGTTGTCGTTTAATGTACAACGTTTTTGTGGATACGATTGTTCCTTTCGTGTGGCTTTTTAGTATTTGTCAAGTAATTTGAAAGGTATTATAGGTTTTTTTTTTTTGTTGATTATGTTGAGGTGGACTTGTTTTAATTATGATTTTATTTGCTCCACGATCGCCTTATGTTGCCTTTTAGGCTTTTATAGAGACAACAACTGTAAAATATTAGGATTGATGTAGATTTTTTTTTTGGGTGTTTTATTGCATAACTTATGTTGCATATATGAATGAGTGATGTTGGATAAGTTAATGGGTAAATGCAGATTTTATTTCTCGTAAGGATCCGGCTTCTCAGCACAATTGTAGAGAATTTAGTGCAGTTTAATCTCGCCTTCATTTCGACAGTAGGTCCAGATTGTAGAAAGTATCCTACATGTGAGACGAGTATGATACTTTCAGCAAATGCTGACCATGAAAAATATTTTTGGACGGTTAGAATTACACGATATGTCCTCTGCAGTTTAAAAGTAGGCGACAAACAAGCCAGATTCATCTCTAAAACCTCTCTAGTCGTGCCTAGATGTGATTTTTCTATGGGTTTCACGATTCTGCCTTGTGTTTAAAAACAAGGAAAATTTATATAACTGGTCTTCCTAGTTTCATCCAAGTCTCATTTTCATCCTCCAAGTATCAATTACAACTCTTTTGACCTTTAAATTTGGTTTTTTATCAAATTGGTCCAATTGATAGCTTCTGTCAGCCAAACTGGACGAAAAAAATCAGATTGATGGCAATTTGGATGTTGCAGTTCGTAGAAAGTTGTTCCAATTGATAACGTATGCCCTCAATCTGATCTTTTCCGTTCAGTTTGGCTAATAGACATTATCAATTAGACCAACTTGGTACGGAAACCAAACTTGAAAGTCAAAAGAGTTGCAATTGATACTTAGATGACGAAAATGAGACTCGGGTAAAACTAGGAGGACCAATTTTATAAATTTCTCTTAAAAAAATGTTTAGCTGATTTGGTACTTTTGTCCTGGTTTTGGTATGTCCTTTATTAGCACGTTAGTTTATCCCACCCCCCCGGGCCCGTTTCTTGCCCATGAATTAACTTTCCCGAAAATGATGAAGGAAAAAGGAAAAAAAAAGGGTTTGGCTCGGGTGAGTGTTTCAACAAAAAATGCTTCAACACATTTGATTTCACCCACTAACAAGGATGAGATCAGAGGGGGTCTAGTAGTAGCAATCGTCATGACAAGAATTTTAAAAAATACAATTATTATATGTAAAAAAAAAAGTTATGCCCAACTTATATAGTCTCGCCACTACTAGATTTTTTTAATATACATTTCGCTACTGCTAGGGTAAAATCCTGGTTCCGTCCTTGCCCACTAACAACTTTGTTTTTTGTTGCCTTTTTGGTGAGGCAGTGGAACTTGTCTTCTGATTCCATGTCTTCTGACTCCATTTTTGGTTATGAGGAAAAAGGACAAAAGGAATAGTGAATATTGCAATCAACATTAATTTATTTTCTTTTCTTTTTTTTTTCCCATTGCTTTTAGTGAGGTATTTCTTAGTCCTTTTGTTGAAAATAGAACTTAAGAGGGTGGATAAGCAAAATGCTAAATGAGAAACTAGAAGATAGCCAAATGCCAAACAAAAACCTACTAGAGTAGTCGATCCAAGGGGCTTCAATAAGCTACAAAGTGAAGGCAAAAAGTCAGTGAAAATCTACATCCGACGCAGACCTAATCAAGTTTTTAGCTTCCACATAATTATATGCATGGTTCATATTTGCATAAAAACCTAGGACCAGTTTTCTCGACCGAGTTTTTGCGTTCGTTGAATTGTATATCCAATATGACGAAAATATCTGATGTTTCGTTGAAATATTTACGACACAGATTAAAATATCGGTCGGATATACAATCCCGTAAAGTGTGATATACAATATCATGGCCCTGTAAAGTGTGATATTCGATATCATGGTTGTTCAAGAAAAAAGATACACGATATCACGACGGTCGGAGGGTGTAATAACATTAACCGATTCCTATTAATCCAGTAAAATAATATATTCCTTCACTATTAGTCCGGTCAAACAAACTAACCGAGAGTAGAAATTGATGGAGGGAGGGGGGCTGCTGTCCCCGAATTCGGGGTCCACTCCGGTCTCGATCCGATGATCGGAAACGTTCACTTCGTAGAGCTCGTCGAGTATAACAACTATACAAGAAATCAGCTTAATTGGATATCATTAAGTACTTGATCGGAACCTTTTTATTTTAAAAAGAATGGATCCGAAACACTGGATTAAATCCACTGTAACCCATGGACTAAGAGTTTTATGGGCTCCGATCAGGTACTTAATGATATCCAATTAAGCTGATTTTTTGCATAGTTGTTCTACTCGACGAGCTCTACAAAGTGAACGATTCAGATTATCAGAGCGAGACCGGAGTGGGCCCCAAAATTGGGACAGCAGCCCCCCGCGTCCGAAATTGATATATGGTTCGTTTGTCTGCCTGCATGACAATTATGTTTGCTTGGCATTGCCGTCTTTCATTAAAGTTGGTATACCATTATCTTTCAAAGGCAAAAATTTTGGGTGCCGTTTGGTGCATAAAACTTTTGACTTTTTTTATATTAATCCTCCATTAGTACTGTCTTGTCATAATGACACATATCATAATAATTAACATTGGGATTGAACTCCTAACCACTTTACATATTAATTAAAATATATCTCGAAATTTTCCTATTCATCCCTCAAATCATACGAAATAGCTGGCCAAATTAAACCACTTCACCTAATTCACTTTTTACAGCTACTATCATCTGACAAAAGTACCACAGGGTAATTTCTGGTTCGTTAATTCTCCGTTTTTTCTTGGTAGTTAATCGGATGAATTAATCGGATGTCTGGGCCAGCTTGTTAATTCTCTGTTTTGGCTCTCTGTTTCATTCTTTTTGCGATTCTTGTAGTTTTTGCCGTTGGGAAATTATATTTTTGGTGGGAGATATTTCGGCAATAGACATCATCTCACCTATGGTTTTTCATGTGGTGTTGGAAGAGAGACGTTAAGGGTACTCGGCTACTCGCTGGTTAGCTTCATAGGGCTTGTTTATTTCACCCTACGGTGGTTGGAGCGGATATGTATTACCATGGATATAGGACGAGATATCATGTAATACGACCAAGGGATAAAAATGAACTCACATATCCCGTGTTTGTTCAGGGTAGGATAAAAGATGAAGTATAGTAAATTTGGACTATTTGATCGAAGATGATGTTATTACATCCTTAAGGGAGGATTTGTAATCGCATGGGGGTGTTCATACATAATACCCCACTTTTGCGGGACAATGGTCCCTTGGATCTCAAGTCCCATTAACCAAACATCAGATATATAAAAAACGCTCGTTTGGAGGTAATCCCGCGTCAGCCAAATATGGGATTGGAAAGATTTAGTTTAATACCCCCAAAGACTACCGATACCATGACCGTTAGTCAACTCGTCAATTTTATTTTAACCTGGGAATCAAACGAGGCCGTCCCATGTGGATTTGGAAGCTGTTCTTCTGAAAGACAAGGCTCCCTAATTGCTTCTTTAGGGTTAGTACTTTTCTGTTTCGTTGCTTTGTATTTTGCACCTTTCAAGAGGTTTATGTCTTACTTTCTATGGTTATTATGGAATTTTCGTTCCATGCCCCACAGTAGTGGCATTGGGACATGGATTCTATTTATGAACCTTTAGATTAAACAATAGATAAATTTCAGTTATTAGATCAAAATCACTCAAAAAACAAAATGGTTTTATGATTTTTCCAAAACAAAATTTTTAATTTTTATTTACCCAATATTTTTTTTGATTTTACTTACCACACAAACTGGCTTATCATACCGTTTATCATGATCACACTTATCATAATGTATGACCACACTTATCACAATATATGGCCATACTTATCACAATATATGACCACACTTACTGTGAGTAAGATTGAACCAATGGTTAAGATTGAAAAAGAAAGATCCACCTGTCAAGGAAAAATTGGGGCATGGATGCTTCCAAACTGAACTGGGACATCATAGTCGGACTCATTATTATGTTGTAAGTGCTAGCTTAAAGTAATTTTACAGACTCTACATGCACATCATTATTATTCACTAGTGTTTAAGTAATGAATTAAAAAATAACAGGGAAAAATGACAGTTTAAGACGTATTTTGATAATTAATATATATCTGTTAATGATATGTTAAGAATATTTGTTAATGTTAAAAATGTCCTTGACAGATATTAATTATCAAAACACGTATTTGACCATCATTTTCCCTAACAGGTGATGTGGCACGACCGGCAGAATGAGCCAAAGAATTGAACCGAAAGTTTTCAATCCATAATGTCACGCTATGGAGCGGACATTAATCTTTCTTTGTACGACGCTTTTCCAATGATTATTACTGGTACCAAACAAATAAGTGGACAGGGAAAGAATCAACATGCCGTCTTTCTCTCTCTCTCTCTCTCTCTAAAGGTTTTAAAAGAATCAACATGCCGTCTCTCTCTCTCTCTCTCTCTCTCTCTCTCTCTTGCCATATATGGATTTGTTGTTGTACATCATGAAAAGCTTTACACTTGCCGCAAATTAATTAGTAGATATCAATAATTTCTTTTAATTTTTTTTTGACAAAAATATACTAATTTTTGAAGTCCTCATTTTATGGACTAGACAATCGCGCACACCAGGATCTAGTTCAGTTATGTATGCTTCGGAGAATTTATTGATGCATCAGTAATCAAGAACTTAATTATTAGTCCTATGGTCAGTACATCTAAAAATGCTTCTGGCACATCATTTCGTATCTTTTTAAAAAATTTATTATCGGACCGCTTTTTTACTATTTATTAGAGAGGGTTTCAACTAAGTCTTTATAGCATTTGATATCGCACTCACAAGTCTATTTTTAGAGTAATTGTAAAGGATCGTAATATTGTGTAACCAAATTCGTAAGATGTTTTGGGCCCAGCATATAATTTTAATTGGAATTGGATTCTTTGGGGGGAAAAGAAAAAAGAAACACACTGTTATAACATTAAGACAATAATAAAAGAAACTCACATAAAAGTAAAACAAATATTGAACACAACATATATAAAATAGTTTTAGAAAAACTATTGAGATCAATCTTTCGAATTGATCATATTTTTATTACCTTTCTGTTTGTTTCTTTTCTTCCCTTTCTCTTATTCCTTTCTTTCTTAGTGTGTATCTCTACACAAGGTACATCATATTTACAGGCAGAAAAACTAAGAGGTGCAATCAATATACTAACTATTTTAACCAATTCAAATAGTGCCCTTTTTTTTTATCAGCACGCAAAAGTATCATTTTATCAAGGGAAAAGGAATTCCAACCAAGGTTGGAAAGTACATCCAGATGGAAAATAGCCTATTACACCTATTGGCCTATAAGCTCAGATCTCATAATTAAAAACCAAAAACACCTGATGCCTAAAAAAACTCAGATCTTACAATTAAGTACAAATAGAAAACTCAACCCACAAAAATGGGCTAAGCCCATCCCAGAAATACCCAAAACCTGGCCTAATTTAATGTTCTTGTTTCTTTGTCTTCCAACTCGGTCTCATTTTGTGGTCATCCACTATGTTCATAACACACACAAGACAATATGTGAGATGAAAACCATAGCTAGCATGTTTTGAGTTATGGATGATGATGGTCCCATTGTTTCATTTGTCACAAAGACTAGTGACTAGATCCAAAGCACTGAGCAAAGCACACAGATGCTTACCTACCAAGTTATCATAATGCACAATTCAAAAGTAGTATAAGAATATAAGGATAAAGGTCCAATAAGACCATACTTGCTCTCATTAAAATAAGTGGAGATAATAAAAAGAAGTTTTGTCCTTTTTCCCATACCTAAAGCAACAGCATCACCAGTCCCCGTACCAACTCTTATAGGGGCAAAATAGTCCCCTGTCATCGTCTCTACCTACCCCTAACCACCATAAGTTTTCTTAACTACTTTATCCATGACAGAAAAAAAGGAACCAAATGAGTTGGGTGTGAATTTTGATGCATTTTTCTCTCTTTTTCTATCCCTCAACAAAAGAGCAATTCTAAAAACACATTAAAATTTATAATATTTATATATGTTGAAGTTAAATTACCTGTCGGAGATTGGAAAATAAAATTTATCTAACTGCCAATAATGCACTGCCTCCTAAAAAGCATGGGTGTCAATGAGCTTTAGTCCAGTTATCATCTCTTTAACGTCTAGTATATTCTTATAGTATTTGATACGAATAGAACAAGTAACTATGGTGTTTGTAGACTTTCTCAAATTATGTTAATTAGTTGTTGACCAGAAACATTTCAGTTGGTAGAAGACATGTGGTCCTATGCCCATAAAGGCCCTGTGATCCAAGTACATTTTCCCCCATTTACTTTCAAAAAAATATCTAATTTTTTTGATGATTTAATAGGAATCATGCTGATCTTAAACTTATCTATACTTGTGTATCCATATCATGCCCCCAAGTCTTTAATCAATAAGTTAGTCGGTAGATCCTAGCTATTTCAGATGGAAATAGTTTGTGGGCACATGGCTTTTGGTTGCACAATTTGGCACACTTTTTCATCTGTAGAACTTTGTTGAATTTGTGACTTGTGAATTTCGGCTTGGTTTGCACTTTGCTGATTATTCGATGTTTATTTAAATATTTACTATGCATAGCCACTAATGTAACTCTTGTACTCTCTCCATTCGATGCTATAGAGAAAATTAAAGTGAACCGTTGATGCACTTAATTGCACGTTGAGGCATATCTTTGTCTTGTGTTCTTTAATTCTCGCTTTATTGTTCTTCATGCATTGTATGTGTTGTGCTTCGATTGATTTCTAAATGCGCAGTAGATCTCCTCGAGTACATAAAAGTAGTCATTCCACCAATTTGTTTCCATCTATCCGATGGGATAGTTACGACATCCCATGGGCAGCCTGGAGGGAAGAGGAAGGAATTACTTGCTCTATTTGGTTTCTTCCCATTCAGTCAAATGGCAATATTGCCCTCACATTCCTAGCTGTACCAAGTTCTCTCTTCCCAAGAAGAAAAGATGCTCTATGGCAAATGTTAGAATCAGTAATTTAAGGTAGTTGTGTCCTCATCCACAATTTTATAAATGTTCACCAACCTCCGAAAAAGAATACATTAATCCCCCTACAGCCCCTCACTTGGTTTGACTATGATATATTGTTTACATATCTGAAAGCCAAAAAATTCTATCCACTCCACGTGATGTTAGGGGGTGTTTGGCAAACTCTCTAAATTTTCCATCCAACAAATAACCTCAGATACAACCCTGAAACGCCTTAGGTTAATAATGTTCATGTGAAATGACAGTATTACCCTCATATCTCACCTAAAAATATGAGAGTTGAGACCTATACTCATCAATGGGGTTTTGTGATACTTAAATAGCTTATGGAAAAATTAGTGTACATTTTAGTTTTTCACAAGGGTAAAAGAAAAAGACAAATATCTTCATGTTCTAGAAGAAAAAGCAAAATTATGTGACAATTTAGCAACCATGTACTAGTAGCATTTAAGGTTAAATCAAGATATGGTGTCATTTTCTTGTCCCTATCAAATCATTTCTTGGTTATTCATCAAAACCCTAAATTAACAGATTTTTAGTAGTCATTTACTTTTATATATACATTTTACGAGTTTTAATATTTCTACATCTAAACTATTTCCCAGTATCTTCAAGATAGGACATTGTAACTAGTGGTAAAAATGAGCCTAGCTTTAACATCTTGGAGCTATATTCAAGCTCGGTTAGTGTAGAGAACTAGAGCTCAATTCGAGTAATGAATATTTATAAACAAGCCAAACTAACTCATACGAGATGAATTTATTTTACACGAGCAGATCTACCAGTAACTCGAGCTCTCAATTCTATTATTCGAGCTCAGTTCTATTACTAAGCAGACAGAGTCTAGAGTTGCTCACGATCAACTCGTTTCGATTGCAACTCTAACTGTAACCGTACAAAATGTACACACTATTTTTTTCCCCTTTTGAAGGGCAAACTGTACACACTCTTGAATGTCCTACATCTTCCATGTAGGGTCTGACTCCAAGTTTCCCATCCCCCGCGTACCCAAGTGGCTCTCTGGTTCTGCCAAAACATCAGCAACTTGCTCTACCAACCATAAACCTTCTCCCCATTAGCTCTCTCTCTTTCACTTATTCTCCCCCCAAAACCATCTCTCTCTCTCTCTCTCTCTCTCTCTCTCTCGCTCTCGCTCTCCACATGTTCCCCTAATGGCTGTGATCCCACTACAAACAAGTCTCTGGGACAGTGTCCTGGAGCAAACCAAGATTGCCCAAGAAAAGGGCAGTGACCCTCTCACATGGGCAATTCATCTCTCTTCCTATTTGAACACAGCAGGTGTTCCTACCCCCTCTCCTGACCTCGCAAACCTTCTTGTCTCTCACATTTGTTGGGCCAACAATGTTCCCATCGCTTGGAAGTTTCTAGAAAAGGCCTTGGCTTTCAAGATCGTCCCCCCTTTGCTTGTCCTAGCTCTGCTTTCCAACAGGTTTCTCCTATTTCTGTTCCTTTTCTTTAAACTTTGTTTGGAACATGAGGAAAGGAAGGGCAAAGGAAAGAAAGTTAAAAGATTTTCCTTTCCCTTGTTTGGTTTTGAAAGAAAGAGGAGAGAAAATGGCAAAATAGAGTTAATGAGAATAGTAAAATTTTCTCCATCCTTTTCTTCCATTTTCCTTCTTAATTATTTTCCCTCCTCTTTTCTTTCTGTCCACAATTTCTAAACAGAGCCTAAAAGTTTATGTTTTGTGTTTTTCAAACATTTTCAGTTCATAGGTATGCTTGTATATTTCTGTTTTCCTGGGTTTTGGGATTTGACCTGAAGAGATTGTTTCCATTTCTTTTTCTCTTTTATGTAATTTTCGAACATTTTCAGCTCATGGGTATGCTTGTGTTTCTTTCCTGGGTTTTTGGGATTTGATCTTAAGAGGGTGTTTTTGGAATACAAGTTCATTGACCCACAATTGTAGGTCCCAGTTGAAGTGTTTGTTGTTGCATTTAAAGCTGTGGAGTCTAAGGTCTTGTTCACCTCAATATGAACCAAATAGGACTATGGGTGTAGTTTTGGATTTTTGCTCAGGGGGTGACTGGTTGGATATGATTTGTGAATTTCTTTGAAACAAATTGTTTTCAGGTGGCTTCATGAAATGGGCTGCTGTGATTTGAGTGGATGAGGGCTTCTGCCTTTATTTTAATTTACCAACTGTTTGATTCTTGCTATGTGTGATATGGAGAGAGATTTATTTTCTGGCAGTGGGGAAGAAGGAGGAGGACGTTAATCTGATGTTATGTATCAAAATCCGAACTATCCTGTTCTAATTGTTGTTTTATTTTCTGGATCTAATGTTCACTTTTTGATCAAACTGTTTTTGTTTTATTTGCTGGTTCATTATTAGGATATGTTTTTTTTTTCTATTTTGCAGCATGATGCAATGTTGTTGGTTGGTGCATTGTCAGTTGTCTTTTACTCTTCTTGAAAATTCCGCACAAATCTCGTTACAGTACCGATTCCCTATGTTACATGGATCCTTCATTTTGGCTCAAGTACCCATGCCGATGTGTCCGACACCCGTATCCTTTTGGACACTCGGATCCTTTAATTGTTAAAATACTTACGGAAAAGGAAAATCAAATTAGTTAGAAAAACGATATTTCGAATATTTCACATAGACATGAAATAAGGAAATAGCAAAACTATAAATTTCTTAACTCTTTCTTGTTTAAATACATTTGTAAACATAGTTTATGGTGCATATAGTTTATGGTACCTGTAGTTTATGGTACATAATCTGAGAAAATTATGCAATATATAATACAAATAAGAGTTCAGGACGTGCCCTCGTACCCGTATCCAAGTTGGGGACATATATCCACGTATCCTAAGATTTAAGTTTAGGAAGGTCCAATGCTTGGACTTGCACCTGCACCTCCTGATACTCGCACCCAAGTCCATGTAACATAGCAATTCCCACAGTTTGATTTGTTGGTTATTTTGAAAAATCAACAACCACAACCACATTTTGAATTGCGTTTGTTGATTGTTTAGAAAAATTATTCTTTATTTTTGGAATGTTGGTGGTGTAGGAATTGGTGGGTGAAGAGCCCCTCCTTGCATTGCTTCTATGCTCATGGGATCTCTTGGAGTTCAAGTGTATGAAGTCATTTGGTTGTTGAATGGTCTTCTGACTTTAGTTAATCCTGAGAAATGCCACAGTTGTGAGAAAATGTTATGCATTTTAAATGTGCAGCTATTATCTTTTGAAATGGGTTTAGTTTTCTTGCTTTAGTGTTTCAATTTAACATTTTAGTGAATGAACTATTGATGGAATCTGCATGAATGTCGCTGTTGTTTTACTGCATCTCTTCTGGCAAACAATGGCTTCATTGGCTTGACATCCTGCACTTCCTTTTCTACAGGGTTATTCCAAATAGAAGTTCCAGGCCAGCCGCATATAGAATTTACGTGGAACTCCTCAAGAGACACACCTTGACCCTTAAGTCTCATATAGATGGACCGAATTTCCACAAGTGAGTTCTTGATCTTGTTTACAGTTCCATACGAGGAAAGCGAGAATTCTTTAACATTAAGATTCCTCTTGTTGTCACTATGCTTCTATTCTTTTGTCTTTGGTTTTTTCCATTTATTTATTTCTAGTTTTCACGGTTCTACTGGTTTGATAGCTAATTTCTCCTTGGATCTTTGTTCCACTCAGCTAAATGAATGAAAAGAAGCCAAAGAAACAGAATACAACATTTTATTGTTTTACTGAACATATTGGCATGATGTCCAGGGCGGAAGGGGGGGGGGGGGGGGGGGGGGGGGGGCGCATTGCTTTGTGCAGTGGTAAAATGCTCAGTCCTGGATCCAATTTATTTGTTTTATTATGGAATCTAGAGTTTGCACCACGTATCTAGTAACCTTTTTGCTATTAGTGATCTTTTTGTTGAACACTCGCCCTATTTTATTCCAAGAATTGTAAGAACAAAAAAACTCGAGAATCTCCGCAGCCTCTCAGTTTGTAACATAGTTGACTCTTGCAATTGATCTGATTGCTAATAAAGACATTGGGTTTTTGTAGTGTTCCCCCTTCAGTAATGAGAAGATCATAAAGTAATTCTCTCTTTAAAATGTAGTATATTTATATTTTGTAATTTATCTTCTTCATGCAGGGTCATGAATGTGGTAGATGAGGTTCTTCACCTCTCCCAAATATTTGGTCTGGAAGCAAGTGAACCTGGCATTCTTGTGGTTGAATTTATTTTTGCAGTCATTTGTCAGTTGCTTGATGCATCATTGGAAGATGAAGGGTTGCTAGAACTGACCCACGAAAGGACATCTGAATGGGTAACTAAACCTCAAGATATGGAAGTAGACAGTGATGACTTTTATGATGAGAAGAGGATGGAACATCAAGAGAGATTGAGGAGTTTAAATACTGTGATTGCCATAGAGCTGATTGCGCAATTTCTGCAAAACAAAGTAACTTCCAGGATTCTTTACTTGGCTCGCCAAAACATGTCAGAACTTCATTCCTTTTACAACTGCTTTTCAAGCTTCATACAATCTTTTTTAATTTTGCCTACGTGGAAGCTGAATGAATATCATAAATCTTCTCCCCTGTTAATTGGTGCTGTTCAGAAAAAGGGACTTCTTATGCATTTTAGTAATTCTTTTGTGCATTGAAAAGACCAATTCATTTTTCTTGAAGATCCATATTCTCCATGTGTAAACCATGTAGAAAACATGAACATGTAGCCCGGTTTCTTTAGTAATCAGGAGTAGTTAGTTAATTTCTTTTAATTTATCATGTTTTGGTAGTATTTATGGTCCAGTTCTGAAATGGAAATGTTTAACTTCTATTGATATCTACGGGAAAGAGACATAAAAGGACAAGGACAACAATTTCTGGTATTAACCAACCCTGAGAGCAGTTCTCTTATTTTCAACATAACAGTGCACACTTTCAGACTTTTGATGTCTCAATAAACAAGGGGTTTTTTTTCAAATCCACTCACGCTCATCTAAATCTTCTGTAATATTGGAATTTCACTATGTTAATCCGTATGTTATTCTACTCTATTTAGGTTCATAATTACTGTTAGATAGATAGTAGTCATTATTATTTTTTTCTCCCAATACCTCTTCCTGTTTCCTTGTCCATCACTTTACTTGAGGTATTTCAATTCTTGCTTGTCACTTCAACAGGCCCTCACACTGGGGAGGTTTTGTTCAGCGAATACAACTCCTTGTGGAAAATTCATCAGCAGTGAGAAGTTCAAAACTTACGAATGCAGAGACTCTTCTCAAGCTGGCATCAGATACTAGCAAATTGCTGTCTCACAAATGCAAAACAATTTTACCACTAGATTTCCATGAGGTTATGGCTTCTGGTTCTCTGGCTTCTTCTGCTGGTCTTTGTCATGGATCTAGTCGTTCTGCTCTTTGGCTTCCTCTTGATCTGGTGTTGGAAGATGCAATGGATGGTTCACAAGTTAATGCAACATGTGCTGTTGAAATAATTACTGGTAAACCTAACTTTATCCTAGTCCTCGAGATATAATTCAATGAACAAATTATACTACTTCTGTCCCATTTTGTTAGTCGATTATAATAGTTATGAATCTTATGATGTATCTTCGGGAATGATTTTTCTGATTTTCCACCTATCAAAACATCTCAATTGATGCTTTTGATTGGTGAAAGAATTGAAATGAATTATTGGTGAAAGTACAGTTTTTTTTTTTTTTAATATCCGTTTAAATGCACAACTATCAAAAATGGTCAAACAACATGGGACGGGGGGAAGTAATATTCTCTTAAACCATGTCTAGCATAATGAAAGCTCATGGTTTCACTTACAGGATTAATGAAGGCCCTTCAAGCATTTAATGGAACCACTTGGCATGAATGCTTTTTAAGTCTTTGGATGGCAGCTCTACGTCTAGTTCAGAGGGTTAGGAACTTGTTACTGTTGAACTCAGATTTTCTTCTCTGCTGTTGATTTTTCTTGTCTCTTCTTTTCTGGGATTTTGAGTGTTTCAAACTATTTGCGTATTTTGGTGTTGCTTCATTGTAGCATTCAGTGTAAAGGCAGCCTCCTCTACTTTGAATGCATTCCCCAAGATAAACAAGTTTAGAAAAGTTCATAATGTTTTTTGGGATACTATTTTTGATGTAAAATTGGGTAGGATTGCTGTTAACTCTTATTTAATTTCTTAATGTGGATGTCACAATGGCGGATTGAAGATCATGTATGGTACACAGAGAGGAAAAAACCTGGATATGAGGAATTAAGGGAGATTTCACACTTCTACAAAAAAACCTCGATGTAAACTCCATAATTAGCTTTCTAGGAGCAAAAGTTAATGGGTTGGCTACTTAGATGTACCACAATGGCTGAAATTCCCCACCATTACCATGTGATGGGTCATTCCTTAGCATTTAACTAGAGCATCAAGATAGCTTCATGAAATATTTTTGCATAAACAATATTATTCTTCCATATGTGGAAATCTATTCTTTTGTGTTTTTTGGCTTATCTTCTTATTTCACGATTTTTCTTTAGGAGAGAGATCCAATTGAGGGTCCTGTGCCTCGGCTAGATACTCGCCTGTGCATGTTGTTGACTATCACAACACTTGTAGCTGCTGATCTAATTGAGGAAGAAGAGAGCGCACCAACTGATGAAACAGAAAAATCTGACACCATTCATGATAGAGAATATCATGGTCCTGGAAATCGTCGTAGGGATTTCGTATCCAGCTTACAGAGTCTGGGTGATTATAACAGTTTGCTGAGTCCACCCCAATATGTAGTTTCCGCGGCCAATCAGGCTGCTGCAAAAGCGATGATGTTTATTTCAGGCATCAACGTTGGCAGCTCATATTTCGAGTGCATGAGCATGAAAGACATGCCAATAAACTGTTGTAAGTAACATCTTTTTCTTTTCTTTTTTATGTTTTTGATAAGTAACATCTTTTTCTTTTATACCATCAAGGATTTTTTAAAAAGGTTTTAGCCTAACTTTTACAGCGTTGTAATTCATATACAGAGTAGGCCTAATCATAAGGTTCTTTCAAAGGTCCTTGATGTGAAAGTTCAGATTGATCGTCCTTGTCTTCTTGCTGCATTTCACCTTCATTTTCTATCTCCTTTGGATTAAATATTAATGTTCATTTTACAGCTGCAACGACTAGCTTAGTTCGTCTTTTCCCATCATACCTTTTTGTTTTCTTCGTGTTCAGGAAAATGATATGAACTACCATCTGCCCACTATATCCTTCTCTTTTGCCGTCCAAGTCTTGGTTGCCCTCTACACTGCACTGGTGTCAGTTTTGGGGTGCCCACTGTATCCTTCTCTTTTGCCTTCCAAGTCTTGGATGACCTCTACACTGCACTGGTGTCAGTTTTGGGGTTCACCCATCCAACTGTTATTTTAAACGTAGCCTTAGCTATTTGTTGGTGTCTCGAAAGTTCTAAAATCAAAAATAAAATAACTTTACAAAATGAAAGAGAGCATCCCAGGGAAAAAATAGCTTAAGCCGAACTGAACAACGGTCCAGCCCATGCAGGGCTGACCTACCCATTCGCTTTAGCCATTCTTAGAATTGCACATGTTTTTTCAGACATCGAAATTGTAGCTTTTACATTTGCACCACATCAGTCAACCCTACCATAAGATGAAAAGTTTTGAATCACTAACTATGGCTGTCTTTGGTGCATTCTGTTTGTAATTTTTTCCTAATTAACGTTGAGATTATCAACCACAATAGATTCTTAGGTCTCTTCCATAGAGATGCTTGCAATGTAGAGACCAAATGGGAAATCTTTAAAGCCCTTCTCAAGCATATTGGCTAGCATATGACAGTTGAACCTACACATTACATTGTCTATCAGAGAATTAGAGGGTGAGAATAAAGTAAAGTCAGTGGCGAGATATGCTAGGCAATGGTGTGGTACAGAACCGTCTAGAGTGGTGCCTGTCTATATACACTACAGTATACATGTCACAGACTATAAGTAACAGCAATCGTTGATACTACTGAACTGGATGCCATATATCCACAACCAAAATGGAAAGCAGCAGGTTTTGTTTTGGTATTTTCCATGTGGCTTTCTAATCTAATGGAAGCTCACGTCAATGTTTGCAGCTGGAAACATGCACCATTTGATAGTAGAGGCTTGTATCGCCAGAAATCTAGTGGACACATCAGCATATTTCTGGCCTGGCTATGTGAATGGGCACATCAAACAAATACCTCATACTTTGCCCGTTCAAGTGCCCAGTTGGTCATCATTCATGAAGGGAGCTCCCCTGACTCCAATTATGATAAAAGCTTTAGTTTCTGCTCCCGCTTCAAGGTATACTTGCAGTTTTCTTTCTCAAAAAGTTTCTTGATTGACTAATCTGACTAGCTTATGTAAATTTGTTGTATAATGTATTTAACAAAGCTGATAAGCCTAATTCCATTCCTATGGAGGGCTCCTCGTTTATATTTTTTACAAGAGTTGCTACAAATGCTTCATTGGGAATCTATCACTCTAGTACCTTGTGATTGTTTTCGATGTATGGCAGTTCGAAGAATGGCTTCATGGGGTGGTTTTATTGGAAAGATTTTGTTGACAAGGCCAAATTTGTAATATGGAAGTGTATTGGTTTGCCCTATCAAATGGTATAACATGATGCTTATGTAAATTACACATAATTCAGCTGTCTGAATGGAGGTTGGACATTGTTATCAGTAAAATCGGTTAACAAAAATATAATCCTTAAGAGTAGACATTAAATCAGTCTGGTAAGTGACTTGGTGTTGCCAACATCAGAATATGAAATGAACATCATTCAGATTCCCTTCTATGTTCCGTCACTGTGACCTGGTCTTCGGTTACACTTTTTTCTTTGCTGAAGCCAGGAATATGAGATGCTCTTTTTTATTGATTTACCAAGGGTAAAGCAACTGAATTTAAGCTCATGGATTTGATGGAAGCTTAGCAGAGCTTGAGAAAGTCTTTGAGATTGCGGTCAAAGGATCAGAAGATGAGAAGATAGCTGCTGCTACTATACTTTGCGGAGCCTCTCTAATTCATGGTTGGAATATACAGGTAACGAGGTCAAGCTTACTGAACTTAACATATTTTAGTTGATTATTGGAATGATGTTGCACAAAGAACTCTATTTCAAATTTTATGGTTTTGATTTTTGTTTTTCACCAAAACACCATAATGTTCTAATAGCTCATGATGTTTTCAGGAACACACTGTTTACTTCATAACAAGACTACTCTCTCCACCAGCTCCTGCCGATTATTCTGGAAGCGACAGCCACTTGATAAGTTATGCTCCAATGCTGAATGTTCTCCTTGTCGCAATAGCACCTGTTGACTGTGTTCAGATTTTCTCCCTACATGGCTTGGTATGTCAAGCTTTTACTATCTCGGATTGTAGAGATCAAATGTTTCTTCAGTGGTGTGAATCGTTTTCCTACCTAAGCTTTGAAACTTTCTTAGTGCTTATCTATTCTTAGTTTGCGTGTGATATTTAAACCAACATGAAGTTCAGTTACTGAAATGAGTCATCTCATGCGCATCTGCATTTTGCACAATTGTGTTGCTCTAGTTGTGTCGCTTGACTCATTAAATTTATAGTGATTAGGGCCAGAAAGAATCTTGTGAGGATGTAGAATTCATAAAAGGCCAATAATGTGATCCTATTATAGCAATGATAGGTAAGAAATCTGATAGCCGAACCCAAACAGTTGAGACAAGGGAACTCCATACGTTTAGTCTGAATAAAGCAAAAACCCAATGAGAAAAAACTAATAGAACAGAAAAAACTGGTTGCCATTCCGGTAAACAACTGGAAGAAGCTTTTTCTATCGACATATGAACATTTTACAAGAACCTGTATTGTGATAATCATTGGTGTTTTCAACTGATACGATCTTCCCCAAAACAAGGAACTTGGCGAGTAACATGTGGCATTTCCCCGGGGTACTTCTAGTTCCAGCAAAGCACATGGTGCCAAGTTTTTTGGGTGGACATGATGAATCACATTTTTCGGATAGTTAGGAGGCATGGGGTGACCCACACAGTGTTTATTGTGGTCATTCATGGGCAGGTAGTGCCATGTAGGCAATGTCACATGGTACTCCAAGAGTACCTATTTATTTTGAAGGAACGTGAGTTGATAGATAGGGCCGTCATTGAGTCTTTTGTGCCGATTACTGACTGATGTGCAATTTTTTACCTTGTTTCTCAGGTTCCGCAACTGGCAGGCTCATTGATGCCAATCTGTGAGGTATTTGGATCATGTGTGCCCAACATTTCATGGACTCTTCCAACAGGAGAAGAGATCTCTGTGCATGCCGTGTTTTCAAACGCATTTGCGCTGCTTCTAAAGCTATGGCGGTTTAATCACCCACCTCTAGAATATGGAGTGGGAGACGTACCCCCAGTTGGTTCCCAACTAACTCCTGAGTACCTCCTATTGCTACGAAACTCGCACCTAATGTCTTCCGGAAACATCCTTAGTAACCGGTGTAAAAGGAGACTCTCATGTGTTGCAAGTTCATCATCTCCTAAACACGTATTTGTGGATTCATTTCCAAAACTAAAAGTATGGTACCGACAGCACCAGGCATGTATAGCCTCACCCCTCTCTGGTCTTGTTCATGGGACCCCTGTTCATCAGATTGTTGATGCCCTTCTTAACATGATGTTTAGAAAGATTAGTAGAGCACCTCAGTCTTTGACTTCTCAAGCATCTGGAAGTAGTAGTTCATCAGGACCTGGTAGTGAAGATACATGTGCGAGACCTAAATTACCCGCTTGGGATGTTCTTGAAGCGGTTCCTTTCGTGGTCGACGCTGCTCTAACTGCATGTGCCCATGGAAGACTTTCTCCTCGCGAACTATGTACAGGTTAAGCTTGCTTGCTTGTTCAATTCTTTATTTGCATTTACAATTTGAGAATGCACATTTACATGAAGAGAAGTGCAAATTTCAAAACTTTTATGGACTAACTCATTCTGGACATCTACGGATCTACCCTTCAGAGGGCATTTGAAAAATCAAAGACGCATGGGATACTTCTAATAAGGTGCCATGTCGTTGGCAGACTCTGACACTTGTGAAGAAATATTTGGTTGCATCTGTTGGTTGTGCCTTTTTGTTTTTGATCTGCATTGGTTGTGCCTATTGCTAGCTGATAAATCTTTGCAGAACTTGACATAATACAATTAGCGCACACATTTGTGGATTAATCATACCCATCTTATATATATATATATATATATATATATATATATATATATATATATATATATATATATATATATATATCGGAACGGTTCAATGGACACCCTAAAAAAACACCCAAAAAAACACCCCTAATCTCATTCTCATAGTTCCCGATCAAATTTTTATGATCCGAACCGTTCAATGTGTGCAGAATGTGATTTTAAGGGTGGCTGCGAGAAATTAGCAAAAAAAATGACCGGGACAGGTTTGATTTAAGCAGTTTTTATTTGAACCGTTCAATAAAAAACCGTTCGAAACTGTTCGGATCAAGCCCTTCCCGGTCATTTTTTTTGCTGATTTTTTGGGGGTACCCTTAAAATCACGTTCTGATCACATTGAGCGGCTCGGATCATCAAAATTTGATCGGGAGCTATGAGGTGTTTTTTTAGGTGTTTTTTTAGGTGTCCCCGGAACCGCCCCGTATATATATATATATATATATATAGAGGAATTTTCAAGTGAGGGATCCCTCATTTTTTTTAAAATGAGGGACTTTCATTTCCGATCAAATTTTAAAAATCCGAGCCGCTCAATGTGTGCAGAACGTGATTTTAAGGGTGTCCTCAAAAAATCAGCAAAAAAAATGACCGGGAAGGGCTTCATCCGAGCAGTTTTTTTTGAACCGTTCAATGAAAACTGCTCGGATGAAGCCCTTCCCAGTCATTTTTTTTGCTGATTTCTCGCGGGGAACCTTAAAATCACGTTCTGATCACTTTGAGCGGCTCGGATCATCGAAATTCAATCGGGAATCGGAGTCCCTCATTTTTAAAAAATGAGGGATCCCTCACCGGAACCTAACTCTATATATATATATATATATTGTCTTGGATAGAGTTTAAGAAAATAACTTTAGTGCCAACTATTGTAATTAGATACCTCAATGATGGATCGCATTCCTTTAGGTTATTCAATTTTAGGAGCCCTGAAAGCCTGAAACTCCCAATTTGTGAGCACAGTATTTCTGCTAAAATAGTAATTAGTAAGCCATTCTGTTTATTCTATAATAAAACATGATGCAGAAATAATTTGTTTGTATACTGAAATGATATGATGTAATATATTTGTCATTTTAAACAGAAAAATTTATTGTTGTCATGATGTTTGCCTTCTTGCTTGTACCTTTTTTCAGTAGATACTTCTTCATCACTTTTATTCTAGAGATCCTCTAAATATGTGAATCTACTTTGGGGATTCAATTAGACAGTACAAAGTTTGCCGTCATGAGTCCCTATGACACCCAGCTTTGAGAAATCAGTTGCTCTTTATTGTTGCTTCAGGTCAAAGAAACACTAACTCCTAGGTCACCTTATCACCTAATGCTATTCTACTTTATTGCAGGGCTTAAAGATTTGGCCGATTTTCTCCCTGCATCTTTGGCAACAATTGTAAGTTACTTCTCTGCAGAAGTAACTCGGGGAATCTGGAAACCAGTTTTTATGAATGGAACAGATTGGCCAAGCCCAGCAGCAAATCTGTCTAATGTTGAAGAACAGATCAAAAGAATCCTAGCTGCCACTGGGGTTGATGTTCCGAGTCTTGTCGCAGGTTTAACTCCTTTCCCTGGCAACTATTATATGCATATGTTTTTCAGAACATAATTATGGTTGACAGAACTAATTGACCAAAAAGAGAAAATCACCCCCATGTTCTGTTATACATGACAGGCTACAAGCAATGGAAAGACCATAAAAACATTTACACCTCACTGCTATCCATAATATCCCCAATTGTGGAATCATATTTTGGCACTTAATTGGTGCTTGGAAGCTAGACAGAGTTGTGACGCGACAACACATAAAAGTAAAAAATATAGGAAACAGACGCGCTAAAGATTCAAATTTTATATCAACATTATGTCAGATATAAGTTCAATGATTGATGCCTGTCGTGCATGTAAATATTTTGTTTAAGATAAGAAAATGTAACAGAACACTGCTTACTAAAATCCAGAGGAGAAAATGCAAAAATTTACATCATTTCTCTTTTATCATTCGATTGTACGTTAATTTGTAATTTGTCTCTTGCGTATCTAAACGATAGATGTATTCTCCAAGTGTACGAAGTGTATTCTACTTTAGGAAAATTCAAAAAATAGGAGGATACAAATAGACGTGCCCCAGCATGCATCTAGAAGTGTCCAATGATAGTCGTTTTATCATCATCATTAAGGATGCTGGTTTAATTGGAGGCTATCATTTTCTAAAATAGTTCTTCATCTAATGGCAAAATTTCTTCTTTCTTTCAGGGGGGAGCTTTCCAGCGACACTTCCACTGCCTTTGGCTGCCTTTGTGAGCCTCACTATAACCTACAAACTCGACAAAGCCTCGCAGCGTTTTCTCAATCTGGCCGGTCCTGCCTTGGAGTCCCTTGCAGCTGGTTGCCCGTGGCCATGCATGCCAATCGTGGCTTCCTTATGGACACAAAAGGCGAAACGCTGGAGCGACTTCCTTGTTTTCTCTGCCTCACGCACTGTATTCCTCCACAACAATGATGCAGTGGTTCAACTCCTCAAAAGCTGCTTTACTTCGACACTTGGCCTGAATGTGACCCATATATCAAGCAATGGAGGTGTCGGTCCCCTTCTTGGCCATGGATTCGGATCCCACTTTTGCGGTGGGATTTCTCCTGTTGCCCCAGGGATATTGTATCTCCGCGTCTACCGAGCCCTAAGGGATATAATGTTCTTAAGGGAAGAGATTATTTCTCTCTTGATGCAATGCGTGAGAGACGTAGCATTTAGTGTGCTATCAAAAGAGGGATTGGAAAAGCTGAAGAAAGCCAAAAGCGGGACGAGATACGGGCAAATTTCACTTGCTACGGCAATAACTAAGGTGAAACTTGCTGCTTCACTTGGGGCCTCTTTGGTGTGGCTATCCGGTGGATCGGCACTACTTCAGTCGTTGATCCAAGAAACTCTTCCTTCTTGGTTTATATCTGTTCACAGGTGCGAACAAGAAGCAGCCTCAGGGGGAGTGGTTGCAATGCTGGGGGGCTATGCACTGGCTTACTTTGCCGTGCTTTCTATTGCTTTAGCTTGGGGAGTCGACTCGTCCTCGTCAGCATTGCAGCGGCGTCCGAAAATCCTTGGAGCCCACCTGAAGTTTCTAGCGAGTGCTCTAGATGGAAAGACTTCGCTTGGTTGCAATTGGGCCACTTGGCGCGCTTATGTGTCTGGGTTTCTTAGCCTCATGGTAGCTTGCACCCCTACTTGGGTGGTGGAAGTGGATGTGGTCGTGTTGCAGAGACTGAGCAAAGGGCTGAGGCAGTGGAATGAGGACGAGCTTGCGTTTGCTTTGCTGGCAGTTGGAGGAGTTGGCACCATGGGTGTAGCGGCTGAACTGATCATTGAAAGTGAAATATAGCTATTTTCTTTTGTCCAAAATTTTGTAGGTTTGTGGTTGAAATGTAGTTGTACATGGTTTTCTATGTAGGCTTGTCAGTGCAGAATGAAGGTTTGGAGGAAAAAATTCTACAATTTATAAGAAATTGCAAGCTTTGTACAGAGTGACTGATTTTCTGTTTATTAAAATGCAGCATTTGGGTATTGAGATTGTTTGGGTGCTTTAACCTAGCTAAATCAATCCCCATTCTTGAACCCTATGGGCCTTTGGTTTCTACATGAAAACAAAATGGTATCTTATCATAGATGCCTACCCTGAAAGGGCAGTGGTTTGAACCTTCATAGGACAGAAGTTCCATCTGATGATATTTTAAGACTTCTAACTTCAATGCCATTCTATTTCTCAAGAAAATGCTTCAAGTGTTTTGTCAAGTATTCTATGAAAATTTTGGACTTTGTACAGGAAAATGGTGCCAAGATTTCCATAAGTCTTCATTTGCTTGATATTTATTGCAAAATGCAAAATACTTAGGACCTACAATACATTGCATACAATAATCATTCTGAAAAACTAAACATTCAATAAGGTTAGGGCGAAAATTCTAACTTACAGCAAACCATCCCAAGGTCAAATGACACCACTGTAACCCGGTGCCCTAGCCATTTGCTGGCTTTTCATTGCCCTCCTCACTAAAAATGCATCTTCCCACCTCCCTGCATCTGCATAAATATTGGACAGAAGAACTCTACTCCCACCATGAGATGGTTCAACACCAGCCAAACTCTCTGCAGCCCATTCCCCTACTTCGACATTACCATGAGTTCTACATGCTGCCAACAATGAGCCCCATATCATGACATCCGCCTTCATAGGCATACCCCTAATTAGTTTCTCAGCTTCTGCTAATCTCCCTGCTTTTCCCAAAAGATCCACCATACAACCGTAGTGCTTGATGTTTGGATCCACACCATATAAGGTCTTCATACTGTTAAAATGCTGCTCCCCTAAGGCCACCAACCCAGAATGGCAACATGCGCACAATACTCCAATGAATGTGATTGCGCTTGGTTTAATGTTCCGTTTCTGCAAATCAGAATACATTTGAAGAGACAACTGTGCGTGTCCATGCATGGCCAACCCGCATATAATCGCATTCCATGGTGAAACGGAGCAAGTCTTGTCTTTGATTTGATGGAACACATGTAAGGCAGTCTCGATGCTCCCACACTTGGCATACATGTCAATTATTGCTGCTAAGAGATTGTCATTAAGAGGTATTGAGTTGTGGCATATATATTCATGGGCTTGTCTTCCCTCTTTCAATATGCCTAGAGTAGCAATTGCAGAGAGGACACTCACCATTGTGATTTCATTTGGTTTGACACCGCAAGATACCATTTCGTGAAATAGTTCTACAGCCATATTAGGTTGCTCACTCTGTGAATAACCAGAAATCATGGAGCTCCAGGAAATAACATCTCTTTCAGGGATCTCGTTGAACAATTGTCTAGCTAGTTCAATCTTCCCATTTCTCATGAGTCCAGCAACGAGTGCATTCCAAGATGCAACATGGTCCTTACTACCCAATTCAAATTGCAACTGAGCAGCGCAGATTTTGTGGCAAGCAGCATAAAAATGGATGATCGTTGCTTGTATAAAGTCAAAGCAGTCAAAGCCTGTCTTTATAGTTGCACTGTGAAACTGCTTGCCCTCGTGAAATGCCATCAACTGCCCACAAGCCGAAACCATGTTCACAACCATAACTTCATTCGGACCCAAACCACTATGCAGCATTGCGCGATACATAGTAAAAGCTTCAGCTAATCTTCCTACTTGTGCATAACCATCAACAATCGTACCCCAAGCAACCACATCTTTAGTAGGCATTCTCTCAAAGACATCTCTAGCCAAATCAAGATGTCCTGCCTTTGAATACCCATTAAGCATTACATTCTGTGAAACCATATTCGGTTCAGGCATCTCATCAAACAAAGTTTTCGCATCACTCAAACATGAATTCACACAATACATATGCACCAAGTTAGTCGAAACTAGAACAAACACTTCAAGCCCGATTTTCTTCATCAATGCATGAAGCAACCGACAGTCCCGAATCCCACCCAAATGACAGCATGCGGATATCACACTCGACATCGTCACCTCGTTAGGCATCACACCCTCTACCCACATATCCTTGAAAACATCAACGGCCTCATTCCAACAACCATTTTGTACAAAACCCAAAATCATACTCGTGTAAGAAACACAACCTTTCTTGGGCATTACATCAAACAGTTCGCGGGCATCTCCCAACCGGCCAAACCTGACATACCCGCCTATCATTATATTACAGGATACTGAATCCAACCCAGACCCAGTATCAAACAACGATTTTGCTTCACCAATGCACCCACATTTCGCGTACATGTTAATCAAACTGTTTCGTACAAAAACGTTAGATTCAAGGCCGGATTTCAAGACAAGGCTGTGAATTTGTTGGCCATGGGAGATGGCCAAGAGGGATGAACAAGATTTTAATGCGGACACAATAGAGAGCTCGTAATTGAGTGGGTTGTGAGGATTTTGACCGTTGAGGAATGCAGTGAGGTGGTTTGCAGGGTGTGGAGGAGGAAAGGGTGGAGTTTGGGCAGTGTAAGTGGAGACCCATTTGAGGTTTGGGTGTGAGAAGTGAAGGAATGGTTTTCTGGGTCTGAGAGCAATGTTCATGAGACGAGATCATGCGGATTTGGAGGCGAGATTTTGGGTGTAAATAGGGTTTTGGTTAAAGAGGAGATTTCTAACGAACTCCAACCAGAAAGATTACTTCACTATTCTTTTTATTTTTGTGCTGTTTTGATTACTTTTCTTTGAGGAAATTAAAAGTTTGGCCAGGGTTTTACACTGCGATATTAGAAAACGTAACGATATCGGTGATAAAGATCATATAGCGAATCGTATCGGTTTGTATTAGCATATAGTAAATAATAATATCGGAGATTCGAAATCCCGCTATGCAACGGCAGGTATGACGGTATTATACGGCATTTATTAAAAACCCTGGACTTGGGTAATGAAAACGATTTGGCCAATGAAACCTGGACTTGGCTAATGTAATCCTTTATTTAACGCATTCATGAGAATTTTGGAGGGGGAGATTTGGGGTGTAAATGGGGTTTTGGTTAAAGAGAAGATTTTTAACGAACTACTACCAGAATGATTACTGTTCTTTGAGGAAGTTCCTAGTAGTTTGTTTGAAATGGAACTTGGCTTCAAAACTTTCGTTCCACTTCACTCTTCAGAAGAATTTTGCCCTTCGCGCTATAGGCTTCTATATTGCTTCGTGTGAAATAAAGATATAAGATTTTAAAAAATTGGGGACCTTGTAGTGTAGTGATGCACTACAAAGGTCTAATGCGGTATCGGAGCCATCCATTCGGCAATCAATCATTTCGATTTCATATTGACCATGGAGATTTCACCAATAAAAGAAAATTTTGGATTAAGAGTCTGTGTGTGTGGAGCCAATTATTTTTAGATTGGGAATTGTAAATTTTAGTTTTGGATTGTGATCAGATTTGGGGAACCGTTTAAATTTTTATTTTTATTTTTTACAAGAGAGAACCGTTTGAATATTATGTGTTGAATAGTACTGTTGAGGGTATAATGAGAATCCAAAAAAAGATCATCTGAAGGAGATTTTTGAATTTCGTATTCTCCAATTTATTTTTTATAATGAATATTTCCAACGAATGGCCTAACACCCAAAAGCGAAAAATTAAATTTGCATAATCAATTATTTGATTCTGGTTCTTTCGACTGGTGTTCAAGTTCAATTCCAAATAGTCAAATCAGATGAAAAAAGTCTAGCAGGACTCCTGATATCCCAATTCCCAAACATCTCAAAAATAATGTTCTAGGGACAAATAACCGGAAATCGTAAGAGCATCTGCACCAGTATCTTTAAATTTTAGACCGAATTAGAGAGCAAAAAACTACTTTATTACTTTAGCTACTCACTTTTAAAATTTCTACTGCATCACTCTATATTAAAACTATCTCATTAAAAATATTATTTTTATATTTCAATCACACCCCAGTACTATAGGAACAAACCGAAAAAAAAAGGGGAAAATACTCTTTAACATATGAACAGTGGCACGTTAAAGAACACGAGGTACTATTCCATTTTCAAATGTTGGCAAGGGAGAAGCGAGTCTGGTGCCGGGCATTTTTTGGAGTTTTGCTCGCCACCGTGGCGAAAAGAAGAGAATAACGAGTTTAGTGTGGATGCTCTAATCCCTTTAAATTCAAAGAAACAATATTGACCTATGCGTAATCAGAAACGCCCAAAACACCCTGAAATAGCCCATAAATGAGAACTTGTTTTCTGACAGTACAGTTTCTGATTAGATCAGTTTGTTTGAATTGTTATTATACCAAATAAAATCAACGCAGTTTCGGGCATTTTCAAAGACTTTGCATCCCACCCTAAACTCCACCAGTGCATGATTAACTACTTCGTCATTGCTGCTTCCCAACCATCACAAGGATAAAATGAAGAGTAACCTCAAGCGGTAAGAGAGGCAACAGATTGGTGCCTAACAAACAAAAGTCTCTAGTTTGACTCCTACTAAAAGTAAGATCGTTTCGGGGCACCTTCCGCAAGTGAAAACTTGTGCAAAATACCTGTGTAAGGGGAGTCCCTAAGTTTGCATTTCGTGGAATCGGTCCCGATCAAAGAAAATGTTAAAATACCCGCACCAGTGATGTCAATCCATTGCCTAGCATCATTAAACAAGCCTTGTGCATATGAAAGCAGAAAACAATAAACAACTTTGTAATTCATATAATTTATTGGCATCTATAATCTGGTATCCACCCAGGAAAGAGAATCTCCTATGACAGAATGTGCATACAAGGGCAATTGTTTAAGACACGAAGATCAAATGAATCTTCCTAAATTTGCACGAGTTTCCTGGAAGAAAGAACGTCCACAAATTGAAAGGTTGTAAATGATATAATAGTAAAAGGAGAAACATAAGTACGTGGTCCCTGCTGATGGAGCCATCATGAACAATCAGCGATAGTCTCCTCCTCCATTTAGAGCCAGGCCCCTGTGAAAAAGAGTGCACTCGGTGTGTGAAAATCCTGGAAGAGAGCATATCAACATGGTGCATATGGAGGATTGATAGTTTCTGAATTATTTTTTAAACGGCGATAGTTTCTGAAATTTATATATAGGACCCACAAAGAAATTCAACAAGTACAGCAATAACATGTATGCGTTGGCTAGACAATTCTCCATTCCAACAATTACCTAAATGAGCAGAACACACCGTTTGGATTAAGGAGGGATGCGCTAACTGACAAGTCTTATAAGAGCAATAAACACTACAACCTTTTTCCTTCAACTTCAACTAAAGAGGAGCCACAATGATAAATACAATTCACAAGTTCCAAGAGCAGTGTCTCTCTTTTCAAACAGACCAGCAGGTTATGTATCAAACTTGTCATCAAAACTACATCTCCAAAACAAAACCAACGGCAACTTGTGGGCTCACACCTCCATCCAAGTACGTTTTCCTAAGAAGCATGGAAACTTCCAGGAAGTATCCAAACTCCCCTAAGGTTGAAACACTGTTGAACATGCACCTCACACATCTTAGTATAGTCATGTATCAAACTTGTCATCAAACTACATCTCCAAAACAAAACCAACGGCAACTTGTGGGCTCACACCTCCATCCAAGTACGTTTTCCTAAGAAGCATGGAAACTTCCAGGAAGTATCCAAACTCCCCTGAGGTTGAAACACTGTTGAACATGCACCTCACACATCTTAGTATGGTCAAGTATCAAACTTGTCATCAAAACTACATCTCCAAAACAAAACCAACGGCAACTTGTGGGCTCACACCTCCATCCAAGTACGTTTTCCAGGAAGTATCCAAACTCCCTTAAGGTTGAAACATTGTTGAACATGCACCTCACACATCTTAGTATAGTCATAACTTAAACATCTGAAGCACCCGAGAAGCAGAAATCCAGTAAGGTAGTTTGCTGGTGCCAAATGCTGACACTCATCGGACACTTCCCAATATGTCAGAAGCTTGTTGAAATAGGTCCTATTACTTATTTCTTCTATTTCTTTATGCCAGACACAGTGAGGACACTTGAGGGAATGTTTGTCCATCACTGGTAGACACATGAAACAAATTACAAGTTCTAAAAAAAAAAACCCATAAATCCAATCATGGAAATTAGAACACTTTACTTTCACGCCTATTATCCCTTCTCTGTTCCCAGTTCTTATAGTCTTGTGAATTTAAATCTTAATACTCCTAGAACTTCAGATTTGTCGATGAAAAAAATTTTAGAAGTTAGTACTGGGTTATTCCTTTCATATTTCTTTTATAGTATGTATGTATCCCGTATCCATATGCGTATCCGTGCTTCTTAGCCAAACACCTAACTTGCAAATATCCAAGACACCACTCAAAGCACACCAATTATAGTATGTAGTATACATGAAAATGATTTCTTACTATTTGTACCCCATATCCGTATCCGTGCTTCTTAGCCAAACGCGTAACTTGCAACTATCCAAGACACCACTCAAAGCACGCAAATGATCCGCGTACACATTACCCAATTATTTCAGAGCCCATATTACCATATACCGAAGTGTCTTCACTACTCATACATATGCCATTTCTTTCCTATGTCCTTCACATTTTATAACTTCACCACAGAAATGTGCATCCATCCTTTCCCTTTCGTGTCCTAGGGGAAATTGACATTATCAGCCAAAATTGCCGGTGGAACTCAATTAAGTCAAGCTACAAAACACCAAGACTTTGTAACAGAAAAGATACATGCCAACCAATTGTGATTGGACCTAACCTAAACCAGTCAATGCTTGGATCCAAAGTGTCATAAGGCCAAAAATGAAGTGAAACCGAAAAAGAGAAAAAGGAATCAGGATTGGTTCAAGATTTTATTCGTCAAACGTACTTATCAAATTCAGATTCAAGTCATTTATCATAATTCTATTTTTGACTTGGATTAACATCTTTAAAAGTTGTACTCCCCCCGTCCCTTGGTGTCAGTCACCTATTCCATTTTGGGATGTCCCAAAATATTCGTCCTCTTTAAAAAGTCAAGCTAAAAATATCTGAATTTTCAAAGACTAACCCTAAAAAAATGATTAAAGGTATTCTTCAAAGAGATAATCAGAGCATGTCTCCAAAAAGTGGGAACGCCCAAAAGGGACCAACAGTAAGAGATGAAAGGAGTAAACCATAAGACATATACCTACAAGAAACGCAAGGAGTAGGTGTTAAGAACATACCGTTTAAATAATTAAGCAAACCACAAGGTATCCCCTTCAAACAAAAATACAAATTATAGAGAACCATAAAAAAAACACCACGCAGTGCCTCCTACAGAATGCAATGCCTCACATCAACTGTAATACATCATCTGAATTTGATCATGCTCGACAGGGCAAAAAAATCTTCTTTAATTCTGGAGTTCTATAGCCCCTATGTTTGCTCAACCATCAACCTTTCATATGAAACATTTGTACTACGCGAATAACTAATGAACTTATACTCTCCCCATTAATAGAGAAAGACCTAAGATTTCATGGACTTAATGTGCACAAGGTGATAAGGGCAATATATCCAATTGACACTTCCACAACCCATCCTTCAACAGTAACAAAATCTAGTTCAAGTCCCTTGTGAGTAGCCTTAAAATAGTAGGCTTATTCCAAACCTTCAAGAAGTCAATGACTATGATGTTCAATTGCAACATCCTCATGTGTTTTCCCCATGTTCGGAATGAAAATGATGATCAATTTGAGCTCCAAGTCAAAAACCACCGATTGGGATAATTTTTTATTGATCACGTCGTGGGCATACAAAACCGGAGAGCAATCAAAACTAAGTATTGAGTTGGGTTCAGCGTGAGGCTCAGAAGCATCAGGAATCGATTCGGAGTTACAAGCTATATATCAAAGTTAGCAAAATAATACTTGTAAAAGAAGCGAATAGGTAAATTAGAAAGAATTCCACTTCATGATTTGGTTTAGGAGTTCTTGCATAGTTGCATGTACCCAAGTAAAACTGCTACTAAATGACAAGACAGCAAAACACACAACCATTGATACGGAGTAAACCTTTTGAGCTAAAATACCAAAAGAGACATGCACAAATCCCAAAAAATAAAAACAACTCAAGTGACTGATTCCTGCTCAGATTGACCAATATTAGATACCGTACTCTGCAAAGTGCACCAGAGGTCAATTATGTTATTGTGGGTTGTTTATCTAGGAAATGCTTCCCTAGTAATTCAAGATTGCGTACAAATCCAATACCTAAAGATTTAAATCCAGCATTAATCATAACCAATCATATAACCATGAAAACAGAATAACCAGTAAACTAATGATGTTTACCAAACCTATTACTATTATCTAACTTGA
Source organism: Rhododendron ovatum (assembly GCA_019656835.1). Lineage (NCBI taxonomy): Eukaryota > Viridiplantae > Streptophyta > Magnoliopsida > Ericales > Ericaceae > Rhododendron > Rhododendron ovatum. The sequence goes on along the minus strand of CM033796.1, from coordinate 42,240,008 downwards.
AAATCAATCAGGTCTCGTGCCTCAGTGTGAAATTGCAGGAAAATTACTTCTCATAAAAGTTGAGCTAGATAAACGACAAAAAGTATTTGGTTTACAATAGAAAATAAAAATCTACCACAATATTAAGTGACTTTAGCTGTTCTTAAACGCATTAATAACAAGTAAAAACCACTACACTATTAACACTTGGGGCCAACGTGCATATTACTTAGTTCTTGGAGTTAACAACCAAAAGGTTAAAAACAAAACCCAGAACAGAAAACTAAACCAGTATAGACATGTGTTAACCGTCCTCTTCGAATTCAGATTTGAGATATTAGCTCTTTTAGGTTGTTATTGTATCTCCCTGGTATGCCTCTTTTATTGATATGAATCCCTTTTTTTTATACAAATTGTTTACTCATAAAAAAAATTAATGAATTAGTGGTTTCTGCTCAGATTTACCATATCTGACACCTCACTCTGCAACAAAGGTCCAGAACTTGTTGAGGAAAACCATTATGGGGCAACCTAGTCATCAAAAACTAGAAAGAAAAAACTCGTTACTCACAATAGCTTTCCTAGTTGCATAAATGAAGGCTAGACCTCCAAATGCTTCCCTGGTGAGTCATGAGCCCATAGATATTCGAAAATTCCACTAAATCAAGATATGATTTGGTTCCAGTATCAATCATATGACAACCGATCACATAGAAGTACAAAACTACATAAGAAAATATGAGGTTGAATATGCTCAATCTGCTATAAACTTAACGGGTAGCATCAAACCCCCTACATGATTACAGAAATCAATTCATCTCAATGATTAGTAAAATCTATACTCGACCATTCATTAATCAGGGGTGGACTGACATTGGGTCTAGGAGCAACCCCACCCCAAACACACAAACTGCATACTATATTACTCCGACATATCACGTATGCGAAAATTTCTCATTTACCCTCCTACAAAAGTACAAAAACATTACCCTTACTAAATCATGTCAGACCATCTTAATGCTTGCAATTTTCCAAAAGTGAAACTGCAATGTACTCCTTTGGAATACGAGTTCCCACAAAATCCCTTTCTTATGTTTCAAACAATCTAATATACCATCCCCTCCTCTCTCCCATTTTCCTCTTTATCCGTAAGTAAACCTATCACGGAAACAAGCATATATTCCAAGTACTCCAGTTCTCAACCTTCATGTGATCCACGACATGAGCAGAGCATAAAATCATAAGAGGGAAGGGGGCCTTTGGGAGCCCCATTACTTGATTAAAAATTATGCATTTTCCAATCGTGGGGGATTGGGAGCTAATTACAAAATCCATTTTGTTGAAATGCATTTCAAAAACTAAACTGGAAAATGCAGAATCCAAAAATCACAGAGCTTTTTGGATTCTGATTATACTTTCACTCACAAAACCCTTTTGTAAAGTCTATTATGCACATATTATTCAAATACTTCTACAGATTATTACAATATAGTTCAAAAATTGATAATCTACAATCCAGAATCTAAAAAATTATTTGGCTCTCAAATACCTCCTAAAAAGGTCATATTTTTAACGTAACTCATATAGAAAGAGCTACGCAATCAAATTCAATAGATGAAACCAAATTGCAAGGAATCAAAATTCCAAGGAACAAAATCGAGCAACTCGTCATCAAAGAGCTTAGAGCAGTCAAAATTACAACGTAACCCATCATGAAAGAGCTTTTTTTTTTTTTCTAATAACTTAGGTGTCCGGGCTCAGACTAATCTTGGGAACAATCCCACCATCCCCTAGCAACTAGGACCAATTCCACCGTTCACTAGAAACTAATCGTGAAACAGCTCGGGCCAGCTTACGCGTACCCCAACTAATCTTGGGACCAATCCCACTGTCCACTGGCAACTAATAGCGATAAAAAAAAGAAATTTGCAAGGAATAAAATCAAGGAACTCACTTCTTGTGCTTCCGCCCGCGTTTCGTGCCCCACCCCTCGAGCTTCGCGATTGGGCACCCGCACTTGGCCCGGAACAGCAGCACGGCCCGCCCGTTGGGCGGCGCCATCTTCCTCAGCTCAGCCCTCAGGCACTCATAATCCGGGTTCCCCTCACTCCCCCCCTTCCACGGCAGTTCGTCGATCTCCCTCACCGCCCTCGACCCCCCGGCCGACGATCTCAAACACTCCTCCGTCTGCAACTGCAGGTCAAACTCCATCGCCTTTTTAAGCCCTTTGCACCTGGGGTTTTGGCACTTTCTGGATCGAAACCCGCAGCAGATCTCGAAGGAGAGGATGGAGGCGACGAAGAAGAGGGAGAAGCCGAGGAAGTAGAGGACGGAGGGGGAGGAGAGAGAGAGGGAGGGGAGTGGGGGGAGGAGAGAGAGGGAGTGGAAGATGTAGGAGAAGTAGGAGGTGAGGAGGAAGGTGCCGGAGAAGAGGACGAGGACGAGGATGAGGAGGTCTAGGGTTAGGAACGGGGAGTGTTGATTGCATAGGGAGGGGGAGGAGTAATTAGGGTTAGGGTTTGATGAGGGGTTGGAGGGTTTTTTGTGGGTGGGGGAGGGGGTGGGTTTGGAGAGAGAGAGGGAGGAGGAGGAGGAGGAGGAGGAGGAGGGAGGGGACATCGCGGTGGTGGCGGTGAGGGAGGAGAGAAGGTGGAGAGGGTGAAGGCGCATGTTAGTGAGGGTGTGGGGTTTGGGGTGTTAAGGGAGGGTTGGAGTATTAAAAGGGAGGTTAAAAAATTGAAGGGTTGGGGTTTCAGGTGTAAACTTGGGGAGGGAAGAGGAGATGGGGTGTGCACGTTAGCCACATGAAAGATGGTAATGGCGTATGTTAGTCATTTTCTTTAAGTATTTTTAAAGTGTCTTGGCCACCTCATATATACTCTCCTTCCGTTTCAAAATCTTTAGATTTTTTCGATATTGGCATCGTTCTTAAACTCTTATATCTTCAAATTATGAATCTCAAAAAATATACAATATGAATCTTATTTGATAATTTTTTATTAGATCTATAATACAAATTTTTCAAAATTATAAAAAATATCATAAATTTGGAGATATAAGAATTTAAAGAACAATGCATATATCAAAAAAGTCCAAAGATTTTGCGACAGATGGAGTACATCGATGAGGGTGAGGGGCATTCCGCTTTCTTTTTAAAAAGAATGTAATTTCAAACTTAAATATAATAAAAAAATAATAATTTTTAATTTTTTTTGCACAAAGAGATCTATCAAACAAAATCCACATTAGTATAAAAATTATTTATGTAAACACATGATTTTTAAATTTAAAATTTCCTTCCTTTTCTAAAAGTTCTTTTTAGAGGAAACTGAAAAGACATCGCCTTTAAAAAGTTTTCTTATAGCTTAAAGACTTTAGAAAAGTTGTTCGCTAAATGAACATTTAGTTGGTGTAAAAGTTCGGGGCCACGATTTCTAAATGAACATTTAGTTGGTGTAAAAGTTTGGGGCCACGATGCAAAATTTTGCGGTCTCGATGTCAAAGTTCGTGGCCAAGACGTAAAAGTTCACGGCCACGATGCAATAGTTTGCAATCACGATGTAAAAGTTTACGGCCACAGCGTAAAAGTTCGCGGCCACAATGCAATAGTTTGCGGTCACGACATAAAAGTTTACGACCAATACGTAAAAGTTCGCGGTCACGATACAATAGTTTGCAACCATGATGCAATATTTTGCGGCCACGATAGTTCGCAGCCATGATTCAATAGTTTGCGGTCAGGATTAAAAGTTCGCGGCCACGATTTCAAAGCGCGGCCATGATGCAATAGTTTGCGTTCACAACATAAAAATTCGCGACCACGATGCAATAATTTGCGGTCACGAATACAATATCAAAGTTTGTACTTACGATGCAAAAGTTTGAGCTATGATGCAAAAGTTGGCGGCTAGAATAACTGTTAAGGTAAAACTTGAAAAATCTGTTGCAGTACTCTATATAAGATTAGATTATTATTCTTCATAATGGAAGTGAGGTAAAGTACACATTTGATGACAAAATTTCGAAGCATATGAAAGGAGATGCTTGAAAGAGAGGTCTTCAAACGAGACTAGCTACTTTGTCGAAGGATGCTATCGCTCTTCAAATTTAAGGGTGAGATAATACTTGAGAAAATTTATTAAAGTATGCAAAATATAGTACTAAATCTTAAATTTCTTTTTAAGTCTTCGGTGTTTAAAAAGTCTTTTTACGATGCCCCTAGACTAGTGTTCCAATAAAATTTGTCCTTCAAATAATTATTTATCCTTCATATAGTTTTCATGTTCAAATTTGAAGATTATGCTTAAGATGCTTTGTCGTTCAAAGTTCGGATACCCTCTCTCTCTTGGAGGGACCGTAGCGATTTTAAAACTTATTTCATCCCGAGCTTGAAAATTCGACCTAGTTTAGGTAGTAAGGCTTGACGTGTAGAATCTCTAAAAAAATGTTAAAAGGTTGACATCTATAACTTAGTGACAAAATTAAATTGTTCTTGAAGAAAGTGAATAACCAATAGTATGATTCAAGACAAAACTTAATAAATATCATTCGATTATGTTGTTACTGGTATCCAATCGACTTTGATTTTTATGCAAGGAGATATTCTATCTGTCGAGCTCTACAACATAAATAGTTTTTTTTTTTGGTAAGCTACAACATAAATAAATATTTCAAACTCTACAACATAAATAGTTTGAATCAATATTTCAAAGTTTACATGAATCCCATCTGTACTGAAAAAAAATCTTCAAATGGCTAATCTTTTCTCCTTTTACGGTGAATTATTCCCTGTCCGTATTTCATGATAATAACGTCCAGCGTGTCCTTCACAGATTGTGGATATTCACTGGCGTGTAGGCAAGTCGCATTTGTCATTGTTGAATGTGCTACAGTTGTTTTTTATCCGGAGATGTATTACGGATTTATCAATGTTTTGTTTCGGGTGCTTTTATCTCCTTGTGTCTTATTGTCTTGTATCTCTATAATTTGATCGTTTTGGATTTTCTATTCATTAATGGCAATGACATTGATCTCCTCCTAAAACAAAAAAGAGTTGAATAACACCGACCAATTCCATCAGGTCACATAATCATTTTTGTGATATGATCCTTCAATAATTTTAAAAATTATTAAGGCAGGCATGAATGCCTACAGGAATGTACATTTATCTATCTAGTTATCAAAATAAGTGATGATGTGATGCCTCCATTGGACTGGACGAGTCATTTTCTTTCCATAATTGGGGTGATCTATCATTCATTCATGAGCTCATTGTGGCTGCATTGGATTCATTATTATCTACAGAAAAAAAATCTACAACTGCTCCATCAACCTAAAACATTTCAGCAATCTTGTAGGAAAATCAGTTTTAGGTTAACTTTGTTCCTTTTATTGTATCATTTTTTTAGATTTCTATATGTTGGGCCCCTCTCTCATGTATTCACCCAGGCCAGCCCTAGAGCAAGGCCCACCGCATAGGGCCTCCAACTTTGGGCCCCCTTCTTAGAGAAGTAAAGTATATAATTTGTTCATATTACAAGAGAAGATTCTTTGTTGGCTCAGACAAGGCGATATCACTCCACACGGAACGTCTGGTTCGAGTCCTGCACGTTTTCTTTTGAAGTGTTTTTCTGCCAAAAATTATCTAATTTGCAGCTTCCAATTTTTGAACTAAGGTTAACGAGGATACAAGGCAATCGCTTTGGCTGCCAGAACCAAAGCTCTTTATGTGCTCTATGGAGACTAAAAAAATTATATACTGTATAAAGAAACTATTCTGTTAATGTTGTTCAATTCTGCAAACATGTAAGGCCCCACCCTCCGATCTCGCCTAGGGCCTCCAAATTCCTGGGCCGGCCTTGTATTTACCTTATTTTCCTTCTAATTATACAACTTCTATTCTTTTTTTTTTTGCTCGGCAATTATACAACTTCTATTTATATAGTGTCTAAAGGCTTCTGTCCCGACCACATCCAAAACAATAGACATTGACGAAAAAAGATTATTAGCGTGGGTGCTGAATTGGGGGATGATGTTGTGCAATGGTGTGCACAGCACCGTGCTACGCATCTCCGAGCCGTTGGATCGTGCATCCGACGGCTCGGATATCATCTCGGCAATGAATGGCTCTCAATCGTTGGTTGCCGAGATGAGATCCGCGCCGTTGGATGCTTAAAGGTGCGCACCTCACTACACAACACCAACCCGAAGTCCGTGGGCGCTTAAGCATAAGCTTGACAAGAAAAAATCCATTTGGTAACGACATCAGTTATATATCATATTTTCGTAGATAATTTGCCAGAGGTTCCAAAATTTACAATAAGCAAAACAGGACTTATTTTTCTTTTCTCCCACCAAGCCAATATCTCCCCCCGCAAGATCGTCGAGACCAACACAACGAATCGAACAAAATGGCATGAATTGAACAAAATGGCATATTCATCGCACCTTTGCATGAAGGCTCACATCATTCTCTTTACAACCTTGTTGAGTCTTCCTCTGCCGACTTCTTTGGAGTTTGTCCTTGCTTAGTATGGCCTCCCTGGGAAATTTCCGACAATTAAACAAAACAGCAATCAGAAAACTACCTGTTTAAAAAAAATGGAAATAAAAAAACATCAGGAACTTTTACTAAACTACTTTCTCTGAAGATTTATTCGGGGAGATGATATTCGCAGTCTACTAGTGAGAGACAAGATGACAAAATGGAGAGTGTGACAGGCTGATAATGCAGTATGAATAGCATTTCCCTTTTGTTGATGATAAACTTTCTACATTCAGAATGAAACTATCACGGAGGACGAAAGGATTAAAGCTGAATTCGGATGAGATTAACTCTCTGTGATAGCAATGAGATCAGCAGAGTTTTAACTTGATGCTCTTGCAGGGTCGCAGCCTAGGTATAAAAGTCCATAGGAACTCCAAGGCTATCAATGCCATGGTTATTATTTAACGTTCAATTCCTCACCAATAGAAAGTCCCCACCAACAATATCCAAAAAGAATTAACTCTTAAATTCAACAAAATGATATGCTCAGAAACCATAAATCTACTAAATCTACCGATGACTAAGATAACTAGTTAACTCAACTGCGTGACGTGTGTGTTCAACCCATGCATACGTGCCTTTTCTGTATCAAATGAAGCTACTTTGTCGAGCAATAATGAAGCAGTGCACAAGTTATACCAAGCAACAAAATTATATAATTAAAGACAAAAGACAAAACCCAAAAGAAGTCATTTACCGCTCCCTTATGGCCTGTTAACCTTCGAAGAGATGGGGCACGTGCCATTGATGAAGCAGCTGCAGCTGCAGCCACACGTATCCTGCAAAATCAAAACAATCTCATGATTCTTTATTTTTCTTTTTCTCTAGCAACGGCCTACCAATACATCCTCAATATCAAGTACCTCTTATGTACATCAACAAACTCATCAGTCTCATCTACAATCTCCTCCTGCATCAGTAGAAAAACCACCATTATACACGTCCTTATGAACTCAAGAACCCGCATGTGAGACTGAGAGCAAGAATCAATATTTCGCTCAGGTATAGTTTTGGTCGGGTATAGTTTCGGTTAGCTAGGAAAAGGAATGTATCACAAACATTTCAACAATGTAGCCGAACAATAATAGAAATGTCCAAAAAATTGGTGAATGAATAAATGCCATTGTTGGATATTTCGTATTCCTAATAAGAGTTAAACAAATAAATGTGTTATGTTATGTGCAATTTTGACTTCCCATGGGGAGATTATGGAAGGATAATGAAAGGCCTTGGTATTAAGATGAGCCCAGCCATCCATTGAGGAGATGAATGATTATAAAAAGGGGGAATGCTTCATGTGTGAGGTGTACACTTAAGAGCGTGCATTTTGAAACGAGACATTAATGGACTACGCATATTACCTGCAGAAGTTCTTCAAATACATCTTCCAAGGTGATGATCCCGACTACTTCACCATCTTCGATATCGTCCGACAACTGAGGCAATCCATTTATTGTATCAACGTGTTGAGAAGAGGTTTGCCTGGTATTGGTAGATGGCCTTGAAGACTTCGCCATATCAATAACAAAATTTTCGGGCTTCTCATCTTCCTTCAATAGCAAAGCAGTAGTTAGTTGAGACTCCCCACTGGCAAATTTGTCGTCTTCAGTTTTTTCCTCACCAACACCAGCCGGGGTGATTTTGTTTTTTCCTTTAGTCCTCACTACAGCTGCCATATGACTGCTACCCTTTTGAAATTCATTCAATATGTCATATAAAGGCATGTCAGCAGGAACCCTGGGATAACGAGCAATTGAATTTTAATGATACAATTCTGAAAAGAAAAAAACAAACTTTCATACAGACAGGCGTACCGTGGAATTCTTCTGATGGAAACAGCACTAACAGGGGTTTCTGTTTCTGGTCTTACTGTAAGAAGACTTTTTATCTAATTTCAACCAAGGAAGAAAAATGCATATTATGATGGTTGATATATTCAAATCGTTTATTATCTAGGATATAAAACTCACCAGTAAAAGTCCAATAATATTTTTTGGATTGCCAGAATAAACAGGCACTCGACTATGACCTCGGGCAAGTATCTTTCCCATTGCTTCCCTGAGATATTATTTTGGGAAAAAGGAAAAACATTAGAAACCTAATATGCATTTATGCACTAGAATTTAATACTAGTGAAGATTCATGAGCTTGTAACAAACAAAAGATGGAGTAATTGGAGTTCCAAACAAATCATAAAATATCAAGCATGGGCTAACCAGTCCAGTTTTGAGTTGACGTCCAAGGAAAATGTCGACTCAATGGGTGTCATAGCCTCCTCAGCAGTCTGGTCAAAAAACAGATGGAGTTCAAAAAATTGATGGCAATTATATCCCTTCCCCAAGATTTTAAGATCAAGAAGCAAGTATTCAAGACAAATACTAAAGAAAACGTTTGACAGTTGATGTGATTCAGAAGCATTGAACAAATCTTGAAATATCAATTTCCTACTTTTTTACTGCTAAAGCCTTGATCGACTTATTTTAGTCTAAAGTGCCTCAGCTCATTCGCATTGCCCAAGAGTTGCATAGAAAATTTGAGTAAATGGTAGAATTTATGAAAAATATCAGCGAAGTTAGGTAGCCACAAACTTGGCCAGAAATCACAATTACGGAAGCTCCATGTTCAGATCAAAAGCATCATAATAAAGTTAAAGTCACATGCCATTTTCTCAAACTTGATACTTGACAAAAAGATACATAAAAGTCTATGAAAAAATAATATAAAATAAAATATGTGGAAGTTCCACTCATGTTCAAGCTAAAAATAATAATTAGAGAAGGGCTGCCCAGTGCAAGAGGCTCTCACTACGGCAGGGTCTAGGGACGGGTTGGATGTACACAACCTTGCCCCACATGCAGAGAGGTTGCTTCAGAGACATGAACCCGTGCCGACCAGATCACACTGGGGCAACCTTACAGTTGCGCCAAGGCCACAAAATTACCTTACATTAAATCTTCTCAAACTTTATAGTTATACACAGAAACAAGAATCCATATATGCCAAGGGTGAAATACATAGATGCGGAAGAAAATTCCGTTTGACCAAAAAAAAGAAATACATAGATGCAGAAGTCAGAGTTTCATCTTCTATCATGTTCAAAAGTACTAGAAGACAAGAATGGAAAGATAAGAGAGATATTTCTCATTTCCTACTTCCTACTTCCACAAGATAAAGAATTTAAAACTGTTGCTTCATTCTCACGCAAAGATTGGGAAAAAGACAATTAATGACAATTTAAATAATAACTCAAGTCCACACCTTCTCGGTTAAATCCAGTGCTCCACTTATAATTGTTGTCTCATCATGTGTGAGCTCGCCACCCTTACCAGCCTAGAAACGAGGAAAGACCATATTACAGTATGACAAAAAAGCAAAGAGAATTCATGGCATTATTCGGTAATTGGTAGTTTTGGCATTTTCCAAACCTTTTGCATAGTATATAGAGAGTAATGTGAACGACACATGTACAAGAATTCTGATTGGGTTACGTTTACCTCCTGGCTGTGGATGGAGACCAGAGCTTTCAGCTGAGCTCGTCTAAATAGTGCATCATTATGTCCCAATACACAATCTAGAATCTGGAGAAACATAAGCAGTTCAGCTAAAGCCAAAGAAAATTCGTGAACTGTTAGAATATCAATAGCACAAGTGTTCATGAGAAGAATTATGAAGGGAAACATTAACTTGTGATTTCAGATATAGTTGCAGAATGGCATCTACACTTATTTAATTAATATGGTGCACAAAAACATAAAATTGAGGTCCAAATAAATGAAGCATTTACAATGGCAGTATACAACGGCTGGAAAAAGAGGTTTTGTAGAGAAGTAGGGGAGACATCACCTCTTCTTCTTCCCGTAAAATTTCTTTTTCCTTTATTTTCTATTACAGAAATAGTCAAATAGGTGTTCAGTGCCTCTTTTCTCTTTTCTTAACGTACCAAATATAAACAGCAAGTACAAAACTTCCTTTCCTCAACCATTCAGGAGTACTCGAAGTGGTAATAGCTGTACATATACCATTAAACCAATATTCCAATTACTATTGATTTCACGCCCATGTTACATGGACTTGGATGTAGGTATGACCGTATGAGTCCAAGTGTCGTATTCATCTTAATTCCTATGCGCAAGAAAGGTCAACAACCCAATTCATTATATAGTTCTTTTTTCATGGGGTAAAAGGTGGTATCGATAAGGTCAAATAGAGATTTTCATGCATACTAGAGGAGTTTTGCACATACTTTTACAGCTATACAATAACTCGTACCACAGTTATACAGGAGTTCCACGCATACTTCTAGTCAATCTAGAGCCATGGCTATTGCTAAGCTGGGCCACCATGTCCTTCCTTATGGCGTCAATCCACATAATTCAAGATTCCTCTTTTCCTTGTAATGCCTTTCAGTTTAAACAAAACCGCATCACTCCCTGCCCACCAGTCGCCATTCTTCATCATACAAGACCAAATTCTCTCAACTTTCGCTCGACTGCCAGTCACCGAAGCTTGTCATGAACGAGTCCACTCATAATTCTCACTTTTTTGTCTTGTCAATAGCCCATCTTATCGTCATAGGAGCGAGTGAGGAAGCAGGGATCTACCCTAGAGTTGGTAGTTCCCACGCGGCACCATGCCCTGTACCTAGGCTCCTATTCTATATATACATGAAGCTTCTATACCCAGCACATGCCGAGAAATAGTTTTTCATTCTTTGAGACATGTTTCCTACTAATAGCCCTTCACAAGGGCTTGTTTCCAGTTGTGGGGACAGTTTGATTATGAGGCAACCAATTCCCCCTAAGACGAGCTTGCAACAATATGGGAGAGCCCATAGACCAATTTAGGCTCCCAGGCCAAAGAGAAACTAATAAACCACTTGTCAGACTACCATTCCATATGCATGGCCTAGGTACCATTCAATATACATTGCCTTCACTCCTTGGTCATGTGGTGCCACGAGAATGCTAACTTGTTAAGATTCCATCAGGCCATGACGAATAAGCAATTTAGTCTTAGAAAGCAATACTACATTATGTAATGGCATATTGGCATACATATACACATACCTTTCCAATAGGATAAGCAATAGGATAGCAAATTATCATCAAAATGCGCACGAGCCAAACAAAATTTGCACCTACAGCAAGTCCATATCTGGTGCATATTGATTGGGGAATAACCTAATAACAGAAGGGTAATTTGATGATCAACTTCCTGTGTTCACCGTGTGGGTTCAAACAGAAAGACCCCAAATTATATAATGCAATACAATGTACCTCTCCAAAAGCTAGGACAAAAGTCACAGAGAGCACAATAGCAACATACTGATTGAAAAGCTTATCAAGGTATATGGGAAGGGCCTGCACAGTGGAAGGAACAAAGCAAAAAATTATCAGTAGAGCTTAATTTTCATACAGTAGGTCTGAAGATCTCAACGAATACAATACTGGATAAACAATACCAATGCCATTTCGTACATGTATCTGTAGTGAACTCAGAAAATTCCAATGTCATTTGTTAAAAATTATGTAGCAATCTCACTGCCATCACAGAAACAACCCTTTTAGATTTATTTATGTAGTAGTTAAGGATAATAGGGGAACTAACATGAGCTGGAGGACGAATCATATCTGCCTATAAAGTATGTTAACAAGAACACAGTTCAACTATCAAAGGTGTGTAAGAAAAAGTGGAAAAGAATATATGTGGGTGAGCATGCGCGTGTTTTGTGTGTATAAGTACATGCGCGCGCGCACACACATTCACAGAAATGAAAACCTAAACTCGTGCACCTTTTGGCCCCTCTTGCCAGTTCCATCTACTTCTAAAAGGTGAAAACTAGACTCATAACTAGACATGTAACTTTAAGGTTACAGCATCAAGGTAAATCTTTCGTTTTCTTTCACTTTGGAACTTTCTTTCTTCTCATTGAGTATTAACCTCATACTTGGAGAAGTAAATTTCTGTGATCCATCTCCACTTCACCCCTCATAATACCCTAAATTAACAGCAACCAATGACGCATAATGTCATTTAACAATAGTTCTATCACATCTTCAATTTAACTTGCAGACAGACAAAATGTTAAAGATTTACTAAGAAATCACTTTCATCTACTCACCTCCATAGCGCATGCATTACACAGGAGCAAAGTCACAAGAAGCTGGTGTTGCTTCTGGACAACTGGAAGGATAGCAGCTGAATGCAGAAAAATAACATGATTAAGTCCAAGCCATAAGAACAGCCAGAAAAAGTTTTCCAAAAGAAACATTCAATAATTGAAGCCTTGACAACACCTGAACTAATATCACACATTGATGCAACAAATAATTACAATAATGTCTTTCCTAATCTTCCTCAGATTAGTACCTTCTACTTCCCAAAATTGGTAACTCATATGCATCATTGATGTTTGTTTATCCACGTTAATGGTAAACAACTTCCCTCTATGTTGTAACTATTTGACAATTATAACCTCTACCATGTCAAATTCTGAATTTTAGTTGTTATAGTATACTGTCAGATTGAGAATATTTGAAAACTCCCTCACATTGTTGGGTGTATTACTGACAAACCAATATTTGTAAACATCACCATTCATTTAGTTCCTCCCTGAGCAACTCATGTAAGTATGAAAAAATCCCGTAATACATCTGACAGTTTCAACAACACCTAAAACTGATAAGTTATTACAAAATTAGCAAGACTTTTAATAGTTTACTTTGTAAACCCTCCTCACACCAGCACCTTCGAGTTACTTCCCTATAATATCTCTAACCCTGGGTATGATTTTGAAGTTCCACCATAATGTTAGCCTTATTTATCACCAAATTGGTCAAACCATAGTTAAAATAGAACTCATAATTAACTGTAATCTCCTAGCTGAGAATCCTTACACAAGTAAGAAAACATTTTGTATTTTCATCAGCCTTACACTGAGAGAAAAAATTACAGTTCAAATACATATCTCAACAGTTCAGAAAGAATTTAAATCACTCAAATAGCGTAAGAACCTTTCTTTCTGAATTTAGTACAAGTTTCTCTAGCATTGCTATCTCTATTATTGAGGATGTATGCTACGGCTTTTTAGTCGCAACGTTTTTTGTGTGTGGTGTGTATTGGAAGATGTGCCAATGTGTCTGCTTTCCGGCAGAAAATTAATTAAAAAGCTGCAAAAAGATTAATTTTTTAAAAGCACTATTTTGATTTTCTTGGCTTCTCCTTTTTAATTATCAATGCTTCATCATTTGGATAATCAACTCATCTAGCTAATACAACCCATATCAGCTTTCATATTAATCAGAACACAGTCCATTGATTTCATCATGTATATCTTCACCGCCTCAACAAACCTACCCAAAACATGAATTTAATCTCAAAATTCCAAATCTTTCAGCTCATTCTAATAAATGACTCTGATCAACACCACAAAATATCTAATGGGATACCGAAGTTCATTATGGATCTCATACACCAAGTTTGACTTATGTAAGTTATGTTTGTTTTTTATGATATTTTATTTTCGTTTTGAGTCTAATTCTTTGCTTTTCTAATTTTTCTCGACTTTGAAAAACATAAACTAACAAACAAAAGCTATAAAAAGAGTTCACTGCCAATGACAATAACTAAAACGTAGACACATTTTGGCTCAATTTTTTTTTTCCAAATGTTTTTCAGAATTGGCTCTCATTTTCTTTCACTTTCACATCCATGTTGTGAGTATGAACAATTTTTTTGAAAACAATGACAACAAATTCAGATGAATAAGCTTGATTTTTCTTTTTTTGAACAGGCAAAATAAGCTTCATTACAAAGAAGATAAAGTTAACACACATCAAAATTCACCCTTTTTTTCGATAACTCAACCTGTCCAGACCAGCTTACATGCAACTCGACTAATCCCGGGGCCAATTCCACCGTCCGCTAGCAGGGCCCACTTAAAAGCCGGAGCAAAGCCCCTACGGACTGGTACCAAAGGAGTCTCCCTCCGTCCCAAATTGCGGTCTTCTTTCCTTTTATGGATGTCCCAAAATGAATGTCAATTTTGAAAAGTCTAACATAAAAAATTGGGCAACGTTGCTCTTTCGCCCTTCCTTTTCTACATTGAGTGTCATGTCAAGCATAAAGTAGGGGCGAATTGAGAAAATCAAAACCAATTATATTTTTCATCATTCTACCCATAAAAACTCACTTTCCCAAAAGAGAAAAACAAATTGGAACGGAGGGAGTATTTATAGTACTTAACTAGTTTCGAACCTGATACCGAATTCCTAAATTTTAGGCCGTGACAACAAGGTGATCCCTAGAAGATGACAAAACTCAGCCTTATCGACAGATTAATGATACACATACATACATATATACTCTACTATAATATATATATATATGTATATATCGTTAGTATATACCAGAATTGTGGAGAGAGAGAGAGAGAGAGAGAGAGAGAGAGAGAGGTGGGGAGGTGGATGAATGTACCGAGGAATCTCGGACCGTTGGGTTTTGCGTGAGATCTTTTTTGTTTTTTCAAATTTGTATGCGATCGAGTGGTCCGAGATTCCTCGGTACAAAGGATCAGTGTTCATGGATACCTGCTTGCTTCTTCTCGGTGGCGGTGCCGCTGCGCTGGAGGATCTCGAGCTCGACGAGGCCGAGAGACATGAGGCCTAGGGTTAGTCCGGACATAATTCCGGCGAAGAGGACGAGCACGCACGATAATCCGGCGTACACGAAAAACATGACCGATCCGAACTCTATCCCTCCCGATTCCGCCCCCACCGTCGTCGACATCCCCCTCGTCCCCATTCTCACCACCTCCACCGCATTTATCCACTGCATCATCGTCTCTCTCTCTTCGGATTTGCGGAGTGGCGAGAGTGAGGAGGCTTTCACCTGCGGTGGTTTTGTTTCGAGGAACCCAAATAGGACTTGTAGCAGTAAGGGATTGGAGGTTTAATTACATCTTGCCCCTTTAACTAGCACAACCCGACTATTGGTACCGACCCCTGTGTGGGGCCCGCTATGCACCCAATGAGTCCTGCTATTTACACCGATCGGAATATACCGACGGTGTACCGACGGCCGCGCGCGGCCGTCTCCGGCCACCGGACGGCCATACATATATACACGAAAAATGGGGTGTTTAGATCAAGCATCCTACACACATCGGATGACCTTGATTCCCGCGTGGGCCCCTCGGTTTTTTTTTTTTAAATTTTTGGACGGCTCGGATCGGCCGTCCGGTGGCCGGAGACGGCCGCGCGCGGCCGTCGGTACGGTTTCCCTACAAAAATGGTCGGTACACATAGGATTTTCCGCACCCAATTGATCGGTACCTTTGGCATTCCGCTTTCTAGCATGCTCTTAGAGTATGTATACCAAGATTAAGAATAGGTGAAATACCTAGCTAAAAAATTTATATTTTTCTGCTTTACCTATCTGCATTTTCCTTTCATTTTGCAGCAGACTCTTTTCTACTTTCTCTATTTCCATTAAACAAAATGAAATACTCATTTGCAACAGGGAGTAGTGGTGAGGGTTTGGAAGAAGTGAAACGGAAGAGAGAGGATGAGAGATAAACAATACTTGTTTATTGTACACCTTTGCTACAGGTGATCGGTAAAACTGGAGGGAAATTTTCATAAATGTATTTTACCTCTCATTTTATCTCATCTGGTGCAGACCTATTTTTGTGTTTTTCCTCTCCAAATTAGAGAAAAAACTTTTTTACCTCTTTTGATATACATGCTCTTACAAATGGAAAATCTAAAATTTGTATACTTGGCTGTAGTCAAGGTTGAAAGAGTTATCGTAGGGAAATAATTTTGTCACTCATTTTTTTGTTAATGGCACTCCTTTGTACAAAAAATATACTTACAGAGGAGTGATGTTAATAAAAAAGAAGTGACAAAATCAGCAGCCTTATTGTAATATGTGTAAATGCATAGAAGTGGATAAAAGTGCATGAAAAAGTGTAAAACTTGGATTGTTAATCGAAGGACTCGAGCTTTCAACTTGGCCTCTTACTAGTCTTAAGTTGTATGATCATCGGAAAAGAGCTTTGAATAGTGCTCATATATTTTTACTCACGGTATGACTAGAATGTCAAAAATAATAAAGCTACACTTGCATATAAACTTGCATGTCCATCCATCAAACTTCATCTATTTATCCTTATTAACATCCTCTTTGTTCCATGCATCATCTATCAAGATGCCAAAGGCTCTTTTTATTGACAATCCAATGGGTTGCAATAAGTTAAACAAAAAGGTGAAATTACACAGAGACCTCTTCATTTATACTTGTTTTTCACGGACACCCCTTATCGTTTATAATCGTCCCAATGGACTCCCTCATTTTACTTGAAATGAAAAAATCACCACCTCTGTTGACGAAAATAACGATTCTATCCCTTAAAAATCGCTCATACTAACCCCTTCATCTTTGATAATTGGCAAATGCTAACAGGCGCAATATTGCGCTTCCTAAGTGGGCCCTTTGTCGCTTGCAGCAGGAAAAAGAATCTCATCAAAGCTACTCACCACGAGAAATCTCATCAAAGCTACTCACCATGAGAAATCTCATCAATTCAAAAGTGGAGTAAATTATACTCTCTCCATCCCATTTTCATTATCTATTATTCCATTTGTATGTTTTATGTCTTTTACCTATATCTTTTAGTGTGGATCTCAAAAAATATGCAATATGGATCTTATTAGATAAATCTCGATTAGTTTTATAATACAAAGTTTAAAAATATGAAAAAAAATTATAGATTGAAAGATATAAGCAATTAAAAAATGACACGTAATCCAAAAATGGACAATGAAAATGGGATAGAGGGAGTGCTACTTACATGTATATCAGTTGTTGTGAGAGAAACTTATTTTCGGAGCAATTGCAAACAACCTATTTATGGAGTCGTGTAATTTCAGCCGTCTGTTTCGGCCCCATTTCTATATTTTATACCTATCTATATTCTTTGATCATTTTTATCATAAAGAGTCATTGTTAATATTTGTCTCTAGAATTCTTATAGTTAAGTATTTTGCTCTTTATTTGAGATCCTATAGAGCAGATACTTGACTATAAGAGCATTAAAGACAAAAATTAAATATGACATTTTAAGATAAAATGATTAGAAAAATAAGATCTTTGACCCACTTCAAATAGATTGAAAATTAGAATACTTTTTTTAGATTATTTATATATTAAAAATATGATTAATATTATCACAGAGATAGAGAGACAACGTCAAAGAAATAGCTACAGGTTGCTTTCAAAATAGGAGTTGTCAGAGGAGTACATCAATGAGGGTAATTACAGCTTCAATCAAAGCTGTCATGTGGGACTACTATTCTAATTACGAAAATAAGGGGCGCAATAAGGCGCTCATTAGCGGAACCGTTGATAATTAACCAATTTGAAACTCATGTTTCAAATGCCTCATCCCAATTTCGATTTCCCATTTTTAACCCTAAAACCCAACCCAAACCTCGATGCCTCAAACCTAATCTAAACCTGGACTACAACTTGCATTTTTGGTGGGCCATTGTGAATTCTGAAAACAATAAGTCAAACACGAATAAAAGACATTCGATTTTCATGGGATTGGATGGATTGCATTGTGCCATGAACAAGACAAATACGAATGCACATGGTCCCTAGAGTCTAAGACATCACCACCGAAGGTTTTTTCACCACAATAATATAATTTGTCCATCATTTTGGTTTATTAATGCTACAGTGGATTGTCAAACTTAAGACTGGGCTATCAAAAATTTCTAATTCTAAATGAGACAACATGAGGGTTTGCTTGGAAAAGAATGGAAATGCTTATCTGATGTCTAGAAGGATAATTTGGTCAAATGCTAAGCATTTTGCGGCGAAATTTGCCGCAAAGAGCTCTTTCGTAAGTGCATTTGGCAATTCTAACGGATAAGCTAACATTCTCACTTTAGTTTAAAGTTCAGGGGCGTATAGATATCTCAAAGTAAAGTCAAGGAGGTGTAAGTTAAAAATGATCAAAGCACAGGGGGTGTAAGTAAATATTTCCCCTCAATTAAACGTTCTCGAAAATATGAAGAACTACTACTTCGTTTGTGATTTTGCTTCTCTTGTTTGGTCAAAGGCCTTAACCATGGGGCCCAAACAGACAAGTGTAACTTCTCGAGATACCATTACTACATTAATTATTGTGTTGGCTTTTAGTTCCTTTAAACTTTAAAAAGCCATTGGCAGATGCACGTGTCTTTGTGAGAATCAAGTTGTGACATGAGGAATGATGGGTGATGAAGCTGCTTGGGCTCCTCCTGGCCTCCGGCTGTCTGATATCTCGTGAACCATGAGGAAATTAAGGATACCCACGTTGTCAATTAGAAATGTACGTGAATAAAAATAAAACAAGGTAAAAATCTGGGTGGTACATCACGTCGTGAAGGATGACAGATCCCTAATTTTTTATAGCAGATGGAGGAGTGCAATTTTGTGCGCCCTTCTTAAAAAAGGATGAACATTGCCCTCAATTTTATTCGTTGAAATGTTGTAGGTCCTACCCGTGCAATATACTTTTTGATAAGAATGACATCACTTTGTGATGGAATCCACACTATTTAAACCAATAGGAAGGAGGGTGATGTTCACCCTTTAAGTGAAGGGTGAACAAAACCCAGCTCCATCTGGAGGGTGGAGGCCACTTAGAACTAGATCCCTTATGAGCAATGCTAGGAACACAAAATTTTAAAACACGATTATATGCACATGGGCAACACATGAATCAGCCGGCCCCAAATAGAGTTGTGCCCGAAAATTGTGTTTCTAGACTTGGTGATCCTTAAATTTAAGGATCAAAAAAATGTTAAGGATCCTAATTGATATTATGACAGTTAACAGTACTGACAACAAATGGTCTAGGAACACAATTGTAAAAACAACTGCAGTTTAAAGTAGTATATAGTCCTGGCATTACTAGACGGTAGACAGTCCCGTCCACATGAGCCAAATTAGTCCTAAACCTTTGGGACCGGTAGCGACAGAGTTGAGCCCGTGGGACTTACCTCAGCGACCACGAGACTGTCCAGACTCCAGAGAATTAAGTTGGTACCTCTTCTTTTGTGACCACGGAGGTGCCTCTTCTTTTGTTTTTTGGGGGTGGTCCTTCAATGACGAAAAAAAAAAAAAAAAATTTCACATATTCCCATACAGTTTATACACTTTTCAATACGCCTTTATATATTCTTATGTACTTTTTACACATTTCAACCTTAACAACCACCAATGGATTGTTTTTAACATTTAATTACTTTTCTTTTTAGTCTTCGGGGATCGGAGGTTCCTCTTTTAAACTGTTAATTACTAAGGCTCCGTTCCGGAAACGGAAATAAGTATTTATTTTTTAAGAAGGTAATTTCAAACTCAAAAATCATGTGTTTACGTAAATAATTTTTCTATCAATATGGATCTTATTTGATAGATCTCCTTGAGATTTTTTATACGGTAAAAAAAAAATTAAAAAATCATTTTTTATTTATATTATTTTTGAATTTGAAAATGTGAAATAAGAACTTATTTTTTAAGAAGGTATTCTGGAACGGAGGCTAAGTATATATATGAAACAAGAGCTTACATGTACTAGAGAATTAAAGTTGGTACCTTAGACCTCATTAGTCATTATCAAAACAGAGAGAGAGAGAGACAGAGAGAGTTAAGTTGGTACCTCAGACCTCATTATCAAAACAGAGAGAGAGAGAGAGAGAGAGAGTGAGTGAGAGAGAGAGAGAGAGAGAGAGAGAGAGTGAGTGAGTGAGAGAGAGAATTAAGTTGGTACCTCAGACCTCATTATCAAAACAGAGAGAGAGAGAGAGAGAGAGAGAGAGAGAGAGAGAAAGAGACAGGACCATGTATATGCAGACGAGTAATGATACATCCACCGCACCCTCACCCACCGCGCCGCCCACCGCACGCTTGCCGGGCCCACTCGGGCCATCGGATGGCCGATCCAACCCGTCCAAATATTCTTAAAAAAAAAACCGAGTGGGCCATTGCAAGAATTAACAGCATCCGACACGTGTAAGTGCTCGATCTGAACTTCCAAAAATTAGATGATCCGAGCCATTAAAAAATGGAAGTTCGGATCGAGCACTTACATACGTTGGATGCCATTGATTCTCGAGTTTTTTTTTTAGAATTTTTGGACGGTTCAGATCGGTCGTCCGGTGGCCAGAGTGGGACCGGCAAACTTGCGGTGGGCGGCGCGGTGGGTGAGGTTGGGTGGGTCTATCATTTCTGTATGCAGACTGGCTCACTAACAATAATAATGTGTATAGGACAAAGGTGGTCATTTGCTTTTTTTGTTTTATAACCGGATGTCCGAGCCAGTTTGCAGGTGCGTTAACTAATTCTGAGGCCCAAAGTTAACGACCGGACAAACTCTCTAGTGGCCCAAGGTTTAGAATGTTTGGCCTCCGTAGAATTCAAACATGTAACATCATGGAGAATAAACACTTACTCGCTTTCTCATACCTACTTGACCAAACTCTTGAGTTGTGGTCCTTCGTTATTCGGGCCTCATTGTTGGTGCATCTTCTTGAAGCGTAGCATCATGCCTTTATCAAGGTACTAATAATACTCTCTCTTCAATGATCTTTTGCATTGCAGTTCCTCTATTTGGTATCTTGATCAATATTGTCTCCCATATAAATAAAGTCCAAGCATAACAACTATAGAAAGAGGTGAGCAGAATGTTGCTGGATTAACGATAGAGATCAGATCCTACAAACTACTGTAGGAAGACAATTTATTAGTAGACTTTTGCTGGGTAAATCGTAATTTTTTGCTGAAAACATTGTACAAGAAAACTCATGATTCAACCATAGTAGATTCATGTATTTCGTTAAAAAATACAGATAACCAACTTTAAGCAAGTTATGGCCTATGGGGTGTTCGCAACTCTCATCAAACTTATGCTGACCGAATCGCAACAAATCTCGAACAAGGTAATCCAATTCGAGCTAATCTTCAGACTACTTGTGCTGCATTGAACTTTACACCATGGGTAAATCCTACTTCATCCTCGTAGTCTCAAGAGCATCAGATCTAAAGTTCATGTAAAGATGCATTTCAGCCCGCCAAATTGGTGTGACTACTTATATAGGAAGAAGTCTCTTTCTGTCGGTGCTATCAAGAATGCCTCAGCACTATTGAAGCCACCATTTTGAGCCATTCATGAACGTCGGATACGGGGAAAGCTCCACAATGTTGCAACGGGAGAAGGATCAGAGTCAAGAAGCAGGCCAAAACCTAGAAAAGACATACTAAAATGTTACAACTGTAGGAACTAGGAAGTAAGCCAAATGAAGAGACAGTATTGGAAATTGAAAAAATGAGCAAAATCAAGAATAAGGACCTTGGAGTCAAGATAGTTCAGGTTACAAGTCGTATGGTATTGCCCTTAGGTTGGTCTTGCAAGATCCAGGCTTCACAGTTGTTACGGAAACAAACCTGCCATCAAAAAGCTGAACAGCAAACCATCAAGAAATTTGTCTTTTCGATCACTTCAGTGTGCGTCTAGAATTACATTACGGTTTTGTGATGGGAAAGGAAAATGATACGAATACAAAAGGAAATCAATTTGGCTTCTTCTCTCGTTATATATTCTTATCTTCTCACTCTACAATTCCGCCATAGTTACACAACTTGTGTACATTTGCATTCAATATAAACGTAACCCAAAAATGATCCAAGTCCAAATTATAAGAGTGGAGAAGGAACTAGCTTCTCAAGTATCAACAGGCAGGAGCACATATTTAACAATTCATGTTCTCTTTGTTTTCGATATCATTTTGGTTTCCCACCACAATTCCCTTCATCCAAAGTCCCAAACACAACCTCAATTTGCTGATATTAACGCTATACGATTTAGGCAATTTACCTTTCCAT
Source organism: Rhododendron ovatum (assembly GCA_019656835.1). NCBI lineage: Eukaryota > Viridiplantae > Streptophyta > Magnoliopsida > Ericales > Ericaceae > Rhododendron > Rhododendron ovatum. The sequence continues at coordinate 42,217,549 of CM033796.1, read as the reverse complement.
CCATCTCTTTGACAGCCATTTGAGCAGACTCCTCACTACTAAACCATAGGTATGCAAACCCCAAAGGCTGCTTGTTCTTTTTATCGGTTAAAATCTTAACTGTATGATACCAATTAACAAGTGTAAGACTGAAGTGCTGTTACTGTACGTCATCCATTCTTGACGTTTCTGCAAACAAAACTGAACCAGACATCATACAAGATAGTAAATAAATTCACCTCGGCTAACTTCCCCAAAATGTGAAAACATTGTCTTCAGTGTTCCCTCCGATGTCGATTGTGGAAGTCCTGCATCAATCGACTCACGGTCCTCAAACTATGGCCACTGAAACCTTTTGATGTTCGCCTTAGTTATTGGATTTTCAAAACAATCTATTATTGTCCAATCATTCCGGTTTCCTTTCAGATTCAACTGTGAGAGTTATGCAGTCTTTTCATATTAGCATTACATATTATAATACCTCGGGAGCCAGCAAAACTATTCTATAACTAAAATTTAACTGTCTCAATTCCAGGGCAATAAGCCAATCGCACCAACAACTTCGAGTCCCCTCCCCCCCCCCCCCCCCCCACCACCACTCTTAAATAGGTAGAAAGATGATCTAAGAATCACAAGCATTAGTTACATTCAAGAGATATGTATCTGTTCTACTCTAAAGGTAAAAAAAAAAGGGGGTATTGAATTGTACGATACATATCGTGAATCGTAAGATTTTAACAGCAAAACACATATCTATGTAGTTGCACATATATGCACCACTCTATTAAACACATTGGTTTCAATCCACAAAAGCCATGAGGCAGTAGTTAATAAAAAACTGAAATGAGATAAATTAACATTGCAAGTGCATAAGTGGTTGGTGGGATGGGGTTCTTGGATTAGTCGAGGTCTGGATAAGCTGACCCAGACTCCTGAGAAACAAAATAATTTGGAAGAAAGTATTTACAAAACTATATACGGTATACCCTTTACGAAGATTATATTCGAAGGAAAATTGTCGGGTTCTGTAGAAGAGATGGAGCTGGTGCAGCAACGGAGCCTCTGAAGAAAAGGGTTAGGGTTCAAGAAATTGGGCGAGGCAGCAGAACCTGATGTTTCTGAAATCAAACAGATGGGTATTTTTGGGACAAGAGGTTTTGATATGAAGGGTTTGGGAAGTACAGAATTTCTGTGGAATTGAACAGGGGAAAGTGGGCATGTAGATGGCGACCGAAGCAGAGCCATCCCGTAGCCCGAGCTTCTTCAATTGTGCAGTGGAGATTTTCTTTCTGTGTTTTTGCAAAATGCTGCAGGGGGAAAATTTAGGGGTGCAAACGAGCCAGATCGGGTCGATCCAAATGTCAGGGTGTTCGAGATTGACTCGCTTAATTTCAATGAGCTCGAGTTTAAGTATTCGAGTTCTAACCGGATTTATTCATATTTGAGAATTCAAGATGAACGTGACTGGCTCTATAAACGAGTTTGAGATGTCACATGAGCTTAGCTATTGCTAGTTGGAGCTAAATATGTTAACCGAACAGCGAACAATCCAAAATTTCTGTTCAAATTCAGCTCGTTTACTGAACCAACAAGCATTTTAACTACTCACAAACATCTGTGTTTACTCGCAATCCTAGTATTGGGGTTTATAAAATACAACTAGTAAGAATTTGCTAGGGGAGCTTGTAAGCTTCTAATTGCACAATTTTTCTTTTTGCTTTGTTTCTACACCAAAAGAAAACTAGAACTTACTAGTGCTACAATTACCAAGAAAATGTAAAGGGATGTGATTTTGATACTTTACTTTAAGCCAGTGGCATTCAACTTTTTTGTTTTGTAATCTCACATAATTAAGACACAAAGTAGAAGGCTTGTGGTTAAAACTGGAATGTCAAAATCAATTTTTAAATATAAACCAGTCAATGAGGTAAATTCAATGAACACTTTTTTACCATAATTTGCATTTTAGTCACTGTTTCACAGAAGCTTGTTAGTGTGACCATTATTCATTTTATACGTAGCGAACATTACTAAACAAGGAAATCAAACCTCAAAATACATAAATAATTTTCTCTGTAGCAAACAACCTGCTCCTCTATGTTGGCGTCCGCTGCTGCTGCTGCCGCCACCGCCACCCAGCCTGCCAACCCAGCTTCGAAACCCTTTTCTATAATTCTTTAGCTCCTCCGCCAACCCCCAAGCACACCTATAATACCCCATTTTTCAGCCGCGATGCATCTGGTCCTCTATCTCAAAAAGATTGGATTTATGCCTTGGAAATCATACATACACATCTCCCCTCTCACCCCACCAACATCTCTTAGTTCCACTTATGGTAGGAATTAACCATGCTACTGGTACATATAATCTGTGCACAAATTTTGTAGTGGGGCCCACCACGGGTCCCACACAAATGATCTAAGCCGTTCATTAAATGTAAAATATTTTTTCAAGAGTTCCCGTAAAAAATCAGCTCAATGTAATATCTATAAGTGCTCGATCCAATCATCTAAATTTTCATTCAAATTTCCAGGTAATGAAAAGTTAGATGATTAGATCAAGCACTTATAGGTATTGGATTGAGCTAATTTTTTATAGGAACCCTTGAAAAAATGTTTTACATTTAATGAACGGCTCGGATCATTTATGTGAGATACATGGTGGGCCCCACCACAAAATCTGTGTACAATCTGTGTACAGATTGTATGTACCAGTAGCATTTCGGCTTATGGTAGATTGCCACAATAGTCAATAGACATGGCAGTGAGAAATGGCATTATTGGGGTGTACATGGAAAGAAACAACGGGTTTTATTTAGAAGCTCTCAATCTGCAAGGGCAAAGCAAGTGGAGTGGTAGCTAAGTGATATGCACCGTGTACCATTTTTGTCACGGTTAATTTTCGATAAATAGGGTTGAAAATTGGAATTGTGTGTAATTCACTTTTTCTAGTTGCTAATTGAAAAAACAATTAGATTAACAAGTTAATAAAAGAGTAGATATATATTAACAACAAAATGTAACTTTCATTCGCAATTGACTTTGATGACTTTTTATATTTTAGAAACGATGGATGATAGCCTCATTTGTAATAATTTCAAAACAATCGACGAAACCCTTGTTCTATTTGAAGAACGAATGAACAAGCTGTTGACCTTTGGAGATTTTGTAGGTGAAGATTCTATTTTGACCCCCTTTTTTCTCTAAGTACAAAACCCTTTTATGGGCTGGGGCAAAATTGAATTTAAAATGGTTTCAAGTGAGTGAAAATGGGATGAAAATTATACCCGTTCCTATAGGAAAATTTGGGAGCTAGGCAGTGGGATCACCTGCTCTCACACTCCCTCCGCCCTTTGTTACGGGCCTTCAGGGCCATGGTCCACCACAGAAAGAAGAGGACTACGGTCCTATGCCTTTGGGCCAAATTGGATAGCACTAGGCGAGACAAGCCCATCTCTCTCTCTCTCTCCCTCTAGTAGGCGAGACAAGCCCATCTCTCTCTCTCTCTAGTAGGCGAGACAAGCCCATCTCTCTCTCTCTCTCTCTCTCTCTCTCTCTCAAGAACTGAGAGACAAGTCCTTTTTCTTTTCTCTTTTTTTTGAACAAAAGAGACAAGTCCAATTTGTTCCACTTAAAGTTCCCATCTAGTAGATTAACAATACCATACGGGTCCACATTCATCTTTCGGCCCTAATAATCCAAAGGTCTCGATTCACCATGGTCACTATGTATTTGCAGGCATTTTGGTTAAGAATCAAGCTTCAGCTTTATTCCCAAAAAAAGCAACTATATTCATAAGCTCTAGATTAAGTTAATTTATCTTGCATGCAAAAGCCCTGCGACAATAGTCATAACTTTTTAATTGATTAATTCGTTTACAGAAAAGGTCAATTCTATTTTCTTAACACGAACAAAACATGACTACTTCTAGATAACTCAGTCTTAAAAAGTTATTTGTTCGACTTTTTTTTTTTGTCAAGTAGCCGCGATTGTTCTTAAATTTTGATATAGTAGATTAATCAATGGATTCCATCAAGCTTTAATAATATTTTGTATTATCAACGATCTCCACATAGCTCTGTTTGATGATATCATGAGGAGTTAGTCATGAGTTACATATATGATATAATAGGCAATAGTTTACTCATTTCGGGTCGAAAAAACAACTCAAGCAACTCAATGGACGTTAGTAACGCAATCAACAAGTTACATTTGTCTGGTCAAAATGAACGAGAAGTATAATTATGTTTAGGATAGAGTTGAATCGGCCATGTGATTACGGATGCTCAACCAACATGATCTCTTACATGGTTGTTTTACTCGACGGCCTCTAAAAAGTCAATGCTATTGAGAGGACAACAGCTATTCCTGTTCTAGGATAAAAATACAACTTTAAATGCCCGTGGTTGGCTTTCTTTTTTAACTTTTTTACTTTTACGTCAATCGAGCAATATGAGAGTTTAATGATTAGTATTATCTTCCCAATGAATGATTCTATCATGATAAAATGCCTTTCGGTTTTTTAGGAAGTTCTTGAATACAATGCTAACTTTCTCAAAAAGAACTTTCTTATATGGTGATATATGCCGAAATACAACGTTAACTTTCTCAAAAGAACTTTCTTATATGGTGATATATTCCGATAAGCATGGAATAGCTAGGTGGATCTGGTAATTGGTCTGTTCTGATTCTAATTAAGTATCTAGCTTATAAACACATTCTTTGATTAGACAGAGAATGCAATTGATCACAATATTTTTCCATAAGGACAGTTTTTTGAGATGAAATTGTTGAAAAAACGGCCAAACCGACAAATATTCAACAACACGAAGAATAGTCAAGTAAAGAACGTGAATAGAAGATTTATGTGGTTTCCTAGTTGGTTAACTGAGCATATATATAGATGGTTTAGATCAATTTTCACTATGTATCGAATAAACAGAGAGTATAGACTGCGTCGACTGCGTATTACATGTATCTACATCCTGAGATCGTCATAACTAATTGCTCTAACATTCCTTGACATAGTCAGCAAAGTGACGATTATAAATCGAATCAGACTTCACAAAACCCAACAATCTGAATTAATCTTGTATTTGATCATCTTAGTTCAATATAAAGAAATACTGATCTCATGTATTCTCTCTAGGTTGATTTTGTTTTGCAAAAACCTTCACTTTTTAAAATCCATATATTCATGCCTATGAAACTGCATGGCTGAATGATACCAGAGCCGTAATGAGCGAAATCGAGGTGTTGGACTCGTGGTGGCTATAGGATCAAGAAGGGGCTTGGGGAGCTACATCAAAGTTGTGGAGTTAGGTTGAGCTATTGGGGTTAGTTTGTAACTCCTGTTAGACTTGTCCCACATCGCTCATCTAAGACACCTAAACTTGATTAATAAATTCTAAAGGCTACTCTACCTATTGCCAATTGGTTTTAGGTTGGAACCCTCCAAGAAATCTAACATGGTATCAGAGCTAGGTCTTGGATGGCCTCACCTCTTGTGGGAAAGTCTCTGTCAACTCTGTCGCCCGAGTCAGTCAGTTAGCTCCTGGTCAGTCACCTCCTGGTCAGTCACCTCCACGTGCATCCGGGCTGGACGTGAGGGGGAGTGTTAGACTTGTCTCACATCGCTCATCTAAGCCACCCAAGCTTGGTTAATAAATTCTAGAGGCTACTCCATCTCTTGCCAATTGATTTTAGGTTGGAATCCTCCAAAAAATCTAACACTGTCTTGTAAGCACTTTGTAAACCTTTTTGATCTATAGCAAATTTGATGGTTAAGCCATGGTTTAAGTAGTTTCCACATATATCACGATATTTGCGTTCTTTAGCTTTATTGCTCTTGACTTAGATTGCTTATATGAATTGTTTGGCATAGAATTTGAATGGTTGACTTGTGTTATTGGTTGGTTTAATTTTAAATTGGTAGTCCCATTCACCCCCCTCTGAGACTTTATAGTACTTTAGATAATTTCATAAACTTAGTGGTTTGCTACCTTCTAAATTTTATATTCGAAACCCGCTATCAATTCTTGTGGTTCCAATCATGTGGCTGCTGGCCACTTTGTCCCAACTTTAAATGAGAACTTGCAAATTGGTAGATGGGATTGATCTCTAGGGATTAGTCGAGGTATGTGTAAACTGACCTGAACACCTCAAGATAACAAAAAAACCTAAACAGGTAGCCCTTAGGAACAAAACATGCTTTCTCAAATCAATGTTCCATTTAGCACAAATGAAGCCTCAGACTAATGCAATCAAGAGAATTCACAAAACATTTAGTCATTGATAAAAACTTATATATGATGCACATGGAAAAATGTTTAAGCTAAATGCGTATGAGATGCATATACCCTTCAATCAAATTCCAATCAAATTGCACGATAAGACATCCTCAATCAACTCTTGAACCAACATGTAGAGTATCTAGTCTAGACAAACTAAAAACACCTCCCCGAATCCAAATTAATGGGAAAAGAATATGAATACAAACTGTGGGGGTTCGGTTTTATCGAGATCTTGACCGTGGGTCGGTTCCTTCCTCTGCTGCTCCGCGTGCCCACCGCCAAACCTGCAACAAGTCACTAGGGCTGTGGAAGCCCAGTGACCCTCCGACCATCGATCAAGTTAGATGTAGGGAGAAATGTAGAGGTCTAGGGTTATGGTAGAATGACATACCTCTCTAGATTAGAGTCCCTTTGTATTTATAGACCTTGCTTTGCTTGGCCTCCAAACTAGCGTGTGGAGGATACGCTTTGGTAACCGTCTCGGGTGACGTCATATGTAATGTAGGGGATAAGGCGGTTACGGAGTACATGGTCAGGTCAGATCCCAATGATTATTCTCCTGGCGTAACTGCATGGGGCCCTCTTGGCGTAACCGTCTTCCTTCAAGCGGCCTCGGGGAGTCGGGGTCGGGCATGCTTCGCATTCTTGGACAACACAAGACCCGGCCGAACTTCTCCCACCGAGCGATGTTCCGAGGGGACACCATGGGATCCCTCTCTATGTTGGATGAGGAGTCCCGCTTGGAGCATTGTAGCTCGGTGGGCGGTCCGAACCCCATTTCCAGAGCCACTACACAGACTCCAATGGTTTGTCGTATTCGAGAATCGCCAATAATATCAATAGTTTCGAAGCTTGACCACTATGCGAATCATTGGATTTGTCCACTGCAAATTTCGCAAACCTCTGTTAGGAACTTTTTGAAGGCTTTTAAACCTTCTCTGAGTTCTATCCACCAACGTTTGAGTTTTGCCACAAATCCGTTAATACGGACAAATATATAATTAGGCCAAACTATCAGCGAGTCGTGGTGCAATCACGTAGTTGTGTTCTTAACAAATGAGTGCAGTGGCGATAGCCACGATACCATCTTAGAAACAGCCAGCAAAAGTCACCATGCAGTTGTGTTCTTAACAAATGAGTGCAGTGGCGATAGCCGCGATACCATCTTAGAAATAGCCAATAAAAGTTGATTAGAAGAAGAGAGAACAAGTTATTTACGGTTCCGCATAATTTCAGTCATCTATTTCGACAATTACTGATTCGAATCTGGACTGCTCAAAACATTTTTGGACGTGCGCAATTAAGCGGCATAAACAAACTTTGTTTATGGGTTGCTTGGTGAAGAAGTTTTTCTCTTAGAAGGAGAAATAGCCAATCAAATGAAGAATTTCTGCGAAGCTTCCGCGTATGAAAAGTGTACACGGACTTTAGCTAGCTGAAAAGGCAAGTGTACAAAATTGTACAATCATGGGTCAACTTTCCGATTCTACGGGAATATAAGGTTGGAAGCATTTCATTCGGAGTGATTCGACATCTTGGCTCTGATAAATGCTACAAGTATTGTTTACTACTCCTTTAGTCCCTATTTAATAGTTTTTTTTAAAGTTCGTATCATTTTTTAATTACTTATTTTGAACTGAAGATGAGCTTTGTGAGCAGAGGTGGCAATTCGGTGGTACACTTGGTGGCCAAGAATGCTGTGAGAGAGAGCGGAATTCATATGTGGGAATTTTAACCCCCCAACCCCTTGGCTTTTTGTTTCTCTTCAAGAGGATCGATGAAGGCTCCTATAATGTATTGATTTTTTCCTTATCAATAATACTATCCTAATCTTTGGCAAAAAAAATAAAAATTCTATCAAATAAGATTCATATTGCATATAAAATTTATTATCGATTTAAAGATATAATTTATTTTTTATCCGGTTAAAATGGAACGAGCTAGGGACCATTAAATGGGACGGAGGGAGGAGTATACTATGCACAATTATCAACATTCGAGAACAAGTTTATTGGTGGTTCTAACTCGGAATTATGAAAAGAAAAAACCACAAAAAAAAAAAAAAAAGATCAGAGAGACATATCACCACTATTTCATGCACATTGATCAATGCCGACGATAAAGTTTTACTAACTACTACGGTTAAGTATCCGGCCAGAACAAAAAATTGAAAGAAAGTGATGGATTGTCGTTGGTATGGTGCACATTAACACGTCCTGATCGCTCGGTACCACCGTGATGTACCACCGTGTACTAAGAGCCGTGTCATTATGGTGGCACACAGCTAGCCGCCATACACAGATTCGTTCAAAATTTCCAAAAAATATTGCAAGTTGACATAGATATATGCATTGCTCGACGACGTTCGATCACTTGTAAGATAGTGACTGACGGAGAGGTCTATGTGTAGTTGCATATATTCGCACATGTGTGGCTCAACTGGACCATTTCTTGCCAGGCTTCATCAACTTAGCTAGATTGGAACATCCTGTCTCATTCAACTTTAGCTTTTCCACTACACGAAAGAGCTTTATTTTTTTGGGTGGGATTTATAATGCGTGAAATGAATACGTGATGTTATACGTCTTCTGATAGGTAGATTAGAGCGATCATACAATTACGGAAAACGCCATAAACGTTTGCATTTTTCCTAAGAGCATGCATGTCCGTCGGTTCACCGTCAGGTATGACTACCGTCGATCGGTGTGGCTTTAGCATTAGCATTAGCGATGTTGCATTTACTTCATGAGCAATTTTCATTCACTTGTTTCCTTATTTATCTCATGACTCATGAGTCCAGAAGAACCATAAGAAGTATACGTGACTGCCTTGATCTCTCATCGATCAATTGGCTAAGGTGGGTCCAGTCTGAATGGAAGATGCTGCTAAGCACCCTGTGCTTGGCAGCGGTGCCGAGATCCGGCTGCTCATCTCGACATGGACGGTTCTGAGTGGATAAAGATCCGAGCCGTTCATTGCTCGAATTAAGATCCAAGCCGTTGATCGCCGAGATAGACGGCCAGATCGGCCGCGGGGGTGCTTGGTAGCATCCCGGGTCCGTTCCAGTCGGCTCCACACATCCCATGACCAGTGTTTTCTTGTGTCTTTCAGTCTTTGTGTACTATTTGAAATCCACAAGGCCTATGAAAATTTATATTAATACTGGAGTACAAGAAAAACAAGGTCATTATAATAAATCTTTACCCCATATCTTTACTTGGTTTTTTAAGCCTTCATCTATCTTTTTTACAAGGAGAATACATTCCTTTCCCTTCTGCCTTTTTTTTCCTTACAACTCTTTCCTCCTCCAATATTCTATCGAAGGGTGGTGCCAAAGGATGTGAAAAGATACCAAGAAAGTATGGAAATTATTATCTCCTTTTTCTATATGGGATGCCAAGCCAAGATTAAGCTACTTTCACTAAAGTTTGATAAGATTTTGACTACACATGAAGTTCGACAAAGTGACAGCTAATTATAAACAAGGAAAGCTTCTAATTGTGGACCCATATGCCTTTTCAACATGGGGAGGTGAGCGGTATAAACACAACTCTCATCATATTATTATACAATTGGAATCGAAGGATCGTTTATTTTGTAAGGCTCATCAAATAGGTTGTTCATATTAAAATCACATTGATTGGATTTCAAAATTCACATAATCAAATTACACTAGTTTGGAAATTGTCTAATTAACAAGTATGATTTTGAAAATGGATTGTTCGTTTTGAAAGTCAAAATGTAGAATCGTGTGTATATCTAGTATGTGCCTACAAATAGGGTTGGGTAATAGGTAATTTCGTGTCATTTTCGTGTTATATATCAAAATCTTATTTATAAAATCCCACAACATTTTTCAACTTATCAAATCTTTCGTGTCATGTTCGGGTCGTGTCATTTTCGGATTGTGTTGTCATGTCAAAAAGTCCTATTTTTCGCTAAATTTTTATTTTTTTTAATTGACAGTTCATCAAACTAATGTCCAATGTATAGAATTACCCATAAAAATATTTATTTTTAGCTCAATTATATGAATTTATTTTGTTTTTCGTGTGTATATCTAGTATGTACCTACAAACACAACCAAATTATCAAGAATTGTGAAAGTAGTTGAGGTGCGCAGACCCGAACACCCAAAATTAAAAAAAGAAAAGAAAAAAAGACGGACCTAGTTATTCATCTTGTAAGGTTCATCGAACAGAAAATTCATGTAAAAACCATGCCAATTGACATCGACGTTCACATTATAAATGGCATTTGTTTGAAAATGGTGAGACAAGCAATCTTTTGGAAATAAACTGTGCATTTTTACACAAATATTATTCAATCAAAAAGCTACTATACCAGTATTGAATCAACTTGATGTTTCTATGAACGATCTTTTGCAACTCTTCAGACAAACTTAATGGTTGGAATAAGAGAAATGTACCCAAGGTGAGCCCTGGTTGAGCTCCCCTACATCCTTAATTTTTGATCTTATCTCGGGCACACAATTAATAATGATCCCAACCTATCATATTGTAGATATCTCTAGAAATTTGATTTAACTGGACATCAATAGTCTGATTATTATTTTACTTAACGAATAGTGAATATAAATTAAAACTTAAACTATGCACTTTAAATGAGTTGTTTACGTATTTATTCATGTCCGATGAACTAATTTTTATTGAGGATATAGTTCTTTTGCAAGATTTATGAGATGAATAGTTTTGGTCCAATATTGTGAGCCCATAAAGAATTTAGAGAGGTGTGGGAGAAAACTGAACCTGGTGAGTCCTAAATCACATAATGCTCGTGCGGGTGCATAACGCACGCATGGGTGCGAGTGTGACACATTTTTGAGACATTCCAAGCAACCAAACTTTGTGATAGCGAAAGTAGAAAAAAAATAAGCGCGAAGCAAGAATTAAGAGCGACCACAGAAGATTGTAGGGAAAGATTATGTGACTAAAAGGTGAGCCCACCACTCCCCCGGAATCATAGGGCCAGAGGACTGTTTTTCGTCTTTTCCTCACTCCCTTTGATAGATTCCCAGGTTGACATATGATTTCAGGGACACACGACACGGGGGGGAATAATAATCCAGTAGCTCAAATCACAACCGTCTATTCAACATCAAACGTCCATCCAAGCATATACTTTTCCATGGTGGATACGTACCATTGAGGCCGTACAAAGAGTAATTCAGAATCTTCTGTCTTGTGTTGGGAAAAGGATTACGCGGTCTTGGAACACGGCCAGATCGTCTCACGCTAACTGCCACGTGACTGTACCCGAAGATCACTCAGAGAGAACAATGGAGTGTCACCTAGTGGGTCGACAACTAACTTTTTTACGGAGATTACCCTAAGGTCGGTGCGGCGATTAGTCATCCTTAAATGAAAGAATGGTCTTTAAAGGTTAGTCGTTGTGTGTCACCGGCCACCTACTACCTCTCCTATACATTCGATCGATCAAGTTTGTCACTGCAAGCAAATAGCATAGCGATATTCCAGTTTATTCATAGAGACGGATGCATGCAAATATATATACCATAATAATAGTAACTCAGAATAATACAGCTCATGTGAAAAGATATCTCACACTGAAAAAAAAAACAACCAAAAACTGCACTCTCACTATCACTCTAACTAACAAAGAGTCACAAATGGATGGGTCCACAAAGGTAGGACCCAGAAGGTTTATTGGAGAATTGCACAAAGTTTTAGTGGGCCTCACCGAACCCACAATGCACCCGCACTACGAAGTTCCAAAAATAGGCTCGTGCCACATGTATATATAGGTGTCGATGTATAAATGGCATGGCAGGGGCCCAGCAGCACGGATTCCAAAATTGCTCCCCCAACGGTGCGGCTGCCAAATGCAGGTACTTGTTTATATGCCACGTGCCACCTTGACGTACTTTATTTGCAGTAAAAATGTAGATTCTTAGGTGGGCTCAACTAGTGAGTTGCGGCCGCGATTGCGGCGGCAGAAGATGCTCCAAGGACGGCGGCCGCAGAGATGGTGGCTGGAGCCGTGATGGCCGCTATGAAGTCATCTTGGCATAGGAAATGGTCCACGATTGCGGTGCTCGGTCTAGCCACGAGCTTCTCCCAAGCCTCCTCTGCATCGGTCCCGTGCTTCAAGAAAGCTTCGGTGGCATCGAGGCGGTGCATTTTCCACTCCAGTTGATTTTGTAGCCTCATAATGTTTTGCAACTGGCAACAAGCCAATTTACAATTGTTGGACTTGATTTGCTCGATTGCTTCCCGCAGCAGCATATCTTTGGTCTCATCATCAACATTTGCTTCATTCCGTAGAAACTGATCCATTTCGGGCACTCCGATGGCACGCCTAATTCCACGCGTATAGTCAGCGCTTGGATCAAAAATCCCCCTAACTTCGTCTACTAAACCGGCTTCTACCATCCGATCCACCCGTTCTGAGACGAACGAATGCAGGACTGGCAAAGACACGTCCACCCACAAAAGACAACATTCGTATTTCGTCCGGAATTCCATGTCGTCGTTCACCAGAGCCTTGATAAATGAATTGGACCCGCCGGCGATGATTGGAAGCCGATCCCGCCTGGAGATGGATTCAACGGCGAGCGATGCATGACGGCAGAAATCAAAGGACGTGAAATCCGTGTAAGGATCCACTAGCCCCAGCAAATGATGGGGCACGCCGTGGCACTCCTCCTCGGTGACTTTGTTGGTAGCAATGCCGAGACCCTTGTAGACTTGCATCTTATCCGAGTTGACAATCTCGGCCGGAAATCGAGTAGCCAAGTCGATGGAAAGCCTCGATTTTCCTGTGCCCGTCGCTCCCATGACCACCACCACCTTCTCCTTCCGGCGCCAAGGGATGAACGAATCCATATGCCGCCCCCCGGGGAAACCCACCAGAGGCTGCGCTTGCTTACAAGCAGAGAAAGAAATTCTCATGTTATTTGGAATCCTGCAAAGACCAAACAATGAGAGATCGGTATTAAATAAAACGAATCATATATATATAACACGAATATCTCATGAATTCCTACATTTGAAATTTAAACCGGAGCACATGTAGAAGACTCTCGGTTTATCAAACGATACATAGTGCGATACACTCAAATTAATACTCCATATTTGTAGTAAGAACATACCCAGAAAATCAAATATGCAGAGCATGTAATATGGATCAACATACATACCTTTAGTACAGCAGATTCGACGAATCGGTGAAGAAGATAACGAGAAACTCTGTAGAAGCTCTGTATTTCCCCTGCAGTTTTGAATGAGAAATATAACTGAACAAAGGTAGTGGGAAATTGGTTCTCTGTATATATGTTTTTTCTTTGTTTCGTACTATGAGATTCACAAAGTTACTTGTATATTATCCAGTATTGGAGGGGGGGAATTTTGATGGATATATGAGAAGAAATATATGTGCAGAAGACTTGGTGGGTTTGTGAATGGCTGAGTGAACAAGCTCGATGATCACTTGGAGGAAGTCAGTTGGGCTGGCTGGGTTTTTATGGAGCAATGGAGGTGGGGGAGAAATATTCCATCTCATTTTAAATTCCCGTGGAACCCACCGCATTAAAATGAGCTGGAATATTTCTCCATACGATAGGTGTGAGTCCTACCTAAACGTTCGAGATGGGATTCACACCTATTATGAGTACACTTTTTTTTTTTTTTTTTTGAATTGCGAAAAATAATTTTATTAATCTTTGAAAGATTACAAAGATCAAAAGGAGTAAGGAAAAAAGCAACAAAGTATCCATCTGACATCTAAATCCTTAATTGGCAAAATGCTAATCACGAAATGCCTAGATATAGCAATACAAAGTAGAGTTCAACATCTAAAAGGTCTAAAAGCACAGATAAAACAATAAGCACAAATGGGATACAACTCAAACACCTAAAAGACTTAAAAACCCGAATAAAACATTAAAGCCCAAACAAAACCCTAACCCGACAAAAATCCCAGCAGTCGCCTCCCTCCACCCTACCGCAACACCAGTCGCTGCCGCTAAGCAACCTGCCACATCGCCGCCACCTCGCTTAGCTGTTAGGCCGAGAAAACGAAAGCTAAACCCAGGAGAATAGAACGGTGGAGACGAATCAATATCACGGAGCCCCGAAGAAACGACCTTGCCGCTAGGCATAAACTGGCAACCCCAACAGGTGACCGGCGGCCGATCATTGAGGCAAAAGACAAAAATCCCAACAGTAGTGTTGGTTAGCAAGGAGGAGGAAGACATCGCTAAGATGATCGGAGGAGAAAGGGGAACACTGATCTAAAATCCAGCACAAGGACCAACGCCGCCACAAGTAACCTAACCGTCGTGAACCCACCATGCGTCGCAAGTCCCAAAAACGGCCAGAGAAAACATCGGCGACGAAAGCCTCCGTGCCAGATCTGTCCATCACGTACACCTGCAAGAAAAAAAACAAAAATGGAAAACGAAAAAGAGAGGATGAGCCCGAGGGGAGGAGGGTGGAGGCCGCCTCCCCCCGAGCAGCGGCGCCGAGATTGGAAATCGAGAGGTCGGGGGGTTTTAGACAGAGTTAGTACCAGTAGCGTAGCACCACTATTCTAGAATAGCAACTCCTATATTCTTACCTAGTGGCGTAACTAGAAATATGCATTAGTGGATGCACTATGGAATAAAAATTTCGGTGATAGCGAATCTCAGATATCTCATTCCACCGACCCAGAACTTGATGTTTTTTAGCAATATGACGGTGGTTTGTGTGTTACATCACAAAAAAACGAACGCGAGTATTCAGATTTTAGAACAGTGTTTTGTTCACCCACCTAATACGAATCCTAAATAAAATAGATAGTAATGTTATAATTTTCACTCTATCCTTGAGTTGTCGAACAAAATATCATTTACATATGCGTATTTGGATAAGCTGGTTGAACTATATAATAAATAATATCTGTTTTAATTTGAGAAAAACTAAAACTAGCCTTTGTTCGGTTAACGGTTTAGTTTTAATTTTAGTTTTGTTTTCAATCATTACCCTATTTCTTTCTCCAATCATTACCTTATTTTTCTAATTATTAATTTCTCATCTCTCTCCAATTATTACCCCTATCTTCAATCATATATTTCTCTATTTCTCTCTCCACTCACTACCAAAACTAAACTAAACTAAACTCCCAACCAAACACTTAAATAAAAAAAACTGCAGTGGGGGCCGTGCCTTCGGTGGGCCTACATTGACTCTGACACTGCCCTTTCCTTTTTGTGAATCGAGCTGGCTCCTCCCTTGCTATTATTATGTTTAAAAGTGTCTTAACCATAATTGTTCCAGCTCCACCCTGTGCACACCTTGACAATCCAAATTGTTCATCTTGAAAGGCTTGTCGCAGAGATCATCGTGCAAAATATCGCGCTGATGGAGTAGCAGACGCAGCGTGATCCAATTAGGTTTGGATTTTAGAAGTAAAAATCCGACACGAGTTTGAGAACTGGCTACCGGCTATATCGCTTAATTTTGTGGTGTAACCACATGATTATTGGTTCCCAATCAAATCCCTCTTTGCATGTGCGATTTAAAAAAAAAAAATTGAACGGTTCAAATTATCGAAGCAATTCTCACCAATATTGGGCTAGTTAGGCCTATCATTCTTCTTTTAGGATTGGAGAGAGCTAAGTCACTCGAAGAATAAAGTTAGTGAATTTCCGTTTGACCCAAAAAAAAAAAAAAAAGAATAAAGTTGGTAAAGACAAAGTAGGAATTTGTGTGAACACAAGTTGCCTTTTTTGTTTTTCTATTGTTTGATGTATGATATCTAATTATTTGACCTTGGTCTAACCAAAAATTACTATGAAAGTAAGGTTGGTGCGTTCGTCTCCTATGATTCTAGCCTAATGGAGTACTAAATGAATAGGACAATAAGCCTATGACATGCTAATCTAACATAAATTATTCATATAATAATTTCATAAAACCTTATTTGTTTTAAAAGGAATGAAAATATAGAACACCGTGAGTACTTCATTTCTTAAATGATAAATATCCATTCATATGGATATTTGATATCCAATTCACTTGAATTTTTGGATGACTAATTTATGTATCACGCCTTACAAAATGAACAAACTAAATTACCAAACAAGACCGTAATGGAATTCATTTTACCTCATATGAGGCCTCATCGGCCGAGAGGATCTTGATTTCGAGGTGGATTTCATGAAACATCCATGACACCATTGGTAACCATTGCCATGTCTATAGACTTAGAGCCGGTACTGAGCTAAAACCTGTGGTGTAACTGCTTTAGGCCTTCAAAAAATTTGAATTTCAGGGACCCCTCAAACTTTTTTACCCTTATAATAGTCAAACAAAAAAGCCTCACTTTTTATTTTCGTTTTAAATCTCTGAAAAGTCAAGGCCGACTCTAGACTATAGTACACTACTTAATTAATGCTATACGTATTTAATTAATTTTTGTACTAGTCAACAAAAGGTAGGGTTGGGGTTCCCTAATTGAAGTCCCATCAATCTCCATTAGTCTGCTTAGGAACATAATTAATGTAATCTTAATTTGGGTTTAGTTTTGTCTTTTCATCACCCATAAATGGTTAAAATAAAGCATTCTTTCACATTATCGTGGGCTTGGTGGCCGATTGTTTTCAAAAAAGCAAGGGGCAAAACGAATTTCTGGACAGCAGCTTGGATACTTAAATAGTGATAGGACCTACTACTAACTAGTGGTGTGGCTTCTTCAGAATCCCAACTTTTAAGTGCCTTGTGTTGACAAGATTCACAATTTAGTACTCATATTTTATTAGACTTTACTACTAAACCAAACTAAGGGTTTCCACTAACTAAAATACTTATTTTTTGATTAAAGTTGATGTATTATGAGAGAATGACATGTCTCGTAAAACGAGAAATAAGTACTTAAAAAATAAGAATCTTAGCGAAACGCGGCGTAATTGAACTAAAAATCCAAGTTTTTATGGATTTCTAGACACGTCATTCTCTTAACATACATCAACGAAAATAGCATTTAATGGAAACAATTTGACTATTATCATTAGCCTAGAGACAAAAAAAAAAAAAATTAGTGAAAACGCAAAGCTACGAATCTAAGCCGTCGGATTGTGTATCCAATGGCTCAGATCTCATCTTGGTAATGGACAACTGATCGAGAGCAGTTCATTGTCGACATGAAATCCGACAGCTCGGATCGTGCACAACACGCATGCTGTGCAAAACAAGCTCCCCCAATTTTGAAAATGCACTGAGTTCACGCTATATTTTTATCTCCAAACTAATGCCAAAATACCACTTGTTTTCCACTAAGAATACATAAACATCATTTAGTCCATTTAGATGAGGGAAACGAGTTATCTTGAACAATGGGTATTTTTGAACTGAATACCAAGTATACTGATTAATCAATAACATGAACTCGCCCATATAAAATCAAGTAAGCTATTTGAGTTTAACCCATGCTTCACAAGTTATTCAAAAGTTTGCTCGAGATCGGCTTGATAAGTAAACAAATCAAACTTCAACCAATTTGTAATTCTCTAACTTTTGAGTTTTGCTCTATAATCGTTGTTTTATAGTACAAAAATGTCAAGGCAATTACGTTTAGCTCATGATAGACTCGATTAGAGCACGTTTGAGATTGAATTGAATGCTATGATTGAACACATTTTGAAAGTTCTACAAGTTTTCAAACCCCGTTTGATTATAACTCACTATTCGGCCTGAGTTGATTCCTAGTTTTTAACTCTAATATGATGCCATATATAGTTTGGTGAATAATTAATTTTTCTTGAATTAAATGTTCGTTAACATGATAAATAGTAAATCAAACAAGAAGAAATTTTGTGTGCAATTAACTACCTCATGAGCCAATAATTTGATTTTTAACTACTGAGAGAAAACGTGCCTCATGTAAAATTTTGAGGACCATATGAATATTCAAGTGACCAAAGGTTCAAAAGTCTTTAGAAAAGTAACTTTTATGAGTGCTTATTCTACCTTTTTTATATGGCATTGGGTAAAAGGCCGGTGGGGGAATCCTTTTCGGTTGTGGGATTGAAAGATTTTTGGATTTGATTTTTGGGTAATGAGTGAGGAGAGAAAATAGAATAATAATTGGAGATAGGGGTAATGAGTGGAGAGAGATAAAGAGAGAAATGAGATTAATAATTGAATATAGGGGTAATGAGTGGATTTGAGTTTGGAAAATTCCAAACCCACAACCGAACAAGGGGTTAGGCATTTAAAGGGAGCGGGGACTATGTTGTGCACCATCTGGACAATCCGTTTTGATAATCAATTGTTCAAATTTTAAAGAACTTTTTTTAAATTTAGATCATCCAAAACATTTTTTGAACGGTAAAATTGCACTGAATCGTGCTGTGCACGCCACGCCCCCGGGTTCCCTTTAAAGTAAGAGAACAACAATAATCTTTTCTTTAGTGAAAGTGTGCATCTTTGAATTAACCAGAAGGTAATTCAGGAATAAATTAAAAGTCGCAAATGCAATGAATTCGAAAGGCAAAAAGAATCTTTTTTTTCCCCATCTCCTCTTTT
This sequence comes from Rhododendron ovatum, assembly GCA_019656835.1. Classification (NCBI taxonomy): domain Eukaryota; kingdom Viridiplantae; phylum Streptophyta; class Magnoliopsida; order Ericales; family Ericaceae; genus Rhododendron; species Rhododendron ovatum. Next base: position 42,198,730 of record CM033796.1, on the reverse strand, counting down.
GCTTTCGTTCTTTTTCTATTTTTTGCTACTTCAAATGATTAATAGTATGATTTTACACTAGCTTTCTCCTAAAAAGAATAGCATTCATTTAGGGAAAAAAGTAGTAGATACTAGTACTCAAGTTTTTTTAAGGGGTAAAAGTGATTCTAAAGTATCAATGCCAATAAAAACTCATAGCTACCAAAGGATTTTGATGCTAGTAACTAGTAAGAGAATAAATTCTTTACACTGCCGATGTAAATATTTGTTTCCTTCAAATCAATTGCATCGCGACACGTGTCAAAACAGTGGTCCCAATTAATAAAACATGGCGACGTGGTACAATACAATTGATTTGGAAGAAACAAATATTTACACCGGTGGTGTAAAGAATTTATTCTCAACTAGTAATAAGATTGTGGAAAGTACTCTTTGTAGAGTTATTTATAAATCTTTTGTTGTCTCGATAAAAAAAGAAAAAGAAAGTACTGAAGGCTTGGCTGAGTGGGAATAGCAGGAAGTAATTAAGGAACTTACCCCTTCTTAGTTTGCAGATTTGACTTCATCACCAACAATGTTTTTAATTTTAGGACACCCGAATCAGTGAACGATGTCCATGGCTAGCTAAGTCGGGTCGTTACATGCAAGGTGTAATACTCCAGATATGGAGCAGTGGTATGTGGTACATGCTTAGTCCGACGTTGGTTGGGATCGACTTGGAGTACTTTTTTTAGGTATATATACCTTTCAAGACCAAGTAGTATGCCCGAGAGAGGACTCATAGTTAGTCGGGTCGAATCGTTTCAGATAAAGTTGGGACTCCACTAATTATATTACTGTTTGTGTGCAAAATTATGCTTGTCGCTAGAGTACATTTTTTAAAAAAATTCAATAATTTTAAGTACCCAACAAATATATCTCGAAATTACCCCAAAAAAGTAACATTTTGGAAAGTGAATCTGTACCGTTGATTTACTTTTTAAGGGGTAATTTTGGAGGGTATATTTTCTGTGTACCTAACATTGCTAAAAAAATTAGAGACCAAAGATCATGGTATCACTAGCTAGCCCCAATTAACACCTTTTGTTGTCAAGTGCCCTCAATTGAAGTGGAACTACAATCGATTAACAATCATTAGCAACCAAATCTTATTAAATATTATCTACGCACAGCAACTAGAGAATAAACTATACCAAAACATCATTATAAATTTAGTCAAACCTAGAACTAGGAATGTATTTCTATTAAGGGTTGAAGATAGGTATTATTATTAGTGTGTGTGTATATATATAATGCACAAAGCTAGCTATTGTTTTTCTTCCCTTCTTATGAAAGTGATCGCATATGATCATTAATCTTGTGCGTGCGGGAAAGCACAAAAAGTAGCCTTTTAAATAAAAGCAACCAACGGATAAGCCGACGGATTCGGTGTGGCGGCTTCCGGCGACAGTGTTATCAACCGGGTTTTTTTTAAAATTTATTTTGCTGTCTTTTTTTGGTTCATTTGTTTTGGATTTTGTTGGTTTGGTTCTCTCCCTTTAATGGGAGGTTTCCTCCTCTCCGTGGGATTTCTGCTGTTATTTTGGTTGTCTTTGCCGCAGTTGAGGATTTGTGTTGCTCTTTTTTTTTGGAGGTCGGTCATAGCCGATTAGCTAGCAAAGCTTGATTGTGAGGCTCTAGTGGGTGATATTGGGTAGCTAAGCCTCTTGTTTGATTATTTACTCCCCTTGGGACGATATCCAACTTCGATGTATTCAGTTGTTTTCTGATATAATACAACTCCTACCATTTTGAAAAAAATAAAAAATAAAAATAAATAAAAGCAACCAACGACCCAAAGTTTTTAGTCCAAGGGTTTTTATTTTATTTTATGCTAAAGGGAGAGATCACATCCGAGTTGATAAAACAACATCAATCTGTAGTTGTGAATTACTAACCACAAAAAGAGTAAGGCTATCACTCTAACAAAGAAAAATGGAAGCATTTGGATCCTATCTAAATCACGAGAAAAACTGAATTGTCCAACTTTAGTTTTTCGGTTCTCTTTCTAGACTCATTTTGATAATCGGAATAGTTCATGTTATAAAACTTGTCAGTCGAAAATTGTTTAACAAGTGATCAATTCATATTCATGATCTTGAACGAATGATTTTCGATTCAGTATGTCAGCCTATTGTTTTCAAGGTTAATGTGTTTCCAAATTATGTTAGTCGAAAACCGATCGAAATTATTTTTCTACACAAATAATATTACTGACGAGGCATACAAGAAGATCGATAGTGGTTTCTAAATTGGATTCAACATGGGACACGAAAAATCAAACCTAAACAGTCCACATTTTGTCCATAACTAGAGCGAAGAGCTATTTCCTAAATCAAATACAAAAAGGAGCGCCACTAGAACACGATGAAGAAGAAAGAAACAAAGAAAAATGAACGATTCCTGTCATCATAATCTATTGTTAGCGATAGCTTCTTATATTATCTTCAATTAAATTTTTTTTTTTTTGCCACAGAATATTCTTATCATCAAGAGACAAACTTATCATTCCATTAGCTTGAGTGGAGTTGAAATATAAACTACCAACAAGCATTTTCGATTAAGTGCATCCCTTTGATTATAATGAGGAGAAAATGACCCCACCCAAATTTATGGTACAAACCTGCATGATTTAAAATTACACACGTCGAAAAGAAATAAAGTTGGAGCGTGTTTTTTTTTGGTGCTCCCAAAACCATGTCATTTTGATTAGACCTTTGATTTGTACGTGGAATAACTACTTCTCTTATTGCAGCCACGAAATTTGGGAGAAACAATCATGAAATAGGGTTCAATAATAAATTACATTATGTGCGTGCAGAGAGTACTTTTTACGCGGAATCAACAACTACCATGCACTAGCTTGGCTTAGGATCCTCCCCGGAGAGTGTGAGGTCCACACACTTATTATTGGATTTTAGAAGAACGTGTAGTGGACGTATATATAAGGGTTTTGGGACACCGTGCCCCAATACCACAAGATAATGGTTGTCTCTCTGGTTGGAGATAAACGAGGATTCTTTTTGGACTCACTTTGATAATCTAATATCGATCATCTTTGAAATCTCGTCGTGAACTTCAGAATTGCAAAAGTATGTTGATCGATCTAATATTGATCACTATGATTTTAAAACAATTTTATTTCGAAAAAGATAGGTTGACACAGTAAATCAGAAATTGAGATCTTGACGAAATGCACGCATGTTGATGTCCTTGATGAGATTTAAAAATTAGTGAGTGGTACTGATCATCGAAGTAAACTTGCAAAAGACCAACAATTGCCTCCAGCAAGTCCCAAAAAGCAATCGAAGGGGATCCCGCCTCCATTATGTCACATTTAAGATCTCATCAAAAACTTCAAAAGCTGCGTAAAACATGTTGTATCGGATGTTGATCGATCACTATGCTTATATAGCATCTTAATCATGGAAAAAACAGTTTTGACACGCGGGATAGGAATTTGGTATCTCTGCGAAATGTTGATGCTCTCAACGAAACCTTAAAAACTAAGCGGTCCCGATCATTAAAGCAAGCTCGGAAAGAGACCCGCAATGGGTTCCAATAGGTTAAGCGGTACCGATCAAAGAATCATGCCTCCAACACGTTAATTAAGGAACCCGTGCGAAACCCTAAGATAACATATTTAATTATAATCTCAGAACATCTTCATTTATCTCCATAATTAGGTAAAGTATATAGTTTAATTAAGGGTAGGTTGTTAATCTGGGGCCACCACCTTTTGATTTCTAATAATTGAATCCCACTCATCGTTGATTAATTTTCATTCATGAAAATTAAACTTTCCGAAACCCACAAAATTTCCACTCTTTTTTCTGTACATTAAGAAATGATGTTGGTATATAATTATATATATGCATAGTGACTTGCTCCAATATTGGACCATATAAGATATCTGTCGACTGTCGGACCGCTTTTCCATTATCTCTCCTAAAATCAATTGGTGTTAGCCTGTTAGGGAGAGCTATCTTCAATTAAGTCTTTTATGGCATTCAGTATCGCACCCGCAAGTCAGTTTTTAAAGCGGTCGCGGGGAGTGACAGTGTGTAACAAAACCCATGGGAGAACTCTGGACCCAACATTAATATCAATACCCATGGCTTTTTGCATCTTAAGAAAAAAGTATGATCAAGCCTTATCAGTTCATTAACCCCTAAGCTTTTTACATACATCTTAAGATAAAAGGTTTTGGCTTTTTACATCTCTCTTATGATAAAGGTTTGCTGAGGTTTCAGGAATAAGCATTTTCAATAAGTAAAGATTTAAGGGCCCGTTTGGTTCGACAAACAATAATTTATTCATCTATTTTCTCATTTTTATTGGCATCAAATGAAATTAAAGTTTTAGTTATCAATTCCAATAAATTATGTGGTGGTACTATATATTGGACTTTGAGAAATAAGCACAGAAATATTCAGATACAATATTTTTAAGCATTATGTGAAATCAAATCTGGTCAAATTTTGCACCCCGAAAATAAAATATATAAATCTTAGCTCCGTTCCTTTTTTTTGGCAAGTCGGAATTGCATTAGGCTTTGTATTTCCCACATTTACTTTGAGAATTGGACTTACCCAAGAAAAACACTTTAAAAGATTTTGGCAAACACTATTGATTGGATTTTAACTTTCCGTCAAAAGATAGATGTTAGCATCTTTTTTTTTTTTAAAGGCAAATTTTTTTTATAACCTTTAAAATTGTTATAGAGATTAAAGGAAAATGGATTCTGGCATCATATCCCTAAATTTAAAAACAAAAAAAATTCTAAATGTAAGAATAATTCCGTGCCCACCCGATATCCAAATCTGAGATTGGTAAGAAACCAATCAAGAAAGCACCCATTGGAACAAACTCACTTCTAAAGGGCTTAAGATGCTCCAATATTTTGTAGCTCAAATGAAAACGGGCTAGGCCCAGCCCAAAGAAGGCTGATGGGTGATGTTAGTATTTTAGAGTATCCACAATGCCATATTCAAAAGTAAAAAGATTTTTAAAATTAACAATATTGGTGTAAAATTTGATTCACAATACTATAATCAAACTTAAAAATCTCCTTAGAAATAATTAAATTTTTGGTTTTGGATAACCAAAACTAGCAACCTTTTGACAATAACTAAATTTAATAGACCCTACAGATTCTCAATTAAATACACAGTCATTATACAAAAATGTTCTCTCTCTCTCTCTCTCTCTCTCTCTCTCTCTCTCTCTCTCTCTCTCTCTCTCTCTCTCTCTCTCTCTCTCTCTCTCTCTCTCTCTCTCTCTCTCTCTTAAAAAAATATTTTACAAAAAATTGTTTTTTTTTAGAAAACGGTTTTGTAAAAATAGTTTTTTTTTTCAAAAAAAAGTTTCAAAAACTATTCTCTATTTCTAGCAAATATTTTTTATTAGTTTCAAAACTATTTTTAGAAAATCTATTTTCTACTGTTCATAGTTTTTAGTTTTTTGTAGTTTGAAAATATAATGTGATAAGTTTTGGTTATTTAATTTTGATTATGCTATTGTAGACATTTATATTGCTAACCTTGGTAATATCTTAAATTAATAATCAAAAACTGATGTGACAACTTTTGGTTATCAATTTTCGATTATAGCATTATGGAAACCCTTAGGCCCCGTTTGATAACGGTGATAAATGGATGAGATTCGTAAGGAAATGGGATTAAGATTAGGATTGATAATGAGAAGGGATTGGTAATAAGTATGTTTATTTGGGATGAGATTCGATGATAGGATTATTAACATTATGGTTGTTTGAGATGTGATTAGATGATAGAATTGGATTGATAAAAGAGATTGGTAATGAGAATGGATTGATAATGAGGAGAGGATGATATGGTATTAGCAATACCCCCAAATTGGGGTATTAGCAATCCCACCGGATTGATAGCCCGGACCTTTTTTGGGAAACCAAACAAGGTATTGATAATACCCTCACTCTACCAATCCAATCCCAACCCCTTGGAGCGTTATCAAACGGGCCTTAGTAATAATTAGTATTTGACTATTTGTTAACTTCTGCAAGGGTTAACTTCCTATCTATAGGAGTCGAACCCGAGACTTCCTACTCCAAAAGAGCATTAGACGACCATTGCGCCAAACCGCCAAGGTCTTTTCCCCTGATTTGCATTTCGACATGTACTTTTGAAATTGATCTTTTCACATACTTGTATTCTGGGCCGGAAACCAGCAGTTGCCAGTCAAACAACAGCTCTGAAGAAGCCATATAGATGGGCTTGACAGTACATTTAAGCCCATAGTACCTCACACATTAGCTGATGGCCCAACATTTTTGGGGCGTAGGTCCGTGACCCAATGGCATCGAAGAACAAAAACACTCCAAATGGCCTTGAAGGAAATAATATCAAGAGAAAATTACCTGTGGTCTAGAAAACTTATTTCTAGGTTTTTTTTCATTTGGGAAGACTTATTTCGAGGTTTTTTTCATCATTTTTTTTTATAGCAAGGACAGCTGTCCAGCTTATGCGGACCGACTAATTCTAGGGGAACTAATCTCATTGTTCACTAGCAGGGGAACCTGAATAGACTATTAGAGAGCTTACTTTCTGTCAATAGTATGTACAAGGGCGGAGGCAGTGAGAGACAAGGGGAGGCAATTGACCCCCACTGCCTCCCAAATTTTTTTAGAGATATGTATAATTTCTACCCCATATTTACTTATTTGACCCCACTTTAAGCCCCAACCCGCATAAGAGTTGTGTACTCAAGGAAAAGAGGGGTCAAAATAGAATCACCACCCACAAAATCTCCAAACATCAATTTCATTCATTCTTCAAAAAAACTAGGTTTCCTTCGCTTCTGCCTTTTCTGGAGATTCTTCATCGTCTACAGGTATTTCTCTCTTGATCATTTACAGTATTTCTTTTCTTGACAGTTTGGTTGTGTATACAAAGAAAAATATTTTTGAAACCATTTTCGTTTCCAAAGTATAAAAAATCGTCAAGGTCAATTGTGAATCGAAACTACATTTTGTCATTAATATAAATCTACTTTTTTATTAACTTCTTTCAATAGCAAAACACTATTTAACACGATCGATAAGCAACTAGAAAAAGTGAATCATATATAGTTTAATTTTTCGATTCCACTTATTGAAAATCTTGGTTCCGCCACCAAGATGTAACCCATTTTAGTGTTTTGGAGGAATATATATTTTCTATATTGTTTTTTTTTTTTGTTTGAGGGAGGGCAAGAGGGTAACTTTACCTACCAACTCACATAGGCAATTGTTGACTATGGAGAGGTAGAGTGAACCCTTTAAACACACACACACAACACTCTATATTGCTTGGAATGCAGTGTTTCAGTAATACTTGAATAATATCTTTTTACCTGACAGTCTCTTACGTGACACAAAAAAGAGGCCCACCGTGACCCGATTCCATGAATCAAGCCATTCATTTTTTATTTTTTTTATGTATTAATGGGTTTGTCATCTATGCAAAAAATCTAGTTGACCATATGTATTGGAACTATTTGGATAGAAAACGTTTGTCTCAAGAGCAATGGAAGGTTAAATTTCCACTGGTTCATTGCTTTAAATTAATATGATTAAACCAAGCCATTATTTGTAAGATCCCACGTCGATAAATTGGGAAAAGTGAATTCAATATATAAGAAAATCCAAGCAGCTACTGTATAACCTGAGGTTAACCTGTTAAATCACGTGGTTAGACTGAGGGCTAGCAGATCTTGGGTGTAACGTTGTTACACTATTGATGTCTGATAACTTAATTTTTCATATGAATAATTTATTGCATCTCATGAGAATCATGTGAGGGTGATGCTGATTTTGGGGGTGTTCATTGGAAAGATTGAACAAAAATACTACAAAACAATCCAAAGCCAATTGCAATTTACACTCCAATCTAAAAATATTAGGTAAGGAAGATTCTGAAGTCTATGCTCAAAGATATTCAAAGTACTCTAACTTCTTCCAAATAAATAGTCCAGGGGCCCAACAAACTTGACTAGAAATCTAACTAACTGCTCATTCATAACGAAAGAAGATAATAGTCCAACAACCTCATCCCGTAATGAAAAAATCAAATAATTTTGCTAAAAAATATTATACACAATTTGTGTTACAAACATTAATTACCAGGGTGGAAACCTAGAACTTATAAAGGCATCAGTGATATATCACCCCATTCCGCTAAGGTTCTCATTTTTTTACGTACTTATTTTTACCTTTACAAGGCAGGTCATTATCTCGCAGTACATCACCTTCAATTCAAAAAATAAATACTTATCCTCAGTGGAACGAGGCTACCCCTAGGTTTTATTTGGAAGTTCAAAACTCTCTCCTCCGCCTGGATTTAATTTCTTGACGTGTGCCATTTATTTTAAATAAAAAAAAACTAAGTATTATTTATATACTTCGAATATTTTCTTCAAATTTTCACTCCACCCTACTGTTTGTTCCTCACACTACACCTGAGTTACATATATCGCATGCGCGAGCGTGAAAACGTCATTAAAATTAAAACAGTCCTGCTATTTGCAGAGACAATTTACAAAGAACCACGCATAGACAAACGCGTTTGGCCCCATTTCGGGTCCCAAAAAAATCTAGAAAAATATCCATAAATTTTTGAATATTATTTTATGGGGCTCTGTAAAAAATCAGGTCCAGCGGATATCGGTAAGTATTACTTTTGGATTCGTAGGGGCGAAAATATTTTTTTAGATTTTTTCGGGATCCGAAATGGGGCCAAACGCATTTTTCTCTGCGTCGTTCTCTGCAAATCGGCGCTGCTCTTAGAATTTTTGTAAAATTATACTCCCAACCTACTAAAAATTGCAAGAGCAAGAATTCAGAGCACGATCGCAGTGTAAAAATTAAAAACGGGAGTGCAAGAGATTTTGAAGGATTACATGACTAGGCACTGCACATTTCTTCTGACATTGAATCTCATGGATTGGTAAGCAATTCTCAAAATTAGGTGCATATGGTATATACCACTAGAATATATCAGTAAAAAACTCATTTCACCTCCTCTCCTGGATTGGTGGCATACAACCGCTTATGTAATCAGTCTTTTTTTTTTCTTTTCTTTTCTTTTGGAAGACTGAAATGTGAAGGAAATAATATAAAGTGTTTAATAAAATTACGGAAATTGTTGAACAATGTTATAGACACAGATGTACAAACGCAAAATCAAACACAAGGTCGTTGTGAGGCATTCAATGTACATGGGTTCCGTAAAGCAGCCATGGGGCTCATGAAACTAATTCGAACGTTTACAAAAAATCCAACTTTTATTCGGAATCTAGGCTAAACTATTTTTAAAAAAAATGAGCAATTCAGAACATTTTGTGAGACCGGAGACGGCTCCAAAATCCATATGCAGACATTGTATACACACGAGAATAAATTATATACACCAACGATAGAAATAATTTAATCTCTTATGTATGTACATACCTATAGCAGCTCTCTTCTCAAAACCCAAGTGAACAAAGCCACTGACTAGTGTTAATGAGAAATTTTTCGGTGTCGGATGGGTATGTCCCGTGTGGTATCCGTTCGGCACATCCGGACTGTCCAATATTCAATACATTTTTGAACGGTTCGGATTGAAACTCTTTCTCCTTTCATCCCAACACATTTTCTCTTTTTTTTTCTCTCCAAATCCGAGCTATCCGAAGAAAATTTTTTCAGTGGAGTAATACATACCGACATTTTATTTTAGTTTTTCTTTATGTCTTTTTAACAGACCCGAGAAGGATCTCCTTCGCTGTGCAGAGCACCTGCCACCTGGTACTACAATTCAAACATTCATCACAAAACCCCTCTCTCTCTCTCTCTCTCTCTCTCTCTCTCTGTTGTATCATTACAAATCCGCTCGAATCGTCGATATGAACGATGTAGAATAACACCTCTCCGATATGGATCTCTCAGCTGCAGCAACAACTTCCCCTTATCTCTCAGCCACCTCATCCTCAGCTTCCGCGAACTCCTGGTTTTCCGGCATTGTTCGCGGCCGCGGCGACCGCTCCGGCAGCGCCAAGATGTCCAACAATTCCTCCGCCGCCGACGTCGGTGGCCCGGTCAATCGCAAGAAGCAGTTCCGAGGAGTCATGTTCAAGTACGGTCCCAAACCTATTCAGGTACGAAAGGAATCGTTGTGTTGTTTTACGGAGGCGTTGAATTCTCGTCGATTTGGATTCGATTGAGTTGGTTGGGGATCTGTCTTATTTGAAAAAATTAGATTTTTGAAATGTGTTGTATACGGGGCTTTGTCCCGGCTTTAATTGGGCCCACTAGTGGATGGTGCGAATTGTTCCTGGAGTAATTGGGCCCACTAGTGAATGGGGCGAACTGTTAATGGAGTAGTTGAGGTGCATGTAAGTTTGACTCGTTGTAAAAAAAAAAATGGAGACTTCATTAGTGTTCTGCTTGCGACATGATCGTAGTTATATATAGGTGCTTTATATGTTAAATGTGAAGGGGGATTGGAATAGATTTTTGAAAATTGTGTTAAGACTACATCGATGCACTTCATTTTAGGCTCTGTTTGTTTGGGTGTAAAATATTTTCCGGTAAAATGTTCTCTTTTTTGGTATTTGGTTGCGTAAAAAATACGGAAAACATTTTACATGTAAAATATTTTTCATTATTTGGATGAAAATGACTTACCCTTAATCTTCCGTAAGTTATTTTCCGAAATGAACCCACTGTCTTCTACTGCAATTCTCACTGCTCAATTTTCTCGATCTTCTCGATCGTTGGTCTTGACTCACGTTCAATTCCAATATTCTCAAATTTTTCCACCGTTTTAAGCCCTTATATCTCTCTACACTATTTTGTCCCTTTTTTTAAAAGTATTTTTCAAGTGCCAACCAAACACCTGAAAATAAAAGTTTGAAATTTGTTTTCTGAAAAATATTTTACTTTGTAAAACATTTTACATCGAAACAAACGGAGCCCTAGTGTACAAGGTGATTTTGGAGGAAAATTCTCTACATTTATGCCTACAAAATGAGGAACACTATAGGCCACATACTAAGGTTGGCATCGTGGTCAAGACCTGAGGTTTAAGGGTTTACTCTCTCCTAGGTCTTAGGTACGAAGCCTTCTAGGTGCTAGGATCAATTTTGTAGGGCCAGTCTATAGCCCCGATTTTAATGGGCTCACCTGCTAGTCAACTGTGGGATTTGTCCTTGAGATTTGTCTCAGTGAACTTAAGTTGGCCTAGACACCCTGAGTCATCGAAAACAAGGAACTCTGATGGGGTAATGTAAAGTCAGTGACTTGAAAGGAAAGAGAATGAGATGAACCATGTAGAAATAGAGGTAACTTGGCATACGCCTGAATAGTGATGAGGGTGTTCTAGTTTTAACTTTTTGTTCCTATTTCGTTTAGCTAGGTTGTAACTGGGCATTGAGTTGACAAATCCAAGTTATCCCTCCTTTCTGAGCTAGGCTAGTTTATCGAGATTTTATTCACCAGGCTGACTCCCAGCTGTGGCAAGTTCGTAATTTGACTTTGTGGGAATGCAATGATCGGTCTTGATCACCATTCTGAGAAGACAAGAAGGTGTGCATACCTGATGTATGCGCTATGAAAATCTCAATAACCAATCCTCTGACTGTTCATTATCAAAACTGAAGCAGTTGAGAGGAGATCAAAAGGGATATAGGATAAAAGAGTGAAGCAGTTAATGAAAATTTTAGCTGAGAGGTCAGTAAAAAAACTCAAATGAATTTCATGTCTAATTTTGGCACAGAAAGCAACATTAATAGCTTTGAAAAGGGGAACACTAACATGGTGTTCTTCCTGTATGTAAAGTAAACCATATCTTTATTTAGTGCAAGGATTGTCTTCAAAATGCCTATGTCGTTTGGCTATTGAGGAGAAGTTCGTGGGAAGACACTGATAAATCCCATCTTCTGTTCTTCTTATGGGCCTTGTGGGTTCTTTGTAAGCATAGCTTACTATAGCCTACTTCATGCTCTTTCCTTTTTCTTATTTGGGTTTTCCAATGGAAATAATATGCAGTTTCATCTATTGGCATTTGGCATGCATTTCTCGTTTTCCTGGTGACATCCTTCTCCAAATAAAAGGTTCATGATCTTCGATGTTTAAGTTAATTGCAACATTAGATCCTGGCTCCTTTTTTTCATGCATTTCTAAACAGAAGCGATTGAGTAGCTTATGTGCTTTTGCAACAAAATTGTTTTTCAGTTTTGTTTTTGGACTTAGGAATGTTGGCTTTGTTCATTTAAAAGGTTGAATTGCTTGTTCACTCAGATAGCTATGTTTTGGATCGTTCAAACGTCAAAGATAAATTTCCAAGTCATGCACTTTCTTTGTTAGTTGGTTTAGGGAAATTGGAAATTTCATCAAACATGCACACATGATTTACTACCAACTTGCTTTGCAGCTTTGCAAGTTGGGTTAGTACTGATGGTCAAATCAATCAGTTAACCTATCTGCATAATGAAGCCTTAGCCTTTGGTAATTGGTATGTTTAGAAACCACATCACCTGTCATAAAGATTGAAGCTCTAGTAGTTTTTTTTTTTGAAAATAAGTGATACAGCATTGAACTTTTGGTACTTTTTGATAAGGCCACTGCCTCCATCGTCTGCAGTTGCGGGATGTTATTTTCTGCATGCGCCGTGCCCTTTGTAGTCAGCATTTTACACAATCCATTGTTGTTATCAGTGTTGCATAATTTTCCTGTGACGAAATTGTATCAACTTTAAAACACTGGGCCTCAACAGGTACTTATCGAAAATCCTACGGTTGGTACTAAGGGAAGAACTTTAGGATGTTGCTTTTACTTGAGCAATTCATGTATTCACTTTTTAATTGCTAGGTGTATGTGTGACATCAATAAAAAAATGTTTTTTTTTTTTTACTGAAAATCACTTTGGTTTTGTTCGGTTATCTAGTCCTCAATTACTTATCTTTTAGGTTGTCTGTTGTACCATCTTTTTTCTTTGGTGGTTATGGCATTCTTGTTCTTTGGGCAGGTTGCATTCAAAATCGGTGATTATAAGCAACAAGTCATTTTCATTGGTGGATTAACTGATGGATTTTTGGCCACTGAGTACGTCCTGTAACTATGAAAATGCTTTAACTTCATGTTGTCTCTTAGCTCCCTTTAGTGGTTTTTTATTACCTTGCCGATTTTTTATTTTTTGATATTGTAGCTAGGCTAAAAGAGTTTTTAGCTTTGGAAAAATGGCAATAACCAGTGGAGATGCTCTGAGAGCACCAAGAGCAATGGTCTTTAGAAAATTCTGCTTTATGGTACAAAATGTGGAACTTCATATAGGACTATTCTTAGATAGCTTGATATACATTGTTGGGCCATTTCCTAAAAGCTTAAGCTTTTGGGACAATTGATAACCTAACAATTATTATGTAATGTCGCAACATATGGGTTAAAAATTAAGTGTTCATCTACAATGACATTGTGATATTGGGCTATTTTACCTATACAACAAGTTTGGTTTTAGCATTTTGAAGTAGTGCTGGCTAGCCTTCAGGCCATCTAGAGTCAAGGACTGAGCTTGTGTTAGCGCAAGTCAATCTTGGATTTGTGCCAACCCATAAGAAAGGATTTTGCTGAACTTATCAAATTGGTCTATTTTGTATGTAATTTCATCATTTATAGTATGAAACATGGATTATGGCTGTGGATTCATCGCTGGTAAGTACTAGCAAATTGATTCCAGAAAAGCTAATTTGTGTCATCACATTGCTCTTAGGCTATCATCCTTTCTCAAGCGGTAGAAAAGAACCCATTCATATGCAATTTTTGCATTTCCTAAGGGAGCTATATTTTCTTTGCAGGTACTTGGAACCTCTGGCAATTGCTTTGGATAAAGAGAAATGGTCTCTAGTTCAGTGTCTGCTCTCATCTTCGTATACTGGATACGGTATCACAAGCTTAAAAGAAGTAACTGCTTGTTTCCCTTTCCAATTTCTTAATCTCTTAAACCATGTGTCATTATGGGTTCCTTTATTATTGGCATTTGGTGGTTTCATTCTTTATATCTTGTTTCATGACATCTTTCTGACTGCTCTAATTTTATGCTTCTAAGCTTCTAAGACTATGCGGTAACTCAGATTTCTTGTCTCATGTACTTGAAATAAGTTTTGAGTTTTGTCTTGCAAAAGTAGTACTTTGGTGAATTCCTTACAAAAGCTTAGTGGTGAGAGAAAATCCCCATCTTACTTATTCTTTAAGAACTTACTGATTGAATATCACTTAATAATTGCTTGGATATTTAAAGTTACCAGGTTGTTCCAGCAAATAACGAATTGGGGAGGGACTTGTTTCATGTAGTTAAACTTCTGTTACCCTGTGATTCCTTTCATTCATGGAATGCTGTCTTGATTATCATGAGTCTTTCTGTTAGGATAGATAATAAAGATCAAGCATTGTTCACTTTTGTTTAAGTGCGGGGCCGTGGCGGTGGGTTGCTGTGCTAGTTCCCCCTTGGCTTACATTGCATGGGTGGGTCCAACATGGCCTTGCCATGGGGTGGTTCCTACGTCTCAAAAGAAAAAAAACTTCGTTCACTTCTGTTTATCAGTGCATCCTTAGTGTCATGCTGGTACCCATGGGATTCTTGATCTGCATGTTTCCTGTTTGTTGATTTCCTGCACAAAAAGGTTCTCTACTCAAATTTACATTATTACAGGATGCTATGGAGCTTGACCAATTGATCAGCTACTTAATCAACAAGGAAGATTCCGAGGGTGTAGTACTGCTTGGTCATAGTACTGGCTGTCAGGTGAGCGTCTGTTGTTTTCATTCCTTTTCTTTTCAAAGAACTTACAGGTTTCTAACAGTCGAAAGTTCAGTTTGAGATTTATAACCAAAACTTAATGAGAAATAAATTTAGCTGAGTCTTGTTTGAATATACATATGCAGGATATTGTATATTACATGCGGACAAATGCTCCATGCTCCAGAGCAGTGCGTGCTGCTATCTTGCAGGTAATTTGCTATCTGAATTCAGTTACTAATTTTGCTTTCGTTATGCGAAAACTTCTGACATAATATGCATACTTCTTTTAAGCTGAAAAGTTGGTGGTTGCAGCTTCATCACTTTCACTATGTGCCCTTGAATTTTTATTCTCTTTCAAAAGTTCATCACGTTGTGGTAGCTGTACGTAAACCGAATTTCTGTCATTGAATTTTATGGTTGGGTATGGAGTCGATATATAAGATATTTTCTAGGTGTGGGTGTATATATGTTTATCTGACTCTTACCATCAGATGCCTATGCATTTTCAGTCTCTTGATTGAAAGAAGAGTCAAAGTTGATAGTAGTTGATACTGTATAAAAATGGATAACTTTGCATCATGTAATTTTCAGATTAAAGAGGGAAAGGGAGATATTGTGGTTACCAACTAAATGAGGAGCCAGTGTGTCTTTGAACAATCATGGCTTTCATGTAAACCCGAATTCGTGCACTAGAAATAGGACACACACAAACATCTTTCAATAGAATCCCACAAAACTCAACTAGTTTCTAGGAAATATGCAGACACATGAATACCATGATTAGATAGAGAGATAATAGGTAGTCTTGAAACCTAGAATAGGCTCTTCTTTTTCAATCTAATGCAAAGTTTCTGCGCAAGCCGTCTTATTTAGCTGGTGGAGTTTTTTTTCCTGTTTTTATGCCTGGATGTTATGCTGTAACTTACAGGTTTTTTCCTAATTGTAATTGGATTG
The DNA here is from genome assembly GCA_019656835.1 of Rhododendron ovatum. Classification (NCBI taxonomy): domain Eukaryota; kingdom Viridiplantae; phylum Streptophyta; class Magnoliopsida; order Ericales; family Ericaceae; genus Rhododendron; species Rhododendron ovatum. The sequence continues at coordinate 42,182,966 of CM033796.1, read as the reverse complement.
TCTAGGCTCCTGTTAGTGACCGGGAATATAGAGCAACACTTCCTGAAACAGCTGCTATGATTGACTTGGCTTCAGAAATGATAGGTGACGGTCGGGTGTCAGAGTTAATGCCAAGGGAAGCAAATCCCGATGCCCCAATCACTGCCTCTAGGTGAGGGTGATACAATTTTGCTTGCTTTTATTTTTTTCTTATCTTATGGTACATTGGCAATTTGACTAGTGATAGCTTAGATTTGTTCTATTTCGTAAAAACCTGCTACCGACCAATACGTTTTACCCTGGCCTCCGTTATTATGTCGTGCTGGTAACACAATACATTCGAACGCACTCAAAAGATAAATACAAAACACAAGCCAGGTATCATGCATCAGGAACTTTTGCTGAACTCCCTTTGCACTGTCCTTGTATTGTCTTCTGTCAGTCCTAGTTATGGTTTTGGGTTTGGGTTTGGGTTTGGCAAAGTAGAAATAATCAGAACTCCGAAGCAATGTAATTCCAATAGTTCAAAATAAAAGAGTTCAAAGGAGATCAGAACCATCTTACTGATTATACAAAGCTTCACAATTTATACCTGTTGATTACTTGGAGAGTTAAGTCCTTCTCGATGATTCGTCCAGGGGAGCTGAACATGAAAAACTTAAGGACAACCTCTAGAGTTAGAGAAGGTATTTGTTTCAGCGCATGGAATCTTCGTTACAAAAAGTTGTAACTGGTTAAAGACGTGATTATAGATGATTTAGTGTCACTTTTTGACATCAAAAATAGAAGTCGTGACATCCTGTTTTACAAGAAAGAGAAAAAAACTAATGGCTTATGGTGTTGACTGCTTAATGAGATGACCATCTCCTGGAGAGAGAAGCCCGTGTAGTGGACCAGTGGTTCCATAGATCTGCCTTCCACGAACACTTATGTTTATAGGATTTATTTTGTTCTTTACTTGCAATCTGAATACATTGTCCGTATTTCAGTTTTCTGACTTGGGAATTGTTCTCTCTTTTCTGGTATCATGAGTTTTCTCTACCCAGAAATTGAAAAAGAATAGAAAACTTTCCGTTTTCTTCCCTGTTTCTATTTATACTTTCGGCAGTTAAGATTGTGTTTTATCTTTTTGCCTTGGCTCCTTAACTGAAACAGCAACGTATTGCAGATATCACTCCCTTTGTGCGTACAATGGGGACGATGACATGTTTAGTTCTGATCTTAGTGATGATCAGCTGAAAATGAGACTTGGGCACATGACAAACACACCTTGCCAGGTGGGCACATCTTTTCACGCTTTCTTTGCTGTAGACAGATGCTTGTGTTAGAAATGCAACCTAGGGGCACAAGAGAACACACCACTCTTTTTTCAATCCGATAACGGTACTTGTACTACATTTGCAATGTGTCAAATCAAGCAAGGGAAAAGGCCGGAAGGAAGGTTATGCGAATCGGTAAATCAAATCGGTGAATCGTTCGATTCACTTGAAATTTCCTGAACTCATTTTTGACTCCTTTTTTGTGTGTGGCTTTTTTGTTGTTGGAAAAGGGATCAAACTAATCTTTAGTATTGTTATATGTGATCTTTTGTCTATGTTTCTCCTTATGTAGTATTATAGGTAATGAGAAAGGGAGATTTATTACGAGAGTTGATGGAAAATGACAGATAAATCAAATATAGCCACCCTATAGACCTTCTAAGGGTTTGATTTATACTTTTAACTCTTTTTTTCCCAAAAAAAGACCATAAGTAGGAGTCACAAATCCTCATCTCATGGAAGTGGCAATAGAAGCAGCTTGCCTATTACTCCAAATTATGAAATCGTCATTTAGAAGAAGCTTTTTATTGATTTAGGTCTAAAACTGTAATTATAGTATTATTTTGTTACCCTGATCAATAAATATGTGTAATTATAGCATATTTTTTTGTTACCCGGAGCGATGCACGATTCGGAAAAGGACCATTTCGTTTTTTTTTTTTGGGGGTAAATTGACCATTTCGATTCTCGATTTGATTCACATCACTATGTGTAGTAATAAGCTCTATAAAATCCAAAAAATGGTCAACAAAGGGATTTCCCTCAGTCTCCCAGGTCCAACTTAAACTAAATTAGTGCAAAGGAGTTGCCAATTTCTTTCATTCAATATGAGCAACGTCACATGTAAAGGACGATCTCCAGTTTAGCAATGTGCATGATTTCTTGATTGATTTGCATAAGAATGTTGTCGTGTCTTCTTGGTTTATATGGTCCTTGTTCTTTTTGAAGGTTATCTTTTCAATGGCTGATGAATATGTGCCAGATTACGTTGACAAGAAAGCGTTAGTCGACAGGCAAGTGCAAGAATCTTTCTCAACCAATATTTGCAATTCATAGCAAAAAAATCTTGCAAGTTTTCTGGTGTCTTTGGATGAAGTTCTAATTGGACCGATAATGATGTCTTATATCCAGTTTCATCTGATGCAGATTGTGCAGAGCAATGGGGGGTGCAGACAAAGTCGAAATTCAACATGGAAACCATTCGCTGTCTAACAGAGTCGAAGAAGCTGTCCACGCAATAATAGACTTCGTTAAAAGAGACGGACCCAAAGGATGGGACGATCCGTGGAGCTAATTCGTTCACTCCCTTGTACCATTTTATGCTTTTGATTTATTTTTTTTCCCCTACATTTTCTGTTCTTGTTTACTTATCCTATACTCAGTTTAGCATCTTTTTCCCACATTGGTTTATTACCCTTTTCCTACATTAGTGGTTGGAGAGATTGAAAGGTTGTGAGTCTGAAGTTACATAAATGTATTTGAGGAGAGAAATTCATTTGCAGTGCTTCATCCTGCGGAAGAGATGAAAACATGAATTTGGAGTCGTGTTATAAGATTTAATTTAGTAGAGAAAGAAAAAGTAAAGGTTTTCACTTCCTATATTTCTTGCTCTTTGCTTGTCCTTGGCCATTTTATATCGAGGTTTATCGTCAACTAACACGTCCAATGGGAGAGGCCGGCTCGGCTTAATGGCGAGGTTGAGCTCCGGTGGTTTGTGCGGCGGTGGACGTTGAAGTTGATTAGGGTTTGAGGGTTGGTTTGGGTGGGCCGGTCCATGGTTTGGACCGAATTTAGGTGTTTTGGGCTTTTATTGTTCTTATTTGGGTTTAGGCTTGGACTTTCTTGCATCTTTCTGGACTCTTGTAGACTTTTGGGTGTTCTGGCCTCTGCCCTTGTGGTGTATTGTTCAAGTCTTTGTTGGATCTCCTGCCTCTTTTCCTCCTCTTTAATAAAATTCAATTTTGCCGATTAAAAAAAAACACGTCCAATGGCTTGCGTCGGTTTTCGTCCGAGTTTAGCAATTTTTTTTATATCTTTATTTTCTTTTTGTCTATTTGTATTTTGTCAGAAAACATGTAGTTGGCGAACAGTTTCAACTGTTTTGTGTATCCCAAATTATTTATAAAACCAGATGCAAGCACTCGGACACGCTCACAAGAGGGTTGGTATTCACAATTTGTCACAAGACCTATACCTCTGTTGTGGTGGGAAAGGCCTAAGGCCTTGTAGTGGGCCGGACAGCGGGTCGGTCACCGGGCTGTCCGAAAGGCCCAACCTGGGAAAGCCCACCCAACAACCTAAGGGCGCCCTTAGGTGACCAAATGGGTAGACCTGTCTCGGAGCTTCACGGTCAGGCTAAGGTGTTGGGTTTGATCTTCGAGGATAGCGTATGGTGGTTGGTGGCACATCAGCGCGGAGCTGTTCGGTCTGGCCACATGGCACCACTCGTGGTTCGGCCATGTTGTTTAGTCACGTGCCACCTAACAGTGTAGCACAGCACACGACAATCGTCATGAATGACGGCAATCCAAAAAGCAGTTATTTGTGACACCATAAGAAACACAAGCTATCTTGGAGGCCATGGCAAGTAATTTTCTATAGAGATTTAGAGAGGTTGGTTGTCCTTACCCACTCTAGCTCTGTACTTCCCTTCAATTGGGACTTACTTTTAGCCATTAGAGTGCCTACTGGTCGACTTGGCCCGCTAGGCACAAACGCGATTTCTAGTTTTGTAGAGCTAGGTTGGGAATAAAGAGTTGAATCCAAATCTAACTCAAGAGATCCATGACAGGAGATCCAACTTGAACACTATGGAGAATCAAATGTTCCATGAGCACTTTTAACAATTTTCCAAAAGGGGAATGCCACTGCCATCCAATTACTACAGAGCCGTAAAAAACAACAGACATAGATAGATATGCACATATTCGAAGATAAATGTATTCAGAATCGTTTGATGTATGTGGGTTCTACTCTACCGTGTAGACTCGTATACATCGAATGATTCATGAAACATCTATGTCCAGATTTAGACGTACCATAGCATTGGTGCCCATTGAATTCACTGCAATGTGAGCCCTGACCTCACTCAATTCTAGTCAGCAACCTACAGCCATAAAGAAGAGAGTAAATGCACCGGCAGTGACATGTACTGTTTTCACATGCCCAAGAAAAAAAACCATACATGTGCTCCCTTGCCCTTATATGTGAGGCATTGAGGCATGACCACATGAAGATTCGTGACAAACATGCCAATGCCCAGGAAGCAGCTCCAAACCAAAAGAATAATTGTGGTAAAAGTTGATTACTAGTACTATAAACATTTAAAAGTTTCTATTATTGGTTTGCAAGTCAAAAGAAAAAGTAGAGGATGTAACTAAATGATTTTAGGGGTGTGGAAATATTCATCTCATCACTATTAGCGCGATACAATTATATATCTGCGGAATTATATGTCTTTATTATTAGTTTTATTAAAATGATTTAATGCTTCGCGAATCTTTTAGACATATACTCCACCACTAAAAAGTGTCAATTTACTTGTTTCTTTTTAAAAGCAACCCTTCCACTCTAAAATTCTCACAATTTTTTTTCTTTTTAATAATCGGATGTCCGAATCAACTTGCGCTCACCTCAATTAGTTCAATAACTGAACTAAAATTACCGGTTTGGATTTCTCCAAAACCATAACCATCCTTCTCACAGATTCTTATCTATATGAAAAAAATGAAAATTCAACAAACTGTAGTTAATTACTGTGTTTCACGAGCTCCACAACCCGGTCTCTGCTACGGAACTAGACTGGAGTCACTGACGGTCACGCGGGGCCCATTCTGGGTCCTGCACGAATGATCCGAGCCATTCAAAAATTTTAAAAAAAAATTCTGAGTGGGCCCGGAAGAGCTTAACTCCATCCGATGTGTATAGGTGCTCGATCCAATCATACCATTTTGAATCCGGAGTGGGTCCAGCGTGCAGTCTATGGCTGTAGTCGGTGGCTCCCTTCGATTTTTTTAGCATTACCGTTCTAGTAGTTGATGTCAAGTCAATTCGGATAAAGTTTGAGTTCAGCATCTATAATTGGGACACTTTCTTATTGATTTGGTAAAAATGCACGGTGCTAATTATGAAGATAAAGTAAACATGTGGGAGAAGATGTGTCCACCTTTTTGTTTGGAGTAAGTAAATTTACCTTCTCCTAAACCACTTTTGAGACATGTTTTAGTGGATCGGTTGGCTCCCAAACATTTGCTCATTTTCAAAGTTTGAAAATTTGCTTTGACTAAACTAGAGAAATATTAACACTAAAATTGGATGGTTTTGGGGCACGGGGTACAGCAAGCTGTTGTGATTTGAAAATGGGTTTCAACCCAACTTGAAAATTTAATTTGCCCAGGTTTACATTGTAAAGCTTGACGAGTGAAATATTTGTATTGAAAACAAATTTATTGGATATCGATAACTTAGTGATCAAAGTATATTGTCCACCTTTTTGTTTGCGGTAGTAATTTACCTTCTCCTAAACCACTTTTGAGACATCTTTTAGTGGATCGGCTGGCTCCCAAGTACTTGCTCAATTTCACAGTTTGAAAATTTGGTTTGACTAAACTAGGGAAATAAGACCTATCAAAAAAAAAAACTAGAGAAATAAGTAACAGAGTAAAATTGGACAGTTTTGATTAGGGCACGAGGCACATCAAGCTGTTGTGACTCGAAAATGGTTTTCGACCCAACTTCAAAATTTAATTCGCATGGGTATACATTGTAAAGCTCGAGGAGTGAAATATTTGTATTGAAAACAAATTTATTGGATATCAATAACTTAGTGACCAAAGTGCGTTGTTTTTGGAATATGAATAACAAATATAATTTGCAAGTGACACTCTAAGGTAAAATTCATCTGATTATGTTGTTATTGATATCTACATAAATATTCTACTCATCAAGTTCTATGAAGTGAGCCGTTCGGGGAAAATGAATTTTGAACTCGAGATGAACTAGTCTCAGTTAGTGGGAAAACATTTGTCCTTTTACTTAATATTAATATATTCCTGAAAGTTGAATTGATGATTCTTCTGATAATCAGAATAATGTTAGTATTACCTATGCTACTACTCCATTCTTGTGGATAATTTTGTATTACTAGAATAGCAATAACACTAGAATATCAATAACTTATTATTTTCTGATTCCTATATTTGGTGATTTTTTTTTCTACTCTCAGCCCTAATTATGTAAACAATTATTCCAGGACCACATCTAAACACACACCCAAATCCATACTCATGCACAAATCCATACTCATGCACACAAGTGTGTGGACTCTACATACTGCATACTTTAATATGTGTGAAGCCCACAGACTTATGTGTGTATATTTGAGTGTGTAAAGTGGGTGTGGTTGGAGTAATAATGTTATGGAAATTGCCTTGCTAAAAAAGACAGCACGTGGCATCTCATAGTGTAAGCATTAAGCACCGCCTCGATATCCCCAAAGACAAGAATCTCCCACAAATCCCCGAGCTTGTGGCCGAGTACACCGTAATTCAGTTAAAAACCCGAGGGCGTTATCGTCAATATGTTTCTTCAACACTTTCTTCCTCCAGGAGCTCTCTATCCCACCTGTGACTCCCTCCCCCCACCCCCCCGCTCTCTCTTCTCCCTCTCTCTCTCTCTCTCTCTCTCTCTCCTCCTCTTCTTTCTTGCATTTACACACATCCATCTGCTAAATACAGATTTCCAGCTGCATTGAAAAGGAAAACCACCTTTGGCTCTTCTCCTCCACGCTTTTTTGCTGCAACATTCAAAAGCATTTAAAAGTAAGTTCAAGCTCACTCTTTTTTTTTGTTTACTATTTCTGCTACAATATTAAAAATTTCCCCGTTTGTCGGCAGATTTTTCGGTAAGACCAAGTAACATACATACATAATTAATCCTGTGGTGGGTATTTTCCAGTTTTACTTTCTCCCCTCCAGATGCCAGAAAAATCAGCAAATTCCGTTTCTTCATCATTCTCATGGAATGTCCTCCGGTTAAATCCCATGATCCATTGGTCTTTCAAGGCGCTAACTTCCTCTGTATTTCTTGTAATATTGATTGTTTGGGGGATTGATGGGTGGGGTGCTAGTAATTCCCAGATTGTTTTCAAGATTGGTAACAATTCCCAAACCCAGGATTATTTTGCTCCTAATGCTGCTTCTGTTCATCCTAATATCCCGAATCTGAAGCAAACCCAGGATTCTTTTAGTCCCTATATTGGTTCTATTCACCCTAATATTAGTAATCTAAACCAAACCCAGAAAAATTCCACTATCCCTACTAACCTCACACAAAATGACCCCAGAAAAGTTCCTACCTTGTGTGATTGGGTTTCAGCTGAATTAGACGCAAACTACACCTCAAATCTCCTATCCGGATGGCTATCCCCAGGTGGGGTGGCATGCAATTATTCAAAAACAGCGGATATTTCAATTCCAGGTTTGGATAGTGAATCCCAGATTGAGTTATCCACTGGGGATATCCATGAGTTTGTTTTCCAAGCCTTGGATGAGGCAGGGAAGCCTAACTGTGTAGGCGGTGATTACTTCGAATTCGATGTATCCGGTGACCGGTGGAAGTCCCGGCCATCGGTTAAGGACTTTAACAATGGCACTTACTCTTTCTCTCTCCAAATCCACCCGGATTTCGCCGGTTTTTACAATCTCACCGTAGTACTTCTTTTCAGACATTATGAGGGTTTAAGGTTTTCCCCTCATAGATTCGCTGTTGACAAAGAACTTCGCAGGAAGCCAATCAAGTTTTACAAATCTCCAATGCAATTGCCACAATTGACTACTTGTAGCAAGTTTGATTTCTCGAGAAACATGTGGTCGGGTCGGTGGACCCGACACGGGGAAAACAAGAGTTGTTCCGTCGATAATGAGGGGAGGTTCCGTTGCTTGGGGCAAGATTTTCCATGCCAAGTACCGTGGTGTCACGGTGCATTGGGGTTGTTAGAGAGCAATGGGTGGACGTATTCCACCCATTGCTCTTTTTCGCTGTTTTCCAGCGAGAGGGCCTGGAGTTGTTTGAGTGGGAAATGGTTATTCTTTTGGGGTGATTCGAATCACTGTGACACGATTAGGAATATGCTCCATTTTATCCTCGACATGAGGGAAATCAAAGTCGTCCCGAGACGGTTTGATATGAATGTAACGAACCCGCGGAATTCGTCTCAAGTGGTTCGGATTTCGAGCATTTTCAATGGCCACCAGAATGAATCGGCGAATTATAATGGGTTGAATTCGCTTCAAGACTATGAGTACAGAGAGTTTTTAAAGATGTACTTTTCTGGGGAAATTGTTCCAGATACAATTATAATGAATTCTGGGTTACATGATGGGGTGTTCTGGAGAAATGTTAGGAGATTTACCGAGGGGGCAGAGAGGGCGGCGGCATTCTGGGCAGAGGTGGTGGGGGCGGTGAGAGAAAGGGGGGTAGTGCCGCCCGAGGTTATTTACAGGACTACAGTGGCGACCGGTGGCTATGCAAGGAGTTTGGCGTTTAATCCAAGTAAAATGGAGGCGTTCAATGGGGTGTTTCTGGAGAAGTTAAGGAAGTTTGGGGTGGTGAATTGGGTGGTGGATGATTTCGACATGACATGGCCGTGGCATTTTGATAACCGGTGCAACGATGGGGTTCACTACGGCCGTGCTCCGGCTAAAATGCTGTGGAGGGACGGCCAGATTGGCCACCAGTATTTTGTGGACCTTATGTTGGGTCATGTGCTGCTCAATGCACTGTGCGCAAGATAGGGTTGGTTGCGACCGTCAGTGCACCGTCGGTCAATACCCCTAGAATCATTCGGTTGCTTTTTGGCGACATTGGCTAAACGCGCTCAGTTGGCCGTTAGAAATTTTTTTTGGCCAAAAGGTAGATGTTACAGCAGGAGATAGGGTTGCTCAAGAAGATCGAGATAACTGGTGAACGGATTTGAACCTGATTGATCCGTCTTTGCTCGGTTTCAATTTGCGGTTTTTGATGGTTCTGTATAATCAAAATCGGCAATATTTGTTGTTATTGGTTTTATACTTAGAAATCACGATGAGAACTGAACCAATTTGGGTTAATCTATCTGTATATGTACTGGACATGGCAAGTTCAAAATGATGATTTGGTTCATTCGGTAAGACCTGCAGAGTAGTAGTTAGTCATCACTGTCAAATGTAGAGCCGAACATCAATACGTACCCGGAGGTAAATTTTTCTCAATATCTTTCTTGGACAAAAATTATCACACGAGCTTTGCAATTGTCCAAACAAAAAAACCAAACCAAACCAAACCAATGTCATATACCTACCACGCAGTAATGTACTACAAAAGATACACGACATGTTGAGTACATTTTGGAATGAAAATATTTCTTTTAAGTCAGCCCCCCTCGACCTAAAATTCTAGCTCTGTCATTGCATCAATAGTGCAATAGGGCATTGACAAGATGATTAATAAGAACTAGAGGCTGGGCGCACGCGATGCATGTGCACGTCAGACTTTGACAATAGCTTTCCGTTTATTGTTTGATTGAATTTTTGCAAATTTGGTCAAAATCTAACATATACACGCATCGCGTGTGCCCGGGCCTCTAGTATAATAATAAGCACAAAGCTACAAGCTGGCTTAACTTTTCTATGCTTTCAAATTGCCCATAAAGAACTATAAGCAATGCACTCTCGGGCAAAGTTCCAAACTCAGTGTTTCATTCGACTACGTGGCAATGCTATAAAAACACATCTGGCAAAGAATTATTGTTATGAAACCCATCATCAAACCACCATTTGAACGGAACCCAACTCGCTAAAAATGAATGCCTTTTTTTAAAGGTAAATATAGGAGTTTTTTTTTAGGAAAATGTTTTAAAAAAAAAAAAACCAATCCACAAAATAGCCTTTCCAACGGAACCTAACTCGCTCCAAAAATTGCGTTTGGGAAAATAAACAAAAGCCAATCCACAATGTATAGCTGTTTAGATTTACAAAAGAAGCATCTATAAGAGACAATTAATTCTCTCGGGAAAAAAAATAAGAGAATAAATTCTTCACACCGCCGGTGTAAATATTTTATTTCCTCTAAATTAATTGTATTGCGACACATGTCAAAACAGTGATCCCAATTAATAAAACATGGCGATGTGGCGTAATGCAATTGATTTTGAGGAAACATATGTTTACACCGGCGGTGTAAATAATTTATTCTCAAAAAATAAATAGCCAATCTACAATTTATAGCAGTTTAGATTATAAAAAAAAAAGACTGCAGATTTTGCCACTCTCTTTTTTGTTACTACCACTCCCCTGCAAATATATTTTTGGTGTAAAAATATATTTATAAGAGAGTGGCGTTAACAAAAAAAAAGTGACAAAATCATTTCTTAAAAAAAAAAAAAGCATCTTTAAGAGACAAAACAATTCATAAGAAGTAGGAAAAGAAAGTGACATGTGTGCCATTGATAAAGAAAGGAACGAAAAGTAGAAAAGAAAGTCATTGTTGGGGGGTTCGGCTCACATCCAATATACCAATATCCAGTTTGGTCCAGTGAACGGCTGAGATTAATTCTATTAAATCCAAAGCTCCACACCATGCCACCTCAGCTCTCTCCTTTTGCTCTCAAACGACACATATAACGAATGTCCTGCCAAATGATAACGGAAGTCCAGCAATAGTTACTTTTCAAATGCATGTTCAATTACTCAGTAAATATTCTTGCTCTCAAAGCTTCAGTTTGGGGTTTCACACAAATTATCAGAGATGTTCAATTTGTAAAAAATATTTTTTAGGATTCCTGCAAAAATTCAACTCAATTATATGATCAGAAAAATTAGATTTTTGCATCAGTTCAAACAGATTGAAATTTAGAGCACTAAATTTTTAAACCATGTTTTTTAATATGTAAACAGTCTTCAAAAATAAAATGTTCCAATTTTTAATCCATTTGAACTAGTGAATTTTTTTTATTTTTCTGATCATTTTATGCTTAAGAGTCATAATTAATTTTTGGCTCTAGGCCTCTTATACGAGATTCCTAAAAATTGCGTTCAAACTTGTCTCTCTTAGGGCTAACTAACGAGAGTTATCGACCCAAAAACTAATTATGATCTTTTAGGATAAAATGGAATTTTTTTTTAAATCTTTGCACCGATTCAAACGGATTAAAAATTAGAGCAATTAATTTTTTAACCATATTTTTTAACAAATAAATTATCTTAAGAATGAAATACTCCAATTTTCAATCCATTTACACCGGTGTAAAGATCTTATTTTTTAATTATTTTATCATAAATGGTCATAATTAAGTTTTGGCCATAGGATTCTCGTATGAGAGCTCTAAAGATTGCGTTCACATTTGTGTCTCTTAACTAACGAGTCATAGAGCCAAAAATTAATTATAACTCTTTAAGATAAATGATAAATAAAACAAAATATTTGTACCGATTTAAATAGATTAAAAATTGGAGTACTTAATTGGGTATCCGGCTAGTCCGGATAAAATTTATTCTTATTTGAAAATATTACTGTTGCAGGACTTCCGTTAACGATTTGGCAAGAATCCGTTAACAAGTCTCTGTCTTTTTTAGAGCAAAAGGGAAGAGCTGAGGTGGCATGGTGTGGAGCTTTGGATTTAGTAGAATTAATCTCAGTCGTTCACTGGACCAAACTGGATGTTGGTATACTGGACATGAGCCGAACCCGTTGTGTTGTTGGGGTAACTAAGTTAAAAAGAAGAATTATGAGAAGTTGCAGGTAAGGAAGGAAATGAGGTTAAGGTTTCGTTCCAAAATGGATTTTAAGTCTTTACTTTTAAAAAAAATAATTTCAAACTAAAAAATTATAGGTTTATTGAAATTTAAAAAGATGCAATATGGATATTGTTTGAAAGATCTCGACGGGATCTTTTATACGATGCGAAAAAAATTAAAAATTTATTTTTCATTTACATTATTTTTGAGTTTAAAAATGTGAAATAAACTGTTTATTTTTAAGAAAGTTTCTGGAACGAAGTCTAAAAGGAAAACTTGGGGTAGCAATTGAGGAGAAGAACGGAGGAAGTTGTGCACGTAATGGGCTATAACTGTTTGTAGGTGGGTTTTTTTTTTCTTCTTAAATGTCTAATATATCCTCACAATTAACTCTTTTGTTTTGTCTGTTTCTTCCCTTAAGAGGGTATTTATGGAAAAAAAAGTATATGACAGGAGAGACACTAAAGTGGTACTCCCCCTTTATATATTAGAATAGATAGATATTAAAGTTACATGAAGAGAAAAAAATGGTCTTTTTCCCCTAATTGTGTTATGTCGATATTACTATAATATCCGATGAAAGATCTTTTGTATGAATGACCTTGCTTGCCAGACTTCCAAAATGAACGATTTGAAACAACGTTTTGCAGAATTCACAAGAAAATAGTACTAGTAAAGAGGATTAGGCGAGAAATTATTTGTTGCCCTAAGGTCAACACGTCATACTTTGCCACGTGGTGCCTCCCATCAATAAAAATCAATAAAAATTTGCCTTGTGGGTAAAATTGTTAGTCAAAAAGTCTAGCCTCGTTTGAGGCATTAAATTAAATTCACCGACACACGATCTTTCCTTCCCACTAGACACAGCATTCTCTCTTAATTACAGCATTCTCTCTAAAATTAAATGTTCTAAATTTCAATCCGTTTGAATGTATGAGAAGATTTTATTTTTTTATTATTTAATTCTAAAGGTACATAATTAAATTTTGACTATAGGGCTCTCGTTGATTAGCTTTAAAAAAGTCGTTGAATCAAATATCTCTTAGGATTAACCAACGAGAGCTCTAGAGTCAAAATTTAATTATGACCCTTCAGAATTAAATGATCAGAAAATAAAATCTTCTCATCCATTCAAACGGATTGAAATTTAAAACATTTAATTTTTCAACTTGCAGTTTATATATTAAAAAATATGGTTAAAAAATTAAGTGCTCAAAATTTCAATCCGTTGGAATGGGTGAGAAAATTTTATTTTTCTGATCATTTAATTCTGAAAGGTCATAATTAAATTTTGACTCTAGGGCTCTCGTTGGTTAGTTCTAAGAGATATTTGATTCATCGATTTTTTTAGGACTAATTAACGAGAGCCCTATAGTCAAAATTTAATTATGTCCCTTTAGAATTAAATAATAAAAAAAATAAAATCTTCTCACCCATTCAAACGAATTGAAATTTGGAACACTTTTAATTTTAGAGAGAAGGCTGTAATTAAGAACGAAGGCTGTGTCTAGTGGGGAGGGAAGAACATGTGTCAGTGAATTTAATTTAATGTCTCAAACAAGGCTAGACTTTTTTACTGACAATTTTACCCGCAAAGCAAATTTTTATTGTTGGGAGGCACCATCTAGCAAAGTATGACACGAATAATTTCTCGGATTAGGCACTGAGGTGAGCGGCGAGCCTATTCCTAGCTACAACAGGACCAGTTACTGTTTGTGTTGCGGTAGCTTTGGCAAATGCCAGCTGGAATGACAATAATAATTTTGATTCGACAAAAAAGTGAGGTCGTTGCTTTTGGAGGCATGATAATTATGAGTAGTCCCACATCTAAACCTACCTATCAAGCGGATCCGGAGGAGCCAGAGTTCACCTCCTGCACTATACGTGTAATATGACTAATCCGGCTGTCCATCTCGGTAATAGATGGTTTAAATTTTTATTCGGATAATAGGCAGTTAGGATTTGTAGAAACTCAAATTAAATCCAAACTGTCTATGTCGAAATAGACAGTCGGATTAATCGCACTACACGGTATAATGCAGTGGGTGCACTACAGTCCCTCCCATTTCCTATCTAGCTGCATGCAAATACAAATGGAACCGAGGACCATGTAGTGCATCCCTACACTACAGTACCAAACGTAAACTTAAATTCCAGAATTTAGAATATTATGAATTTTCACTCTCAATATACATACTGCGGAAATACATAATTGGATTCGCAAGAAAGTTACTAATCTGGATCTATGTAGATACTATATAAAAGATAAGCTATAAGATCCAACCTTTCTTTTCAAAAAAAAAAAAAAAGATCCAACCTTAATAGAGGAAATAGTAGATCTAATCCATAATACAAGAGTCAAGAGCAAAGCAAGCTCTTAGAAGAAGAAAGGTTTCTCTCTCTTTCCCCTCTATACAATATGTTTAGTGTTCATTGCTTACATTGATAATTTGATAGGAAAAATTTGAACATATATTATTTAAAAGGCAGAGAGAGGACCCACTCCTCTAAAGTTCTTCATCTCCATATCCTGAGTTATCCAAAATCTAAACCATTGATTCAGGGTCAGCTCATAAGTTTTGAAGGCCGGAAGCGAATCTCTTGAACGAGGCCTTCCTATATTTTCTATACAAAAGTTGTCTACAAAAAGTTTCATAAAAAAATCATTACAAAAGATTTATCATTACAAAATATAAGTATATAGTTACCCCAAAAAAATTGCAACCATTATAGTATTTCAAAATTCAGCATTTAAAAATTAATCTTCTCAATTCCATTCCACTGTCTATTCCATTCTATTGAACCAAATGTACCCTAATGAGTTATGGCCTAGAGGAGTTGATAATCACTGTATTTCACAATTGAACTTATTTTGCGGCTTCTAAATTTCAATTGGACCTATTTTGTGTAAAAGAGACTAAGAACATTTTTTTTTTTTTTTGGGGGGGGGGGCATATATATATATATATACTCTAGAATTTTTTGGGCCCTCATTTCAGCCTTTTCTGAAGCCCAAAGTACATGTTTTTATCGCCTATTCTCAAAGCCGGCCCTGCATTGATTATGGAGATGGACGATTTGAATTACGCACTACATATCTGTAATGCACCCAAGGGGGACCCTTGGTCCAAGCCGACATGCATAATGGGGTAGTTATTGAAAATTTCATTTTTGGGTCGAATTATTGCCAGTTCTTGGCTCCATAATCCAATATGGGGCCGTATCTTGCCAGTAGTCTTGACTCCAACCACATGTGGTTTCTGGTTAGTACTCTTGTATTGGTAATTCATTATCTCTATCACTATCTGGAAATAATTTGTTTATCAATTAGTAGTTAGAAAGCTCCAAATTCTCCATGGAGATGTCTTGCTAAGTATTTACATGATTTGGAACGTTGTAGATTCTTACTATATTATTATAGTGTATGCTAACCTTTTTAAAATGTGTTTCTTTCCCTGCCAGGTAGTAGAAAGGGGACTTCTATTTTGATGCGTCTGTCCATGAAAAATGGATATGGTCGTGTATTTTTAAAATCTTGTTGTCTGATGCCAAAACCCGAATCGCATACCGAACAAAGAAAGGAACTTGTTGACTCGAAAAATCTAGTATTTTTTGCTCACTTGATTTTTGAAATGAATACCTAAAATGAACCCTACTTCAAGTCTCATAACAAATTACTTCCTCAGGCAATGGAAATTTTCTCCAAATGTCACAATTTAGATCAAGAACTGGTATACAGGTACAACATCCAGTCAACCGATGCAGCAATCCGTCAACACACGCGACTTGGTTCCTATTCGTATGTGTGGAATAATCAATCTTGCAACGATACAAACTTCCTCCATTTGTTCAACTCTGAAAACACCAGGCCTATGTCCATACGTTCGGTGATAATCCGCTAATGCTAACATTCAACTTCCACATTAATAAGTCGCGTGCCAACCCACCAAGAGTGGCTTCACCATCCCGGTAGAGCAGTCTATAGTCCGTAGTCATTGGATTACAATCATAATACACAACCTTATCAGGTAAGTTAGAGCAACACAAATCAGAATAGAAAGGAAAGGAAATAGGTTTTTTTTCGAGACTTTACGAGGTAATGACAGAAATGTTAAACAACCCCAAACGTTGTTAAATATACCTTGTATCCCAATGTAATCCTAGTTGCGGCAGTGTGCCATTGCACTAGGAGGGTGCAGGGTGGCTCAACGTGCCGTTCAATCTGTAAAAGTAGGTTGGGTAGACCACTTATGGAAAAAATCAAATTGATCGGGTACCATTAGAGAGAAACATATTTTATGTTAGTTTTTAGACAGAGGTTGACTGTAGGGGTTTAATTGATAAATTTTTTAATACGTCAGGTGTCTATATGATGTTTTGTTAAGGTTAGGTGTCCATGTGTGATTTGCGTGAAAGATAAGGTGCTAAGATGAAATTATCCCAATTTAGATATACAACTTGATGGTCAGTATAATCTCAAAACTATACTGCGAGTCAACTAGTCAAGTTTGTCTTGATTATGTGGATACTAATGCTCAATTAACTTAAATTTTTTTTTGAACTCATGTAATGTTGTGCAATCTCTGCAAATTGAATAATTCAGATCATGATGAAAAAATTTCGATTGAACACACTGAGACGCCCTACACTCCATAGTACATTGACGCACTACGGGAATTTGTTGTTGTGATACTTGGCCTTGTAGAACCTGTGCGAACAGTGCACCGTTAAAAATAGACAAGGTTTGACATTTGGAATAGTAAAACTATAATAGAAAATAAAATTGAAATAAGAAATCTTAGAACTTGTTTGGAACTTGGGAAAAAAAAAGAAAAGTGTGGAAGGAAATTATTTTTTGTTTTGCTATTTTTCTTCTCGTTTCCTCTCAATTCATACAAGGAAAATTCATTTTCCCTTCATTTCTTTTCCTTTCCATTGGTTCCAAACATTTTTTCTTAATTTATCATATTCACCAATTCTCTTTGGCTTCTGATTTTGCCACTCCCTTTTTTGTTAACGTCACTCCCCTGTAAGTGTATTTTTTGAAAAATACACTTACAGGGGAGTGACGTTAACAAAAAAAAGGAATGACAAAATCATTTTGCTTCTCTTTTTGCAAATAACAAATCAAACAAGAAGGAAAAAAGGTAGTAATTGATTTGATTATCGCACTCTAGTTTTATAATTTGCTAACCATAGTTCACTATTTATCTTTAGATCGACAAGACTAGAAGATAAACAGTGAGGTGTGGTTATCAAAAAATAGAGTGCCAAAATCATTATCCGGTAAAAAATTTGTTTATTTTCTTTCCCACTTCCTTTAATTAGCCGCGAAAGTTCACCTCACGTGAGGGAAGCGGTTGAATGTTTGTTGGCACGTGAGGAATTCGATTGCGCTTGTTTGCGTTACCTTCATCCCACAGAAAACGTTTCGTAAAGAGAGAGAGAGAGAGAGAGAGAGAAAATCACAGAGCGTAATACCCATTTCCCAAATCAGCAATCTTTATCCATTTTGGGCAAGACCCAGATCACAAAAAACCTAGTACTCCTTGAATAGCACGAATCAAAAAAGTTGAGATACATTCATTTGAATGGCGTGAAACTAGGGTAAATAATCGAACCCAAAATCTGGCAAATTTAGTGGGGTTGCGGCCTCGCTGCTTCTCCTCGAAGCAAGCCGTAGCAGAGGATCAAGACGAGGAGGAGTGCAGCAGGCCTTGGCGTCGAAGATTATCAATGGCCTTCAATTGGACCTCTTTCTTCAAAATCACTCTCCTCATATTACTCGTTGCCGCTATAACAACCGCTTTCCTCACTCTCCCCGTCGATAAGGTTCGGTTTTTCCTTGGTTTTGTGAAGTTTGTTAGTAATTTTGGCAGAATAGGCAAAGTTTTGATCTCTGGTTTTGTTGTTTGTTTGCTGAAAGGTTGGTTATGTGAGATTTTTTAGAGGGTAGTAATTGGCAATGGGTGGAGTAGCATCTAGAATACATTAACCAATTTTGGGTGGCTTTTAAGTTAGTGACGTAGGTTAAAGTTAACCCCAAGGATTTGGCCGAGTGGGTATGAGAAAGCAAATAAGTGAATATTGTCCATGAGATCGCATGTTTGAATCTTATGGAGGCCAAACATTCCAAACCTTGGGGCTACCGGAGTGTTTTCCGGTCGTTAATTGCAAGACCCCAGAATTAGTTGAGGTGCAGAATTAGTCGAGGTGCACGCATGCTAACCCGGACATCAGCTTATAAAAATGATGTTGGATAAAGTTTGACACTCACCTCACATGCAGTCTGGTAGCACGTGGAGGTAGAGATAGATTGAGGAGGTGAGGGAATTGACTCGACAGAGACTTGACTCGTGAGGTGAGATCACCCAAGATTACCTGCTACGTTATATTATCGAAGCTTTGGCGATTTAAGTGAGCAATAATCTAAGATGTTATTCTTTTATGTTGTAGATGGGAGATGATAGTTTGGGGATGTTGTTCTAGGAAATTAATTATGGTTGAAACCAAACAAACTACAAACAATCAGGTCATAGCCTTTACAAGTTACAACCAATCCAAGTCATGAACCACACCTGGATTTAACTACTACCAAGTCAAACCAGAATGCAACAAGAAGCAACTGAACAAAGATTCTTAAAGGCACTCTCCATCTGTAGCAAGAAGCCGATTACAATCATTATTCTTCAATTTTCTCTTAGAGCTTTTGCAAACTTTGATCTCATCTTCCATCAAGCTTGACAAAACTTCAGCAGTCCTGCTTTTTTTTTTTTTTCAGCAGTCCTGCTATTATTCTGAAACTGCCTACAATTCTTCTCTTCAGAGCCAGTGGATAACTTGTTGACAGTATTAGTATTTGGTTTCCCACTCCAATACCCACAAGTCCACTCCACTTCCCTGGAGTCCTAGACAATCCCAGAGGAGGTCTACCAAGGTCATTCATACCCAGAAGATGCCCCCCCAACTTGTGTAGAACACACGCACAAAAGAATAAGTGGTCTTGTGAAGAGATAAATGACTGTCAATTTAGCTAACAGGCCGTATTTACTTACCTCCTTGGAGTTGCTATCTTTACTCTTTCGAGATGACGTTTTGTTTTTTATGTTAGTCAATTTATGTTGGTCTATATTATTTTTTAACTTGTTCATGCAGATATTGAAAGACTTCTTACTATGGGTTAAGCAAGATCTTGGCCCTTGGGGTCCTTTCATGCTGTAAGTGTGCTGCAATTTTCTCTTGCTTTGCAATTATTTAATCTACTGACCATATAGTCTCTGTATCCCTGACTATTGCATGTGGTTGAGGCTTCTTATGGTTGGTGGTAGTTAAATTGGTAGGAATCATGTTAGGAATGAATATAGAGTATGTTACAGAGACTTGCCAAAGTTTATGATATCTCCGTGGAATTGTTATACCATGATCGTCATTCACGTTGTTGCCTGGAGATTAGCATGGTAATAAGAATCTAATGCACCTCCATTAGCCTAGCTTGACAAGCCGAAGGGAAGTCTGAGCATTATGGACGTATCTTTGATTTATATTGTTGGCCCTATTTCCTAACAAATTGTGGTTTAGGGGCAGTTGTTAATCTACACTGGCATCAGAGTTTTGGTCCTGACATATCATGGTCGCAAATCTTGTAGTATAGATGTTCCCCATTATGTTTGATTTTGTGCTCTGTTTTCATTCAAGCATGTTTCTTGTTGGTTTGTCTCTCCACATGTGGTATGACGTCCAAGTGATGAGTGGGTTGTGAGGTAGCATGAACTCTTGATACATATTGTTGCACCCTTTTCCTAATTGTTTAAGCTTTTGGACAGTGGTGATCTAACAATTGGTCACAAATACTCCTACTTTAGATTGCTTTTTGATTTGCCTAAAGGATATGAATATGATATTAGGCTTTATCATCTGTCTATTAGCATAAATTTCTCAGTTCGAAAGGAGCATAAATTTTGCAATATTGAACTTCTGCACTTCTGACTCATGTATCCTTGGGAAACTTTGCAGGGCTGTTGCGTATATTCCTCTAACTATTCTGGCAGTTCCAGCCTCAATACTTACTGTATGTATTGATCCTGTTTTGTAGTGTAACAACTAAAAATACCTGGTCTTATACAGGTTTACGTTATTAAGCTTTCGTGATATATATATATATATATGTGTGTGTGTGTGTGTGTGTGTGTGTGCATCTTGTAAAATAATATATGTTATGCGGTATTTACATTGTTATTTCATCCACCCAGCTCTCTTCGAAACTTTGCAGTTGTATTGTATATTTGCACTTCACTAGATAGTGTTCTCAAGGTGTTGGATTTGATTTATCCTGCGTTATTTAATCTAGATGAGTTGTGGAATGCTTGTACGTTTGGGGCTCAAGCATATCCTATCTAGATTCAGGCCTCCAGTAGTTGAGGGCGTTGTAACTATACCCGCAGTGGTGTTCAGAATGATCAGGTGTACTTTGTTATATACCCATTACCCCTCCTATGTGCTCTGGGTAGTTCCCTGGATTGGGTTCCTGGGTTGAGGTTTGCCAAGCATTTGGTTCGGGGAATAGAGATTTGAACAAAATAGCAAAGAAATTCAATAAATGCAGTCATCAGCCCTTAAAGGGCTAAACAACCAAAAAGAAGGGATAGCTACCCAAGTGTAGCTATCCACCCCAGAAACACTAAAAGCTGGGCACCATGTGCCCAACTGTGTTGTGTTTCCTCCTTGTAGAAGCAAATGCACACCAGACAAACTTCCCCTGCAGCACCATTAAATCTGCGATAATAACTTCCACCCTCAGGTACACTGTAGAACTAATGTGTTGCTTTCTTTAAAGGTTATGGAAGAGTTAGGAGTAGCTGAAGCAAGCAACTTACTGGGTGTATTTTACCATTTCCGACATAATCCCCACAAATGTGTTGCAGTAGCAGGACTTGGATTATTGATGAATAGTTCCTGTAGGAAATTTTACCAATTTTTTGTTGATTCGATGTGTTGTGGATTAGTTTGCAGAATCTTGTTCCTACTTTTGAGTTTGGAGATGGTTGTAAAGTGGTTTAATCTTGATTGGTAGTTGGTTTGACAATTCAAGTGACTTCAAAGTAAAAAGAATGTAAATGGCTTCAACTTTTCTATTGAAGATGACTTTCCTTTTGCTGGAATTAATTTGTTTAATAGCCTCACTTGTTGCTGTTATGGTCTCTTAAAATCTCTCCTCATTACCTGCCTCCTAATTAAATGAAATCTTACTTGATACCTGACATCATCCAGCTTGGTGGTGGCTATCTATTTGGCTTGCCTGTTGGTTTTGTTGCTGATTCCATTGGTGCTACTCTTGGTGCAGTTGCTGCATTCCTTATCGGCAAAACAGTAAGCTTCTAAAACCTATCGGTTCATATTGTTGTCTTTCCCGCTTGTGGTAATAGGTACATGTGTGGAAGTAGAAGCTCTTTTCACTTGCACTTATTAAAATTCACATCACTCTTATCTGTCAAAAACAGATTATGGGGGGGGGGGGAGGCATATTTTACTTTTCACAAATGGTGTTCTTTCTGAAAAACTGGTTTTGTAAGTTCTTGGGCCCCATGGCCACAATCCCTTTTGTCGAATAGTAAATTTTTTGTTCTTAAAGTCTATCCTTTAGGAGGCCCTTATAGCTTGATTTTTCCTGTGGTTATGTTGTAGACTTTTAGTGTTTCATATTCAGTAAATTTGGAAGCCTAAATAAGAAAGAGAAGCAAAAAGAAAGTTTGGTTGTTTGTCTAATGCATTTATTTGTCAACCATTTTGAGAAGATTGGAAGGTCATTTGTTACTTCCAAGTTAAAGGATTATCCGCAGTTTCGGGCTGTTGCAATTGCGATTCAGAGATCGGGCTTTAAGGTATGTGTGTATTTCATATGAGATCTTCTGGCTCTCCGTTATTGTCTTTGATATGTGGAATTCCCGCAGTCTCGTCTTATCTGTTTTGTGGTATTTATTATCGGTATCTGGTTCAGTATCAGTGGTGCACACTAGAGTTTATTTTTGCCTGTATTCATGACAGTGGGATTCATGGGAATCATTTCCCTAGTTATTATTACTTTGTGCATTTTTCTGATCCCCTATGTGTTGATGTTCTAATCTTTCTCGTCTCAATGACAGATTGTTGTGCTGCTTCGGCTCGTTCCTTTACTTCCATTTAACATGTTGAATTACCTTTTGTCCGTGACTCCAGTTCCACTTGGACAGTACATGCTGGCTTCATGGTTGGGCATGATGGTATGAACATTCCCTTGAACTGATATCTTGTATTTCTTTATAGTTTTATGGCGGTCAAGTTCTTAGAAAGTTGTCGTTTATTCTTCCCCACTTAATTACTCTGTTTATCTGCTTTCCTTTTTGGTGATTTAACATTTATGGTTCTTGGTACAGCCAATCACTCTTGCTCTGGTATATGTTGGAACAACTTTAAAGGATCTTTCTGATGTAACACATGGATGGCATGAGTTTTCAAAAGCTCGTTGGGTATGCTCTAAATTATTATTTTCTTATTTATATTATGTTTAGGAAGGCTAAAGTTCATTGTACCATTCGTTTCTTTTTTCGGTGATCTGAATGAGACTATTGTTAGTCAAATAGCCCATATGGTTGATGTTTCATGAAATTTGTGAAGCTGTTCTCTTTTCCTCTTTCACTGAATCATTTGGTAACCATATTATTCTTGAGTGTAGAACAAAGTAACACAACCTTCTTGTGAGTTTTTCTCCTTCCAATCTTTCTTCTTTTTTTTGGACTTGAATTCGTGACAGTTCTTGCCTGTATTGAGAGGATCAATTATTGGTAGGAACTGAACTGTAATGAAGTAGCTTTATGCTATATGTCATATTGTTTCTGCAATATTGTGGTCTATGATATGGAAACTAAATTTTAAGGATATGTTATTTTTCTCCATAGATGTATACAAGAGAAACTCGTTCATGGCTCAGCAGTACAGTACTTTTAGAGTTGAATGCAACCTTAAAACTCAGCGTTTTGTTTCTTTTTCTTCATTTGTCTTTAACGGTACATATTTTTATTGTTACATGGATTCAGTTATGACTGTCAAGCTAATCTAATTTCCATGCCAATGTCTCGGACATGGAAAATACTTGTATTTCTTCCAAGCAATTTTTTTTTTCTACTATGGGATGAAGGTTCCATAAAGTATTTCATTTATAATGTTGACGTTTTATGCATAGTCATATATTAAACTCAAGTTAATTCTCTGAGTGAGTGTCAAATGGCACGGGTGACATATATCGCGAATGCTGACTCTTGTGCCAAGTGTCTGATCACACACTTAGAATTGTCCCTGAAATATGGATTGAATTTTGAAGTCTTAATGTTGGTTTCTCAGCATTACTTTGGTTATTCTCAAAGGCAAGTCATTGCCTGGGTTAGGACTTAGGCCTGAAATTTGCTTATTCTGGATTGGATGGCCTCAAAATTCAATCCTGAGCCTGAGGCACAACTGGCCTATTAGCACCTTAGTGAATGGTGTTTGTTGCAGTTAAATTTTGAGTAGTTTGGACCAGTGAAGTGCTCCAAGGAAACAATTTGTATTTTTGGGGGCTAATTGATTATATCAAAATCTCTCCATGGAACTGACATTTTCTCATTTGTTATAAATGCAGGCATTAGTTATAACAGGCCTTCTGATGTCTGGTGAGTTACATTTTTGTTTTGTTTTGTTTTGTTTAGAATGATTAATTACAGCAGTATGAATATCTATCTACTAGAATTGCCTGCTACACATGTATTTCCTCACCTTTATGTATTTCAATTTGCACGATTCAGTTAATTCCTTCTTTCTCTGATATTGCAACACTTCTTTCACATTGTAACTGGCGAGAGCTAGTAGCACATAAGCAAATCACATAACCATACCAATCACACTAAAGCAGGTTGTTTATAAATATACCTGACTATCTAAATTAACATCCACGTATTTGTCGTATTTCTGTAGAATAAACCATTTAAGTTACTGTTTTCATCGAACAGTACCGATGAGATACAGTTGTGATCACCAAGTTCTTTTCTTTTTCTTTTTGGACCATATGCCACGTAGTTCAGTTTCAATTTGGTGCGATGAGATAATGATGCTTAAATAAAATGAGAGATGGTTAGTGAACTTCTTATCGACACCCACAAAGTATAGAATATTGAATGAAGTCGGTACTGTCCGGAGGCTTATTAGTTATAAATAAAATAATCTGACATAAACTTAGAGAATTGCTGAATACCGGAGGAGTTTGCATAATCTGGTTGCTATTGCAGGAAATAAGCCTTTCCGAGAATAACAATTGGCAATTAAGTTTTGATCTTTCCTATTATTTGTGGGTCAACCATCATGTACAAGCTATGAAGTTAAGATTTGTACGAAATGTCACTTTTGTGATGAATTCGTTTCTTTCCGTCTTATAATTTGTTTGCCCGGTAATATATGATTTGAAGTAAAAATTCTGATAGAAGTAGAAGACTAGTATTCTAAGTTGAAAAAGAGGAGCAAATAACTAATTCCAAGAAGATGAAATTCTACGCGTAAAACTTGACTTTGTGGAGGAAGTGTAAGTAGGATATGTCAAGCAAGCTTTTCTTTGTTCCTTCAACTACAATATTGTATCCACCACCTACCCTAATTGCATATTGTACATTTTATTAGTCAACCAAAGAAATGGTAAATGGACTAAGCATAATTTAATCCTCGTGTGATTAGCTTCCTTTAACTTATATTATCTGGAATTCACTTGATATTTCTTCATTTTTCGCTGCTTTTTTCTGTGCGCAGTTATTCTACTAGTTTGTGTTACAAAAGTTGCAAAGGCTGCTTTAGATAAAGCACTAGCTGAAAATGAAGATATAGATATCATCGCAGCCTCACCGGAGCTACCCATTTTGGCTGATCCACCTACAGATCTCCGCCAGCCGCTTGTGATCAAGATTGACTCGTCTCAAGACAATCACGAAACATGAAACCGTATCTAATTTTGTAAATTCTATATCTGCCGTCTGGAAGTCTATACGTCTTTTACATCATACACGCATGCCTGGAGATGCTTGCTGTTTTTAGTTGTACAGTCACGTTGCCGATCACATCAAGTTTGGGCATCAATGACTTAGTTAACTGAGGAGACTGTTTTCCTTAGCTTTGTTCATGGATTGATGAACATCAGTCACTCTGATTTTTCACGAAATAAAAATTTAGTGATAGAATTGCTTTCGATCGCATCTTTGCTTGGTTTTTTCTGCAATGCATTGGAAGTTTCTGCAAAATTGTTGCCAGTAGCTCTCTCTCTCTCTCTCTCTCTCTCTCTCTCTCTCTCTCTCTCCCTCCCCGTGTGTGTATGTGCGCGTGTGCGTTTATAACGTGCTCCAAATGTTGAGTTGTCTGGTCTTGTTCAACCACCACCTGCTACCAACACGCTGGCCCTTTTCAACGGCTAGCCGAAATGGTCCTAACACGAGCCTGATGCTACCAAATTGTGGTCCAAGTGGATTGTAGTCAGGACTAGAGCCATGTTGTCGAATTGTTTTGTGCAGCGGAGAAGGATCCATCTTTTGTTTTATGAAGTGTACACGAACCCATGCACTTATTTAACGCTATACTTTAGGTCAAGTACTATTCAGAAGGAGTACTACTATTCTGATGCAATTCGGTTGCAGTGAACAAAAGCACGAACAAAAATAAAAAAAAACAAAACAAATAACGCAATTTAGAGAGTTTTTACTAGGCATACAAGTTTCCACTATGTAGACTGTAGTATGTATCGAATGAACAATAGAGTACAAGTTATAGTGATTGACTATAACATTTTTTTTTATAATGTAGGGTTTACATCAACATTTACCGTAATACTTCTTTCTAGGTTTCGGGGAGATTGCCACTAAGCCCTCGTCGTTGATGTTGGTTGCCCTTGCATCCTTGCAACCTGGCCAGGCAGGTCCGTTTGTTTGACGACTAACGGTGAGGAAAAATAATATTTGTCTGAGTTATAGTGATGTGATTAATAGTACCATATCCCCAATGGTATTGTTTAATCCCGCACTTCATGGGATTATATATATGTGATGGATATATAATCCGAATAATCAATTCTTTTTACAAGTACGAAATGTGGTCCTCTCGAATATGTAGTAAAATCAAATATTCAAATCTTGTCAAACAAAATGGTCCTCAAGACAAATTCCTTTTAGTTTGCCTCAGACTGGGAAGAAGAATAGTAGGAGTAGTAAATCAAAAGGCATAAAATTCCAATGATGAAAGGTGAAGCAACATTATACCCAACCTCATCATGAAGCTTTGATTCCACTACTGTTGCTTTTCATTTCCTTTTTTTACTAACCTGCCGAAAGAAGATACAGCAAAAGCGCAAGCAGTGGTTCTGTTTTTTTTTTTTTTTTTGGAAACACGTTAAAAATGCATTGATAAGAGAATATTATAACCTACCATGTGTGTAACTAATACAACTGAACAAAGACATATTGCACACATAAAGACAAGTAAACAACCAAATCAAATGAATGATACATCCAATGATAAATTGATCCGACTGTCAGATATCAGAGAGCTGCATGCAAGATGATGTTGAGCAGCTGTCACGATAGTCTCACTATTGGCGAGACTTCCATACAGAACCGACTGATACACCAGTGGTTCTGTTACTTCATCAATTCCTGTTACCATACATATCTTTCCTTACCCACTGTCTCCATGTTTGAAATTTGCAGGGTTAAGGACCCTACCACTACCTGAAAACTCACCCAAATTTATAGGGTACAAACCTCCCATACAATACTCCATGAACTTGGGAACGGGTATTGGGTGCGGGTAAGTAGTGTCAGATTTGTATAATTTTCATTTCGAGAATACGGGGACATGCCGGAATATTTAAAATCCTTAATATATGTTCTCTAGCTTAAATACTCCTAGTTCTTACTGGTTGTATTAGACCTTTTTCATGCATATTATAGTCCATGAGTAGCTTTTGGGAAAGTTGAACTATATAACATGATTCCTAAGTTTTTTTTTGATCGGCAATATAATTTATTAAAAAAAACTCAACAAATGGTACATCGAGGGTTATAGAAACCACAAATGAGCCTCAAAAAGAAATGAGGACAAGAAACATGATTCCTAAGTAAGTGTCCAACTATGCACATCACGTGGATCTCATAATCTTATTTGAGTGTCAAGTGTCTGACATGAGTGTTTTATACATATCAAAGGATCCATGTAACATACCTTGTATCTGTAGCGTAATCTTTTTGTATGACAAGTACTGACGAACGACGGACGTCTGTGTGGATGCCCGACAACCCAATGATCACAATTGCCAAATACAAGCAAAAGCAAGGTGTATAATTTACACTAGCAAACAAAAGTAGATTGAGGCTCTCCTTTTATAACATGGTATGATGACTTTTCCAAAACCTAGCAATGCGACTAGACATATTGTCAATTCCCCATTGAAGAAATGAAAGGGATGATAAACCTTTTTTCCCTATTGAAATGCTTCAATGGATTTCGCGATCATACGCAGGTATCGGGCCATGGCACGAGGATTTGGAACCTTAGCGACAAGCCAGTCGAGCTTCAGATAAGGGTGGGATCAACATTGAAGAGAGTTCACACTTTGAAGCCTAATTCCTCAAAGAGATTGAAATGTAAGAGCGTTTATAAGTCTTACATGCCGGCAGCTGGTGGTGGTGGTGGTGGTGGTGGTGGAGGAGGAGGAGGAATGAGGAACTTGTTGTATTACTATGATGAGACGTGTCAGCCTTACATTTGGATACATGACACTGGGGGTACATTTTCGAGGATGGTGAAGCAACAATACATTAGCCTGGATGATTTGAGAGATTGTTCGGAGATCAGAGTTTTCAGAGACCATCAGAGAGGTTGCATATCGGTTCGGAAGAAACCGAGGCCTGAATTTTGTTGACATTATGCACTTGTTTTTTTTTGTAGTCTAAATTGGGAACTTGTTTTGATTTTCTTTGTTCTGTTTTTTGTACCTTTTTCCTGGGTTTCTCTCTTTTCTTCTTGTGGCTATTTTGAGATTTTCCTCTGCTATAGTTGTTGCTGATATGTACTTCAGATGAATCTGAGGAACATATGGTGCAAATGCAACTGTTGGATCTCCGTTTGTTCCTCCTAGAGATTTCATTTTTCTGATCAAGATTGGTTATATACGAAGATTGCACGTTGGTTTGAAAGAAACCGAGGCCGGATTTTTGTCGAAACTGATGGGCAAGTTCTCATGGCAAGTATGTTAATGGCTTGCAGTGTATCTTTGAGAATGTGTATTCAGTTTCTTTCTTCTTCATTTTTTTTTTTTTTTTTGGAGTTTCTTCTGGGGGTTTTCTTTTTCTTGTTGTGGGTATTTTGAGGATTTGATGTGCTACAATTATGTTAGACAGTACTTGATGAATGTGAGGAGTATATGGTGCAAATTAAACTGTATTTTTGTCTGTGCACATAGCATTGTTGTGACTTGTGAATCCATTAGACACCTCCCATAAAAGGTGATTTAAAAGGGCAGTTTGGTCTCCAACATCTTAACAACGTTAGCGTCTGTACATTTGTTTCGTAAGGAGGTGCCAATGACCTAATGCTGCATTTTATTTCATAATACACGTCGACTAATCTCTGAAGTTACCGAGCATAAACCTCCAGTGGCTTGAGATATTTTGCTGGTGGAGGATTAAAATGCGCTTCATATTTCTTGTTCCTATAGCTTACTACATGCTACATATTGTTTCAGTCTTCTTAAGTGAGAACTCTAGTGTCAAAAGATGAAATACCGTACCTAATGCAAGATTGTACGGTATTGAGCTCTTATGATATCAAATAAAACATCAAAAAGGTCAATAAGAGCAAATATCCATTGGCTTTATTTGGCATCTTAAGTAGGGTTGAGGGAATGGAAACGTAATTTGAGCTCTTGTGATATATCAAATAAAACATGAATGAACCACAACTACCAATCATCTAGATACGAGCAAATTAGACTGAAAACAAATTCGGTCACATATGTTTAGAACTTGTGCAAAGTGTGGGAAGAAAAGACCCAAATAGAGCCAATCTCTTCCCTTCCTTTCCCATGTTCGAAACAAAAACCCAACTCAAACAATAGGAAAAAGCTCAGATAAATTCAACTACCATCCCACAGAGGGGTGAGAAAATTTCAGAAAGGGAAAGAAGAACCTCCATTGTGAGAGAAACACAGACAATAAAGTAAACCCTTCACTTTGGTTATCTCATCTACAATTTATTGATTAGTGAGAACAATTTGAAATTTTTCAACAACTTAATGGTCAGTGCAAATAACTTGACATTTTTCAGCAACAATAAGTGATCCTTAAATTATTGCCTATTGGAAACACCCGGAGTGAAAATTGGAGCATGTCTTTTTTTTCTTTTCCTTCTGCCTAAAGCAATTTCTTTTTTTCGGTTACGAAAAGAATGTTGAGTAGAGACATCAAAGGGGTACATATCCCGCCTACAGATTGCTTTGGAATTCGTATCATGTCCCACAATAATGATCGAAACTATTTATTCTATTTAAAATATTATATTTAAAATCCATATAAAAAATCAACTCATTGATACATTCGTAAAGACGTTTACGAAACATTCAGCTTTCGGATCACAAAATAGCAAGTTGCAGCAAGTCAACAACGCTGACGTTAGTGTGTGTGTGTTTAAAAATGAGTGTGGTGGAGCGGTGGGAGACTAGTTTAATGTTGCCACCGTTTCACGGCAAATACGTCATCATCTCCCTTCAACGCCCCAAGAGAGACCACCGGGAAACGCGTCTGGATCAAACGAATGTGCCCACTCCCGTAGACTTTCTTCACCTCTACACAATCTCTCTCTCCGGTTTTCCTCTCTCTCTCTCTCTCTCTCTCTCTCTCTCTCTCTCTCATCTAACATGGGCACTTCATCCAGCACCAACAGAAGAAACCAAAACCCAAGCTACTACCAAAACCCTCACCACCACCAACCTCTCCCTTCTCAACAACTTGCTTCATATTCTGATCCTTACCCTGCGCCCACTCCCTTCGCCTATTCTACGCACCCACCCCCTCCGATTTATAACTCCTACAATCCCTCCTACAATCCGGGCCGCCCCAATTTGGTCCCCTATTACGCACCCTATCACAACCACGGCGGGTGGGCCGGAATTCGGCCTCCTCCCGTCTCGGTCCCGCAACCGCCGCCACTGCCGCCGCCGCCGTATGTGGACCACCAGCAGGCCAAGAAGGTCAGGAATGACGTGAATGTGCACAAGGGTACGTTGCGGCTCGAGGTCGATGAGTTCAACCCTGACCATCATTTGGTGTCGTTCGTTTTCGACGCCTTGATTGATGGGAGGTATGTTTCTTTGTTTTGTTCTCGATGTGGATATATACACATGTCTATATAGCGTGTGCATTTTTGCCTCAATTGTATCAATTAAGTACTTGGATTGTCTTAGTGGTTAAAGGTTGTGATTTAGGGGTTTACTTTGTATCCTAAGGTATCAAGGTCTTAGGTACCTCTAGGTTCTATCAACTCTTGTGGGCCGGTCCATATTGGGCTAAAAGCCCGGTACCTCTAGAGAGTGTGTGATGAGGAGAGAGAAGGTTCCATGTTGATCCCGCTGCCATATTTTTCTCGTGTTGCCACTGATATCACATGCTAATTAACACCAGTGGAATTGTCATCTTTGTTATGCCTTGAAAGATAAACCTACTAATAGAGTAGGGATAATGGAGGTTATGGATTTGATGATAATTTTGAATCTTTTGATAGAGCCTCAAGGGGACAGAACCGATTACATCTGAAAAATCTCTCTAGGTCAAGAGACCCCCAAAAAGAAGCACCGACATTTCAAAGAAGGTGATACGTTCACATCTGAGAGCAATCAATAAGTTTCCGACAGGGTTGGATTCTCGGTTTCTTTTTTTTGTCTGTACTTAGGACAGAATAATCCTGATCCGACCACATGTTCTACACTCTTTATGCAGCAAACCCTGCCTAGGTTTCTTACAATTGAGAAATTAATACATGATTGACACTTCTTAGACACTTGCTAACATGTGATTATCAAAATTTTGGGATTGGACATACTATCTTTTGCAAGTTTGGAAAACATAAGGGTTAAGGCTAATCATATTTAGATTTCATTTTAAATTTGGAGAGAAATGCAATAGGTGTGCTAATAACTTACTAAGAAGGTGGTTTACAAGGATGAAATATGGTTGCAACTTTGTTTATAACAATCAACAGGGATGATAAATTACTTTGGTTTGTTACACTGTGTTCTTGGAGTCGAGTTTCAAGATTTCGTTACCATCTCACATGGTTAACTTTACAATGTATGTCTATCTATGTAAAAATGATCGTAGTCAATAAATAGAATACGATGGTGAGTAGCATTATATTGCCGTGTCCATGCTCTATTTTTAAATGATTTATGGAGTCCCGTGTGACAGTGTCCATCTAGATTCTTTGTAACTTGAATTTTATCAATTATTCTTGTTGACAATGTTCTAAAAGTCGCTAGGAGCTAGTCGGGCGGTTGGCCACCTTCGAGCGATTAATCGGCAATTAATTGGTGCATATTAATTAGTAATTGACGATTAATCGTTAGTCGGGCCTAATCGGATAGACCCTGCCAATGATTAATCGGCGATTAATCACTGATTAATTCCTTGTTTTAGAACACAGCCTGTTGGGCCGTAAAATCAGGGTGATAAATCATGCATATAGGTTAACCGAATGTGTATTTCAACGTACTCCCAACTTGTTTGTGTCTTAATTCTTAGAGAACTATGTATTCAAGTGCATGTATCTGTGCTTCGTAGCCTCAAAACATTTCTATACACGGTATTAGACCGTCCACAAAGTCTGAATAAATTGCTCTAGGCTCAGTCTAAACCGCATCTCGCAGTTCCAATTGTTCAAAAAAGCAACCAAAGTACTCATGAGAATATGCATAGTTTTGCCACCCTTCCAAGAGTGTTTAAACTCCAGGACATCTCTATGGAAAGAATAGGACATTCTAAAACATTGAAACGCTTGAGTTCCATGATTCATTGGCCACCTCTCAATCCAACAGTGACAACTGTTTTTCTCATTGCATTTGCACATGCTACACCAATCTAGTATCCTAAATGTAAAACATAGACAAAAATCTACTCGTAAGCCTTTGAACATGCTCTTTTACTCCTTGGTAGGACACCTCCTCGTGCTCTATCCACATCAACCGGCTCAAGGGATTTGGCCAAGTGAGGGTGTGAGAAAACAAATAAGTGTTTGTCCTCCATAAGAGATGTTCAAATCTCATGGAGGCCAAACACTCCAAACCTTGGGGCTATTGCAGGGTTTTCCCAGTTATTAACTTCAGGCTCCGAAATTAGTCGAGGTGTGCGCAAACTGGCCTAGACAACCTGTTATCCCAAAAAAAAAAAAAAAAAAAATCAATGCATCTCAAATTATTAATTACCAAACTTTGCAGATCTAAGGCCACCCTACAATGAAAGAGCAAGTGATGAACTCATTTATTGCCCCTCTTGGAACACCAATTAACCCTAATTTACGCCTCAGCTGTGAAAGTATTCTCTTGAGTCTTGCTACACACACAGCAGACCTGTGCATAAATTGTGCACTAGATTTCATTGTGGGGCCCATCACGGGTCCCACACAAATCATCCAAGCTGTTCATTAAATGTAAAACATTTTTTCAAGGGTTCTCGTAAAAAATAAGCTCAATCTGATACGTATAGGTGCTTCATCCAATCATCTAACTTTTCATTCAGATTTCCGGATAATGAGAAGTTATATGGTTGGATCGAGTACCTATAGGTATCGGATTGAGCTTATTTTTTACTGAGATCCTTGAAAAAATGTTTTACATTTAATGAACGGCTCGGATGATTTGTGTGGGACCCGTGGTGGGTCCCACAACGAAATCTATGCACAGATCTGCTGTGTGTGTAGACTTTTTGTATTCTCTTCACTTGTGCAAAACCATCCTTAAAACGGTCCCTAAAAACCCCAATATCTTTCAAAGAAAAGTTATTCCTTTTAGAGGTCATTGTAGCCGAATGGAAGAGCTTAAACTCGAATGTTCCATTTCTTCGACCTGCCCGGCGAAGATTTTTTGGAAATCAATTAGACTCATGTAGTCTTATGTCTGTCTGTAACTTACCAAATCCTTGAACTTCGTCTCTTTCATTAGACTGTTTTCAGTCTAATGAAAGAGTCACACTTAACCTCTCGATGCTAGTACGGGTAGTGGGGGAGGCTAACTAATTGCTTAATCTACCAATTTTACCCACTTCTCCTAAAATCAATTTCTTGAAAAATTACTTGATCTCTCATATTTGATTTGAAGTTTGAACGATGATGAACATGGGAGATAGATAAACAACGATAATTTTTCTTAAGTTAGAAATTGAGCAATAATGGCGGTGCATTCATTCAAACTAAATCTCTTGAGGTATGATCAAAATAGATTGATAGGGCATCATTTTTTTTATTGATCTAATTTTGGGAACTTACATGTTGGGGTTGGGGAAACGACTCCCTATTGGAGACATGGATGGTAGCACCTACAGATATTCCACTAAGGTCAGGTCAGGGTCAAGAGAGAAGTTTTCCGAGAATCAAGCATGAGAATGAGCTTTCTTTCTTTCGAGCGGGAAGCGGACCCCTTTCAGGAACTCTAAGTACCCATTCCGGATGCCTCTCCAAACACTGCACCCCTAGGTAGAGCAAACCACCTGTTGTCCCATGGGGCGTGTGCAACCTGCCCTGCCCCATTGTCATTCTTATGAATGACTTTTAGGCCCTTTTTTGAAGGCTAATAGGCCTGGTTTCTAAATGCTTAAATCTCTAATATCTTCAGTTGTTTTGATAGTTGCGAACTCATATTTTAACATGGTACAATATCGAAGATGCTATCCGACACTGCAAATGATACTATTTCTACTTTCCTTGCAAAATGAGGTGGGATAGAGCCCTGACATAGTTTTTTGGCGAGATTTACAGGCGAGGTTTAGGGTTCCAATGAGGTTTGTAGGTTTCCAGTCAAATGAATGGCTAGGATATGGGTCTAGATGTTCTGATACTGATGAAAACCAAAATCAAGGTGATAGATTGATTAAGAGAGAAGTCCCAAAATGGGATACAAAAGAGTCTAAGCTCTCAAATATCTATTATCAATACACCCAAAACTACCAAATGAAAGACTCACAAACCTATTTATGGACCCCTAGCACTAGAGGACAGAAAATGAAGTACACTTGAAAATGGACTACATTAGTTTGCCAAGCCCCTCATTTTAGGGATTCATTGCCTACCCGGACTAATACTCTGGCCCTCAATAAAGAAACCAAACGGCTGCTATGGGCCCTACAGCCATAGCAATCCAAGCCCACCCTCTAGACTGGCTGTCAAACATGGCCTAAGTCCCCTTTGGGACTCCATTATCATGTATAAGGTTGTCATCCGACTCATCCCTCCATAGGTCTTCTCAAATGGATTCCCAATGTTGATGAAAGAAACCCATGGTCCTCTTGTCAAGCCCTGGAGTTTTATCCCCTATTGTGGGACCTCAAAGGTAAAAGAACCTCCCCCTTCGGAACGGTCTTTCCAAAAATTTCCCCCCTTCAAAGTACAGTTCCTTGTCGACGTTAGCAGTTCCATCTCTTAACCAGATTATTGCATCTCTAAGTATTGGCCACCATATGGAAAGAGTGAGTGTTCATATCCCTTCTTTTATCTACAAAGTGCAGGATATCTGCCATCAACTAATCTCTAAGTGTTGGCCTCCCCAAAGCATCAAGGGCTGGAATGTCATCTATCACTTTTGCCTTGTGCACTTTTCGTTCCAACTCCTTATTCAGCATTATGAGCTTTTGAGCACCTTCATGACATAATTACTCAGACAATAGGAGACTCTATCCTGGAAGCCTGTAAACCATCAATCATATTTATTGGAAATGAAGTCAAGGGTCACGATTAGACATTGGCCTAAGAAGGGAATTTGCACAACCTCAGAAGTTCTCCTCCAATTAAACAGAGACCAGGAGGCCATCTATACATGTCATGGAAGGATCATCCTAGTTTTTTAACCCATTGAATGCACCCTGCACCCCAACTCACCACCACCACGACGAGATATCCCATTCGAACGATGCGGCAAACAACCATTCCCAGGCTTCCTCTCTACCACTGTGATCTACTGTGCCATATACTACCA
Organism: Rhododendron ovatum; assembly: GCA_019656835.1. NCBI lineage: Eukaryota > Viridiplantae > Streptophyta > Magnoliopsida > Ericales > Ericaceae > Rhododendron > Rhododendron ovatum. The sequence goes on along the minus strand of CM033796.1, from coordinate 42,147,627 downwards.
GAAAGCCCACTTAAAAAACCATATTCCAAACAGCTAAACAAGCTGGATACGAAAAAGTGTCCCACTCCAGAGTCTTCTTTCTGGACAACTTTATTGTCATACAGAGAGAAGATCCATTGCGACACCTAACAGTGTAGTTTTGTGATAGCTTGAATCTTGGTTTCTTGAAGGCACACCATGGGATGTCTCAACAACTCCTGTTATGAGCCACCTTCTAATTATCTGGATTCAAACCTTGCATATTCCAAGGTAATACTTTCGTCCTCGTGGAAAATACATTGAAGACCCCTCCCCTGCCAGCCCTCCCCTGGTATGGCGACCGGCTGGCTCATCTCTCTCTCAGTTTTTTAATAAGCTTGATACCCACAAAATCACCTTTTAAATGGTTCAAGGAGTCTGAGTAAAAGGAAAATATGGTTGGGGCCTGGAGGAGGTGATTTAGGTTGCGTTCTTGTAAACTCACAAGTCTGAAACTTATTTCGGTATTTTTTTTTACTTTTTTTACTTTTTGTTTAGCTTTTCATCATAATTTTTGGGGTTAATCGTTCGTCTTGTTGAGACAAATAGAAAAAGTATATGGACAGATGTTGAAAAAATTCAAATAAGACGGCATTTTAGGCAAATATGACATCTGTTTGATACTTTTTTCCTCTTTAGTGAACTTTTTTTTGCTTGCGGTCATAATTTTGTACTTTTTAGACTCCTCTTATCAAGACGAATGATTAATCCAAAAAATATCACTCGAATCGAACAAAAATTCATAAAAGACGAACAAAACACAAAACGAAAAAAATAATTAAGTTTACAAGAATGGAACCTTACTGCTGTAGGGTTATTTTCAAAGTTGAATCAGATTTGCTTCATTTGGGTGTTAGGGGTTTTCACTTGGCTGTGATATGTTTTGATTTGAGGATGATTTTGGGGATACTACCAGTGGTTCATTTGAGGATGATTTTGGGGATACTACCAGTGGTTCATTAGGGTTTGCACCAATCCGCAGCCATTGCCGTCGCTTTTCAGTATTTGGAGTTTTCACTTTAGGGTTTTGATATTGGTTTGTTTTGGGGATGATTTGGCCATTTGAGGGTAATACCATTTTGGTTTGCACCGATCTGCAGCCACAACCACATCGTTTCAGGTGAATAGGAGAGGCGTTAGGTGGATTTCGAGGTGTGGCTACTGATGATTATTTGGGGAAGGCGAACAGGTAGAAGAGATGGACTGAAGTTCAGTCCTTAAAAAGATGTTGCCGGAGCAAAGGAGTGATGAACTTTCTTTGCGAGGCATCGCCGGTGGAAGGATTGAAGTCTGGGCCTCACCTGAAATAGCAGGGATGGAGGCACGTGCTAACTCCATGCGTCTCTTCGGGTTCTGGTTTTTGCACTGGGACTTGCAGTTGGCATGTTTTGCTTTATGAGAGTATTGAAAATTGAAGCTGATACTTTTAGCACTGGTTCAATATTCAATATGGGTGGGGACTGGCGATTGTTGTTTTGACTTGGGGTCATATTTTTGGGTTGCCAAGCATTTTTATTTTGTGTAGTTAACTATTTGCTAATTGCATTTGTTGTTGTGGTTTGGTTTTTTTATCAAAAAATCTTTGAAAGGTGGGAGGTAGGTTAAGAATTTGCGAGGTGTAGTAGTAGGAGAGTATTGTGCACTTTCGAAGACTCTGTCAATGCTTTTCTTTTCTTATTGTACTGTTTTCATTTTTTTCAAGATTACACGTTTATTGTCATTGAAAATCACGGAATCCCTCTCCCCTCCTTTTGAGGACACCTGCCTAGAAACTTGGACTCCCTAAATAGCTAATGAAATACTCCCATGTTATTTATCAACTCTCTGTCTGAATTATTCCGGGGTCTGCTGCTTTTTTGGACACTTCTCCTTTGCCCACAACCTCTTCGTCTAGCCTCAACTGCTTGTCTGCTTCAAATAGATGGCCACCTCCTCTTTGAAGCCTTCTCTAGTGGATCAAGAATTTCCATGATCCCATCCCATAGCCCATACCCAACAACCCGTTCTAACTTCTGCGAGGATAGGAGACCAAATCCTCCTCCCCTTTGTGCAACAAACTATAAATAGGTCGTCGTACCCGCGCGTGGGGAACACGCCTAAATATGTATGGGACACATCGTGTGATATGTCCCTTAAATTTAATTGACTTGTTTTCTTTTTCTTTTTTGTGTGTGTGTGTGGGGGGGGGGGGGGGGGGGGGGGGGGGGGGGGGGAGAACACGTCATGGACATGCGGGACATGGCAGGGGAAGATATGTAATATTTCTTAATTTCTTCTGGGGTGAATAAGTATTGCTTCAAAACTATTGAATTGAAAGTGTAATAAAAGTATTAAATCATACTACATATCAATACATAGAAAAGTAATGAATGAAACAAAAGCTCTAGCCTCTCTCTCTCTCTCAACCGTACGATCTCTCCCGCCCTGTCTCTTGCTCGTGTTATATATATATGATGAAACAAGATTATACAGATGTGTATGTATGAGAGGCTTGTATATACTATTTTTTGAGAGAAGGCAGACTCAGTTGAAATAAAAATCAGACCTTTTTATTTTTTTATTTTTAGAGAACGAGTAGTATTTTGTGTCTATATATTTTTATATAATGACGTGTATGAATATAAATATCTCTAAGTCGCATAAATACAAATATTGACATGTTTATGTTGGAGTTTACATTTTACTATGCAAAGTATGGAAAGTACTTTATATGCATATGTGTGTGTATAGATATAGATATTGCCATGCCTCTGCCGTGTCCGTGTGCCCTTTTTCAAAATTCCCGTGTCTTGTGTTGGTTTCTGTGTCCGTTCTACATAGGCAACAAAGCAACCTCCTTACCCTACTTCTCATAAGCCAGTTGTACCTCCCAACAGACACTTCTCCCTTGCCCACCACCTCTTTGTCTAGCCTCAATGGCTTCAAATATATGACTTCCTCCTCTTTGAAACCTTCTCTAGTGGATCAAGTAGTTCCATGATCCTATCCCTAATCCCATACCTATCCGTTCTCCTGACTTCTGGCCAGGATTGGAGACCGCATCCTTCTTCCCTTTGTGCAATGAAGTAACCACCTTACCTTACTTCCCAGAAACCAATTTTACGTACCAACACACAAACCCAGTTCCTTAGGATCAGTTCCACAACTTCCAAATTACATAATGTACCATCTTTACCAATACACAAGTAAAGAATAGTATTACAAACATTTTAATGGCAAGAAAGGTTCCGTAATCCAACTGCCAATCCCACTACTATCTTGGTGGTGATTTTAACTCTTGGCATAGGCCAATGCCTCCGAGTCAACCTGGTCTCCTTTTGCCTGGATAAAATTTTAGAGCCAATACCAATTGAAGGATGAGAGAGTACTTCTCCTCATTACTCGATCTTTGAATGGCCAAAGCAACGTTACACATATGGTTGGAGGAGCAGTTAATGCTTCAGAAGATTGTTCGTAATTCATTGACTTTTTGTTGATTAGCTTTGTGAAATCCCTCTGCAGCAGAAGGTTTTTTCTATTTGCTTTTGGAAGAAAATTTTTAATCACTCATGTATACTTTTGCTTCAGAAAATCCCTGCGTTTTTACTTATAAATGAAAAAGGTTTGGCTTCAGAAAACAACATTAAGCAATAGTCAACTTCTGCATGCGTGGATTATGTAAGTTATTGGAAGGTTGACTTGAAGCATCATTTATTTAATTTTTACCAATATCTAGTCCGTAGTTCCTGATTTTTGTTGTATTTTCTGGACAGCTTTACTATTTTTTACTTCGCCAAGGAAGAGTCCAACTGTAGATTCTTCCCGTTATATCCTGAAGTCTGTGAGCCATTTAAGTTTCCTTTTCAGAAAGGAGTTCGCCAGAAATTTTCTCAACCTTCTGGAACAGGCATTGACTTGGGGTTCTTCGAGTTGGACGACCTCTCCAAACCATCAGCAAAAGAAGATGTGTTTCCACTTGTAATATCTGCCGAAACATGCTTGCCTTCTGTTCCTACCAAAGGAAGTCTTGATGATCCTTCACCAAGTTCATCCCCTCATATGCAGATTACACAGGCGGTTATACAGAAGAATGATCAGACAGGTTTTCAGGTGAAAGTATTCAAGCAGATATTATGGATTGATGGGATCCGGTATGAGCTGCGTGAGATATTTGGAATTGAAAACTCAGCTGCTGAAAGCTTCAAGGATGATGACCCAGGGAAGGAGTGTGTCATTTGCTTGACTGAACCTAAGGATACGGCTGTCCTTCCATGCCGACATATGGTGAGAATCTATCTGGAAATTTCCACCACTCCCTTATTGTTAGTTCTTTATCCCAATTTATGATGTCCCAAAATATGAGTCGTCTTTTAAAATTCTGAGCACACAGCGTGTTAATTTTGTAAAACCCTCAGAAACAGTTATGTGGATATCTAAAGTGGGACTAAGTATGGTACTGTTGGAATCAATTCTTTTGAATTGAATTTGGGTGCATTGGTTGTGCATCCCCTTAAATAGTTAAAACTCCCAAAAGGGGCTTAGATTGTGGGAAGAGTAGTTACAATTACTTGCTGTGAGGTAGTCAAGATGAAGCTATCCACTGAACTGCCCTAGTGGTTTTGGATTCATAGATGAGATGAAAGGATTGGCCATTGAGAGTGAGATAGCCATGGGGTAACCTCACGGGCTTTAAGCATATCTAATGTGGTTTAGACCATGAAGTCTTAAGGATTACAGAAGACAATTGTGAGTGAATTCAATCCTGAAAATCTATCTAACCCGCAACTGCTTAAACTCATCTCTCAGTGCATGTTTATTTGGTTCGGCTAACGGATATGCTGTGAGGGATCTTTTCTGTTTTAACTCAACTTAGAAGTTAGAACTGTAAACTTAGATTGGGAGGTTTGTCATGAACCCTAGGAAGGACTCCAATTCTGCATTGAGAGATTACTTTGTTGGAGAAATTGCTCTCAGGTGGAGATTGAGAAATTAAGGCGGAATGCAGGATACCATATTGTTCAGTGTGTCGTGGCAGGTTCTAGATAAACTAATTCTGCTGGTGAATGGTTGCTGTACTGACTGCTGGTTTTATTTTGAAACCAAATTCATCCTGATTTGCCCTTAAGCACTAAAGAGCTCTAGTTTGCATGCGCAGGTCTCATTTTATAGTGTTGGTTTGTCTAGTCATCTTCTTTCTCATTGTTCATATGTAATCTGGGAAAAAAATTAGAGTGCTTAAGGGATCATCAATTGGTTGATGAAATTAAGCCTCTACTTAAGAATCTTCTACAATATAACTGTTTTGGCTCTCAAGATATATATGGGGCAAAACGTAGGAGAAGTGGAAGAATTTTTTCCGTCTTTAGTATGTGTGTGTACAAAGATCCATATTAAGTCTAGAACCTTTGCTGCTTCGTTTGCGAGTAAAGCTATGTCCCCTACATAATGAGGATTTTATTTTAAGTCGCTGTCTAACTTATCCCCATCTGGCATGGAAGTGCTTATACGAATGGTGTAGGAGCTTTGTTTTTCCTGTGCAAGTCCAAATTATCATAGAGTCGAAGTTCACTATTTTCTTGACTCTTTGCTTTCTTTTTCTTGGGGGCATGCATGCATGTGAAACCTCTGAGGTTTTGACCATGATAGTAACAGGAAAATATTTTTGCTATGGTGTTATTCTGTTAATATGATTTCTGAGGAAACTTTATATCCCTCTCAAAACTAATTGGCAACGAGTGGAGAGGTCCAAATGTTATTAAGTAATCACCCATTCCACTCCCAAGTAAGGTGGGACTATATTTCCTTAATACCCACCCTCACGTGCAGTCGCGTTTGCGGTCTATCATGTGTAGCCTCTTTTGGGTCTATCATCGTGCAACTTTTTTGCTGGTCCGTCATCGCAGGGTGTGGATAGTAAATTTTTAAAATGTGGGGTGGAATGGGCCCCGCTCTGATACCATGTGGAAACTTTATATCCAACATGGCATATTTTCTGACCATAGAATGTTGGATTTTGCAGTGCATCTGCAGTGAGTGTGCAAAAACATTGAGGCTTCAATCAAACAAGTGCCCCATTTGCCGTCAACCTATTGATGAATTCATTGAGATCAAGATCAACGAAGCTGATTAGTGACCAATCCCTTTCTTCATTTCGGATCCTGTTGTATGGTACGACTGTTTGGTTCTTTTCTTTGCTTCCAATCCTGTTATATATGTGCTCTAGCTCTTTTAGTGTTATATCATATCTGCAATTCTTTATGCTGATCCTTGTTCACATGGTTCTGTACATATAAAGGGTGCAGTCCTGCCTGATTTTGTTGCATGTTATTTGACGAGGGTTGGTTTTATTTCCAGAAAACCTCTCTTGCATAGAGATAAAGTGGAAATGTGCTTTCTTTTTGTTTGAAATCCTTGAGAAATATATGATGTCTGAATAAAAGTGTTTAAACTCCTTCCTTTTCCTTTAATTCTTCTGCCTTTTGTGGGGGTAAAATTCCTCTTGTGCCCATACTTGCTCGAAAGTTTTAGTTCTTCTACGCGTTAATGGTGGGGTAAGTTTTTCAGGTTATAGCTTTTACCTATAAAAAAAGGAACGAAAGAAAAAACTAAGAGAAGAAAAAGGAGAAAGAAGGTGATGGTGATAATGGAGATTCAAAAAGAAAGGCAGGCGAAAGACTTTAGGTTTAGGGGAGTTCTTTTTCTTTTTAATCTGCTAACAGCCAAAAAGAGAGGACTGTGAAGGGAATATTTGCCATAGAAGTAAGCAAAAGTGGGACAGTTGTGACCCTTGTAGGGTTTACCCCATAGAGGATTTTGTTGAACAGAAAATGGTGAAACTTCTAGGATCATCTTGTTACTAATTTTACGAGTTGGAAGATTCTTCAGTCCATGGGCTCTCCAATTCCATTTCTTTTTCCATATTGGGGATTAGTGATAGTTGGAGGACACCCATCACTTACTGGAAGAGACTCATCACTCTGCCAAACCATTTCAGACTTCTGTGCCTTATTTGTTCTCCATTTGGCCCTTCTTTTTAGCCAAGTTGCATAGAATTCCTCTGCTTTCAGTCTTCAGTTTTAGTATTTTGGTTGGTAAGAGATGAGGAAAGATAAGCTTTGGTGCTGACAATCCAATTCCATTTCTTTTTCCATATTGGGGATTAGTGATAGTTGGAGGACACCCATCACTTACTGGAAGAGACTCATCACTCTGCCAAACCATTTCAGACTTCTGTGCCTTATTTGTTCTCCATTTGGGCCTTCTTTTTAGCCAAGTTGCATAGAATTCCTCTGCTTTTCAGCCTTCAGTTTTAGTAGTATTTTGGTTGGTAAGAGATGAGGAAAGATAAGCTTTGGTGCTGACAATGTGGCATGAAAACATTCAATGTTAGCCACAATCTTTGATTAAATTCGCCATACGGACAAAGGAATCAACCGGCCATACTGTATATAGGAGTACTATCTGTATACAGGCTCTGTGTCTGTCTTCTAATAATGTGGTGCTTATTGAATTCTTTTGGAGGCTTTTTTGAGGCGCATACACCTGTAAAGGAACTCTTTTTCTTTTTTGTAATAACTGGGTGTTGGGTTAGTTTATGCGCTCATCGACTAATTCTGGACCCTAAGAGGACCTCTGATAGAGGTAGCAAATGCCAAAAACTTTAGAGGAGAGAGATAGAAAAAAAAATGAGAGTAATAATTAAGGAGAAGTTTTTGGAGACCGTACGCAAAGAGAAGGTTTGGGTCTAGAACGTGCCGAGATTTGAAGGTTCGGTCATGTTTTAGGAGCTCTAGCAAAACCTTTCAAAGTTAAGACACTCTTCGAGTGTTTTTTTTATTGTCTATCTACATATTTGAAAGTTGAGTAACAACCTTCAAGTATTAAACAACCCACTTTTTTATTCCTTTTTGACATTTACTACGTTGGTTTTCTTCTGCTATTGAAATTTCAGAAAAAATACGTACTCTCAAAATGCTAACCGTTGAAAACTATTATAATTTGAATGTTTGTTTATTTACTACCTCCGTCCCACAAAAGATGTCCAAAATCACCATTTACACCTCAAAAATTATTTGTATTTTTTAATGTATAATGCTCTCTTTATGCAATATTGATCTCGTTTTTTAATGTATAATGTTCTCTTTATGCAATATTGATATCGTTTGATAGATCTTACTTTAATTATACAAATAATTTTTTGAGGTGTGTGAATAGTGATTTTGGACATTCTTTTTGGGATGGGTGAGTATTTGTTTTCTATTTTGTAACTTTCTATGCCTATAAGGCTCCGTTTGTTTTGATGTAAAATGTTTTACAATGTAAAATATTTTCTATGTAAAATATTTTTTCAGAAAACAAACTTCAAACATTTATTTTTTGGTGTTTGGTTGTCACTTGAAAATATTTTCAGAAATCAACAAAATAGTGTAGAGAGAGAAAGAGGGAGCTTAAATGGTGGATAGATCTAAGATTATTGAAATTGAACGTGGGTCAGGACTGACGATTGAGGAAACTGAGCAGTGAAAATTACAGTAGAAGGCAGCGGGTTCATTTTGGAAAATAACTTATGAAAAATTTAAGGTTAAGTCATTTTCATCCAATTGATGGAAAATGTTTTACATGTAAAATATTTCTCATTTTTGACACAACCAAACACCAAAAAATAGGTAAAATAATTTACAGGAAAATATTTTACGTCCAAACAAATAGAGCCTAAATGTTAATTGTTCTTCTATTTTTTCACTGCCACATTTTCATACTTTTTCCCCTTTCCTATAATTTTTTCCAGTCTCAACATGAGTTCTATAAATGTTCCAAAAAAATGTTTGTATTTGAGAAATATCTTTTTCTACATGTATTGATAATGAATTTTTTTTGATTTCCTTCTCAATCCTGTAAACCACATACACAATATGTGGATAAATCTATTTGCCTCCCTAAAAGAAAGGGAAGCCAATTTGTTCTTAAGTTATTAAAGATATACTCCTTCCGTCCCATAATATTTGTCCGGTCCGCAAAATGGAGACGTAAAAATAATACTATTTTTGTGAAAAAAGTTGAAAAAAAATTCAACAATGTATTAGATCTCGATGAGTTCTTTTAACTTATGAAAAAAATTTAAATTTTTTCTTGAAAGAAATGCATTTATCTTATAGTTTTCGTTTTGCGGACCGGACAAATATTATGGGACGGAGAGATTAAAATGATAAAAAAAAAAAAAGAATTTGTAAAGTCTGTTGAAGTGTATTTTAGTAACTCATCCTTCAAATTATCTAGGAAGGTAGCAAAGTTTAGTTTTGAAGCTAATTTTTGTAAATTCTGCTGGAGATGTTCTAAGGTTAATGTTCAGGCAAGCTTCTAGTTGCTTTAAGAGCATCTCTAATTCATACTCCATTTTTTTATTTTGGAGGAAAAACATTCTCCAACCCATCTTCTAAAACTCTCCTCCATTTGGGAGGATGAACTTTGATCCTCTAAATATAGAGGATGAAGGAAAAAATAGAGGATCTCCTCTAAATATGTGTTGGAGTTGAGAAATAGAGTGATGGGTTGGAATTGAGATAAATAGTACAATCCTCTAAATCTACTTTTCAAATAAAATAGATTAATTTGATCCTCTCAAATAGAGATTTGGAGGGTGTTGGATTGGAGATGCTCATCTCCATTTCCTTCAAAATAGAGGATGGATGTAACACATTAAAGGGAGATTTTATAATTTATTCTATTTTTTCTTCATTTTTTGTACTTTTTGAGAGAATATTTGAGGGACCCATCGTCCTTTTAGAGTTTGGAGGAATTTTGTACTCCAAATTTACTTTTGGTCCTCCATTTTTAGAGGATCAAATTTATTTTTGGAGGACCAAACTCTAAAAAGGAGGGTGGGTTTCTCAAAAATTCTCTCAAAAATTACAAAAAGTGAAGAAAAAAGAAAATAAATTATAAAATCTTTCCTCAATATGTCACATCCATCCTCTATTTTGGATGGATTGAAGGTGCTCTAAGTAGTTTTGCATGGTCGAGCCTGCGAGCTCGGGGTGGAAAAGACACTTTGACGTGGACCCACCAGATTCGAAGTGTCTAATCAAGTACTTGTGATGTATACAAGCAACTTTTGATAATGGAGATTTATACAGGGTGTTCGGACAAATAAGTTAAAGTGATTTATTTTTTATTTTTATTTAAATTTTTTTCGTATCACTTGGTTTATTGTCATTTTTTTTAGGGATTATTATATCCTCACAACAAGAGAAATCTAAAAAGTAAAAAATTTTGACCGAAATTCAATTTTTTTTGAATAAAGACAAAAAAATTAGCTTATTGATTATTTTTCGTTTTTATTCAAAAAAAATTAGATTTCGGTCAAAAAATTTTACTTTTTAGATTCCTCTTGTCATGAGCATGCAATAATCTCCAAAAAAAATGACAATTAGCCAAGTGATACGAATAAAGACAAAAAATAAGCCACTTTGGCTTATTTGTCGGAACGCAAAATCCCCTGCAAATTGGTATTTTGTACGCGTTTCACTGCTTATTTTAAACTAAAGTCGAAGTTTACGAAAACAGAAAATTACACTTTGCAGTTCTAAAACTTTATCAAATCTGACTTTAGCCTTTAAATATAGCGTGTTTAACTTTGACCCATTAAGCATACAACTAATTGATTTCACGGCTAAGTTGGCTTAGTTTGGTTTTGAAGATCCAATGAAGGATCGTCATCTATTGCTCTGACAGAAGGGAAAAAAAATGCCTAGTGGCATCGAATTTATTTATGTCACTTTGACCCTTTAAGCATCACAATTTTCTCATTTTAGCCCCTTCAAGTTTTAGGCATTTTCACTTTGGTACTTCTGGGGTAAATGCTACAAGGCGTTTTGGGGTAGATGAGGGGGATTAAACCCTGCAGAACGCAGATAGTTGGAAGTTGGAACTGGGTTTCAATTCATTTAGCTGTTACAGGGGCTAGAAAAATTTTGGCCACCACTAGAAGTCTCTAAAGATGCAAATTTATAAGCCACTTTGGGTTATTGTAGACATTAGGGTGTTGAATTTGGAGAGAGAGAGAGAGAGAGAGAGAGAGAGGTCACTCTCATTGTGCCAGCTTCATGTACAGCCATTTTCAATGAGGTTTCAATCTTTACAGATTCCTTTGGATTCATTCCCAGAACCGTAGCCGCTTGCATTGCTTTCACCATTTTTGGTTTTTTGCAAAACACATGAACAACAGTACACAGCTTTAAAGAAAAGACCAAAAAAAAAAAATTGATGTTATATCAATCTGTAGCATGCAGCTAAGTTCATCGAAAATTGTCCCGAATTTGTCAAAAAGTTTTTACTGGTTTCTGTCTACATGCTTTATATTCGTTACGAGTTTGTTAGAGAATAGTTCTAAATATAAGACGTGAGCTCAAAAGGAGAGGACGAGAGACTGATAAACAAACCAAGCTATCAGAGTTTAAGTTTGTGTTTGCTCGTTAAAATTTCGTTTGCACAAATCAAGCTTGAAGACTTCTTTGAGACGGTTTTGTAGAGTTTATATATATATATATTTTTTAAATTACTTATGATCGGCTCAATTAAAATTTCTTTGAGAACGGCTCGCTTGATACATTGACAGAGTTTGGTCATAGTTTTTAAGCTTGTTTACGTTTTCAAACCAACGTTGAACAATGCCTGTTCCACTCATTATTTGACTGGTTTACCAATCCTAGAGAGAGATTTAAGGTTCATCGTATTCGTGGTATATTTTTGTGGTGATAAAAAAGAAGATATTTTGTGAAAATGGGTTTGAATTGCCTATACTTTTGTGAGGTTTTCCCCACTTATACAGAAGAGAGAGAGAGAGAGAGTCAAAGTTAACTGCATATTTTCCTGCTGATGTAGGTAGGAGTAGTAGATTTCCTGCAATTGCCATGTGAGGATAGCTTGCAGAGCATATAGTAATACTACATTATTGCTGTAGCCTGTATGGGATCAGAATAGATGTCGTAGCACAATATAACGGAGCCTCCCATCATCTACTTTTTTTTTTTATTCTGACGGTTAGAGTATCCGAGCCGGCTTAATTACCTACACCTGAACTACTCCCCTCCTTGGTCCTCTGTCTCGTAAAAGACATGTCATAATTACCTACACCTGAACTACTCCTCTTCTTGGTCCTTTGTCTCGTAAAAGACATGTCATTTACACCGGAACAAGAGAATTCACAAGAAATCTCTCTTTTGCAGCTTGATTCCCACAAGTTACCAAATTTTTAATTCTGTCTTTCGATTTACAGCTCATCTATGTTACCATATGAGCTACCCTTCCCATCATCTAGTCCTACCCAACTTTGATCTCATTATTATCATCAATCAACATCCAAAGTCCATGTGGTGGACATGTGAGTGATTCTTGGCAAAATAAATGCTCAATTTGCCCATTCAGTTTCCTTTCCAAGCCATTTAGGCAACAAGGATGCTACATCCCTGCCATATGTGTTTGTTCATTTCTCAAACACAAACAAGAAACAATTAAAGCCTCTGCTGTCATTTTGCTCAACCCTAGCTACCTAACGCCAGCATCAGAGCTAGAATTTGTGTATGGAAGGAGAGATTTTTCAATGCCGAGCGGGTACATCCCACATGGTACTCACTCGGTGCATCCGAGCCGTCCGATACACTTTTGGACGGCTAGGATTGAAACCCCCTCTCTTTTCTCACCCCAATACTTTCTCTCTCCTTTCTCTCTCCAAATCTGAGCTGTTCAAAAATGAAATGGACGGCTCAAATGCGCGAGAGGGCACCACGTGATACCCGCTTGGCATTGAAATTTTTTTCGTATGGAAGGATCAATACCCTCTGATCGTGTAGTGATGACATGGTCTTAACTGATGACCCGAGGTGGTTATGTTTATTGGTTGTAGTGGATCGATCGAATATCAGTATTCGTTTGAACAAAAAAGATTTGTCACAAGAGAAATAGACAACTTGATTATGACCGTTCAAGTCTTTGTGATGCAGGAAAACGTGTTGAAAAAGAAGAACGCGCAATAAGGATAATCATGAATAAGTATGAACTAAAAGTACTCTTTCTTCGAAAACACAATTATGAGAAAACTCTCGATATGTCATTAATCAAATAACAACCACCTTGCCCTAAGGCTTAGAACAAATCCTACATAATAGGAAATAAAAATAAAAAGGAAATAGTAAAAAAAAAAAAAAAACTTGCAAATTACTTACTATTCTTCCTGATCAAGCAATTGAAAGGAAACTAAATCAACTAGAATAGGGAAACTAACTACTCTAGGCTAGTTATTTTCCTAATTCGTAGATTCCTAACAACATACTAAAATCAAATAAACCAGTTTCCTAATTAAATATTATTTTAAAAATAGTAGACTAAAATTCTAATATTTTTAAATTAATTAAGATGGTGGCCTGCATCATCCTCCCCCGCTTGATAAAACTCGTCCTTGAGTTTCCATGGCTTGAAATAGTTTGAAACGCCTACATTTGTCTGCATCAATCTTATACTTCAAATTAATTTTTCCAAATCGAAATTGTAAACAATCCTCTAAAAATAATACTGTAGATCAATTTCCATCAGAAAATTAAATCCATCATGCTCCGGAATCGATAGCCACGGGCTCTTGCTTGCAAAGTCTTCACAAGGTTCCCAGAAAATATCTTGATTTCTATTGTTGCCAAAATAGGATGCTCTTTTCATGTTCTTGTGCACTTGGGCTTATCACATAGGAGATAATTTGGCTTCGACTGTTGCTTTTGATGTGTAGTACTTCAATCCTCTTGCAGCAAGAAAACTTAGAGCAACCACGTCAGCCTTAGTTGATTTTGGACCAAATTAATCAACAAACACCACTTTTTTTATTTTAACAAGTCACTTTTTCACAATTAATTTACTCTCACTATCTTCTGAATTAAAATAATATAATAATAGAAGATGGGGTTTTTCTTTTATTAAAGTAATATGGGACTTCTCGTGAAAAATAGCTGTCAGTGCAAATAATGTGGAGTGCTTTTGATAAAATAATAATAATATGAAGTGGGGATAAGAATAATAGTAGTATTTCCTTCATTCCAAAAAATGATGATAATTTTTGAAATTCGTGTCATTTTCCGTCGTTGATATCTTTCAATTTATAATGTCTGTCTTGAGTTTGAAAACTTTGTATTATAAAACTATTCGAGAACTATAAAACAAGATCCACATTGTATATTTTTTGAAATTCATATTAAAAGATATAAGGAATTGAAATTGGCAATGATATCAAAAATTGACATCTAATTTGGGACGGAGAGAGTAATATATAGAGTGACTAGTGAATAGTTCCTACGCTGACTAAACAAGAAACTGTTTCTCTTTCAAACCGTAGGGTCATTATAGCAAAAGCCTGGTGCAAGGCAGATTTTGGAGCTTTTTTGGATTTTCCTCGCTACTTTAGTTTATATGGGCTTATAACAAGCTTGATGCAGATGCTCTTATACTTATCTTGGGAGAAATCAACTGATAGAATCTGGAATAGATTTTGATGTTAAAATCTGCAAGACTCTCTCATCCTCAAAAATAATAGATTTTGATGTTAATATTGTTAGAATCACGGGTGTTAAAATTGGCAAAACTCTCTCTTCGTTGAAAATCGGCGGCTTTCTCAAATCCGCAATTAGATCGGGAATAGATTTTGATGTTAAAATTTGCAAGACTTTCTCAATTGAATAAAGGTCCTTTATACCTTTGAAGTTAAAAAAAACTCGGGGGACATTATGCCATACAACTACGCCCCTAAATCAAAGCCGGAATGCAATGACAAGTACATGAAATTATTTTGCGCTTTTTGTAAATTACTTGAAGTTTTATTCGATCAAACTGAAATTACTTAAATTCTACATGACTATCATACTAATTAGATCCTCAATACTCAAAATTCGATATTAGTATTAATATAAAATTTTGACATAATGTTAACAGTAATTTAAAAATGGGAGCGCCCGGCCCTATTATAATTCTGCCATTGCCTAATGCACAAGATATCCTGCTTAGAACAGGGTTAGGTTGATTTTTGTATGTGAAAGGAACAAATTCTCGATACTTGAAATTGTTAATTTTTCTTTTTAGAACAAATAGAAGTGCAAGTATGGTATCCTATCACTTCTGTAAGAGAGTATTGTCTCGTTACACCATACCATTATATGTAGAAGATCTTACAACAATTATGTCGGGATAAGAGCTAAGGCTGCGCCATGTGGGTTGGTGTTTGGAGTTGTTAAGGAAATACAATCTCTCACATTACTTGTACATGAAATTAGTGATTACTTAATATAATGTTGGGACCTCTCTACCTTGTACCTAAAACTTTTTGGTTGAATATATAGTTTCTACAGCAGAAAGGGTAGATTTAAGGGGTCTAGGGTTACCCCCTATTTGGGAAGCCCCAGACTACTCCCTCCGTCCTGATTTAATAGTAATTTTAGGAATTCGTACCACTTTTCAATCGATTATATCTTGTAATTTATTATGTTTTATGTAATTTTGAAAAAAATTGTCTTATAAAACTAGTTGAGATCTATCAAACAAGATCTATATTTGATATAAAATTTATCATTAATTTAAAGATATAACTCATTTTTTATCCGGTTAGTATTAAACTAGAGACTATTAAATCTGGACGGAAGGAGTACTCTTTTTTTTTTTTTAAGCCTTTACGTGTTGGTCCCCTACTTATCTGTATGGCAAATATGATTTAATAAAGAATTGTTCATTTTCTTTTTCAATCGGCGAGAGTTGTTCATTCCGTGGCCTTCTCGTATATGAAATTCTGTTTTCGTCCTTGTGACTATAAGAGTATGATTAGCCTCGATAGGGATAGGGAGCCACGGGAACTCGTACCTGGGATTCGGAGTATTATTTTTTTCTTCTTAAATTTGTACATATATAATCTGAAAAGCAACCCCCCGTGATCACGTACGCTTAATCTGCAAGTTTCGTAATGATTTGTTTCGTTGCATAAAATGCTTTCTTGTAGTCACGGCCGGATACAAGGGGTAGCGGGCGGGGCCTACAATTTCTCCAAACTTTTACTAGTACTCCTACTAAACTAATTTTAAATAATAACTTTCAGGAGGTAGGATTTTTTGTGTCGAAAACTCTCTGTGTTGAGAGATATTCTGACCGTTCGATTTAAAACATAAAAGAAAAATCATACAATCCAACGGCCGAAAAAACTCTCGGCAAAGAGGCACGGAAATTTTCGGGACACCCCTAGCTTTGAGTCCCTTTCCAAAAAATAACAACTTTGGGTATTTCACGCCTTCTAAAGTGGAGTAGTAATGATTTATCGTAATGCTTTGGGCTTTTTTTCCTTTTTCTTTTTTAGTATTTTTATTTGTTGAAATCCCTTGTCTCGCCACCTCATCTTAGTTTCCATGCAGTGATAGTCGCTATGGTGAAGCCAAGATCTCCGATTTAAGAGAAGAGGATAAAACCCCAGGGAAAATGATCACTTGAATTGTGAAGGAGGAACTGAACCAACCTTTTGAAGATCAATTTAATGAATACATATATACCATCTTAAATTACAGTAACTTTGAGGTAAAATTAGAAGTTTCATAATTTCAGTGGTTGGTGCCAAGGGCCCGGAGCCATTGCGGTACAAGTGGGGTCACTTGCCTCCACTCATTTGATTTTTTATGAGGACATATTTATGTTTTGAAACCAACCTTTTTTTTAAAATTTTGATCCCACAAAATATTGAGAAATCAATCTAACCAAATTAAAAACACATAACTCGCAAAGAATAATCAAGAAAAGAAAAAAAGAGAACGCAAGACGTAGAGTTTTTTGCATGGTTCCCCAATTGTATAGTTGAGTATATCTGCGACTCAAATCATTTTTCACTACATATCGAACGAAGTACGTAGAGTACAAGTTTCATCATATCTATATTTGCAAGTATGGATAAATTATGGTTTACACCATCAATTACCATAAAGTCCTTGTTAGGTTGAAATTCCAACACTCAACGAAGCACAAATTCGTTCGATGCAAGTTTCACAAATCAATACAGAAAACTCTAAAATTGTCCCAATTCTCTTCAAACATCAAATACACTATCAATCTAAAGCATTATTTTCTCCTTGCAAGTTGATAATATTACAAATGAGATTATGATGATAATATTACAAATGAGATTATGGTGCATCGTTTTCCAACATATGAAAAGTTTTCATGGTCAGTTATAAGAGCAAAATCACATAAATTATCACATATCTACCCTTTGATTAGTCTCGTACTGCATAGTTCATTCATTTCCTTCTATTAGCAAATAAGAAAAGTAAGTTGGATATGTTTGTAATTTTTGACCCTACTAACTAAAATTTTTAGCTCCGTTGCCCTTTGGCCAATCCTACCTCCGCTCCTAAATACTATTGTTCAACAATTTGTTTGGCCGTTGCCTTTAAGGTCTCAAAATTAGTTGAGATACGCGTAAGCTGACTCAGACATCCGGTTGTAAAAAAGAAAAAGAAAAAGAAAGAGCCTAACCAAATTTGTTGACCATGCATTTAAACCTCGTGTATTTATGGACAAATAGTGATGTAAACTTTCTCAAATTCGGGCGGAAAGCCATATTGTTGGGGGGGCCTTTTGTTTCTCTCTCCAAAAATCTAAACACTCACATTTTTTCTCTCACATCTAAAGGGAGGGTTCTACAGAAACCTAACCTAAACAAGTACTCCTATACCAGTGTATAATACTGTACAAAACATGAAAGAAAAGTAAGAAACAGAGGGAGTACATAGTCACAAGGGTCTCATGATGGAGTTTTTAGCCTTTTGAGAACGACAACGATTATTAGGTTTGAATAGGAGGGTACGGACAAAGAGAAAATAAACTCCACTATACTATAACATGGTTCCACTTCAGTTGCTAGCAATAATTCCCGGGGCTCTGCTTCTTCTTTTTTTGTTTTTTTATAAGAGTTGCTACGTGTCGTGTTGTGTTCGAGTTTTGTCAAAGATTAAGTTCGTGTCAGTCGAATATCATGACCCTAACACGAGTGTTGAGAATCATGAGAACCAGCGCAAGAATAGATTTACACGATAGTGCATAAAACACATGACATGTCTACGGATGCACATGGTTAACTACATTGAATGACAACTACACATTGGTTAAATTTCAAATATGTTCATGAAACGGGTTTCACTCTTATTGACTTCGGATCGGATTTGAGTTGATGAGCATAAGAAATAACAAAATGGAGTACTTGTGTAGTTGTGTCTGACTTCGAGTTTTGCAAGTTCAACCCTAACCAGAACCCGTTCAATAAAGGGAATGTTGGGGCATGCCAAATATGTTGCTTCAGTCCGAAAAAATTGCCAATCTAATTACTATTTCGCTAACTTTTTGTATGTTTCCCCTTAGTGTCATGGCGCCATGATATAAATTCCCACCGCAGTTGGGTGTGGACTTTCACTTGATTATTGGATCTAGAGTAGAGTAGGCAATTCAAGCCTATGGCTTCTATCGAATGGGACTTCTAGTCTAATTCTATCTTATATAGCCAACTGGGTAAGAAACAGTAAGGCTCGATGTTGGAGTGCTGTATTGGATGTCTCTAACGAGACGGAGGCCGAGTCCCTGCAGTGAGGCCAAATCACTTCAACTTACAGCCACACAAAACCGCGTAAAACGACGCGGTTTTGTGTTAATTGGGTAATTTCGCTGAAGCAAGCCCTCCTTTTCTCTCTCTTTCTTCTTCTTCTTCCCTCTCCCTCTGTTTTATGTTGAAAAATTGAATCACTTTGCCCCTCTCTTTCATCAAGGCTGTCCATTCTTCGATGAAAGACTTTTTCCAACTTCATTGCTGAACTTGGAAGTTGGAACTCCAACTTCAGTGAATCGTTGGTTAATTCAGCGAATCCGAATTCTTCTTGCTGGCACTTTCTTTCTCTTCAAACATATGACAAATCCTAATTCCTACTTACCTTAAGTTTGAGTTTTCTACGTAAATTTGAACCGAATGATGTAAAACCAATATAACTTGCGTAAATTGGATTAAGGGAAACTTGCCTTCTCTCTCTGTCTCTCTCTCTCTCTCTCTCTCTCTCTCTCTCTCTCTCTCTCCTGACAACCCAACTCCATCTCCACCGACTCACTCCCACTTTTGGCACGCATCGGTAATCCAACATTAAAATCAACCAATTAATTCACAAGTCCACCAAAGTTGTTGAAAACGTTTAATCGAGTAGCATCAAAAGTTGGATGCCCACAAAGTAGTTTCTGCAACTGGTCCCTCTATAGATCAATTCTAACTCTACATTTGAGTTAAGATGGATAGCCAAATTGTATTGGAACACCGAACATTGCCGAAATCAAACCCCCAGTTTGCTATCGTTTCCCTACCTACACTGAAACCATTTTAGAAGGAGGGGTTTCCATAGATAATGAATCAGATTGGGGTTGAGAAATTGACACGAAACGGCGTCGTTTTGTGTGGCTGTAAGTTGCAGTGCTTTGGCCTCACTGCAGGGACTCGGCCTCCGTTTCATTATCGATGGCGTGGGTATCCCAGATGAGATCAAGGTCCAATTGACGGTTCACACGTGAGGGAAAGATTTGTTCAAATATGTGTGAACGTTAAGTTTCACATCGGATAAAAAG
Organism: Rhododendron ovatum; assembly: GCA_019656835.1. Lineage (NCBI taxonomy): Eukaryota > Viridiplantae > Streptophyta > Magnoliopsida > Ericales > Ericaceae > Rhododendron > Rhododendron ovatum. The sequence continues at coordinate 42,127,971 of CM033796.1, read as the reverse complement.
AAAAAGAGGTGAACCTTAATATACAAATTGCCAACACTAGGAGCCGGGTTAAAACCCTCCCCTCCCACCGATAATGAGTTCGAGTTGATTTAGTACCAGGTTGCTGGGTTGTGGGGGTTCTTGTGTCTACTTGCACATTTTGGTAGAGTTCTGGTGAATGGTCTTGAGATGTTGTAATGGACAAATATTTCTCCTCCCCGATCGGGTCAGATATGGCTCAAAATCCAACCACATTTCACTGAAAAAAATTTTGTCGAAACAGAAGGATCGGTATCACTCAATGGCCTTTCCCATAAGGCAACATTTTTGCCCCTAGTAAAATCAAACACAAGTAGCCTATGGCTCAACAAATCCAATATCTATAAGCATCTTCAAACCATCTACCGGGCTTCAATCAAAAGCTAGATTAAGCAATAATCAAGTAAAGTGATAAATAATCAAAATAAGAACACCAAGATGTAAAAAATGGAAAACCTACAAAAGGATAAATTATAGTAAGAGAATCGAGCACTATTTTATGCGTAGGTACAAGAGATCTTGAAAACGCAATTCGTGAATCGAAGGCAATCTAGGATAAATCTTGTCGAGTTTATGTTCATCACATCCTTGCTAGAAACTTTGATAGTCCAATCGCCAGAGACCATCGAGCCTCAGCCTTGAGTTGTCGACGAAATCAACAACTTTAGATGTATGTTTTTCTCAACCTTGCGATTTGATCAAAACATCTAGAAATATCAAACAAATCTCGTAGAATTTGTGCGATTATCTCTTCAATAAAGAACCTAGATTCAAGCTGAGTCTTCAACAATTAATAGTTACTAGGACACAAATACTACGTGGCGATGAATTATGTACGGTTTGAATTACCATAATACCATGGTAGTTTGAATAGATTGGGGGCCTATTGTGAATCCTTTTTTATCAAAAAGAGGATATGCCTTCTGAACGCAATCAATAGTACATCTAAAGGTCCGAAATATTAGATGTTGCGACAAACAATACATATGACCGTTATGTATTCTACTTTGTATAAAAATATACTCGCAATTAAAACTATACACGAAAGTTAAACGGATGGTGTTTGCTGGTTAATAATATTCAAGCCCATTGAATTCGGATTCAATTGAGTTGCAAAATCTGAAGTTTTTTGCGGGTCGGATAAATAACTCAAAATCAAAACTATATCCGATAGTATTACACAAGATATTGTGAATCCAACTTTGGTACTAAAAATCTCTCTCAGGTATGTACCAGCAAATATGCTATAACCTAATCACAAATATTTGTCAAATTAACCATCAATTAGTTATGGATCAGGAAATCCCAAGATCGGATCTAGACCCATTAAAACCAAGAGGATCCGCTTGTATGTGGGTGCTGTGGGCAAATTGGTAATTTGAGGCCCCTTTCTGCTAAGGATTTTAGTTTTTAAGTACTTATTTTTCGTTTTACGAGACTTATCATTCTCTCACAATACATAACTTTTAATTCAAAAAAAAGTATTTAAGGTGTGTTCCACTAACTAAAATAAATCCATCTGGTAAAACGGGAAACAAGTACTTAAAAAATAAGAACCTTAACGGAACGGAGTCTTATTTAAAAAATAAATACTTATTTTAGTTAGTGGAACACTACCTGACTTTGCTACTTTGGCAACCAATTTTGGTAATCTCACAAAGCATTGAAAATTTTGTAAAGAAAATCTGTGAGTTAATTTATTGGAACAATCCCATTTTGGAGAGGAAAAAAAAATTCTGAAAAAGGTGTTATTTACATCTGCTGCTTGTTCACATTTCGAAAAAGAAATACTCACTCCGTCCCCTTTTTAATGTCTAGTATTTTATTTTGGGTTGTCATTTAATAAGTGTTTATTTTGTAAAGTTAGTGGATAAAAGTTGGTACATTTTTCATTTTGTCCCTAAAAGTAGATTCTATTTTGAAAAGTTAGTGAATAAAAGTGTAATGATTATGTTTCCATAGAGAGTAAGTAGGGAACGTAGAGATAAAAGTTGATGTGAAATGTGTAATGATGATACTTTTTTAATAAGTTGGAGTTACGAAGCGGAACATTTAAAAAAGGACGGAGGGAGTAGATTTTTCGGTCTTACGCTTTGACCATTCACAATCCAAAGAGGGTTCTTCATTTTTTTTTTTTTACAATCACAATCCAAAATTTATTTAAAAGAAAAATCACAATTCAAAGAGAATTCATCAGTGTTTGGAACAAGAAGACAGAAATGGAGAGGAAAAGGGGGGGAAAAAAAAAAGATTCTTTTCTTTTTTGGTTGGTTTTTAAAGTAGTATAGAAAAGAAAATCTCAAACGAATTATGTAAAAACTAATGCTGGAAAAACAAGTTATTTTCAAAAAAGATTATACGAAAAACAATGTTTTAAAAACTAATGTCTTTTTTTTTTCTTTTTTCCCTATAGAATTTCTCTCTTATTTACCTCCCTTTTCTCTTTTACATGTTCTTGAAAAACAAAAAACAAAAAAACCCTAATTTGAAGCCAAGCCAAACCATCCTAAGCGGCTAAGCCAAGCCACGGCCCAAGTGGCTTACAGCTTAATTAATGAACTATCAACAGATCAACTGTAGTTACATCTTCTGTTAGAGAAAAAAAAAAAAGGGCAGCCACGACCGATTGTGTTAGTGCCATCCGAACATTGATTGCAAATGACACTCTTAGCCCTCATTCAATCTGACAACCCTCTCTCTCTCTCTCAACCCCTCGCCCATCAAGACCCAGCCCAACCTCGCCTTCCCCACCCAATCTGGTTGGCTCCGTTTGAAAACCCTATGTCTTTCTCGCCTCGTCTTCTACTACTCTGCTTTTGACAAATTCAGGACCTCTAGATCGAGTCATTCCTTCCCGAAATTAAGAGATCGGGTGTTTCGAATCATGTCGAAAGTGCGTCGTAGAGTCACCGGAAATTGAATTTGGTTTCTATTGAGCCGATGGAGTTTGAGCAGCAAAGTTTACAAAGTAGTTTAGATTTCTATCGAACTTTGGAAACACAGTTAGTCTTGAATGACGAATTCATCCAAAAATTCTGGACAGAAGCAAAATAAAAATAGTAGTCCACGGAAAATCGGAAAATCTCTAGTCCATTGGAGCTCTGTTCTGGGCCGAGAGAGAGAGAGGTATGGATTTTGTGCGGAGCGGCGGAGGAATTCATGGACGGGAACATGTTCACGGCAATACAGCAGCAGGATCTGAATGGGAGAAAGAAGACACGAAGAGAGAGAGAGAGAGAGAGAGAGAGAGGTTCAGAAACAGGTGAAAGAGAGAACGAGAGAGTTGGATAATTTTTTCCAGCTTTAAGAGGGCAAGAGTGTAAATTTAGTTCAATTGATAGTGGTAGTAAAGTATGTAGTCGTGGCATTATCTGCGCCCAAAAAAACCCCCAATAAATAAAGGCCCCAACCATAGGGTGCTTTGGGGTTCTCTCTCTGCCCGTCTGCCCTCTCTCTCTCTCTCTCTCTCTCTCTCTCTCTCTATCTAAAAACACACACACACACACACACTCTCCCCAACTCTGAAATAGATGAAGCAGAGACATCAGAAGAGTAATGTCCACCACCCACCGCCTCTGAACCCCTCTCTCTCCCCACTTCTCTCTCTCTAGAGCCTGAACTTTCTTTGTTGTAACTCTCATTGTTCAGTGCCTCAGACCCACATTTAATTTCTCTCTCATTTCCCCTGTTTTTTTCTGTTTGGAAAAACCGCCAAGAACAAAGAAAAACAGAGGAGTCCATTTCTGTATCTATATCTCTAATTGCATCTTTTTCATTTTTATTTTTTTAAGCTTCTTCTGGTTCTCTCAGATCTATCACCTACCCTTTCTCTCTCTCTCTCTCTCTCTCTCTCTCTCTGTTGTACCATTCTTGTTGCCCTGTTTTGAGTGGAAGAAATGAGTAAAGAAGAGTTTTTGAAGATCCAGGTACTCTTTCAAATTTATTTATACATATATAGATACCTATCTGTACGTATAGGCTCTTAAAGAAATGCTTTTCTTGTTCTGAACCGCTTGGGATTCCATTTGTTTCCCCTGTTTCTTTCTTTTACTTTTTTTTTTTTGTTTTTTTTCCTTTTATCATGCATTTGCAATTGTTGTTATTTATATGCAGATCCTCTGTTGACAAGATTGGAATTTTATTATTCCCTTTTCTGTTTTCTCAATTGAATTAACGTATTTCATCTTTGTTGGGTTCTATGGTTGTGTTTCGTTTATGCAATGCAGACTTGTGTGCTGAAAGTGAACATTCACTGTGATGGGTGTAAGAGCAAAGTCAAGAAAATCTTGCAGAAAATTGATGGTAACTATCCCACTTCAAGATCCTCTGTTTCAATTTGTTCTGTTATACTATTTATTTTTGCCCCAAAGACACAATTTTTAATAGATTCATGTACCCAAATTTCATCACCTGCATATGGATTGGTTTTTGCCTAATCCTCTCTCTCTCTCTCTCTCTCTCTCTCTCTCGCTCTCTCTCTCCATTAGGTTGATTTAGTCTTTTCCTTTCAAGATCCTTTGTTTAATGTTTATTTTATGCACAAAGACACATTCTTAAGTAGATTAATGTACCCAATTTTGATCACTTGTCAATGATTTTCCTTCTTCCTAATTTCATAGCTCTCTCTCTCTCTCTCTCTCTCTCTCCGTGTTTCTATTGGGTTGCCATTGAATTACTTTTAAGGAGTGTTACTTTTCTTTGTTTTTGTTGAAGTCTTTGTTGGTTTGGCATTAAATTTTTTTGGATCATACGTTTGTCTCAACCAACTCCACCTCGTTCATGCTTAGAGTCTTATCTTTATTTCCCAACCGGTCCAAGCCCGGATAAAGGAGGAGAGTTATGCGTTAGGTAGTCGACAGCTAACACGTTAAGCAAATCCGTCAGATCTTATGACATGAATCCAAATATGTAATGGGTTCGTGTGAACAAATGGTCCTTCACAGAGTTCAATGAAGAAAAATGATTCATGTAGTGATCTCACGTGATTGAGACATAAGGCTCGGTTTGGTTTGGTTTGGTTTATGTTTGTCTCAACTTGAGGAATCTAAAATTTTTCTTTAAAAAAGAACACACCTTAACCAGAGTGAATCAGGATTTCCCTTTGAATTTTCATTTCTAGATCCCTCGTTTTATGTTCACTTTAGTGCCCAAAGACACATTCTGAATGAAATTGATGTAACCCAATTTTGATCACTTGCCTCTCTCTCTCTCTCTCTCTCTCTCTCTCTCTGTTTTTGTGTCAATTATTCTGAAATTTCGTTGTTTTCATGTGTTTTTTTTTTAGGGGTTTATAAAACCAGTATAGATTCAGAACAGGGGAAGGTGACAGTATCAGGAAATGTAGACTCAGCCACACTAATCAAAAAGCTCGTAAAAAATGGGAAACATGCAGAGTTATGGGGTGCTTCTAAATCATCTAACCAAAACAACCTCAATAACCAGTTCAAGAACGTGCAAATTGACAACAGTGGCAAAGGTGGAAATAACAAGAATCAGAAGGGTGGAAATGGAAATGCAAATAATCAGCAGCAGCCCAAAAGTGGCCAACAACAGGGCCAGGCCCCGAACCAACAGCAGCTCCAGCAACAGCTGCAGCAGATTAAGGCTTTCCAAGATATGAAACTTCCCCAAATGAAGGACATGAAATTGCCCAACCAAAAGGCTGTGAAGTTCAACTTGCCTGAGGAAGATGATATGAGCGACGACGAATACGATGAATTTGACGAGGACGATGACGAATTCGATGACGATGACGATTATGAGGATGATGATGAGTTGGATGATGCCCATCACCATGCCATGAATAAGATGAAACCCATGATGGGTAAGGGTCAGATGCCTAATGTGATGATGATGGGGCAACAACAGCAACAGCTTATGAATGCTCAGGCCAAGGGTGGGAATGGTGGCGCTAATGTCGGTAACGGTAACAAAGGCGGCGGCGGTGGAAATATTCCTGTTCAGATGAATAGTGGTGGAAAGAAAGGCGGCGGCGGCGGCGGTAATGGGAACAACAATCAAAATCAAGCTGGTGGTGGGAAAAATGGCGGAAAAGGTGGTGGTCCGGCAGAAGGTAAAAATGGAAACAATGGTCTCGGGGCTCAAAACAAAAACGGTGGCGGTGCTGCTGCTGGTGGTGGAAATGGGAATACTAGTGGTAATGGCGGAAAGAAAGGAGGGGGTGGAATGAGTGATGGTATCCAAGGTTTTCCCAACATCCCCAATGGGTTCAAGGGCATGGCTGGTGGGAATGTGGGCCAGATAGGAGGAAACATGCCCATGGCCCAGATGGGTCAAATGAGAAACATCCCAATAATGGGCCAGAACATGGGCCAAATACCGGCTGTCCAAGGCCTTCCCGCCGGTGCCAGCGGATACTTTGCTGGAGCCGGCCCGGATATTGCAGCCGGTAACCCTTACTTCCAGCAGCAGCAACAACAACAGCAGCAGCAGCAGCAACAGCAACAACTGGCGGCCATGATGATGGCCCAACAGCGCGCAAACGGAAACGAACGGTTTCAGCCCATGATGTACGCCCGCCCGCCGCCTGCGGTGAATTACATGCCGCCTTACCCGTACCCCCCGTACCCATACCCGCCTCAGGCAGGCGGGTCAGGTGACCCGTACACCCACGCCTTCAGTGATGAGAACACCTCAAGTTGCAGTGTGATGTGAATTTGCTATAACGTTATGGTTACTTTGCGGTACTGTTGCTTCAGTTACAGGTCTCAACAAGTCTTGATGGCTCTTATAATACATTTGAAACGGGTTCCATTTTAGTTCTTATTTTCCACCCTTTTTTTTTTCCTTCTGAAATTTTCTTTTTCTTTTAATCCCAAGCCTTAATGGGTCTCTAATTATGGTAGTGAGTATCTTATACATAACATGTATTAGGTGGAAAATGAGATGTAAGTTGGGAATGGTTGTGGCCTTTGCATGAAATGTTTATATGGGTTTATATATGATGGAAACAAAAATAAGACAATGCAAGAGAATGGGCTTTTGGCAAGAAGCCCCTCTCTCTCTCTCTCTCTCTCTCTCCAACATATTTTACTAAACTTCTAACTCGAGTGTCTCCAATTTCTTTTTCTTTTGGTGGATGTAAAAAGTGTCTCAATTGAACTCAAAACAAAATACCCATGTCGGGTACCTTTTGCATTTTGAAACTGCAAGCATTAATGTGATTGGAATAGGGGGGCCCTAATGTGGTAGGGCCGTCTCAGCCCATAAATTAAGCAAATCATTTGGAAGCTCGTCAAAAGTTACCCACCATTTTGGTCAGAAGTGAGTGTTTGTGCATACATAAAAGGAGATGGATGTATATGGACATAATAATTCGCTTGTGCTTTACGATGAACTCAAATTCTTCAAGGGAAATAGTAGCATGCTAGTATGATTAAGGCATGGGTTCTATAGAAAGTTTGACTTTCATTTGAAAGAGGCGTTTTCGCTAAGCTAGAAGTTGTAGGCTACTTTTTGTAGGTATTTGAAGAAAATTTGTTTTCACTAGTCGAAAAGTGTTGGGTTAGTAGAAGAAAATGTGGAATTTCTTAATTTAGTGGAAACAACTTATAATTCTGACAAAAAAAAATTAGTTTCATATGAACGTCTAAACTAAAAAGCTACAAAGTTGTAGTGAAAAGAATTAGTAGAAACAAGTGTTTAGTTTAAATTCATTTGAGTGTTTATTTGTAACATGATTTTAATTTTTCTCTCCTGGGCTCTTCTCTTCCATCTCTCTCTACCTGTCTACCACCCTATCTCTACCTCTCCGCCTTCTCCTTCTCCTTCTCCTCCCCTTCCGCTTCATTTTAACCCTCTTTTTCTTTTATTTCACCAAATTGATCGGTGTGGCAACGAGTTGGCGGTGACAGTGGTTTTCGGTGGTAGTGCTAGTTGTCTGCTAGATTTTGCTGGAGTTTGTGGCCGTCTACGGGTGGGTTTCTCCAGATTCGTCTTTTGAGTGTTGATTTCGGCCGACGGATCATCTTTGGGGTTTCTCGGTTGCTGGAGAGTAGTTTTGGTAAGATTCGTTTCGTCTGGTAAGGATCCGTTTCCCTCATCTTCTCCTACTCAAATCTCTTTTTTTTCCGACCCCTTCCCATGTTGTTCGCGCTTTTCTCTCGTCTGTTAGCCAACCTGTCGTTTCCGATTGGAGGTACTGTTGGGTCCTTTGATTTCACTTAACGGCATGGGTTCTGTCGGGTTCGGTGGAGTGATCGGCGTTGGCTCCCGCCGTGGCCATCGTTGGGCGGCCCGGTTTTCTCCTAACGGCTTGGTGTAGCTTCCGTGACAGATTGGGCTTGCTCTGGGTTCGAGCTTCTTTGCCGTGGGTGGCCTGTGGAGGCGTGGTGTTTTCCGGCAGCGGTGGTGACTCTGTTTGAGGTGATTGGCGGCGGCTTCTAGGGTTAAGTTTCTTTTGGATTGGGCTTTATTTGCTGTATCTAGGCTTTTGGCATTTTGGATTTTGTGCTTATTGTTTATCTAGGCGTTTTAAACCCTTAGGTGTTGAATTGGGCTCCGTCCTTTGCTTTGTTTCCAACTTTTGGTTGGAAACTCTCCACCTCCCACGTTAATAAATTTTGCTTCGCCATTCCAAAAAAAAAAAAAAAACCCCTTGATGAGCTCTTAAATTGGACTGTCCAGTTTCCTTTAGGAACCGGAGAAAACATAGGGAGATGCTCGCTACTAGTAAGTTAGGTGTTCTTGTATATTATTCCTTCCATTCCAGTTTGTTTGTCCAATTTTGACATACATGTCTTTTAAAAAATTGTCTATATCTCATAATCTATAATGTTTTACAAAATTTAGAAAACATCATATTTTACATCTAATTGAGATCTATCAAATAAGATTCATATTGTGTATAAAAAATATTATAAATTAAAATATATGAACAATTTTGTAGGAAGTCCAAAATAATAAAAATGGACAAATAAATTGAGACGAAGGGAGTTATCCCATAATGTCACAACATCCCTCTCCATCATAAAATCAAGTGGCGTTTTGGGACTCGATATATAATCCCTACATGGATGTGTGACAGAAGGTGTGCGGCAACACGTTACGGTATCTCCATGCCACATTGCCACGCAATAATTATACAGGATGCAATTGGCTTGAATATCTCTTCGTAAAAACATACAACTATATTATACAGAAAGTCTAAGGATCCCGACGGCACGTCGGGCCCACTTCAACCACCGGACGGTTGATCCGGAGCCGACTGAAAATTCTAAAAAAAAATCGAGTGGGTCACCGCGAAAATCAATGACATCCAATATGTGTAGATGACCGATCCAAACACTCTATTTTTTTGCATGCATTTGTATAAAAAAAAATAGAGTGTTTGGATCAGTCACACTCATACATATCGGATGCCGTTGATTCTTGCATAGACCCACTCGATTTTTTAGTCAGCTCCAATCAGCCGTCCGGTGGCCGGAGTGGACTCGGCGTGCCGTCGGGATCCCTTCGATCAGGAACTATAGCACGACTGTATATTATATACTAGAGTAGTCCGACTAATGGTATCGAAAATGTTCGTATGCCATGCGGGCCCATGTTTGGGTCCTACACTAATAATCTGGACTATTCATTAATTTTAAAAACAAAATTTTTAATTGGCCTTGTAATATATCAGCCCAATTGAATACAAGTAAATGCTTGATTTAATTGTTGAATTTTTCATTTGGGATTCATCATCAAACTTACATGATTGCATCAATCATTTTACCCATATCCCAATTGCCCTAATTTATTGCAGAGCCACTCCAAAAATTATTTTAAAAATAAACAGTTTGGATTATCAACACTCCTACGATCAACACTCATTTACACATCCACACGTGGTTGTGTGAAGTTTGATCTATAATTAGGTGTGGTTATAGAATTAAATCTTTAGTCCTTGTTCATTTAGGAGATTTTTTACTCATATGTAAGGTCTCCAATAATTTTTTTCTATTTATTTCTCTTCATTCATTCGTTATTTTTAAAAATCTTATTCAAAATTCAAACCGAACCGAACCGAACCGAACCGAACTTAAAAGTGGACCCCACGCCTCAAGTGGCATGACGTATGCATTTTGGGTTTCGGTACCCCATATTCCGTACCCCACACATTTTTCGGTACAGGTGAGATGGAGGAGAGGAGAGTGGAACTTGTTGACATGGACAGGCTAACTACTTTTTCATGGTTTGAAAAATCTAACGGCGTTGACACTTGACACGAGTCCTGGTACGAAAAAGAAACCGTCTAGTCAAATCAAAGAAAAGAGCATCACAAGAGAGAGTATTCTTTTTTTTTATCCGCCAAGAGAGAGTATTCCGATCGATCAAAAAACGAGAGAAAAAACGAGAGAGAGAGAGAGAGAGAGAGAGAGAGAGCATTTGTCAAAATGATGATCATGAATCGTGAAGCATGATCCAGTGTATCTGTATGTACGTATTCGTATAACAAGATGGGGCCCAATCAGATGTGTCATCCATCTGTCTAATCACAGGGAGTAGTGTGAGAGATGTAATGTAGGCCCCATTGTACTCTTTCTCAATAAATACACTACTCTCTGTGCTCAAAATGTTCTGTGTTTCAATTTATTTGTTTAATCTTAAAAATTTAATTTTTTTAAAGAACATAATAATTACATTTAAAAAGATATTTCTTCCGTCCTAATTTACTTGTTTCAATTTTTTTCTAACTGCGGATCAAAATTTTTTTTTTCTAACTGGATAAAAAAATTAGTTATATCTTTAAATTGGTAATGAATTTTATATTAAATATGGATCTTGTTTGATAGTTCTCGATTTATTTTATAATACAATATTTTCAAAATCACCTTAAACATTATAAATTACAAGATATGATCAATTGAAAACTGGCACGAACTCTCAAAAGTGATAATTAAATTGAGACGGATGTAGTACAATTTTTTACATTTACCCTCAATATTTTTTAAAAAAAAATTACTCTATTCCACTAAAGAAGGGGCAAAAAGAAAAAATTGATTCAATTAGAAGTCAAATAGATAAATATTTTGGGACAATGAAAAGTCAAAAAGTGGACAAATAAATCGGAATGGAGGAAGTACTTATAAGTAAATGTAATCTTTTAAAAAGATGTGTTTTTTAATTTTTTCCGCAAATTAATAGATATCAATATGTTTTTTAAGTTGTGAAAAAAATTAAAAATATTAAAAACACACATCTTTTTAAAAGCCTAGGTTTATGGCCGGACATTTATATTAGAGACATTGGGAGTATTTAAATGGGAGAATGTCCAGTCCAGTCTATATAATGTCCAATCCGGCCTAGTTGGATCGTTGTGGGCCCCTTTCAGTCTATAACAACCACCAGAATCGTTCGTCTTATAGAACTCATCGAGTAAGTCATCCACGCAAAAAGATTAGCTCGTTCAATCAAGCTAATTTTTTTTGCGGGAATGACATACTCGACGAGCTTCACAAAACGAATGATTTCGATCGTTGCTATGGACCCGTCGAACACAAAACTGGACCCGACTTGACATGTAAAATATTAATTAGATTGGACCTTCTCGTATTAAACATGCTATCTTTCTCGAGGGTATTCGGTTTGGCTTACAATTACCTAAATCAATTTCCTCCTCGATCCGATAAAAACTTACCATCTCAACGGGACGTGAAAGTTTCAAAAAAAATTACCTTCTTGCACCCGGACCATCATAATCAAACCCTAACCAATCGTGTGAAGAGACTAATCTTGGAGCTAAACCCTAGCCTATCTTTCTCCTCAGTCTTGGGCTGGTAGTAATTTTGCAGCTGCGGATAATAATTCCGCCTCCACGTGTCGGCCGGCGATTGGTTTTGGGGCCCTACTTTAATAAAGGCAGTGGACTGCTTTTGGCGCGTACGATAGGTCTACTGATGTAATATACGGAACGCACGTTACTGATAGGGTCATTTATTGAGCTGAGGCACAAGATCCAAAATTTGCTCCGGCCTGTTTGGTTACGGGGTCGGTTTCTCCGCCGCTGTTCCTCCGTTCCTGGTTGCTGTATTCCCGGTTAGCTTATTCTAACCCAGTTCTGTACGACACCACCAGCAACAGCAACCGAAGCCACCACCGCTGTTCCTGGTTGTTGTATTCCCGGTTTGCAGTTCGAGTTCCACGCTCCAACCAGTCTTGGGCTGGTTTGGGGGATGCAGCTGGTTTTGCGTGAGAGGGCCATTCGCATCTAATACCTACGTGGTGCTGTGGTGACAGTCTGTCTTCACGTACAGTAGCTATGGCTCGAACCAAATATTTCAATAGCGGGTACGAAGCTCATATGGTCACACTGTTCGACCACTCTCGCCATTCTTGTTGAAAAAAAAGAAGAAGAGCAACCGAAGCCGTAAACAGCGTTAGCAGTAATCAAAAGTTTTATTTTTTCTGTTCTTTTTAAGTGTCTACTACAATTCTGCGCATTATTTTTAATGTTTTATATCTCTTGACGTACACTATGTTTTACATTCTTAAAATCATGTTTTATAAGCATAATTGAAATTTATATATAAAATATCAAATAAGATCTATATTATATAATATCATATTTAAAAAATATAAATAAATAAAAATGACACGCGAATTTGCAGTGCACATTTGAAAAAGAACGGAAGGTATAATGCTACAGTGGAGTTTCGAACATAATAATTACTGTACAAAGCGTGAAAAGCAAACAAACCTCGAAAAATAAAAAGGAGGAGAGAAACAAAAAGAGTCGTACGATCGAAGCCATTAAACAAATCCAACAACAGCATCGAACGGCGGAAAGCAGTCGATTGCTTTTGTCTACTGTTCCAGGCACACGTTGTACTGTTCACAAGACCCTGGACTCTCAAAATTGCATAATTACCTAATCACCCCCCCCCCCCCCCATATTTTTGAAAGACAAAAAATTTAGTAATTTTTAAAAATAAATTACAAAGATTAAAATGATCTAAAATAGCTTCAAGTTAGAGACCGAAAAAACCCCATCTTTAATACACTGTTGGTTATTTTTCTCACATAAAGTAAAACAACTACTAAGGGTACCATTAGGGGTGCACGGATACCAAATGTAAAGGGACCCATTCAAGGTCCAATGCAAATAATCGATGTTGTCTAATTTGCTCTTACCGATAGATGATTTTCTTGAAGGGACTCTTAAAAAAATATTTAATAAATTAAACGGTTCCAATTATTTGCGTGAGACTCCGAAATAAATTTCACAAACTCTGATATATATATATTTGGTGTACACCAAATGTTCTAAGCTTAGAAAAAGATTGTACATCATTCTTTCCAGAATTGTAAGTTCAAAGGTCACACTTTCGAAACAAACTCCAACTCTTGCGTCAATAAACAGGATTGTTAAAAGTGTCGAACAAAGATCAAAACTAAAAAAACAACCAGAAAAAGAATAGTGATGGATAGGAAAAGCAAAGTATTCCCCCAAGCTTTGAAAGTACTCCTCAACGTCTAGGTTCGATTTCTCGCAGGGTAAGTACTTTACAGTAAGTGAGTTTGGATTGTGCAGTCGGATCCATTTAGCGGCTTGACTATCAGACTGTTCCTCATTTAACAAAAAAAGAAAGAAAGAAAGTATTGCTTGAATATAAATTTCTACGAATAGTTTATATCCAAATGCTTTTTCCGCTTTGAATCGAACTCAACAAAAGAGAAGGATGAAACTGACTTCCCATTGATACTGCTACAAAAATGAGACGGATAGAGTATTATTTAACGGAGATAATCTTAACCCTAAAGGCATGCCTTCTTCAAAACACTAAGAGCCCGTTCCAGAATGCGAAAAAAATTCTTATTTTTTAAGAAGACAATTTCAAGCTCAAATATTATGGACTTATTGAAATCTAAAAATATGCAATATGGATCTTGTTTGAAAGAACTCATCGAGATCTTTTATACGATGCAAAAAAAATTGAAAATATATTTTTCGTTTACATTATTTTTGAGTTTAAAAATGTGAAATAAGTTGTTTATTTTTTAAGAAGGTTTTTGGAACGGGACCTAAATACATTACCGTACTTGTCCTACTTTATAGTTTACATTATATACTCTCTCGTAATTGACTTAGCTATCGGAGTGTCTATACTCGAATGGACTCTGACTGAGCAACACGACAAACGACACTCTTGTTATCAATTTCAAAAGTTTAGACAATGGACAATCAAGAAGGGCTACCATGGCCTAACAAGTAACATCTGCTTCAGTTTTCCTGATGACACAGTAATAAACTGTGGCCGAAAACAACCAAATACTATGCCATTAATTCCATCGATCAATTCTTCCAGCTAGGGGGTATTTTTCCACTGTTCTTTCCACTTAGTTGAAGTGCATTAATCTGCAGTGGAATTTCCACTTCAACCATGTGCAACTAAATCCCAATAACAACAGCCTTTCGCACCGAATCACTGTATATTCAGTTGTGTTCTTCAGCACAACGAGTTACATTACATATACAAACAAAAGTGTACCAAAAAGGAATTATAGTATCTCACATAATTATGCATTATCATGATGACCAATTCAATTGTTAGTTATGCGCAAATCTCAGATTTCAACAATTTATTATTTGAAATACGAAATGTCATTCTTAACGTCAAAACGGCATGTACAAATAAATCTCATCACACCAGTGTAGAAAGAATTACAATTGCTTACACCCAGACGTTAGCATTTCAGGCTAAAATAGCACAGACACGAATGACATGTACTAATGCTACAAGATGGCAAAATCCACTCAGGAATAGTTAGGGGTGGGAATTTCCGACACGACATGAAGTTAGCAGGTTAGGGTCAGTTATTTCTGACATGAAACACGAATATGACACGACAAAATAACACGAAAAACTAAACAGGTCCGGTTAGGGTTGAGAGAATTCTGACACGAACACCACACGACACGACACGAGAATTTATAAAAGGATGCGATAACACGACATGAAGTTAACGGGTTAAAGTCGGCTATTACTGACACAAAACACGAATGCGACACGACATGATAACATGAAATGTTAAACAGATCAGGTTAGAGTTGAGAAAATTTTGACATGAACACAAAATGATACGACACGACATGACACGACACGATACCCACCCCTAGGAATAGTGCCAGTCAAGGAAGATGAGTTAGCCATCCCAACAAATCTATATATAGCTCAAAGCCTCAAAACATTGAAAATGAACACGAATGATCATAGAGAGGGATAAATAGAGAAATAGGAGCTAGTAAGATTTGGAAAGAAAATCTATCAGGAACCGCGCTAAAAGAGAGTGAATGGCTCTGGAGACCTAAACCGAGCAAACTACCCTTCAACCGTGAAGGGGCCTAGCTACCGGCCAGCACAGGGTTAGGTTATAAGCAGCCGCCCATTTGCAAGAAAGTGGCCGGACCAAAGACACAGTTGAAGTCACTAACATTTGGTACAATATCCATATGCAATGTAAGGTTACTATCTTGACAGATTTCGATCGACTCTTTATTAAGTGAAGATCCTTTTCAAAGACTTGACATTTAGTGCACGTCTCCTTCAAATGTGTGATAAGATATAACCCTACAGGAAATAAATATTGTGGGGGCTTGCCTAGTTGCCTGCTTATTTAAGTAAGGGTTGTTTGAAGATGGGAGGCTAGAGTGGATGCTGCACCTCCTTAAATATGAAAAATGGTAGGGGGTGGGGTCCTAATTAATTGCCACAAACTTTGTAAATAAGAGTGACAAAATGTGTGAGTGAGAACGTGAGCGCAAACGTGAAAGCGTCTATTACAATTTTTCTAAATTGTTAAACCCGGTGATTTGGTTTGGATTTTAGAGGTGGTTCAGTCCGGTTTGATTTTTAGCGAAACCGAAAAAATTGTTTGATCCAATCTGCCATCATCTAACTCGAAATAAACAGAATTGCACGAGATATATTTTATTGGGAAAGAGAAATCTTATTACACGAGCTAATAAGAAAAAATATATCATGGAAGTATATATCCCAATTCCCAACTAAGATGGAATAAAAATCCCAACCAATTACGAGACCTACCCTCCAGCAAAAGTTGGCCAGAAACCAACAAAAGCCACTAAAAATTCGTAATCTTTGCACATTAATTCATAACATCGATCTTGAATTCATAACAAAAACTATGTTAGTGCGTATGGACTTTTGAATTGGTGGAATCAATTTTCAAACAAATATTATGAACTTATAAGCCAATGTTACGAGCTTTTACCAGAAATATTTTGAGTTTCTATCCGAATAGTATAATCTTCCATGCAGAACATTATGGATTCTAGCTCATTCATGAAGAATGCGTAGCTAAAACTATAAAACATAATTCCAAAGAGAGAAGCTTATTCACAGCTCAGCCATGATCAAGTTCTGTATAGCACTAACCAATTGCAACCGTTCAAAAGTGTTCCGAACGGTCCGGAATTTAGTGATAAGTTTAGCCACGATTGGCTCCGTAAACAACTATTTATGGCTCCGCCGTTGAATTTTTTTTGTCAATTCAAAAAGCGAAATTGGTTTGTCTAGTAGTAGGTTACAAAATGATTAACATGGATTGTCGTAAAGTCGATAGTATTAAGTCCCAAGAAAGATGACAAAAAGCTGTTCAATTTGAAGACTTTTTCAGGTATGAATGTTTCTTTCACGTTCCTTTCCTTTGGTTCAATGAGAGAGGGTACCAAATGATTACTACCATCCAACTAAAATTGCTACTTTGATAATAATACTAATAAAGCAGGCAAGGCATGGTTAAAGGGTACTCCAAGCAACCATCTTGAACAAGATTGGAATCATTGACTATTTTGCCATTGCCATTGCTTCTCCCTTTCTCTTTCCCCTCTGGTCAAACATAGCAGTCCTTGGTTTCGAGTAATCCATAGTTTCATCACGAAATTTTCGGCATTTCGATCGAGACCTTCATTTTTACGAGTATTTTATGTGCTATATTTGATAACTCGGTTGGTTCATACCAAAAAAAAAACAAAATTGCTAGTTTGTGTCGAGTCCACACCATTGTTAGTGTGGGTGCATGTGCAAGCGGATGTGATTGTAGAATAACAATTTGAAAAATCTACGCCACTTGGGTTGAACATACATTCTATTGCTCAAGTCTACTTAAAAGCTTAAGCACTATAAGAGGTGAGCCACCAAATTGTATATACTAAAGTCCAAACTTTTTCATATTTATTTGATGTGAGTCGGGGCTGTAAACGAGTTGAGTCGAGCCGAGTTTAACCGTGCTCAAGCTTGTTTATACCAAAAATATTTTGATTGTGAAGATATATATCTTTCATTTTTCTATTCTCTACAAGAAAATAATCTGAATTTTAGAATAATAATTACATGTAATATGTTTTTATAAGGATTCTGCATCAGGGTATCAAAATGCTAATGCTAATTGTAGTTATTAACGTAAAAAGTCTACTAAGTCTTGGCTTGTGAGCCAACTCGAGCCGAGCTTCTACTTGCTTGTGTTTAGCTTGATAACGAAACGAGCTTAGAATTGAATTTGAGCTTGCTTATTTATGTCTTGAGTTGAGCTTGAACGATTTTTTATCAAGCCGAATTTCAATCGGCTCTGTTCGTTTGCAGCTCTGAGTCATGCGTGACTCAAATCCTTGCACATGTTCCAACGCGGACAACCCACCTCCTCTATAAAATGGGTTCAAGAAATGGAGAAGAGGGTCAAACGGGATACGGACACAATGAAACCAACCAATCCACTAGCGTTAGCCAGACTTGCGAGATAGTGGGCAAGGTGGCATATAAATGCATAAATACTATTATGTACAAAAACAGAAGACCATTTTGGAGTCTCGTGCAAATGATCGGAGCTGTTCAATTTATTTAAAAACGTGTTCTTAAGAGTTCAATTAAAAAAATCAACTCATTCGACTATCGATAAGGGTTTGATTGATATTGAATACGTCACAAAAAGAAACAGTAGTACTCAGTGGTTTTTCATCACTTTGCTTAATTTTACCTGGCCTGATGGCAAGAACTACACCGTGCCATAGGTTTTCAACAAAATGAACCAACCAAGAAAAACGAAATAAAAAGAGACAAATTAAAGTACTGAAGTGTTCTTCAAACATCGTTCATATTTACGTCTATATTTTTGCAGAAATGATACTGGCACTCCATTTTTTTTCTTTGTCTCAACAGGCGATCAATGTGTCGAGTAAAGATCAATTTGAGGAAAAAATAGTCCGTTAAGTTAACAAAGTTAAGAGTAATTGGATGATATTTTACTAACCTAAGAGACAAGGACATGTTCTCTTTCAATTGGCCGGGTATGTCCTTATAAAACACTATAAAAAAAATTGCATTGGTTGACGAATAAAAATTGTCACAAACTGCATGTTTTTCGTCACAAATAATATAGGTGACGAAAAAAATTTGTCGACTAAAGGTTGTCGAGGATTCCTACCTAGTGATGAAATCTATTTTTCATTACCTATTGTGACGAAAAATTTCGTCACGGAAAAATGACTTGATGACGACAAAATTTCATCAAAAATTAATCCCTTTGGCTTGTCAAAGGTGACCCAGCTCCTACTAGGTGTCAAACCTGAGTCTCCTAGATTTTGCGTGCAAGTTTTAACCAACTACACCACACACATTTTTCAACATATGTTTGAAATATCTAATAGTATATAACACATACATTTAACATTAAAATAGATTTTGAACGGCATTTTGATTAATTAAACATTAAAATTAGCAATTTTGATACACATGAAAGTCATAGCTCTTTATGTTATTGTTCAAACTCAATTTAAATTATCTTAATCGGAGTTCTGAGCAAAGAGTTATGCCCAAAATATATTTGCTGACAAAGCGTAAGTCATAAATTTCGTCACCAAAGGTATCCATTTGGAAACGAAATAAATTTTTTGTTGCTGAAAAACGTAAAAAAGAAGACGAAAATATTTTTTGTCACAAAATTGGCCCATTTGGCGACAATATATTTTTTTCGTCAACGAATAGTTATCTTTGGTGACAAAAAATAATTTCGTCTCATTTTTTTACTCTTTTGGCGACAAATTTTATTTTGTTGCCGAATAGGTATCTTTGGTGATGAAAATATCTTTTTTGTCGCTAAATAGTTATAATTGGTGACGGAATAATTTCATCGTGAAAGATGTCAAAACAGTGACGAATTTATTTTTTCGTCGCCAAATATACTCATTTAGCGACGAAATTAAATTTTGTCGTCACTTTTTCGTTACTGAACATACTTTTTCTTGTAGTGAAATGATTGAGGATTAAAGAAACAAGTGGTTTAGGTCAAGTAGCACTAGGGGTTGATGGATATCTTTTAGTAAGTGTTTTTACTTTTTATAGTACTGCTGCATGCATGATTGTGATCCTTCCAATATAAGTATGTCCACCATTTTATAAATCAATTAAAGAATATTCCCAAAAGCATATGGTAATGGAAAACGATGAGGTTATTAATTTATTCTGTCTGCGCTAAACTATCGATAACATAAATCCAAGCATAAGATAACATTAATTTTGGGCCGGGGTCCCCATGCACCAAATCTTAATAATTAATGCATGCATTTGCTCGAATCTATCTGTTCGAGTTCAAGTTCATGCTTGCTCGGAGGAGAGTCTGTTTAAGATTGGTTTGTCACGCCCATTGAGATGGATGTAGTCAAGTACTGATTTTAAGGTTGAACATATATTCGGAAGCTCATTAAACTTTAAATCTAAGTTTGAACAAGTTACTACGTACCCTGCTCGATTTAGATGATCAGTTCGATTAAAACTCATTCGAGAGTGACTCACCCAATACAAACTTGAACAAATTTATGAAGCTCGTTAAGTTTTCTAACTCAAACTTAAACAATGTACTTTTAGAGGAAAGTCAATATTCATTCCGTCTATCAAAACCTTGGCACTCAACGAGACACAAGCACTGTTCTTTTCCAAGAAACATTTTGGGGTTTTGGATCGTTTATTAATTTCTATTATTTGCCGTAAAACATGTTCACTTACTTTTGAGAGAAAAGTTGCCTTCGAATGGGTCCAAAAGTGGTATTGGATTTAGAGTAAGCTAGGTAGCATCTGAGAGATAGCACACTAACTCTTTTTTATTGGGAGAGAGAGACTAGTTAACAAATGGGGTTCGAAATCACCACCGGATGAACTGATCGAGCAAAGGGACGGTAGTAAATCAACAAGTTGTAACTATATATATATATTTTTTAAAATGAAGTTGAGTGAATTTTTTTTTTTTTTTTGAAAATGTTAGAAATGCACCGATGAGGTGGAGTGATTGGAACGTTGTTCTCGCTAATCGCAAATGGCAAATGATATTGGCATGTTAATTTATTGGTCTCACTAATAGAAGTCAAAATTATTCATGTAGTGTTTTGTGAATGATTGTTGCAACTAAGGTACGATAAATCTAGTTATCAAGACAAGACGCCAACAAGTATCGAAATGAAATTTCTCGCCGACTAATTTTTTTAAAGTTTTTTTTTCCAGCTATCTTTGGATCAGAAAGCTGAAAAATATTTTGAGGAATAAAAAAAAAATGTCATGAGAGGCATCAATGGCGAATACAGGAATTCGACATAGAATTGACGGATACCGACTCATCATAGTTTAGAATATGTTTTTTTCAAGCATCATACGATAACGATATGCTAAAATGGCCCCGTCACTGAATACAAAAAGATTTGCATTATTCATAAGTGACATTTCGATTATGTATGGTCACATCAGAAGAATGAAACCAAAAGTTCCATCGTGCCGTATGTACTGAAGCAAAACTCAAAAATTGAATAGGCAAAAGCATATTAATTAAGTATTTGATTAGTCATCTAGAAATGGGACTAATTTATTCTAAATATAAATAAATAAAAATACAAAAGTCCTTGGGGGAAAGAAATTCCAGGAGGGTCATCCCTTGCCCGCTGTGGTCCTTAATTGTGGTGGTTGAATTTATTATTATTACCAAACAAATGCGTACTACATTCCGCAAGCAACGGAAAATTATTGATTATTGAATTGATTAATGGGGGATCAGTCTAATCTTCAAATGGGAATACATGTGATTAAGGCTGGGTTCCAGAAACAGATTAAGAACTTATTTTTTGTTGAATAAGAAGGGTTGTTCCGGAAAATAAAAAGGGTTTTACTTATTTTGGAAGAATTTATATAGGTACCAATGGGCGCCGGGAGGGAAATCATACCGGCAGCTGTGACGGGCAGTCTCCAACCACCGGATGGCCGATCCGAGCCGTCCAAAAATTCTAAAAAAAAAATTGAGGGGGTCAAAATGAGAATCAATGGCATCCGAGGTGTGTAGGGTGATTGATCGGAGCACCCCTTTTCCGTGTTATCATATATACACGAAAAAGGGGTGCTCGGATCAAGCATCCTACACACCTCAGATGCCGTTGATTCCCGCTAAAGCCCCCTCAATTTTTTTTTTTAGAATTTTTGGACGGCTCAGATCGGCCGTCCGGTGGCCGGATACGGCCAGGCACGGCCGCGGGTACGATTTCCCTCTCCCGGTGCCCATTATCATAGCAACAGTCTTATTTTTGTATAAGGCAACTTCAAGCTCAAAAATCATGTGTTTACACAAATAATTTTCCTATCACTATGGATCTTATTTGATAGATCTCATTGAGATTTTTAATACGGTGTAAAAAAAAATTAATTTTTTTTTTCATTTACATTATTTTTGAGTTTGAAAATGTGAAAGGAAATTTTTATTTGAATTTTGTTGAATGACCTTCTTATTTTTTGAATAAAAAGTGGCAAAATAAGTACTTATTTTTTAAGAAGGTTTCCGGAACGGAGCCTAATAGTAACTGGTAATTCGTAATTAAATATGTTTGGTGGATATTTAGCTTGGTTCTCTCTCATTGGGATTTGGAGTAAGTGCTCCAAACCTACTCCCGCAGTCTCTGCTAAAATTTGTTTGGTGCATACTCCTATTTTACTTGCCCACAGAACCTATTAAATAAAAGTGTTTTTTCACGGAGGTTTCGTAGAAGGGGTTTTCGCACTGCACTATTTCACTGTTCGTCTCAATAATCGTCGGTCTGAATTTCAAATGAACTGTTCACGCGAACAGTTTAACTATATAAACTATTCGCGTGAATAGTTTATTTAAAATCTGGACCGCCCAAAACAGTTTTGAACGGATGAGATTATTCACCTCCGTGAAAATCTTTTTTTTACGGAGCCTCCGTAAAGAAGTTTTTCTCTCAATAAAAATTTGAATTCCGATGACCTACTCTAAAATTTCTAATTAACGCAAGAACCTCACCTTCAATTTCGAAATCAATAATTTGCTTCACTTTCTCAGCTTAAATTACACCAACGCAATAGAAACGGGGATGGTGGTTTGCAGGGAAAATTACATGCATCTTTTTCTTTAATTTAGACAGAATTTTACATATTCAAGGCAGAATATATGCGCCTTCAAGATGAGCTCAAAAAAGGATGACAATGAAATAACCATGTTGCGATCGATCATGTGACTGCTATTTGATCGACCTAAGTTCATTGATGTTCCAGCAATCTCTAAAAATTAAACGACTTTTCAACTAGTGAAGTGAACTCAAAAAAAGATCACGAACGAGCTCAATCTAATGGTGTAGTCTGTACGACGAGTGACTATTAGTACCCCTAACAGTGTCCCAGGATCCTGCCACACATTGTATTAAGATCCATACACTAATTTGTCTTCAACCCCACTACAATGTGTAGTGAAAAACGGTGGGCTGCCCCAGGGGCGCAAAACAATTTTTCCTCCAAAATGGACAGCCAACAACTCCAACTCCGACATGGATAGTTTAGTGTTAGGGAATTTCTATGTACCCCGAAAGAATATCCAAAAATTACTCCGAATTTGAAAATCGATGGCCCAGATTGACTTTCCCTAACTGCTGCAAGAGGTACCTGCAATCGTTTTCAATAGAACACTCAATTGGTGTGTTTCATCCCAATGTGTAGCAAGTGATTGGATCGTGATCATAGAGTCCAACTCAACTTCCAAGTTTGGTAGTTGAAGACTAGTTGCTAACTGTAATCCATCTCGTAACCGCAAATCTTCGCAGCTAAATTTTGTAGCTGCCCTTATATTCCTACAAAATCCCATTATCCAGTTCCATCATGATCGCGGACTACAATATTTATCGTTTATGGCATGAGTATAGGAGTATTTCATTAGAAGTGCTAGGTAGCCCGAAATTACCCCGAATTTAAAAATCGATAAATTTGGATCATCGATTTTCAAATTCGGGGTACCTAGCACTCTTCTTTACCCTTAAATGAAATACTCCTATACTCATGTCATAAACGATGAATACTGTAGTCCGCGATCATGATGGAACTGGATAATGGGATTTTGCAGGAATATAAGGGCAGCTACAAATTTAGCTACGAAAATTTGCAGTTACGAGATGGATTACAGTTAGCAACTAGTCTTCAACTATCAAACTTGGAAGTTGAGTTAGACTCTATGATCACGATCCAATTACTTGCTACACATTGGGATGAAACTAGACTTGGGTAACAGGTCGTGTCGGGTCGTGTTCGTATCGGGTCAGTCGGGTTCGTGTCACAAATCACCCAACCCTAACCCGACCCATTTAGAATTCGTGTTTCTCGAGTCGTGTCATTTTCGTGTTTCGTGTTAGAAATGCTCAACCCTAACCCGTTAACTTCGTGTCCGGTTCGTATCGTGTTATCGTGTCTGTTGCCTAACTCTATATAGAATTGCAGATATACCATATATTATGTATATATGTTCGTGAAAATGGGTGACACAGATTCGTAACCGTGTTGGTCGTGTCAATTTCGTGTCTCACGTGTTCAATCCTAACCCGACCCATTTAGAATTCGTGTTCTCGAGTCGTGTCATTTTCGTGTTTCGTGTCAGAAATGTTCAACCCTAACCCGCTAATTTCGTGTCCAGTTCGTGTCGTGTTGTCGTGTCTCGTGTCTGTTGCTGTTTGTACCACAAATAATGTTTATATTTTTACCCGTCGATTAGGTGACACGTGGCAGGGGTAAAAATAGGCAAATGTGATATTAGCATGGACTTAACTTAGTAATTCTGAATGAAGGTAAATCGATGGTGAAACCATAAAAAGGCTTGTCCGTCGATTTGCCTACACGTGGCATGTGCTCGTGACACTTTTGACCGTCGATCAGGTGACAAATGTCAAATGAAGGCAGATCCCATGACTCCACGATTGTGGAGGATGAAAACCGCAATCAACGAGATAATTTCCTCAACGTGGGCATGATCGGCAGTTGAAGGAAGTTCACGATCAGAATTCAAGGAATTATCAACTGCCGCTTTGGAGGGAAGATTTGAATTTAAATGTAATAGGCCTATTTAAGTACAAGTTATTAGCAGTTTTAAACACACAAACATCGCCAATCAGGCCTTTATCTTTTCTTTTCTAGGAGTAGAATTAACTTGTAATCGTTCACTCAATCATCTCGATTGTTTGTTCTTCTACTTTGAGGGTTAATAAAGTCCATTTTGTTAATCTTCTTCCATACTTCATCCACTTCATTGTTTGTTTCCAAAGAAGTCCTGAAATACGGCAAGGAACCAAACTCCACTTTTCACACCCACATTCCAGCAAGCTTACGAATCAATTTTCCCGTCGATTCTCCGTCGATTGGAAGGAAAACAAGAATTTTGATAACAATTTTGGCGCTAGAAGGAGGGCTCATTACTAATTTGGAAGTGAGCAATGGCACCAAAGACTAGGAATCAATTGCCAACAGATGGTAACAATGACAATAACCCTACCAACACCAATGGTGGAAGTGATGCGACTGGAGTCAATATTGTGAATCCAGACCAGAGGAGTCCAGAAGTAGGCCAATCAAATGGTCTAGAGAGTGAGTCACGTGATTTGGTCCAAAAGTGTGCAAGAGTTTTAAATGATCCAGAGAGTGAAGTAGCCAAAACTTTGATGGCTATGTTTAAGGCAGCAGGGATTCAAAATCAACCAGCGGTGGAAATCCCAGTTAACGTAAATGTTAACCCTGGACAGACCAGTGGATATGCAAACCGTAGTACTGCAATACCTTCTACACAGGTATTTGAAAATCCAACTTTTGAAACTGTTTTTACTGGCACGAATAGAGTTCCAAATAGTGTTAGTAATGGTCAAAATCAGAGCTTTTATCAAAGCATACCAACCACAGTCCCTATGGGAGCAGAGACTGGAAATATTGGAAACCATGCCCTTGGAGGGCAAAACGTCTATGCAAATCCTTTTAGGAACGAAAACAGAAATGTGCCAGGCATGGCAAATGGTGATCCAAACCTCTATGGGTATGATCCACCAAATGTAAGAAGACAAGATTATCCATATGGTTATGATGTTAGACCTGAAGCTTTTGTTCCTCCAAATCAAACTGGAAGAATTCAAGAGCCTTATTTAAGGGCTCAGCTTACAAATATCATGCAGGACATGTATGGTCCTGGATTGCGGAGAATTGAAAAACCTATGTTTAGAAAACCATATCCAGGTTGGGTGGATAATGTGCCTTTCCCTAGGCATTATAGAATCCCAGATTTAGTCCTTTTCAATGGAGAGGAGAATCAGTCAACTATAGAGCATGTTGGGAGATTTTGCCTGCAAATAGGTGAAGCAGATTTGGATGAGGCTCTGAAATTAAAATTGTTTCCTCATTCTCTAACTAGAACTGCTTTCTCTTGGTTTATTAACTTGCCTCCAAATTCTGTTCATTCTTGGAGAGAAATGGAAGAACAGTTTCATACTCAATTCTTTAGGCATGCACCAGAAATCTCAGTAGCAGACTTGGCTAAAATTAAACAGAAGCCTTCAGAGTCTGTTGAACAATATTTGAACAGATTCAAAAAGATTAGGAATCAGTGTCATTTTTACATCCCTGAATCAGAAATAGTTAAGATAGCCCAAGAAGGGTTAGATTATGATTTCAAGAAGCATTTTACTGGAACTGAATTTAGAGACTTATTTGATTTTACTTCCAAAGCCATTGGATATGAGGCTATTTTGATGGAAGGAGAATACAGAAAAAATAAGTCACTTGGTACATATTACCAAGATATAGAAGGTGATGTTGAGATTGATGTTGCCCAAGTAATTGGAAAAGCACCAATTATCTGTGATACTTTAACAAAGGCTGAGAAGCCTGTAAATATGCCTTCATCTCATCCAAATAGGAGAAATCAAGCGAATTTTAGACAATACTCATTTGATTTATCCAAAGCTGATCAATTGTTTGATGAACTAATTAATCAAAAGTTCTTAACTTTATCCCCAGGGCATATGATCCCACCTGAAAAGGATAGAAAGGGAAAAGATTATTGCAAGTGGCATAATTCCTTTAGACACAATACTAACAATTGTGTTACATTTCGAAATTGTGTGCAGGATTTGATTCAGAAAGGTCTGTTACAATATGCTAAGGGAAATAAAGAGGTAATGGGGATTGATATTGATCCTTTTCCTTTGGTAGAGGTCAACATGGTGACTGCCAGATTGAAGAAAGGAAAAATGGCATCTCATATTGAAAGAAGGATTCAAGAAGAAGAGGAAATTATGGAAGAAGAAAAGGAAGTTCAGATGAGGCAGAAGTTTGAGAATTATTTTTGTCTAAGATGTGATGAGGAGATCAAAAAAGGGGAAGAGGTCATCGCAGAAAAAGAATATAATGGTACCTATGCTAAAGGTTCCATAAGATTCAATACCATGGGGAGTAGTGATTTGCAGATTTATGTAGGACCAAAGTTGATTTTTGAAGGTGAAGACCCTGGAATTTTTATACCTTCTGAATCACTCAAATGGTATGGGGAAGATGATGGACCATTCCTATTTAAAGGATATCCTGTGGTACCAGCATTACCAGGAAAACCAGAAGTAGGCCTAATATATCCACCTTCATTTATGAATGGAAGGGGAAGAGGCTTTTATCCAAGAGGTATGAGATCAAGGGGAAGAATGCCTTTTACCAGAGGTGGATACCAAGGGAGAATGGTAATTCCACCAAACATGGAGCATCATGGATGGGATACAGTAAGACATCCCAAATTCCCAAATGTACGGGAATTTGAGCCCATTACCAATACTCAGAAAAGAAGGTTACAAAGGAAGATTTCAGAAAGAGAAAGGAGAGATCAACAGGTGATGATGGATTCAACACAATGGCCTGAAACGAAGGCTAGAGCAGTTCCAAATCGAGTTTGGATCAGGGAGTCCACTGTACCACCTGTGACAGTGCCTAAACAACAGGTAAAGGAGGCCGAAAAATCTGGGGGGCAAACAATCAAACCAGCCATTACCCAAAGGCTTGGGGGGCAGAGTTCAAGTGTTTCTCCTGTTCTGTCAATTAAGGAGCAAAAGGCAGAATTCAAGAAGAGTTTAAAGAAAAAAATGGCAGAGTTTCAACAAGTATTGTTAGAAGATGATGAGGATGATGATCTACTATCAGTTAACAGTTCAGACATGATGAAAGAAGATTTCAAAGATGATAAGAATGAAGCAGACTCTCAAAAGTCTACCACTTTTGGTCAAGCATTGGATACAATTCAATTCGGGTCAGTCTCCCCTACTAGAGTTCATTGCAACATGATTTTAGTTTTGCCAAAAACTTTTCAGGCAAAACCTAATCAACCTACAAGCCTAGAAGGAGATGTTGAAGATAGAGCAGATGCCATAGTAAAAATAAGTGAGCAAAAAGAAGATTCAGAAAAGAAGTCTATTCAAATTGAGAAAGATATAAAAGGGAAAGATGTGGTTGTTCTGAGAACTCCTGAAAATGCCTTGGTTAGGCATTTAAAGCCATTATATATTATGGTTCACATTAATGGGCAACCTATTAGTAAGGTTTTAATTGACAATGGAGCTATAGTAAACATTTTGCCTTCGAAAATGATGAAAGTCTTGAATAAAAATGAGTCAGACTTGATTCCAACAGAGGTGACAGTGGGAAACTTTGCAGGAGGATGTTCACCTGCTAAAGGTGTGATTTCTTTGCAATTACAAGTTGGTAACAGGAAAATGAATACTACCTTCTTTGTTATTGATTCTTCTTCCAATTATAATGCCTTGTTAGGCAGAGATTGGATTCATATAAATGGGTGTGTTCCTTCTTCTTTACATCAGGCATTAATATTCCTGAAACAAGGAGAAGATAAAGGTATCGATGGTATGGAAATTTTCTGGGCAGACAAACATCCATTTAAAGCAGATACCAACAATGTGGAAGCAGGTCTATATGATGAAGACTTATGGCCAATCAAGGTGGAAGGTTCAGAAATGAAATCGATGGGGATAAGCATCACTGAAAGCCAATTCCTTAAATACATTGCAGATGGTTTTAAGGAAATAAGTAGAGATTTTGTTAGACCTAACATGATCCTAAGGTCTAGTGGTTCTACATCAAAGGTTTCTCATGATTAGTGACAATTGTAGCCATGAGAATGAAGAGTTAGCTACTTTAAAAGCTACTTTTAAGAGGTTATTTTCTTTCATTGTATCTAGGAAATTAGAGGCTGATGAGCCTATTTCTTGTAATTGGGCAGACTGTGTAGTTGATGATAGTCCTTTGTCTGTTAAGGAATTAGCCATGGAAGATCTTAAGGCTGCTCCTGCTAAACTTGATGATTATA
Organism: Rhododendron ovatum; assembly: GCA_019656835.1. Lineage (NCBI taxonomy): Eukaryota > Viridiplantae > Streptophyta > Magnoliopsida > Ericales > Ericaceae > Rhododendron > Rhododendron ovatum. Next base: position 42,099,282 of record CM033796.1, on the reverse strand, counting down.
AAGCAGAAGTAAAAGATCCTTTAGAGGATTTTAATGTAGGAACAGAGGAAGATCCTAGAATTCTTCATGTATGTGCTGCTTTACCTGATGAAATGAAGGATCGTTTGAAGTATTTGTTGTCTGAATTCAAAGATTGTTTTGCTTGGGATTATCCTGATATGCCTGGTTTGAATAGATCACTAGTTGAACATAAAATTCCTATTAAAGAGGACTTTGTTCCATATCAACAGATTCCAAGACAGATGACTTCTGAAGTTCAAAAGGAAGTAAAGAAAGAAATGGAACGATTATTTAAGGCCAAATTTATTAGGCCTGTTAAGTATGTTGAATGGATTTCAAATATAGTTCCTGTAATCAAGAAAAATGGTAAGGTTAGAATATGCATTGATTTTAGGAATTTGAATACAGCATCACCTAAGGATGAGTATCACATGCCTGTTGTAGACCATTTAGTGGATGCAACTGCAGGCCATCGATTTCTTTCCTTTATGGATGGTTATTCTGGATATAACCAAATATTCATTGCAGAAGAAGACACACACAAAACTGCATTTAGATGTCCAGGATATATTGGACTATTTGAATGGGTGGTTATGGCATTTGGATTGAAAAATGCAGGAGCAACTTATCAAAGAACAATGAATGTGATTTTTCATGACCTAATTGGAAGGTTTATGGAAGTTTATATTGATGATATAGTGGTAAAATCGCACACATTTGATGAGCATATAGACTTTTTAAGACAAGTCTTGGTAAGAATGAGACAATATAAGCTGAAGATGAATGCCATGAAATGTGCTTTTGGAGTTACTGCTGGAAATTTCTTGGGATTTCTGGTCCATAAGAAAGGGATTGAGGTTGATAAGGAAAAAGCAAAAGCTATAATGGAAGCACAACCTCCAACAAATAAACAGGAGCTCCAACAGTTTCTAGGACAGGTAAATTTTCTCAGAAGATTTATTTCCAATTTGTCTGGAAAAACTCTTGCTTTTTCCCCATTGTTAAAGTTAAAATCTCAGAAAGATTTTATATGGGAAAAAGAACATCAGAAAGCTTTTGAGTTTTTGAAGCAATCCTTGGTAAGGCCTCCTGTTCTGATGCCACCCATATTTGGCAAACCTTTAAAGTTGTATATATCAGCAGGACACCAGTCAATTGGTTGTCTTTTGGCTCAAGACAATGAAAATGGTCATGAACAAGCCATTTATTATCTTAGTAGAAGATTAAATGAGTGTGAGATAAAATACAAGCCTATTGAAAAGCTATGCTTAACATTATATTTTTCTGCTATTAAATTGAGATGTTATATGTTACCATCGACGGTGCATGTAATTGCACAAACAGATGTCATTAAATATATGTTGACAAGGCCTATATTAAGAGGCAAACAAGGAAAATGGTTGTTGTCATTAATAGAGTATGATTTACAGTACGTGCCTCAAAAGGCAGTAAAAGGGCAAGCTTTAGCTGACTTCGTAGCTGATCATCCTAACATATTCATAGAAAAGGATGAATTTGAGGTACACATGGTTGAAATAAAACCATGGAAGTTATCATTCGATGGTTCAAAAACTGACAGAGGAGTGGGAGCAGGTGTAGTTTTTACATCCCCAAAAGGAGAGTTCTTACAGTTTTCTTTTCAGTTAGATGAAAACAGGATTTTGACCAATAATCAAGCTGAGTATGAAGCTTTGATTATCGGTTTAGAGATTGCAAAAGAATTGAATATTAGATATTTAAATGTAGCAGGAGATTCGCAATTGGTAATTCGACAGATAACAGGAGAATATAAGTGCAATCATCCTTTATTAGAGTTACAACTGCAGAAAGTTAAAACTCTGATAACATATTTTGATGAAATACATTTACAACATGTTTTTAGATTGGAGAATAGTGATGCTAATCAAATGGCACAAATTGCCTCTGGGATCAGGATTCCAGAAGGGCAAAATGAAAAATTAATAAAGGTCCAAAAGAGATTCTTGCCTTTCTCTATTGAAAGAGATGGTAATGATTTCGATGTTATGGAAATAAATTTGGTTGATGATTGGAGGTTTCCAATAAGAAAATTTTTAGAGAACCCAAAGGAGAAAACAGACAGAAATATAAAGCAAAGGGCCATAAATTATGTTATCATAGGCAATGATTTGTTCAGAAAGTCTTCAGATGAAGTATTAATGTTGTGTATTGATAAAACCCAAGCAATGACGGCTATGGGTGAAATTCATGAGGGAACTTGTGGTTCTCATCAATCTGGAGAGAGGATGAAATGGTTACTCAAGAGATATGGCTATTATTGGCCAACAATAAGGAAAGATTGCATTTCATACGCTAAGGGATGTCAGAAATGTCAACAATATGGCCCAATTCAAAGGGTTCCAGCTTTTCCTTTACAACCAATTGTTAAACCATGGCCTTTCAGGGGGTGGGCAATTGATATGATTGGAGAAATAGTTCCTCATTCTTCTCAGCAGCATGAGTATGTAATGGTGGCTACGGATTATTTTACAAAATGGACAGAAGCCATCCCACTGAAGAATGTAGCACAGAAACAAGTGATTGATTTCATTGAGGAGTACATTTTCTGTCGATTTGGTATTCCTGAAACAATTACAGTTGACCAAGCATCTGTGTTCAATGGTCATGAAGTAATGACTTATGTTAATTCATATGGAGTTAAAATCTTGAACTCTTCTCCTTATTATGCCCAAGCAAATGGGCAAGTAGAATCTACAAATAAAATTATTAAGAATACTTTATCTAAAATGATAATTGACAATCCAAGAGAATGGCATAACCTATTGCCAAGAGTGTTGTGGGCCTATAGGACTTCAAAGAGGGAGAGTACCAGGGCTACACCATATGAGCTAGTATATGGCCAAGCCGCAGTTTTACCCGTCGAAGTTAATATTAAATCTCACAGAGTGGCTATGCATTATGACATTATGACCCAAACAATATGGTTTTTGAGGAAGCAATGTATCAAGAATTGGATGGACTAGAAGAGTCCAGAATAGATGCATTAAACAGTATACAAGCACAGAAGAAGAGTTTAGAAAGAGTCTATAATAAAAGAGTCCGTGAGAAATCATTTGCAGAGGGTGATTTGGTTTGGAAGGCAATTTTGCCTTTAGATAAGAAAAAGAAACGGTATTTTGGTAAATGGTCTCCAAATTGGGAGGGACCATTTCGTGTGTTGAAAGTTCTGAGAGGTGGTGCTTATCAGTTAGAGTCTATTCTGGGAAATGCCCATGAAAGAACAATCAATGGAAAATATTTAAAAGCATATTTTCCATCCCCTTGGGAACTAATCGACGGGTGAAAACATAAATCGACGGATGGGAAAAATAATTCAGATTTAAGACAGACCGTCATTAAAAGCCTATAAACCTAGGCTAAACTTTTCATTATAATAAAACAAATTACATTTCCTGCTCATAAAAGGAAATAAACATAAAATTTCCTATCTAGAAAGGAAATTCAGGCATTAATAGGGTTGCCATTGGCATCAATTCGAATGATCTCAAAATAGTGTGGGAAACTCCAAGTAACAAAAACATGGAACTTTTCCCAAGCATAAGTAAGGAATGCATGCTCTTTATCCCTAGCCATTGCCTCTGCATCCATTTTTATTTTCTTATCTACTAATGGCCTCATGGCCATTACCATCTTTTCAGCTTGAGCCAAGAGTTGGGCTCTCTTGTGGTTTTTCTTCCGAAGCCAGTTCTGATGCTTTTTGAACAGAGCTTTTGAAGAAGTTGGTGGCAATTCCCAATTAGACTGATTTAAGTCTAGCACCTTGTCATGAAGTTTAACCACTTTGTCTTGTTGAACTTCATAATCAACCCAAAAGGGATCATAGAAGGCAGCAGTGCTGGTCTTCATCCAAAGCCTTATAAGAGGCAGAGCTGATTTGAACCCATGAAGATGGGTGGTAATGAGGCTACTCTCATAAAATTGAAGGGTTTCACATGCCCATAAGAAGTTCAAATAAGGGACATGTTCTTCCAGAATGTGAACGTCCAAAAAGGCAAAGGCCGCCAATAGCTCTTTAGCTGTGGCTTCGTCAGAATCTCGATAAATTGAATACCCAGAATTCGAGCATTCGACGTTCACCCTTTCAGTGGGTGGATTGTGTCCCCAACTGGATGGGGGATTAGAAGGCAAAGGGTCATCCCAGCCTGAAGCGGCCGTAGTAGGAGAGAGTGGCCGATCGACGGTACCACGAGAAGATGAAGGGGTGTTTAGATCGATGTCCATGGTGCTAATTTGACTGTCAAAATGGGAAGTCAATTTGAAAAGAGAAGAACCGATGTATAATCATCTCACAAAGGTCCAATTTATGGGGGAAATATGAGCAACGGTTCAGCTTCCTAGCAGTTAATTAAAAGCAGTTATTACCCATGATCAGTGCCCACTAACAAGAAGTGGGGGAAATGACGGTTGGTTTTCTCCACGATTTGTCATTAGTTTATCCTATCGGTAAAGAAGGAAACAGTTAGCCATAATTTATACCAATTACCAAGGATTGAAGTGGGTTTGGTTAGTGGCTTTGTGATTTCCTATGAACAGACCCTACCAGTGGGTTATTGTTTCGGAATTAAAAAGGAATAAATAGAAAGAGTTGTTTTTCCCTATCGATTAGGGATGTGAATCGTTGAGAGATTATAATAATTTCGATAAGTACAGGAATAAGACAAGCATACTTCAAAATTAATGTCAACATTTCAAAACAAAAAGTGTAACAGCCTACAAATAAGGCTAAACATTGCAAAGGAAAACAAAATCCAACTAACAAGAGGCCTAAAACATAGAGGCCAAAATGATAAGAAAAGTAATCATTGGTTCCTGAGCCTATTTTCTAAGAATAGCTTGGAGAAATAGCTCCACTTGCTATTTGTAGCATTATATTTTTCCTGATATTTTAAGAGATCAGTGTTGGCCATAGCAATGATGGCCTTAGTACTTTGTTCATCACAAGAGACCTTGGATAATTCCTGACTGATCAACGCCTTGCGTGCCAACAAAACCTTCTGTTGATCATCGAGCTGACTCAGGCGAGCAAGAAGAGCTGCCTTCTCATCTTCAATTTTTTGTAACTCGTCCTTCAATTGGTGAATGTTGTTCCCCATTGTGTCCAAATTGGTGGAGATGGCTGCAAATTGATCAAGGGTGTCCTGTTTGCTTCTCATCTCTTTCTGACAATAGGCTGCTACAGTCAGACTTTCCTTTACAATTGAGCCAAATTCCTCGAGCTTGATTTGCTCAGACAATGGAAAAACTTTCTTGGATATCAGAGAAGCAACACAACTAGAAAAAACTATAGAGTGTGTGGTGGCAAGCTCCAACAGTGGAAGTTCTAGTAGCTCAAAAAAGGTTTTTATCTCATTTCTTGTTTCCCCACTAAGCTCAGAGGATGGTGGAGAAGTCAGAGATTCAGAAAACTCAGAGATGGACTTGGAGTAGAACTCAGAGTATTGCTTGGTTCTAGTCAACATAAGGTCCAAGTCAGAATTAGGTGAATCAGTGGGCAACTCAGCACTAGCCCCATGGGCAGGTGAAGAAGAAGTTACTGGAGTAGTGGGGATGAGAATCAACTCTGGAGAAAGTACTTCACTTTCAACTTCTTGTTGCTCTAAGGGTTCAGTAGCCTCAACCGGTGGTTCTACAGGCTCTGACACAAGTTCCTCTTGGTTGGGAGAAGAAAGTCTTGCTTGATCAGAAGGAGGTTCCAGTGTGCTGTCTCCTTCAGTGGGAGAATGAATCTCAGTTTGCTCAACAAATATGGTCTCTATTTCCACAGGGGAATCAGTTCCCAGAATCACAGGGGAACGTGGTGCTGAACTCAGGAGAAGCTCAGTAATTGGATCAAATGTGTGAACCTCTGGAAAGGTTGATTCGTGATCCATGTCAGAAGTTTTGACATTTTCATCTAAAATTGATGCTGTACATATTAGAGATAAAGGAGCAGTAAATAAAAGGTCAAACTGATCAATATAGAGGAGGAATTGACAAGAATTATTTGGTTGGAGGTCATACCCTCATCTTTATTGCATTCATCGTCTGATTGGGGCGCCAAATGCAGTCTCCTCCTTGCTTTCTAAAAGATGAAAGAAATAAATTAATAAAGAGGGAGTGACATATAATGTTTACAGTCTAAATTGACAGAAGGATTACCCTTTTGAATGTGACCAGTGTCTCAGAATCTTCAGCAATTTCTGGAGAACTGGCCTGTCGATAAGGCGAGTCAAGACCTTTCATTGCATCCGCCATCAGTGGAGGATCTTGCAAAGTACCTCGAGCTTGGTAGGTCTTGCTTCTTTTCCTTGAGGGAAGAGAGACCTCAGGTTGCTTTCCTTTGTCTTGGCCTTTGTGGCTTCTTGAGACGTGAGTTTCTTCAAAGACTAAAACAATGAGAAATAATTAATGAGTGTAGGATCCCATATCTAGGGGATAAAGAAGGATAATTTTGTGAAAAGATACCTGACGAGGATTCTTCAGGATCAAGTCTCAAGAGACAGTTGCTCAAATCCTTGTTAAAGATGGTAGGTTTGATGCAATCCCAAAACAATTTAAATTCTGGAGTATGAGAAGGCTCGGCCACAAAGCTTGCAAGCTGGAAACTGGCCTTGATGCCTTGGAACTGTCCAATCAGTTCTGTGATTAGAGAAGTTTGGGTCACCACTGGCCTCGTCTTGGCTAAGTCCTTAATCCTCGGATGAGAATGAGGGACAGGGATCCCTTGTGTTAGACCAAACTGCCTCGCACACTGATTTGGCATGTAAATTTCAAAGCTGCAATTGGAGAAACGTGTGGTCGACGGGGAAAATCCTATCGACAGGAACCTCGATATTAAAACACTGGCCCAAAATTCATTTACTGTTTGGGCAGGCACCAGAAACTTGAGGATGGGTTCAATCATTCGTGATGACGAGTACTCACAATCCTTGAAAGGCAGCCAGGTAGGATATTCCTCGAGAAGAGGGCTATGAAGAGCTGTAAAGTACCTCTTAAAGGATGAATCCTCATGTCTAGGCTCATGAGCTAAAAAATATTCCGCGTAGCTCAAGCATTTACCCCCATCTCTCCTTCTTGGAAAATAACTCAAAGGTTTAAGGAATGGAAAGTAGGCATACAGCCATGCCTGGATAATCCAAAAAGGGCCACCACAGTTGCTGGTGATCTTGTTATTTGTAAATGTCCACAGCCCTTTATATAATGTCCCTAGTATAAAGGGAGCCAAAGCAAGTTGGGCCTCCTGGGCCAAACAAATGGCCAAACGGACATATTCTTTAGTGATCTTTAAACCAGACACACATAGCATGTATTTATTGAGCCAGTACAAATAGAATGCTACTTTCTCAGTAAATGATGGCTCTCTGAGATCAGAAGTGCAAAAAAGGGATATAAAGTTCGAATAACTCCATGAACTATCTGTAGAGGTCTCAAATGGTGGGTCACAAGGGTGGTGATCCAAGGCAGCATTAACTTCTGCACCTATGCAAGGTAGACCAGTCAAATGGGCAATGTCCAAAACTGTGGGACTCATAGGGCCGTACGGAAAAACAAAAGTGTTGGATGAAACGGACCAAAAACAGGCAGCAGCAGCGATCAAATTAGGGTTAAGCTCAAAAGCCTGTGTGGACAAATCTATGGATTCGTAAATTCCCATGGCACGCCACGAGAGGTGTAAGTATCCCCTCATGCGGTCTACCCACTTTATCCAAGATGGGAATACAGAAGGCCATGATCGGATTGTCCCTCTGGTATTCCAACCAGTGCGATGGAGACCAGGGAGCGAAAGAAGCAAGGGTTCATCAAAATTCACTGGATAGAAGGTTGGTAGCGAATCAGGAGGATTTGGGGCATAAATAGGGCCCAGTATGAACCTAGAGGAACAACCAACTACAGGGATAAAATAGAGAGGAAACTGTGGTGCCTCCCGTAGGCATTGGGGATACCTTGGAGGATAGGACTCAGTCGGGGTTTCCGTCGTCTGAGGGCTCGATGTTTTCTTTTGAGTTGACCGAGGAGTCGACGATTTTGAGGAAGCTTTGGAGGCCATTGCTTTGCCCTGGGGAGCTTTCTTGCGCGCCATCGATTCAGGCGTTGATGGTTTCAAACGATGCCCTAATTTTTACAAACAAGAGAGTATATATACGTTGCAAGAACCCCGTGTACTAATCACGCCTTTTGAAAAAGGTGGAGGAATTATTTATTCGAGTTAAACGATTTCTTTTAACTCAAACAAATAAGGGGGGCATTGTTTGTACCACAAATAATGTTTATATTTTTACCCGTCGATTAGGTGACACGTGGCAGGGGTAAAAATAGGCAAATGTGATATTAGCATGGACTTAACTTAGTAATTCTGAATGAAGGTAAATCGATGGTGAAACCATAAAAAGGCTTGTCCGTCGATTTGCCTACACGTGGCATGTGCTCGTGACACTTTTGACCGTCGATCAGGTGACAAATGTCAAATGAAGGCAGATCCCATGACTCCACGATTGTGGAGGATGAAAACCGCAATCAACGAGATAATTTCCTCAACGTGGGCATGATCGGCAGTTGAAGGAAGTTCACGATCAGAATTCAAGGAATTATCAACTGCCGCTTTGGAGGGAAGATTTGAATTTAAATGTAATAGGCCTATTTAAGTACAAGTTATTAGCAGTTTTAAACACACAAACATCGCCAATCAGGCCTTTATCTTTTCTTTTCTAGGAGTAGAATTAACTTGTAATCGTTCACTCAATCATCTCGATTGTTTGTTCTTCTACTTTGAGGGTTAATAAAGTCCATTTTGTTAATCTTCTTCCATACTTCATCCACTTCATTGTTTGTTTCCAAAGAAGTCCTGAAATACGGCAAGGAACCAAACTCCACTTTTCACACCCACATTCCAGCAAGCTTACGAATCAATTTTCCCGTCGATTCTCCGTCGATTGGAAGGAAAACAAGAATTTTGATAACAGTTGCCCAGCTCTAGATGAAACACACCTTTTGAGTATTCTATTGAAAACGATTGCAAGTACCTCTCGCATAAGTTAGGTGTGACAAAAGTCAAACATAGCCTTTGGAAAGGCATTGCATGTATGGACCGATTGGCAAATTCAAGACTAGAAATAGATGTTGGGTTTCATGGATTAAATAATATGCATAATTGTATTTCTATTCAATTGGGGCCGATGCTAGAGTTACATGCCCTGAACTTATATCCTCTATATATTGGAGTATTTCGAATTACTCCAAAATTCTCTGTTTACCCGGAAAAAAACACAAACAACCGGGGGGGGGGGGGGGGGGTTAATTCCGAGGAGAATTCTTACGTTCAAAGCGCAGCGTCCGAGGAATTAATACTGTATGCAGTACCCCGATCACATGGGTGGTATGTGGGGCCCTACTGTTCCTATTCCCGCACTTGTATGTGGGCCATCGCACGGCCCGGCGTGCGGGCCACCTATCAATCGTGACCGTTCGATTCATACGGACTAAACGTTAGTAGACAGGAAAAGTACTGTTGTGAAAATGAAACTTCACAAGTGTATTTGCGCGACACTTCTATTAAATGTTCCTTGAAATCGAATCTGCTTCAGATTTTGTTAGCAACTTTGCATTGCAAGTCGTCCCTGCATTTTTGGCAGTCCAACGTAATTGATTCGACCGTTTATCTTAGCATGGGCGATTTGGATGTAATTCGAGTACATAAAAATTTGAATTTTTTTGTTGCTCGAATTAAAATTCGAACCGTCAATTTCTGAGATAATCTGATACTCAACTTGAAAAGGTTGATCCCATCAAAATCCCTTAATTTTGAAACTAGGAATAAAATATCTTCGTACATACATTTTTAAATAGTTTACATTAATTTATAATGAACTAACATATCATCACTACCCAAAAAAGGGAGTAATTAGTTAGTTAAATCTGTAAAAAAAGAAACAAAGAAAGGCTCAAAAGGATAGCCCTTGATTTACAAGAGACTAAAATGGTATCCCAAAGTAGGATATAGGGCTTGGCGATTAGGGTTTCTTTGGGGTAGGGGGGCGGCGCCTTCCCCTCTCTCTCCTTCTCTAGTACTTCAGATCTCTCCCTCTCTGATTTCGGCGAGCTTTGACGTTGATGGAGCTGATCATCTACAAGCAGTCCACCTACGTGCTCTTCTTTCTGATCTTCCTCACGGTGTGCAGCTCCATCGACGTTATCAGCTCGGCCCCGTCCTTGTCGTTCTGTGCGTCACATAAGTTGGTATGCTGACGAGGTCATAGTTCTTGGGACAGAAATAGCAGTTGGTGTTGTTGGATAGTGGGGTGTGGCTGCTGTGGTGATTGGAGATTCGATCTGTGGTCTGTGCTGTGTTCTGTTGCCCTTATGGTAGCAATGGTGGCGGTAGTGAAGGTTGTGGCCTTGATCGGCGGTTTGAGCGGCTGGATTTATGTGTATGGGTCTGTTGTTGTGTTTTTTTAATTTTTTGTTAATGTTTGTTTGAGACTTTCTCACCCCTTGTGGGTGTTGTTATGGCTGGTTTTTTACTTCGTCTTGATTGCTTTTCGAAGTCGGAGATGAGTCCTGTCTATACGAGGTTTTGAATGTTTTTCTGTGAGTTTAAGTCTTTTTTGTGGTTGCTTTCTTCCCTCCTTAGAGGTGGCTGCCCATTCCGGTGTATGGTTTCGTATCAATGATAGTACCTTCTAAAGATTGAAAAAAAAAGGGTATACAAAGAGATGATAAAAAGGGCATCATTGATGATTTAGAGAAGGATGATTCAATCGAATAATGAATAAAGGCCATATGTTTGGTATATAATTTTGTAAAGTACTTACAAAAGAATGTGGCTTTGGTGTCCTAAAAATCAATTAAGTCTTCGTATTCTACTTAAATTCGTTAAATAGTTAGAATTGTTTAAAAGGGCTTGTGAAAGCAAATTATGAAAGTTCACATATACTATTATGCTATATAAAAACTGAAAATCTTAAATTCGTCTATTTTTAGACCTTCATTGGCGATGTGTCTAGTTAATGTTATCCTTCAAAAATTGTAAAACTAAACTTCAAGTCATATGTTTTGTCTCAAATTCATTTAAAGAAAGAGAAAGAGAAGAATAAAAACATACTTTAAAACAAAATTTTAGAGAAAAATTAAAAGAAATGACCTATCATTCCAAATATTAGATATTAATTGCATGCCAATCCTTTTATATGGTGACATTTTTTTTTACCTTCCCATGATAATTTGTTGGGGGTCGGGGAAAGAAAAAGAAAAGGATTGCCCATATTGAGTAATACAAGCTAAGTTTTTTTTTTTTTTGCCAACCGATAACAGACATTATAACCACGAAGAAAATCATTACATCAAGAATGAGACTTGTCCCTAATTAAGGGATCAAGTAACCACGACGGTGGAAAATCAGTCCCAAGACAAGACCCCAAGACAAGATCCCATACTAAATATACCTCTGCTCGTCAACAGATGACCAATCGTATTGCAAGAGCTATAGGCAAAAGGAAAAAGAACAGACTTCAAAACTTCTACCCAAAGCCTGGACATCATGAATAATAACCCCCACCTCCTGACTAGTCACACTCACAATCTGCCCATTTATCATATTAATCACAGCTTGAGCATCACTCTACAATTTTTCAAGCTAGAATTATGCAAAATCTTGCAATTTTTCCCTTTGCGGGGGAAGCAAGAATTGAATTTTGATTACGACACAATCCGACATTACAGGTAATCAATAGTTTATACTTTCGTCATATAATTGAATCTCATGTCTTGTATTTAAGAAATTTTTGGGTGCGGATCTAGATTGTCCAAATGTTGAGGAGTGAGAGTAGCGGGGTGAGGGAAGAGAGAGATAATAAGTTTGTGTCGTCCAAAACACGGTTGGACGTCCGAATTGCCTATGGGTACTGTCATGTGATACCCGCGCGGCACCAAGAACTTCTCCTTATTTTTTCTGTCCTTAAATAGAGTGCTTTTTTATACTACCTGAAGTCAAAAGAACTTCTATTTCCATTTGACAAAAAAGAAAAGAAAAGAAAAGAAGTCAAAAGAAAAAGAAGAAAAAAAAAAGGTAGCCCCTAAATTACGAGAGCCGAGCCGAGTGAAGCCAGGTTATCCGGCTCGTAGTAACTGAGAAGCAGAAGCGTAAATAGTTAGGAAACGTGGGGGGCGAAACAGGAATTGAGGTGACGACGATAACACTGTCAGAGTTTTATAGCCTGCAAACCGGAGGTCGGGTCAGGTTAAGTCCAACCCTCTGATTAAGCGGGAATCTTTTTCCCCGGTGTACGGCTCAGCTGAGGTCCGAAGTGGGGTCCCCAACACTGTAACGAAAATTCGGAAGATTGCGTCCCCCACTTGCGTGCACACCCCACTCACCACGCCTTCATTATTACATAAGCATGCATAACAAAATAAGGGAATTGATTTCGGCGCACTCCAAATGGATAACCACACTGTTTAAGGGAGTGTCAAAATTAATTTTATAAAGGGATTGATTTTGATAGATCCGGGGTGCTATAGTACACCCTGTGTAGTGCATGTGTAGGACGCCACACAATCGTCGATCTCATCAATCAACGGTTCAGATAAAAAATAATCTTTTACCGGTAAAAGATATTTATTACTGGTCAAAGATTAGAAACACATAACAACCGTTAATTGATGAGATCAACGTTCCAGTTCTGATTTTGACACTCTCCAAATTCACTCTCTCAAAATAAAACTTATTGATTTATAAAGGGAAAAATTAATATTTACCCTCCTTTTTTTTTATCCAAACTTTTTTTTTTTTGTCTTTTAACAAAAAAAAAAAAATATACATTTTCAACGCTAAAAAATACAAAAAAAAATGTTGATAATAAAAAATGGAGTGTGAGTATCAATTTCCCTAGAACTTGTTTATGAGGTGTTTTGTTTGAAGTTTCTGATTGGAAGTGAATCCTTCCCCGTCCAAGTTTTTGATTGGAACAGACAGTCGAATATGCTTAGAGGCTCTTCGCGTGAAGAACCAAACTACGCAATACAGTACCTCGTATTTTTCCCTAGGCCTTGGGCTGCCTCGCGATCCCTTTGACAGCTTGGCCCGCAGCATTTCCTTGACCAATTCTAGGTCCAATACATAGAAGCAAGTTCTACGGCCAATCCAGCAGAGCAACATAAATTAGTGGAACTACTGATTTCTTTTAATGTGCGAGCCAAATTAGAACCGTTTCCTCCGGTCCAAGTTATGAACTCCGGAGAGGATCCGAACTGATTTTGTAAAAATCAATTTTTCATATGGTGCTTATTTATTTTAACTAAAATGAAGAAGGTCTGAAACCTAATGTTTTGAGTAAAAAATAAAAGGAAAGATTATAATACACATCTCTTATTTGGTTGTGTATTATATGCACCCCCAAAAATATTATGAATTATAGAGAAAATGTTACGAATCGTATTGCTAAAAAGTTACAAATCGTATAAAGGTTACGAGATACACTAAAATGTTATGAATCATAATGAAAATGTTATGAATCATAATGAAAATGTTATGAATCAAACTGATGAAAAGTTATGAATTCTAGAACAAAAATTATGAAACACACTAAAATGTTATGACTGAATAATAAAATAGGTGCATATGATACATCCTTTTAAGGGGTGTGTATTGTAGACTTTCCTAAAAATAAAATCTTTTTCACTAGTTGTCGGCATCTTGAAACCTCACCTCTTATCGTGTGGCAGCATAAGTGAAAAGGTCGGACACTTTGTTTCGCAAAAGAATCTTGTGGTGCGGTGAAAGTTTTTGCATCCCTCTGTCTCGCATAAGTTGGTCTAAACATTCGATAATAATAAAAAAAAAAAACCATTGTCTCGCGCCTTTCTTGAGTTTGCTTTGCTCGTCTAAGGTTTTTATATCACACTACTCTCAGTACTACATCAAAAAGAAAATTTTTGGGGGGATTGAAAATGCCCCAGAATGTGGCGCTGCTTGACATACATCATACATTGATCGCCCATACTAGTTGTTCATTTAAAAAATCATATTCACTTTTTTAAGTTGTGAAAAGCACAAATAGCAAAAAATAGTTTCCAAATTTTTACATCCGGTATATACGTGGTAACATGATGTTACGAGTGGAAAAATATTACTGTAATTATGAAACGGAAATACATAAAAAAAAATGATTATTTATACACAAGCACAAAAGCTTCAATTCATTCAAAAACTTTCACAATTATTAAAGTTTGTAGAGAATAATAAATAAAAAAAACCACGAGCGAAGAGAGAGAGAGAGTGCGTGTCTGCTTTATGTCTTCGGACCGTTCACGTGTTAGTCTTTTATTATGAGGTCGTTCAACCCATCTTTACATAAGTTTAGATGGGTTCAAAATGGGTTCGATATGGTCTGAAATTAAAACGTTGAACTGATCACGTGTTAGTCTTTTATTAACGGTGAGGTTGTTTCCGGTGGACTGGAGCTTGATCAGCATGCCTCCCGTTGTTCTTTCTGTTGGGTGGTCCGGTTTCGCTTAATGGCTAAGGTCGAGTGCATGTGGTTGTTGTTTGGGTTTCCACCGTTGACGGTTCTGTTCAGTGGTGTTGGTTGTTGGTGCTCGGTGGTTGGATGGATTGGGGGGGGGGGGGGGGGGGGGGGGTGGCGGAGGAATGGTGGATAGTCAGAGGTGGTGACAGCGTCGGCAGATGATTTGTTGCGAATTGGAATAATGTTTAGGGTTTGGGTTTCTTTGGGCTAGGCTACATTGTTTTATCTGAGCTTTCGGCCTCTTCATTTATAGGGTTTTATCCCTATTGGGCTATTTTAGGCTTTCATTGCTGTATTTGGGCTTATTGGCCTTTGGGTGTTATGGGCTTGTTCCCACTTGGCTGTATTTCAACTTTTGATTCGACTCCCTTTACCTTAATAAAATGTTACTCTTACCTTTATTAAGAAAAAAAAGAAAACGAAGACAACTTCCACCAACAAGTGTGTGCATGCACCCCCAGGCTACCAACTAGAATTCGCGAAACCAGAATCGTTATGCGTAAAAGTAACGTGACTCTGTAGCTTGAGGGACGGTCTCAAGCTTGCCAAGGATGTCAACTGTTCCAGTGTTGTCATTAAATCGGATGCAAGCACTGCCGTGCGTGCTATCATGGACTCTAAACAAACAGGATCACACCCCTTGACCAGCTAGCATAATTTCACGGGGGGCAAACAAGTGTGCCGACATATAATTGGCCAAGACAGCTCTATCACAACCAGTGTCGGCCCCGACATTTGGGATGCCCAAACCCGACTTCACGCTTGATTGCCCACTTAATATTAATTCATAAAAAAATCAAGTAAAAAAACTAAAAGAAAAATAAGGTTATATATATTGTGTTTTTAGCTTGAATTATATTAAAAATTCAAAATCAAAATGCAATTCCGATTATGGTATTTTATAAAAAAAATTTGAACTTTTCATCATCATTTTTGCAATGAATTATGGATCTTGATGAAAGGAATAAGAAATATATAAAAATGTGAACCAAAGTTTTAAAAAGATTTAGATAGAACAACATTAAGGACAAAATAAAAGTTATTTTCTTTAGCGACCCTTTTTTTTTTTTCCTTTTGGCCGTATTTTTTTTTTTTACTTTTTACACTCCTCTTGTCGAAATAAATGATTAATCCAACAAATAAGGGGAATCTAAAAAAAATCAGAAAAGACAGAAATATTTTATAGAAAGAATATAATGTGGAAGTGCTGCATATTGTATTATAGATAACTTATGTTTTCTGTATTGATATTTACCTTGTTCATTTTAAATAGTCAACAGAAAGATACAAGCAAAAGTAAAAATATTAAATTTTATGTTCTGAAATACGATCTTTATTTTTGTATTTATTTGAATTATTCCAATTAAGATCAATGCAAAAAGTACAAATATTTGAACAAAAGATAAAAAGAAAGAAAGTATGCCAATAAAATTCAATCACCCAAATAAAATCTAAGGCTAAATATTAAAAGGTCTTAGACCATGACATGAGTTTAAAAAAGAAGAAGGTAAAGTGGGTTGCTAGCAATGAGTATTGGACCCTTGACAGAGAGAGAAATTGAAAAAGAACATAATCCCTAGCCATGGATGGAAAGAGTTGGAATTAACAATTAATTGCAAGTAGTTTTTTATTCTTGTCATTGGGCACGAGATTCGAACCATGGGCACATGATCTTAATACACGCTGCTTACCAACAAACCATTACCATCCTCTATGACATGTTTTCATCAAAGCATTAATATATATATTTACATAGATTTTTTATTTTTTGGTTGCCCTAGTCCGGAGGGTTGCTCAAGCCCGAGAACTTGATGGCCTTACCCCGGAGCCGGCCTTGGTCACAACCCTTTGGTTTTAGTTTTCTCCAATCTCTCAGACATTAATAATCTCTTCCCCGAATTTCGGACAACATTTTAGCTGCCCAAGTTTATGCATAGTTTTATTTTGAAGCCATAACCACGAAATTAAAATACTAGCAAATTGAGTTGTTTTTATATTGATAAGAATCACAAACATAACATGAGTGGGTTAAAACATGACATTAATTCAAAGAATTAAATTCCAAATATCATGCCAAGTGCATGTGTAAAAATGTGTAAGAAATGCATGAATAGGATTCATAGAGTCATGCCAATAGTGCTTGCACGTTCGTTACTCTGTCACCAAACAAATGAGTGTATTAGAAAATTAATTAAGCCTTGCAACCACAACCACAACCACATTGGGCTATGTTCTTCTGCTTTTCCTACTTCCTAAAATATATTTAATGAATTTACTGATTATTTGAATTTAATTAGTAAAACTCACAAAATAGGACTTTTTGTTACCTCTCCTATAACTTTCCACACTGTCGATACTATCCAAGTCGGCTGGACATCTCCTCCGATGGGCGCTTCAAACTCATTGTGGATGATGTTGTTGCACGTACTAGGGCTCGTACGAAAAGGGAATTGATTTTGGCACTTCCTAAATTTATCACCACACTCTTTATGGGAGTGTCAAAATCAATTTCATATAGGGATTGATTTTGGCACTTCCCTTTGAGAGTGTAGGGATTGATTTTGGCACTCCCCTTTGAAAGTGTGGTTATCAGTTTGGGGAGTGTCAAAATCGCTCCCCTAAAAAATAGCAGCAAATTACCTCTAAGGATAGAAAAGTGCACTTTATTTCTATTAAGGAGGAACTCAATTTTTAATTACCTCCGAGTACAATCTCATAATAAAATTATCCTTTTACCCTTCAAATACTGTGTATTAAAACTCAAAAAATGCAAATTTTCACTTCACTCCCCTAGCAACAACTTCTGACAGACAAACACCTTTGTCCAGCGACTTTTTTCGGCCGACGACTTTTCAGGCCAATGACCACAAGAGTAAGTGAATTTCACTAGCTTTGAGCTCGGGAATTTCACTAGCATTTGAGCTCGTGAATTTCACTAGCTTAGAGCTCGTCAATTTCACTAGCTTTTAAGCTTGTGAATTTCAATAGCTTTTGAACTTGTGAATCCGGCCGTCGACTACAAAAGTTAGTGAATTTCACTAGCTTTGAGCTCGTGAATTTCACTAGCTCTCATAAATCAATACGCTAACTTCTCCATATATAGATGCTGTCGTCACCTTTTCTTTTCCTAAATTACCCTTAGACTTGTGTTCAATGACTCTATAGTATCCTAGGTCAAGGAGGTGGGACCTAATTACGAAATAAAATGTCCAATTACCTGCCGTACCAACTGAGCTAGGAGCTAACTTCCCTTGTGTATCATGAAATGATCATGTCTCCAAGGGAAATGGTTTTGGGATTGACTCTCTTTTTGTGTGTGTGGGTCAAACATAAATAATTGGAATTGTCTTTTACCGTTGTGCTTTATACACGTAAAATTAATTGCCACACTATCTTTCTTCGTTCACTTTCATGAAGAGCAATTTTACTATTTCACGCGAATAGGATGAATCAAGAAACACAAGTGAATAAAAGGAGAGTGCGAAAGTCATTCTTTCTTTTTTTGCCCCAATTAAATGCTACATAATGTGAAGCTAGATAATATTGAATCCAACTTATGTTTGTCGCATATTTCTGCGATGACTTTGTGGGGGTGTTGCCAGGGGCCGCAAAACTTTTCTTCAGTATGCGTGTGACGCAATTATAGCACTCCCTTAGTTCCCTAATTCTTGTTCTTCTACAAAAACTAGCACATATTTCACAAAAATATTACTAGTAATTTTTTGGCGTGGAGGGAATATTATTCTCTGTGTATAAAACACATGTTACGCCCAACTTTTGTAGATTTTGGACAAGGAACCGACATGTGATCGATCTAACATGCATGGTCCTGTACCAACCCTAGCTAGTAGGCCACAGGGATCCTCTTAGAGGGTTCAATTCATGTGGGCTTTTTTCTGTACAAGTGAAGCTTTGTGTTTGCAAATTAGGCATTGAAGAGTCACATTTGTCAAGGAAAAGGACAATCAACCCCAAAAAGAAAGGCCCATATAATTAAGTAAAATCAAATCCTTGTGACATTTGAAAAAAGAGCATATATACAAACAGTACTCATAATGTGACTTTTTTTTTTGGCTCGACGGTCGGGGGTGCTCTGGCCAATTTACGTGCACCTCAACTAACTTCCTTCCGATCCAGTCGAAGGCAGGTTAATCGACTCACCGCTTTCTTTGCCGTCTAACACCAAAAATTGAATCTGATCAATTGTGTGATGAGCGAACCCACCAACTAACTAGACTAACCCTCCGAGCTGTAATGTGACTTATCAACGATCATGAATTTGAAAGTGGATTTGGATATATCATGTGCCATTATGGGCCCTTGTACCTAATAATTGATTTAAAAATTTCAGAATGGAAGCCCAGAATGTTTATGGGCCCAGGTGAGTTGATGGGAAAGTCCACCTTACTATTTTGAATTCTTTTTTTGGAGACAGGAGTGGGCAGCTAGATGTGGGATAGTAATCCTTTCTTGGTTTGTGTTGATCTGTTCCTGCAAACTGTAGCAAAAGATTAAAAATTTCTCAATGATTGAGGTCACATGAGATTGCTTAAAGAACACTGCTTTGGAGTATCTTGTATGAGTATTAGTTTCTGTTTGGAGTTGGATCATTTCCTGTCCTTCAAAATGGTCTTTACTCATTTCGATGATTGGGACTGCTAACTTTTGACTAAATATCGATTGATATAATTTTGAAATACATTTGTTTTGGAAAAAATTAATTGCAACACTAGAATATATAGAACCCATTTGTTGCAAGGTAAGTGCACTCCAAAATCATATCAAACATATCCCACCAACGTGATTTTTAACGCAGCTGATGATTGTAATAATATTCAAAAGTGAACAGTTCCAATAGCTAATGTAGGCCCGAAAAAGTCCAAAAAGGGCTAGAATGTAGACCTTTCAGTCTATTTGACGAACTTGAGAGGATCCAACTCCTTTTTTTTATAACAAAAAGAATTGATACCATGCATGCGAATATGAATCATAATCGCATTTTTGGTAGATACCTCAATGCTCGCTTCTTTGTCACAAGTATGTTATCGACCGAACTTAGTTTCTTGAGGGCCTTCTGTAATCTGGCCAGTTAGTGGGTCGTTTTTTTAAGGATTGGAAAACATGGAACCCTAGTCTAAAATTCTTGAAGAGGTAATAAGTAAACAAATTTATCGTTGTTCTCTTGAGGAGAGGTTGATTCTTTTTTTTTATTTGCAAAAATAAATTTCATTATATCAAAACACAAAGTACAGAGATAATAGGTACTTGGATACACCGACCTGACCATCCATTACCTTCTTTTCCAAACACATGGAGAAAACTTATTTAAGCCCGACATGCTAAGCCCGAACCAGGAAGGAAAACCCTAAAAAACCCACTTGTTAGTCAAATTTGAACCACGGCGAGCTCAGGTTGAAATCAGTTTTGTAAATATGCAGGCCAATCTAATTAGACCAGCCCAATTTTTGACGAGCCACATGGGCCATGGATTGATTTGTGCCAATTGATACATGGAGGTGGAAACCAAACAGAATATCTAAGCCATATGGAAAGTAAAATGAAAGCAAAACTTTTTTTTAAAATTTTTTTAACAACAAAGAAAATTTATTAATTTTTGGAAACAGATTACAAAGATTAAAATGATCCAAAGCATGAGGCATCAAGCAAAGCAAAAAAGAATTCCGACAATCATTTGCCACCCGGAACCAGAAGGGAAAAATAACCACAGCCTAAAAACCCAAACAAAGTCAAAAGGCACCAAGAAGAAAACTTTCACCTAGGATGACTAAGGATCAATCAAATTGAGAATCTTGAACTTTGGCCCATGCGTCATTTTCGACATTCGTAATCATGTATTTACTTAAAGCTTCTTCATCAACACCCAAATAATCTTCCGCCCAAGATTTTCTCAATAGACCGAGCAACCTTTGCATCATCAAGGTGAAACCTGTTAGTGCCTTCGGAGAAAGCGGATAAGATGGTTTCACTCCAATTTAGGGCTGTAAATGAACTGAGCCATTCGCGAACTGTTCGAGGCTCGATTCGGTAAGAGCTCGTTCGAGTTTGATTCGTCTGCTAAACGAACTGAATCTGAACCTCAATTCTAGGCTTGTTTCGTAATTGAACCGAACCTGAGCCTAATGGTATTCGCCTTGGTTAGGTTCGCGAACCTATACTTAAATTTAATTGATAATTCAATAGGGGTCTATTTGCAAATGTAAAATTTTTTAAGGTAGTATATATAATTTAATACTTATTTTTCTCCCAAATTCTATACGATCAATGAGAAAGTTTGGATTCGCTTGAGTTTAATGAGTTGAGCCAAATCAAACCTGAGTCTGGACGAGCTCAATTCGAGCTTAGATTCGGCTCGGTTCGATTTATTTGAGTTTAACGAGCCAAACTGGAGCCAAGATGTTCAAGTTCTTATCGAAACCGAGCCGAATCTGAGCTGAACTCGAGCCAGACTAGTATTTTAATGAACCCAACCGAGCCGAACCTGAGCCTTGAAAAATTTTAACGAGCCAAGTTGTTCAGGCTCGAATCGAACTCGAGTCGAACCCGAGCCGAACTCATACCTTAACGAACCCAAGCTGAACTTAACAGGGTTCGGCTCGATTCGGTTCGTTTACAGTCCTACTCCAATTGATTAAAAAGCAAAACTAGCCATAGTTGTTTCGCTCCAATTGATTAAAATCTGAAAAGAACTCCAGAATATTTAAATATCCATCATCTTTATCCATGCCATGTAAGAATTCATCCCGCCCTTTTTTCATGCTTATGTTTTCATTATCTTAGTGTGTGAATTACCTTTCTTATCATTTTCACTATAATATACATATATTATGTTATATTGCTTTCCTAATTTAGTAGGATTGGATTGGATTGTATTTCTAATTTAATGGGATTGAATTGGATTATTTTCCTAATTAAGTGGAATTTGGTAAATTTAAATATTATTGATTACTTTTTTTAAAATCATGGAATGTATTTGTGGAATTGATTTTTTTTAGGAATATAACATGATAAGTTGACCATATCTGTACACGTTTTCTTCAATCTTCGAGTTGGCCAACCAGACAACAAAAAGTTATATTTTTTATTGATCTTATTACACGGAACATGGCTAAATAACCATAAAAAAAAGAAATACCATGACATACTCAGACCGTTACATGATTAAATGATTAAATTACCATGACATTATATGGTTAAATTATCATGACGATTACAATGTGGACACGATAAATATCCCATGACGATTACAACATGAATACGAAAAAAATCCCATGATTCGAACAAATATTTCATAGTAAATGGTTCGAATAATTTATCAAATGAAAATAACAGAAAAACATATTTCATGGTAAATGATACAAATAGTTTACTATGAAAACTAAAACCCCATTCGGATGGCACGAACGAATGCATGCGTCATTCTTCTTCTACCGATTTTGCAAAAATGGACGGACTGATCTTCTCCGATTTGTGGCATTTTGATTTTCAGCATTTAGGTTTTTAGAAAATCAGAAAGCCCAACGTGAGGATTCGAGGCTAAATTTCTCTTTCAAATATATGTTTCACGACCACTCATTTGTCTGTACCGGACCCCCGCATTTTCGTCAAAGATGATATCATGGCCGAATGATCTTTGAATCAAGGAGGTCATGTTTTACTCTTCATTCCAGTGGTCTTGAAACACTTGGTTCTCGCCGCTCTCGGCGACGGTGGGCCAGATGAGTTGAAAGCGACAGTGGTCGGCGGTAAAATCCTTGAATTCGCAGAAGAGGGGGAGTGCAGGATGGGCGACGGCTATGGAGGACGTCGACGGCGGGATGGGCGACAACATTGGAGGACGGCAATGACGATGGAAGATGGCGATGGCGATGGCGAGATGGGCGGTGTGAGGGGGATGGTGTATTTTGTTCCTATCTATTAATCTATGCAAATGGGTTCCATTTGGTTACTAAGATTTCTCGGGATTTGAAATCTAATATGGAAATCCAAAATTCAAGCTAATGTTTCACCGAGATTTATGGGTTTTCAGTTTGGGTAATGGCTATTTTTCAGGGAGGACTTGTGGAATTAAGTTTAGGTCTCAAAATTCCGTGCTATATATACATTCCATTTCAGCTTAACTAAGGATAGATTTGGGTTTTTTAAAATATCGGGATGATATCATAACTATTTGAAATGACCAGGATGAAAACTTAAGTTGAATACGAATTGAGGATGAATCTTTAAGTATCCCTTGATTAAGATGGTTTGGACAAAGAAATTACTTATTTAGGAAGAATTACATACTACCTCCATCCCCGTTTATTTGTCTTATTTTGAAAAAAGTGCATTTTTCCGAAAAACAAACAAGATTTTGTCAACATGATAGGCATGTTATGCGAAAAAGGTCTAGCAAAAACGGATGGAGGGAGTATGATATCTCTCTGTATTCTTATGCATGTGATTCTCCAGTTATCTTCGCCCTTGGGATTCCCCAATCTACCTCTAGTTGTCTCGCAGTTACAGAGAGATCTAGACATATGGGGAGAAAACATAACAGGATCAGGTTAATGTATGTGTGACCAGCTATAACGGGATAGATCGAACAGATGCAACTATTTGAATTATTAGATAAGCGGAGTGCATTTCGATTACATGATCATGTTAATGGACAGACGATCGAGCACGCAAGTACCAATAAAACCGCAACATGTAGATAATATATCCTATGATTGGATTGGATTGGATTGGATTATAATCATAATGTTTGACAATTAATTAATAGTTTCACTAGAGAAATGGAAATTAACACTAATTTCCATGTGCTTCTTCTACATGTTGATATAAGCCTCGTCGGAGCAGAAACTTTTTTGAACTTCGATGGCTAGTTCCTCCACACTCAGCTGGCACTCCAACCCTATCTGTTACCAAAAATAATCAACCAAAGAAAATATGCATAATTGAGTTATTGGAAAATAGACCATAAATCATTTTAGCAAAGATAATTAAACAAATGTTGAACAAAAAAAGAAAAAGAAAGGAAAAATGGGCATTATCGTTCTTTAAAGGCCTCATCATATGGCAACCAAGGAGCTTGCAAATGAGCATATATACCATGCATGTAGTGCAAAAACTGGTAAAGATTTGACAACTTCTTCATATCTTTTTTTTGGACAAAAGCGAGAAGTTGTATTGATGTAAACTTAACGGTACTTACAATACAGAATTCATCATAAATATCTTGACAAAGCTAAATTAATCGTCTAACTGATACAAAATGAGAAAAATTCAAGGCGGTTGATAGTCTTTGACCCCAACCTGATAGTCTTGACCCCAACCCAGGTATCGCTTGACACACATTTTGATATTTTGCATCAGCTGGTTGATTCAAAGATGCTATAGCTTCCTCTTTTTATTTATTTATTTATTTTATCCTCCTCTGATGAGGACATTCTCTCTCTCTCTCTCTCTTTTTTTTTGTGGTGATAGATAAGAAAAAAGAATTTTATTAACTCGAGTAGATATTATCTTGTTACCATAATGCATATTCTACCTCACACCATGTATGTATCGAAGTGTCACCTTAGTCCTTATGTGTGATGCATGTTGATAGCCTGCCATGCACATGATACAACACATATAGGTGGTAAATATATATATATATATATATATATATATATATATATATATATTTTTGATAGGCAACAAATTTTATTAACAACTCGACAAATGATACATCGATAAGTGACCAAGTACAGGCCACAAAGATTGAGGCAAGTCAAAGGCCAAGAAAATAAATGAAAGGAAAAGAAAAATATATCCAATGGAAAATTGAATGAGTTCGTAACCATAGCATCCAGCTTCCACACAGGGAGGTGCTATTTGGTAGTGCTATTTGCAAATTTTCTCAACTCGCAATTATTTTATTTGGTCCATTTTTTTCTTTTGAAAAGGGGGGTTTCTTTTTTCTTTTTCATTTTTTTTTCCGTCTTGAAAGTAAGAGAAAAGATTGGTGAGTTTGTTTTGAAACAACGGGAAGAGAAAACAGCTGATTTTCTTATCAAATTCTAATTCATTTCGATGGATAGCATATGACCATTTGAAGTTTTTTCTAGACAATATTTAAGGCTTCATTTGCTTGTCTCTCAATACGTAAAATATCGTTTCACAAATATGTGTATACGCACGTATAAGATATTCACAACATCAAAATTGAATTCATAACATTAATATCCGTGCTATAAGTTTTTTTTCTTGATGTTGTAAATTATTATATAAATGTTATGACTTTAATATAAATTCCCAAAGGTGCATCGATCAATCTATGGTGTAAGTTTATGGTACTGCTTCCTATTAATGCAGTGTGGATCACCTTCTCGTAATTTTATTTTGATCAGCAAAAAAAAATATAAATCTTTGAAAAAGATTACAAAGATTTTCAATCTTGAATTAGGTAGTGAAATTTTTGTTAACCTTTACTAGGTACTAAGATTTTATACATAGATGCATATAAATACGTTCTGACATCCAAATTATCATTCTTTTCCTCCACATGTTCGTCTGGGGATCTTCAGAAATACTCCCTTTGTTCTCATTTTTTTTGTCCATTGTCTTATTCCAACCGGATAAAAAAATAATTATAACTTTTAATTGGGAATACTATTTATATCAATATGAATTTTATTTGATAGATCTTAATAAACTCTTTTAAATGATGTTTTCAAAATCACTTAAAAAATTATAAATCGCAAGATATAATCAATTGAAAAGTGGTACGGACTCTCAAGTGAGACTAAAGAATGGAGACGGAGGGAGTACTAAGTAGATATTATCATAAAAATATAGGAGGTACCTTGACGACGAAGGAGTAAAGAACAGTGTCTTCCATGCTGCTGATATTCAAATGAAGAATCTCAAAGGAAAACTTCTCCAACACATTGATAATCTTCACAACCTGGCCGGGAATCCTCCGAGAAATCGTCCTCAAGTTAACGTTCGATCCAGAAATCTTCGCCTCCACGTCTGCAACCTGAGAGTTACAACAAGCTCCTCCGAGCTCCTTATTGAGGTCGATTCCGAAGGGGGTATTATCAATTTGAGGAGATAGTTGGAGTGGCCTTGGACTTGGAGTACCAGGGCCAGGGCTTAGGCTCTTCCTTTGTTTTTTGGCCTCCAAAGATTGTAGCACTTGGTGTAACTCCTTGATGAATTCTATTACTCCCCCAATGACTGATGCTTGGTCTCCCTTCATATGATCACAGAACTTAAGGTTTTAGTTTAGATCACACTTAGAATCTTAGATATATGAATGTAAAAGGTTCCGCGCTTTCTCTCCCGTTGAAAAATATGTCTAAATCGTCGCAAAGGTTTGAGGATCAATCCAATCATCTTCTAGGTCTATGCGGATAGATCATTTGTGAAATACGGCTGACATTGATGTTATTAAATTCTTGCAATCAACAATGACATAGTCACGTGATCATAGTCATGGAATTGACCTTTTGTCACTACAAGAAAAACAGTATATTTGATGACAAAATTAAATTTCGTCGCTAAATGATTATATTTAGCGACGAAAAAATAAATTCGTCACTGTTTTAATAACTTCCACGACGAAGCCTATGCACATAAACCTAGGAGATGATTGAATTGGATCATAGAAATTGGCGATGTGACATCGGAAGGTGTGTATCCAATTGGAGAGAAACCATATTCGTAATTAAAACGTGTGCCCATAATCGTCCATACAATGTACGTATATATAGAGCCGCGAAATGCATTGTCCTATACTAAGTCTATCAAAGTGCAGTGTTGTAAGGACCGTTAAACGTAGTACCGTCAACACTACATTCTGCAAAGCATTTTACATTTAATTAGTAAGTTTTCTCAGGGTTGGTGTTAGAATTTTGTTCTGGGTGTTGTGTGGCTTTGTTTGTGTGTGTGTGTGTGTGTGTGTGAGAGAGAGAGAGAGAGAGAGAGAGAGAGAGAGTACCCTCTTGATGTAGAAACAAGGGGTCAAGGAGCGTAAGACCTTGAGATGGTCATTCATCTGTCTTCTCCGGTTTCTCTCCACAGCTATGTGAGACATTTTTGCTTCTGCTGGTTCTGTTTCCACAACCTAAACAGAGAAAAGCTTTTTAGTTGATCTCTTATGGTTCACATGCTGCTACTCTCTTCCTCTATTTATAGGCAAGTGTGTGTGTGTGTGTGTGTGTGAGAGAGAGAGAGAGAGAGAGAGAGAGAGAGAGAGAGAGAGAGAGAGAGAGAGAGTAATTACAAAGTAGGTAGATACTAAGATACATACACGTCTCTAAGTACCACTAGGTTCATATTAAATGCCATATGTTGCACTCCCGTGAGGCAGGATAGTTAGCTCGGTTTTACTCTCTCTCTATCTATCTCTCTCTAGTGTGCACATATGTAGTAGGAGGAGTATTACTTTTTCACGTTTATTAGCTTGGGACAATTACGGGCTCCGTGTGAGTTAAAAGATGTAAGGATTACTGTCTCCTATTTTTGTCATGCACATTACCTGCTCCTTCTCTCTCTCTCTCTCTCTCTCTCTCATGCATGCCATGCTCATCCCTTCATCGCATCTATTTGTATCGTCGTCTCTTCTTCAGTCCATTTCCCGAAAAATAGAAACCTAAAGTATCTGCCACGCGGATACGTCTCTCTTGATGTTATGTCTGAAGTGAGTTTATGCAGAATAGGAGAAAGCATACAGATTTAGCTAGAGCAAATGTAGGCTTTCTTTTTAAAAATAAACCGGATCAATGTGATACTCCCTCCGTTCTAAATTGAAGGTCCAGTTCGGTCTTCAATGCAAAATTTAAATTGTTAATATCTTTTAATCTATAATGATTTTTATGTGCAATATGGATCTTATATGATAGATCTCAATTAGTTCTATTATACAAAGTTTTTAAAATCTTTAAAGACATTGTAGATTGAAAGATATTAACAATTTAAATTTTGCATTGGAGACCGAACTGGACTATCAATATGGAATGGAGGGAGTAGTTATATTTGTATTACATAATCATCTTAAATTGTTCTACATATATTACTACAAATCATCCGATAGGTGTTCTCTCCGAAAAGCTGCTATATATTTCCTGTGAATTTTTATTGTTGTATCATTCTTATATATATCAATGACAATCTCATTATGGGTGATCAATAATTTGTGACTTGATTTTGACTTCCAAAAGGCATAGAGAAACATGCCACAACAGAAAAAATTCTACTAATTAAAAGATACACAAAGACGACAACTTTTTTTGATTGACCAATTTGAAGGTTTAATAGTCCAACCTTCAAATTGGTGTAAAAAAAAAAAAAAAAACAGAAGGTCCCACGTCATGTAGCAAAGGGATGAGCCTTGTACTCTAGGTATAGTTTTTCAGAACATCCGTAGGAGTAATTTATTGGGTTAAGGGGGTCTTTGCGCAATTTTTAATATGGTTTTATCGGTATAAGTTGCGCTTTCTCGAAACAACAAAAAAGACCGCATCGATCAAATGCTATACACTAATAAAAAAAATCTCGCCAATACTGTACTTTGTGTTTTTTATCAATCGATAGTAGAGATCATTTTTTGCATTAGATATGAAGTACATGGTATAAATTTGAGAAACTACATCGATCAATTGTGAGAGTTCACGAGATAATCAAATCCAATAACTCAATCAATTGCCCATTATATAGGGTAAAAATAAAGAAATGAAGGAAAAATCCTCTAGGTAAGAACACCCGTACACAAGTAAGGAGACTCAAACTCCTAACCTTCTAGTGAAATACAAGAATTCTGACGAACCGAGCTAGCCCCAGTTGATTACTGTACTTTGTTGACTTGGCCTGGTGTCATTAATTTTGAAGAAACAATTTGTTGGCATAACCACCACCGCAGCCACCAAAATCACAGTAGTCAAACCAGCCTATCCATAAATCTGGAGAGTTTCATGGACCGAAAGTCAATCGTACCACTCGTCTTTGCCATTTTAGAAGACAATTAGGTGAGTTCTTCCAAACTTATAAGAAATTAAGTTGGTTTTGTTCTTATTTGAATTTTTTTCGCATTTGTTAGTTTTGCGTCAAACTTTTGACAAAACCAACTTAATTTCTTATAAGTTTAGGAGAAGGTTACTGATTTTGCTACTCCCTTTTTTGTTAACGCTACTCCTCTGTAAATGTATTTTTGGTGCAAAAATATATTTACAGGGAAGTGACGTTAACAAAAAAAGAAGTGGCAAAATCATTTCCCAAGAAGAAGTACCCTCAAATTAGACTGCGAAATGCTTGGTCAAAACAATTTATTTTGAGCTACGTGCTCACCAGTGATTATGCTTTTTATTCTAGTTGTCAGATTTGAGCCTAACTCTAGTCTTTTCATTTTTGCTAATTTTTTTTTTAGTTTATTTGATTTAGTCTTGATTGGCCCATCTAGTTTTAATTTGATTTCTATATTGTATTCTATGGGATTTCGTATTCCAAAATACGTGCTATTCATGAGTTTAATTTGAGAGAACAACATTTATATAGTAGTATAAGCAAAAGTAACGAAAAGGCTTGTAACCCAAAGGTAATCGCCTGGTTCTCCTACAAGGGAGACCAAGGTTCAAAGTATTGGCATAGGCTCGGAATTCAGGTCTATGAATAGCTTTTGGTGTGGACTAACTCAGGACTCTCCCGCTAACCCCCTACTTATATGATATTGGCAAAAATAAAATAAAAAAATCATAAGCAAAAGCGGCATTCTATAAGGCAGAGTCGCAGTTTTGAGCTTTCGTAAATCTAATCAGTGATCTTATTGACGTTTCCTACCTTAGTTTAGTGTTAAAAGCGTTTTCAAGAGGAAACAGGGTGGAGGATGTAGTGGTCACAGCTTCATATTCTTGTTTGGGAGTGGGGTGCTTTCGTAGAATTAAATATCGGCCTCTACGTAGCAGTTTTTCGGTCCTCTGATACTGCAACACTCCAGTATATACACGGTTGCTACAACAAATTCAACACTATTTATTGGCCGATTCTCGATACGTATGTATTGCTTTGTGCCCAAATTTTTGCCCACTTCACACTATGGCCACTTTGGGTGCTTCAACGCCTAAAATAATTTTAAACAATTCACAATCACAGTACCCAATTTCTGCTACGCATCATTCCATACTCTGCTCCCGCTGGTTAAAACCTTGGGGTGCTTTTTGCAATATTTTAGTTGCCAGTCAACTAGGAGTATTTTTGTGGAGTATGTAGGACTGTGAAGAGGAAAAAGAAACGTATCAGGGCTTGCTTTCAGTGTAGAAGTCAAAATAATGGTCCCAATCTTATCTTGAAATTATTCATGGGTCCACTGTAGGAGAAACCAAAGGTATCCTCATCTTGGACTTTGCTTTTGTGCATTCTTGTTTTGTCCCATTATCATCTGGAATTCCATCCATAATTTACATTGGGACCATCTTTACTTTCAAGACCACTCTTTCCTTAATTTTCTATCTTTTTCGTCCTTTTTTTTTTTTACAATTTGGTTACATTCGCAGTCAAATTTTTTTTGGAGATCATTAATTCGCCAAGTTAGTTGTCTCATTTCTTTTTCCAGTGGTGACCTGAGTTCGAGTCACACAAGGAGCAGGTTTGGGGTTCAGGACTATGGATAGTCTCTGAATCTCCTGTTGACTAATATACTAACATCTTTCTAACCCACGTTAATGTATACTATATGACAACCAAAAAAAAAAAAAAAATGCTAAAAGATACCCACTGCCTCTAAAATCGTCTCTAATAAGTTTGAATCCACATTGTACATTTTGTTTGAACTAAAATCCCGGCAACTATTCCTAGAAAATGCCTAACAGCTTGTCAAGGCAATATCCACCAAATTCAATTATCTTCTTCACTACCTTTTAAGCTTGTCAAATTGAACCCCGAAGAGCTAACCCAAGCAAGGACATTTCGGCAGTTTTTTTTTCCAATCATGCTACAAACACGTCTCTTGGTCACTCCCCAGACACTTCTCTCTCACAAGTAGTGGAGCCCGTAGATGTCTGGAGCCCACTGCTTGTGACAGAGGAGTTGTGTATGAGGAGTGGCCGAGAGGCGTGTCCCCAGCATTTTCGTTTTCGACGTGCGAGTAATTAGCGGCCTGGATACTCACTGCCTTAGTGCAAACGGTCTCTAAGTTTGAATCCACATTGTACATTTTGTTTGATGTAAATTCTGGGTTAGTCGTAGATTCTGGCTAACTATTCCTATATAATGCCAACAGCTTGTGAAGGCAAAATCCACCAAACTCATCATCTTCTTCACTTCTCAAACCATGGCTTCTTCTCATCACCAATTTTTCATATTCTCTCTCCTCATCTTCCTTTCTCCCTCTAAAGCCCAACACTCTCCCAAACCCAAAGCCCTACTCCTCCCAATCTCCAAAGACTCCTCCACTCTCCAATACCTAACCCACTTGAACCTAGGTACCCCTCTCTACCCAAAACCCTAGTCCTCGACCTCGGCGGCCGGAACCTATGGATGGACTGCGAGTCTGGCTACAACTCCTCCACGTACCGGGCCCCTCGTTGCGGCTCGGCCGCATGTTCAACCTCCATGCCCATCTTCGGCTGTTTACTCTGCTTCGATGCAGGGTGCCACAACAACTCTTGCTTGATCAGTATCGAAAACACCGTAACAAGAACGGTGGGATTTTTCGAGGTAGCCACCGATGTCATATCAATTCAGAATTCAGTAATACTACGGAACTTTATTTTCGGATGCTCGCAAACTTGGCTAGTAAAAGGCCTTGTCACTGGGGTTCAAGGCATGGCTGGTTTAGGAAGGACTCGCCTTGGCCTCCCACATCAGCTTTCTTCGAAATTTGGCCCGAAATTCGCCGTGTGCTTACCTTCCACCTCGAAATCCAACGGCGTCCTAGTTTTCGGCAATCCCCCTGCATATTCGTTCTACCCGAATTACAAAAAATCCAAGCTCGTCGACGTGTCGAAATACTTTGCTTTTACCAAGCTCTACGTTAATCCGGTGCCAACAGCCGATGATGTCCCGAAAGGCGAGCAATCAGCAGAGTACTTCATCCGCGTCACATCGATCACGATCAATGGTAAACTGATTCGATTAAACCAAACCTTGCTATCAATTGACAAGAAAGGTTACGGGGGAACGAAAATTAGTACCGTAAACCCATACATGGTATTCGAGAGTTCAATATACGAGATGGTAGCTGAAACATTTGGCACAGAGCTCAAAGCCATGAACGTGTCCAAAGTGGCGCCTGTGGCGCCATTCTCGGAGTGCTTTAGTACAGAGTTTCTGGGCTATACTCCGGTCGGGCCGGGGGTACCGGATCTTAAACTTGTGCTCGAGAACAATGTGTACTGGGAAATTCAGGGGGCTAATTTGGTGGCGCAGATAAGCCATGGTGTGGTGTGTTTAGCCTTTGTTGATGGTGGGTTGAATTCAAGAACTTCAATTGTGATTGGAGCGCATCAATTGGAAGATAATCTTCTTGTATTTGACGTTGCTGCCTCTAAATTGGGATTTACTTCTACACTCCTTTCCCAGGGAATTGAGTGTTCAAACTTCAACTTTTGAGAGCCTTATGAGTTATGACTCAATTCGGTTTGAGTTTTGAGGGAAATTTTAAAATATAATGAGTTAAGAGAGATAGAGAAAATTTATCGCAGACCGTGCGTAGGAGTTTGAGTACCCCAAACGAACAAGCGCTATGTGATCCTCGTGAAGTGTGAGCATCATCTAGGATGAATGCAAGCATTATTTCTACGAAAAAATTCCGGGTTCTGTTCATTTCCTCTCACTGATTTTTCCTTTTTTTTTATTTTTATCTTTGTTTTGTGGTCTTAATTGGTGGAATATAAACACTTCCCTCACGTGCAGTGTGTCCGGATGCACGTGGAGGCTAGGTGCGAATTCACGAGACAAGGAGATTTGATTCGGACGGCTTAGTTAGATTAGTTAGATTAATATACTCGTG
Organism: Rhododendron ovatum; assembly: GCA_019656835.1. NCBI lineage: Eukaryota > Viridiplantae > Streptophyta > Magnoliopsida > Ericales > Ericaceae > Rhododendron > Rhododendron ovatum. The sequence goes on along the minus strand of CM033796.1, from coordinate 42,066,753 downwards.
GGATAAAGTCCAAAACGAGGATATGCTCCAAATTCATTCGAGACAAAATCAAAGTATATAGTTAGACATTGTGTCCCCTTCTTTCTTTTTTTTTCTTTAACCATAGAGGAAAAAAGACTAGATTATTGAAATATGGTCAAAGCTGGTGACCAATGCAATTAAGGGGTACAGTTCAATGTAAAAACAAAAGTATCGGTATTAAGAAAAACCTCAAGGGGTGTCGGTCAAATTTAATCTTTGTCAATCCTTCTTCAAGTTCATGATCAAGGCACATATAATGCTATAGAGAAAATAGGAGCCGTGAATAGTTATTTACGGAGCTAATTGCGGCCGTTCAAAATATTTGGACTGTCCGGATGTTAACGAAACTTTTTCGGAAAAAAATTCTGAAAAGCTTTATTAAAATTCGATCCGTCTAGAATATTTTTGGACAGTCACAATTGGTTGCTACTATAAAGAAGTTGTGAATAAGTTTATCTCAATTTCCTTCACAAACCTTCTAAAAATTTACCATCCAAATACAGCTATACAACTACAAGCAAAACTAGTAAATGCTCCAGGAAGGTGAAATAAATTTTCTTAACCGTGTGGCATCAAAACCAACAGAATTCAAATAACCATTGTCCAAAGCTAGAGCTTATCATTTTCTAAGTGAGATATCATACATCATATTTAGAAGCCATGAATTCCGATGCCAAGGCGAAAGGGAAGGCGATTCTTGCAGAAAACGACGACGTCGTTCCTAGCTACCCGATCTGTGTAATTCGGCTCCCTCTGCTCACCGGCAAATGCATTTTGAAAATGACTGGTGTTGCACAAAGATCCGAACCACTCCAATTTCAAAAAAACTGGTGCCCTCCGGTCCGGTTCATGTACTATGACGCCGGATCGTGGCTCCACTTCTCTTTGTTGATATCCTGATATGACATGAACAACAACCATTGTTTCCTCATGCAAAAATCTTTTAAGAATGCATTGAGAAAAGAGGATTGCCATGAATGTACTGTGAACCGAGACGAAATCGTTTTTGCATCTTCTGATTTTTGGTGCCCGTATGATTTTGGGTTAAAGAGCTTATATAGGCATTCAGAGCGGAAGAAATTGAAGTCATCGTATCCCTAGTTTTTCGGTAAGTACCGTATCATAGTTATTGTCACGGCTATCAAGTTTTCATTATATTTTTGTTTTCCTAAAAAAGGCGGAAATTTTGTTGCTTTTGGAAAAATACTTTGGATACGCAGTTATTGACCATCTGTATCTTTGTCCAAATTATTTGTATTGAATTTCGTTGTGTAAGTGCCGTTGGGCTTTATCAATGCAGTACCTTTCACTTTTGTCAAAAAAAAATATTAAGCCCATTCATTATTTGTTTTTCTGAAAATGTTCAAATCAGCAAGCGTTACGTGATTGTGTTATCCCATGGGCCATAGCGTCTAATCTCAAGATAGATTGATTTACAACAAACTCAACAGTTGTATATCTCTTTTTTCAGAGTATTCAGACAAGTTGTACATATATCAACTAATTTTTGAGGGATCAATTCTATCAGACACTAGTAGAAAGTCACTTGTAATATTTTAATTAGATATCTTTATTTGATTGTGTTACCTCAAAGGTAATAACGTCTTAATCTTTGGTTAGGTCTATTAAAGCGAACCCAACAGCTGTGTATATATATTTGTCTGAATATAAAATGAGTTTCAGTAAAACCAAGATGTAAATCTCTTTCCAAATATAACCAGATGTGTAATAAATCTTTTCTAATTAATACCACAAATATGTGGATTTTGGAGTTCAATGTTTGTGGATTCTGTATTTTGACTATTAATGATAAGAGCCTTTGAGTGAGTTACGCGCATATTTGGGAGCCACATTTTCGTTCATTTTTGAATTGAGTGTTTGAGCAGTGAATTTACAATATTTTTTTTTGTCATACAGTATAAATCAATGGGGGTTGGCAGGTGTTAGTATGTTAGTCAATAAAGGGTTTAGAGGCTATCATAGCCTTGAACCTCAAACCTATTCCTCGTAGGATTCGAACTCAGGTCACCATTGAGGAGAAAAATGAGACAACCAACTTAACAAGCTAGTGTAAAACTCAAAAATCACAGTAAGAGAATAAACTCATTGCATTTTTAAATACTAACTTTCTGCAAATTAAGTCTATTCAGCGCATATGATTCAAATTACTTTTACAGCGACCATAATCCAATCAGCGATAATTTACAATTCAAAACTTAGAATTAAAAAAAAAAAATTGGCTCCCGAACATGCTCTTATCCGGGGTAGTTTCGAATTCTCATGGGTGTGGTTGTGAAACGAAATCATCCTTAATGCCTTTTTAACTTCACATTTGCAAAATATTTCCAAAAAATTCATATATTTATACATTGAAGAGCATAAGCATGTGAATCAATTAAAATACCTTCAGAGATAACTACAGTGTAAGAAAAGAACATAAATATTCGCCCTTTGGCATTACCTACAACAATTGTAGGCCCCAGACTCCTGCCACTAACGAATTATCAATTATATCGCAAGTTTTAAATTGCCAAAACGCACTACAACAAAAAACACATTCGGTGACATGCAAAAATGTCACAAAAAGTCCAAATTTTGTCACTTATTATCTTTGGTGACACAAGGAGAGGTGTCATTGCATCCATGACACTGAAAGTCAATGGTGACAAAATTAAGTAGTTGTCACGGAATATTGTCAACAGTGACAAAAATTTGGTGTCACCGAAGACCGACTTTCCGTGACACAATTGTCACCGAAAGTAACAGTGACAGCAATATGGTCTCACGAAAGAGAGGTTTTCTGTGACAAATGTAATTATGTCACGAAAAGTAACGATGACAGCACCATGTTGTCACAGAAAAGAGATTTTTCTGTGACAAAGATTGTCACTAAAAGTACCTACCATGACAACCAATTGTGTGTCACCAATAACCTATCACAGTAGTAGGCACACAACAGTGACAATCTCTTTTGTCACCAAAAATAAGACTTGAGCAGCAATACAATTTATTTCATATATTGTTTTCACCTGCTTACAAATTAAATTTCAGATTTTTTTGTATCTTATAATTCAACTTAGCAAAACTTAAAGTGCGAAGAACCAAAATATCATTCAAATCAAATATATATTAAGTCAACATTCATCATCCAATTTCAAAACCTTTCAAAACATTCATCCTCCAACAATAATCACTTCAAACTTAACATTACCAAAACTACAAAACATCTATATCCAAAAAGAACTCAAAACAATTGTTCCATTTAACTACCAAAAAGTCTTCAACTCCATCTTGGTTAGCTTCTAAAAATAACTACCAAAAAGTCTTCAACTCCATCTTGATTAGCTTCCAAAAAGCAACTCCATCTCCTTACTTACCTGTACAAAATTGCAAAAGAAAAAAAAGGTAATTATATATGTAACAATGTCAGACACATGGACATGCTCCAGACACACTTCAGACACATGTCCGACACATGAACAACATTAATTCAAGCTTTATTACCAGCTGCCTAGGAGGCTTTCTATTTCACAAGCCTGGACAAATTCAATGGTCTTAAATCCAAGTGTAGCCAGGAGAATAACCAGAAGCCAACAATATGAAGCATGCTATAGCAATGAGGGAATGGAAGATGAAGCTGATAACTATATTTTTGGTACTCAAGAGCAACAACAGGACAGAATACTAGAGGAACTTCAGAACACCATCCGAGAAGTTATTACATTGGGCATTAAATTTGATGACATGAGTGTAAACAGAATGAAAAGGATGGTTGAAAAGGAAGCTATTGAAATGAATTTGATGAGACGCCAATAATGGACTAGGAAGCTAATACACGCACTATGACCGGAGACGTGCTGAAAGAATTGAATTCCTTCAACTGTACATGACATATTGCAACAATCTTTAGACTAATAAATTTCTGTTACCCACCAAAATTGGCACAACTTGTACTTGTTTAACTTTGTAGGACAACTCCTATATCTTAGTTGGGACCAAATACCTTTCCATGAGGGACTATAGTCGATACCTTTATGGTCTATAACATCCTTAATGGAACAATTAACAGACATGTGCAGCCACTTATCAAAAAGAGACATTCATAACGAAAGACAAATCACCATACAAAGAATTTGACTCCAATCTACATGACATCTGTTACATAATGTTCACTCTGCGTGTTACAAGGTATATTTACTTTATGTTCCACAAGAAATTTACTTTTGTAGAAATATAAATATATAAATCCAAGATTGAGGGCTAATGGGCTAATGGGCTAATGAAGCGGAAGTTACTTACTGACAATTAGAGCCTGCCCCAGTTAGAATCATTTAACTAAAAAGAGTCAATGCAATAAACAAGTTGTTGCTAAGCCAATGTTTATCTGATATTCTCCATGATGACCTACCTGCTAAAGGTTTTTGGTTTATATGGTCTAACAAGCGAGGAGGCTTAGGTGATAATAAGAGTAGGATTGATAGGGTGCTCTCTAATACTCACTGGTTGGTTTCTTTCCTTACTTGTGAGGCTACTTTCCTACATTGATCTAAGCCAATGGCTAAAAGGAAAATGGAACGATTGGGTCATGGTAGCAAACATGTAACTTCACTCAAAAGAACTCAGCTACCGAGAGGGACTAGCACCACAAAGCTACCAATCTAAAGAAAACAGCAGAGCATTGAAAGCAGTCGCAGACACATCCAAAGCAGTAGAGTATTCAAAGCAGCTCAATAGCAGTCATAGCAATTTCAGAACCAGCAGTATACAAGTTACAAAATACTGCAGACCTATGTTTGTGTTATCAACAAAATACTCTTATTCAGTCTTGGGCTGAGCCTGTTATTCGTAGACCTATGTTTGTGTTATCAACAAAATTGAAGAGATTGAAAAGTGTCCTTAGAAAACTAAACTTGGAATGTTATTCCAATATTAGTAAAAGGGTTTGTGCTGCCAAAGAAGAGTTGGATGTGATTCAGGAACAGCTTTTCAAAACCCATCCTAGTGGTTCTTTCACAGTTAAATGTCTCATACAAAACAACACAAACAAAGTAAAAATGTCTCATACAAAACAGCGTTGCTTGCGCAACATTATCAGAGAAAGTTAAATCCAGGTGTTCAACATCATAAACGATCCACATTTACCACCCTAATGTCCTTGCTTCTTTCAGCCAATAAGGGTGTCTGTCAAACATGTAATCTAGAAACAGTTACAATCAAATGTTCAAAACCACTGCAGTAAAGCCAAAAAAAAATCACTGTATTCATGTAGCACAAAATATGACCAAGGCAATACAATTCCAACTGAGGAAACGACAATGATTAACTAAAGATCCAAGCAAAAAGAACCAACAAAGTAGTAACTCAAGAAAGATTGGACAAATCTACACTGGTTGCATATTAATGAATAGCAATGCCAACAAATCAACAGGGGGAAACAAGGATATATCAAACAACATTACTCAATCAAAGTAAAAACAATACATACTAAAATAGAGGAAAAAGCATACCAAGAAAAAGATCACAATCCTTCCTGGAAGATAGCCACTCATGTTCACCTGGACAAAAAAATCTTAAAAGATAAACCCTACCAATCAATAAGCAAAATAAAAAGCATCTGGAAACTAGCACAGTCGCAACTCCGATAAGTAACCACAACATAGAGGTGCTAAGTATCGAAAGCCAAAAAGTAACCACAGAATAGAATGGTTTGGGCATTTAGTCAATCAAACAAATGTCTCAATTATGTAGTGTCACTTATATATTAGCCGATGGGCCCAATTAAACAGGTAACTTGTAATAGACTTCATTAAAACTTACGCAATTATGTAGGAGACAATACTAAAGGCTCCAAAATTGGCCCCCTACTAGATTGCCTCTTCAACTGTTAACCGTGACCACAAACTAAGTATTTTGTACCCAATTTTAAAAGAATGAAATCAACACAATAAGAAGCTAGAAAAAGAAGTAAAAAATCATTACTGTTAACTAGATGTACAAGCGTATATCAAGTTAGATTCGATCACTCACTCCCTTTGATAGAAGGCCATCCTTCGGCTGTTTATAATTGCTATCAGTATAACTTTTAGCCACAACACGCTCCTTGGCCCAAAATATCTACCACTTGGTCCAACCAACAGTCTTGTTATCAGGAGCTTCACACACTTTCCTGATTGCCACTAGAAATACAAACCCAATGCATAAGACCACATAAAAGTAAAAGGAAACAAAAAAATATGGGAAAAGGAAACCATTGGTACCCCCATCAAGCCAAGTACACCAGATAAAGCAATGGCAAAACCCCCCGCGCTCCTTCGCCGACATGACAAAAAGAGCCCCGGTTCTATTCTAAAAGCAAAAAGGAAAATAAATGAAGAAAATAAGAAATTAAGCATGAGAGGGGCATTTTCTGACTCTTAAGTTTTAAACCTAATGTCCAAATTTTGGGGAAATAAAGCATAGCAACTGCTTCTGTTTTTTTCCCTGTGGCCCGCCCGCTAAACTAAAAAAGGGGCTATAAACGGGTTTAAAACAAAAATACAGTTTGAAGGTCACATAGGAACAGTTAACAAACTCAATCATAAGCCAACTCATTCCAGACCGAGAAATGGACGGCAATCTCCACGAACAAACTCAATCAACAATTTCACTTAGGAACAAGTTACAAAAACAAATTGAGAGGTGCCTTTCCTTCAAAATTGAGCTCATCTACAAGACTACAACCATGAAAGAAAGGGCCTTAGATCTAGAATAGAATTACAAATTCCTTTGCAAACTTGAGTAGTTGAGTTAACCCATCTCTCACATATTATTAGTCTTCAAAAAGCTTAAAGAGTAGTTTCAGTGAATCTTTTCCTTTACATTTCCTTACACGCAAGTATAATCTACCTCCTTTCGATTCAATTACACAGATTTGAACAAGTTAAGGTAATCATATTAACCAACATCGATCATATTAGAAGACTTGAACTTAATAGCAGAGCTACATACGTGGACATCTAGATTTCCATATGACCGGTAATTGAAACTAACTAAAAAAGCATCCAAGAATATTGGCTTCATGGAACACTAAATCAAGTCATGCAGTAAAGAAAACCAACAGATCAAACAAAAACAGAGAATGTACACAAGTAACCCCTCCAACAAAGTAAGGGGTTTATCATTTCCTACAAGCGAACCAAGCTTTTTGTGCCCTAACCCAAATCCTCCTTCACCACGACCCCATCCCTCCCTGAATAGACTGCCCTAACTAGAAATCCAACCCTGACCACCGAAGCCAAACTCCACCGGAGCAAAAAGAGACATTCAGAGAGAAACATACACAGAGAAAGAGAGAGATACCAGTGGCGGGATGAACGACGAACCCCAGAGACAGAGAGTGCTTATATGGACAGGAGATAGATTCAGAACCCTTAAGGTTGTTGGGCCGTCCCTCGCTTCGACACCACAGATCCGTTACAGCCATCTATGAACCCACAACCCCTTCACTACCACATATCTGCTAACCACACACACAGAGAGAGAGAGAGAGAGAGAGAGAGAGAGAGAGAGAGAGAGAGAGAGAGAGAGTACCAGTAGAGATAGAATAGCCGAACACATATTATGTCGTTCCTGAAGTTTCTCTGCCCAAAACGAGATAAAATCAGTCTAATCGTGACACGAATTCAAGCCAAAACGAGAGAGAGAGAGAGAGAGAGAGAGAGAGAAGGGGGAGGGGGAGCCGCCGGTTTGTGGGCCGATGGAAGTCTTCGGCGTGAGTGTGGCTGTGGGAGTGGAGATCGAGAGCCCTAAGAGTGGAGATCGGAGAGCCGCAGCGTGAAAAAGAGGAAAGTCAGGGCTGGGTTTTGGTGACAACCAAAACCACGTCGTTTTGCTTGTAAAAATTTTATTTCCCTGTTTTGACAGCGCGCTTAAATGAGTTGGAGCCCGGGAGAGGGAAAATTTGGATCTTTCAGTGACAACTTTATACTTGTCACTGAAATTTGTCTTCAGTGACAAATATTTTGTCACCAAATCTCCTCATTATTTACCTAGTTCACCCAAAGGTTTTTGGTGACAAGCAGTAAAATTGTTTGTCACCGTTGAGTATATTCCATGTCAACACTAATTTTTTGTCACCAAAAGGTGTCAAAGGGTGTCACCGTTGGTGTTTTTTGTTGTAGTGACGTCACTATAGAATAATTTGAACAATTTGAACCCCAATGTTTGACAGGAACTCCAACAAAATAGCCATCATTGGAAGAACCAGCTTAACTCGTGGTGATCTGAAAAGTGTGCGCATAAAACCATTTCGAGTGAGAATTACGATTTTGCCCTTCAATTCTAAAAAGTAAAAGTAATACTTCCTCCGTCTCTAAATAAATGTCCGGCACGCAAACGTAGGCCTTACAAAATATGCATATTTTTCGTTAAAAAATCTAATCTTTTTCCACAATCTAATAGAACTCATTGCCATCTATTGATTTGTGAAAAAAAATTAATTTTTTTAACAAAACAAATGCATTTTTTTAAAGGCCTAGGTTTGCATGCCGGATACTTATTTAGGGACGGAGGGAGTAGGTAATTAAATTCTAGAAAATAGTTCCTCTAGTTCACATGAAAGCTCACTTTGCCCTTCAATTCTGTTTGTTCCATTGACGCCGTTAGCGAGAGGAATGAAATTAGACGGAATGTAAACTTTAAGGTTAAGACTGTTCACAATTAGTACTAAAGGGATGAAAATGAAAATTCATGCTAACTAGAGTGATTGTTTCTCAAATTTACCCTTTTTGAATAGAGACACAACGCTCAAAAGAACATACAAAATATAAGGAGAAGAAGACCTAAATAACATTGCGATTCTTTTTTTTTTTTGGTCTTTAGCATTGCGATTCCAATGAGTACTAAAGAGCAACATAGCGGGTATGTGTAGCATTTGTAGATGGAGGGTTGAATCCCAGAACTACAATTAAATTTATTGGAGACTGTGCACAGAGATCTTAGACCCCCAAACGAACAAGCCCACGTTTCTTTTTTGAAAAAGCGGAACTGATCCCATTCCCATCAGATGCTACCTTAGGGTTGCGCGGCCCTCCGTAAACCGAAATCCATTATTGACAATCATTTCGCACAAGCTTTTTCCTGTGAAGAATGTTGGCCAAAGTATTTTACTCGTTGTGTGAGTCGAACTAGCTAGCCTTGTACATGTGAGACTTAACTTCTGCCGTTCTTGTTACTTGAGCTAATCCTTTGAGTTTTCGGAGATTGTTTTCTCTCCTCTCTCTATTTTTTTTATTTCTCTTTTGTGGCTAGTTTAGGTACCCAGATTTCTTTTTCAAAAAAGTGCAGGGAATGCAGTGATCCTTTTGAAGTGTAATCATCATCTAGGATGAAAAATCAGCTAAATTCGATATATATAAGTATTCGATCGACTCTATCATATTTTTTCATACGGAGCCCAAAATGGGCCTCGCGTGGCCGTTGGTACGTCTGGTCGGTGGCTGCCGTCGGTTTCCTTAGACTTTTGGAGGATGAATGCAGCATTTTTTCTATCAAAAAAGTTAGGGTCCTGTTATCTTTGTTTTTGCTTTCTCAATCACTATTAAAGTTCACGATCGAGACACACAATATATAATTTCCTTTATAAACCTTTATTGTATAAATTCACGATCCAAATACAGCAAAAAGCAACATTAGTAGCATGATAAAAAGAAATACAACATGCATCCACTACTACAAAAATAGATAAAGACCTCGGTTATTTGGTGTGATCTTTCACTTTTAATCTCGCATTCAAAACTGTGGTCTATCAAGGTGTAACTAAAAGTCTCTATTTTTTAACCACAGGATAAAAACCGTGACTAAAAACATAAAAACTGTTATTAAAAAAGACAAAACCGTAACCTTTAATAGCTTAACATCTCAGTTTTATTATAAAACCGTGGTTGTTTAGAGAGTAATAATCTCAGTTTTTGAAAAAACCGAGATTGAAAGTGGCATTTTCCTAAAGGAAAAAATCCCCCTTTATTTATCCTGCTGGGTTTTGAACCCAAGTCTCTTGAGTTTTGCATAGAAGCTTCAACCAACTGCACCGCACACACTTTTCAATATATAATTGAAATATTTAATATATAACATATGCGTTTAACATTAAAATATATTTCGAATATCATTTTGAACTTTCAAATATTAAAATTAGAAATTTTGATAAACATGAAAGTTGTAGCCCTTTGTGTTATTGTTCAAACCCAATTTGAATTATCTCAATTAATGGAGTTTTGAGCATAGAGTTGTACTCGAAATACATTTGGCGACGAAACGCAACCTTCATAAATTTCATCACCAAAGGTATCCATTTGGTGACAAAATATATTTTCATCGCCGAAAGTATTCCATTTTTTGACGAAATATTTTTTTGTAGAATGGTTGAGAGTAACATTTATTTAAGGGTATTGCGCGCGTAGTCGATTAAGGGGTAAGCGACTTTCAACTTTTCCTATATAAGAGTTTTCATCTTAAGTCTTAAAAAAAATGTGATGTATTCTGTAACTTACGATCTCAGTTTCTAGATGATTGAGATTAAAAGTTCTTTTTATCTCAGTTTTTAAAAAACGAGATCTATTCTTTAAGTTACAATCTCACTTTTAGATTATTGAGATTAAAAAATCTTTTCATCTCAGTTTTTTTCGAAACGAGATATATTCTTTCATATATAATCTCAGTTTTTTGAGAATGAGATCTATTCTTGAAGTTACAATCTCACTTTTTAGATTACTGAGATTAAAAAATCTTTCTATCTCAGTTTTTTTGTATAACTGAGATTAAAACTATAGTCCATAATATTTTATTACGCTTTTACAAAAAGTGAGATCTTTTTAGTTTTTGGACCGTGATCTTTATACCATTTTGTAGTAGTGATCTAACTAGAAATTGACAACTTCTTTATTTCCACTAAATATATATAATAGCTTAGAAAAATTGCATCAGCCTTCAATCATATATGCGGTTCGAACCACCACCACCACCATCACTTTTATTGGCTTGAAAATATGGAATCCCGCGGAAACCAATTAGTGGAAAGAGAGCACAACCACCATTTCCTCGACCTATCCCGAAGTCCTTGAACACGACATGAATGGGAAGAGGGTAAATCATCATTGAGATAAATTTAGAGAACCAAAACCAAGTGTAAGCCATCTTCACCTCTGTAGAAGATAATAAAACATGGGTGGGTTTATATAGACCCCTTGAAAAATCCCCATAAATGAGTGTTTTCTTCATGGACAAGAATGAAGTACTATGCCTATCTGTGAACATTTAATCTCAGTTAAAATCTTCCCTTAATTCTTATTGATTATTCAATGCTCCTCGAGAAATATTGGCTCACTCACTCCTCACAATAGGATGTGGGACCCGTACACTTATATTGCGGGCTCAGAGTCTGTTTTGAGGGGTGGAGAGCAAGCGATTCTCCAGAGGATGTAATTTTTTTGCTACGCGTATCGCATCAACACCTACACAGAATTCAAAATATAAACGACTAAAAAATTTCAAAGTATTCTCTTAATTACCTATTTGTTGATATAACATGAACAACAACCATTGTTTCCTCGTGCAGAAATTTTTTACAAAGGCATTGAGGAAAGAGGATTGCCATGAATCACTGTAGACCGTCTTCTCTCTATTTTGTTGGTAAAAAAAGAGACGAAATTGTCTTTGCATCTTCTGATTTTTAGTGCCCGTATGATTTTGGTTCAAAGAGCTTATATAGGAATTCAAAACGAAAGAAATTGAAGTCACCGTATCACTAATTATTGTCGCGGCTATCAAGTTTTCATTATTTTTTTTTTGTTTTCCCTAAAAAAGCCGGAAATTTTGTTGCTTTTGGAAAGATACTTTGGATATGCGGTTACTGATCATCTGTATTAGGCCCATTCATTGTTTGTTTTTCTGTAAATGTTCAAATTAGCAATCACTACGTGATTGTGTTATCCCATGGGCCATAGCGTCGAATCTCAGATAGATCGATTTACAACACACTCAACAACTGAATATCTCCTTTTTTTTGATAATTGAAAGAGTTCGGACAAATTGTGCGGATATCAACTAATTTTTGAGGGATCAATTCCACTAGATACTAGCAGAAAGCCACTAGTAATATTTAAATTAGATATCTTTATTTGATTGTGTTACCTCAGGGGTAATACTTAACGTCTTAATCTTCAGTTAGGTCCATTGAAGCAAAACCGGCCAACAACTATGTATGTATATATTTGTCTAAATGTAAAATGAGTTTCAGTAAAATCAAGATGTAAATCTCTTTCATTGCCAAATGTGGTCTCCAAATATAACCAAGATGTGTAATAAATATAACGTCTATTAGTGCAATCAACCTTGATTTCTAAGGTTGATTGCCCTGTGTCTTTTAAAGATTACCGTCCTATTAGTATGGTGGGTTGGGTCCATAAGGTGCTCTCTAAAGTGTTGGCAAATAGGCTCAAAATTGTTTTACCCTCAATTATTGGTGAGTCTCAAGCTGCATTTATGGGGGGCAAACAAATTTTAGATGGGGTTCTTATTGCTAATGAGGTTATTCATACATGGAAAAATAGCTCTGAAGGTGGTTTACTTCTTAAAATTGACTTTGAAAGAGCATATGATTGTGTTAATTGGGGTTTTCTGTTAAATATCCTTGCAAAAATGGGTTTTGAAGAGAAATGGTGCGGGTGGATTAAGGAATGTTGCTCCTCAGTGTCCATGTCGGTGTTGATAAATGGGTCTGCTTCTAAGGAATTTAAAACCTATAAAGGCCTTAGACAGGGGGATCCCTTGTCCCCTTTCCTTTTCAACATAGTGGTTGAAGCTCTCAACATCATGTTGGAGAGAGCTAGGGAGAAAAACATTGTTAAAGGAGTAGGGATTGGAACTAACGGGGTTATTGTATTTCACCTTCAATTCGCGGATGATACGATATTGTTCTGTAACAATAACATAGAGGAGATGGCTAACATTAAGAGAATTCTTAGATGTTTCCAGCTTATGACGGGATTGAAGATTAATTTTTCAAAAAGTTCATTGTGTGGTATCAATGTCCTACATCAGGATGTCGTTTCTCTTGCTCAAGTTATGGGGTGCAAAGTTGATCATCTGCCAATTAAATACTTGGGCTTGCCTTTGGGTGCTAATCCCAATAGAATCAAGACATGGGATCCAGTGGTGGAGAAAATGGGAAAGATGCTAAGTGTTTGGAGAAGGAGGTCCAATTCGACAGGAGGTAGACTTACATTACTTAATCACTCACTTAGCAATCTGCCCATCTATTTCATGTCTATCTATAAAATGCCAGTGGCTGTAGCGAAGGCTATTGAGAAATTACAGAGAGTTCTTTTGGGGAGACATGGCTGAGAAGAAAAAATTGCACCTTGTGAAATGGGAGGTGATTTCTAAAAAGAAAGAGAATGGTGGAATCGGAGTGAAGAACCTGCTGATTCAAAACCAAGCTCTTCTTGCTAAGTGGTGGTGGAGGTTCGGTAAGGATAAGGATTCGCTTTGGGTGAAGGTTATTAGAGGAAAATATAACTTGGAGCAAAATTGCTGGCTTCCGCGGCTGCCAAATTCTGGACAGGTTTCGAATATTTGGAGGGATATATGTTCAATTGGCGAATCCTCCGCAAGTATTGGGTCTATTATAAAGGAGGGATTTAGAGTTCAAATTAATTCTAGGGACAAGGTTTCTTTCTGGAACGATATTTGGTTAGGGGATATTACTCTTCGAGAATTACCCGCGCCTTTTTCTTGCTTCTACTCAGAGGGATGTAGTTGTTAGTGCATTGAAGGAGGGTAGCGGTAGTTTAGGATGGAATCTACTCTTCAGAAGAGATTTGTTTGATTGGGAAAAACGTCATCGAGATGAACTTGTCCAAAGACTTGGTGCAGTGATTTTGGTTCAGTCCAACCGTGATTCTTTTCAATGGAGATGGACCTCAAATAAGTGTTTCTCAGTGAAGTCAGTTTACAAGCAGTGGGAACAAACTAGAAACTCTAGGAATCTGGTTTTGGAAGCATTGTGGAAGAATCTTAGTCCTCCCAAGGTGGAGTTTTTTCGTGGATGGCCGTGTAGGATAGGGTTGCTACTCGTTCAGTGCTTCTAAGTAGAAATATGATTCATGAGTCTCAATCAGTTCTTTGCCCTTTGTGTTCTTTGCATTTGGAAACTCCCCATCATTTATTTCTACATTGTCAATTCTCTTGGGTTGTTTGGTCATTGATTTTGGAGTGGTGGCATGTGAAGTGGGTTTGCCCGTCATCATTGGCGGGGCTTTCTACCTGGTGGTTTGATAATAGATTTCGTAATTTGGAGAAACACATTTGGGAAACAATGTTTTTTGCTACACTGTGGTCCTTATGCTTAGTGAGAAATGACTATGTATTCAACAACGCTACAACGGGAGTGGGGGAAGTTGGGGAGCTCATCAAAACCAGAATTGCAATGTGGATGAAATCAAAATTGGACATTAAGGTTTATTCGGTGGAGGATTTTAAGGGATATCTCGATGGAATTCGAAAGGTGAAATTGTAATTTAGGCTTAGGTGTGTTTACATCCAATTATCTGTTGGATGTTTATTTTATTTTCTTTTCATTCGCTCCCTCGATGTATCCCTTTCGAGTTTATAAAAATTTCGTTTGCCGAGCAAAAAAAAAAAAAGCAAGATGTCAATAAATACTTGTCATACTTTTTTTTTTTTAACGGTAAAATACTTGTCATACTTGGTGTAAATTATTATTCATAGTTGTCATGAGAGATATTCAGGGGAGAGGGGGTGTAGTAGCTAGTGGTACCCAATTTCCAACTAAGGCCCGGTTTTTAATTTCTAAAGAAAATACTTATTTTTTGAATTAAATATGATTTATTGTGAGAGAATTATCAGTCTTGTAAAGCGGAAAATAAGTACTTAAGAAATAAAAGCTTAGCGGAATGAGGCCTCAGTGGATCCCTCTGCCTCATTCCATCACCTGATCAATACATTCTACATTAGAAGTTTAGAACCACAAATATGTGGATTTTGGAGTTTAATGTTTGTGGCTTCTGTATTTTGACTATATATAAATAATGAGAGCCTTTGAGTGAGTAATAAGTGCACATTTGGGAGCCACGTTTTCGTTCATTTTTGAATTGTGAGTGTTTGAGCAGTGAGTTTTCAATTCATTGTGTCAAAATACACTATTGAAATGGAACCACAAATATGTCCCTTTTTTTTTTAACCATTGAAACCATAGAGGAACAAAGACTAGATTATTGCAATATGGTCAAAACTGGTGGCCAATGCAATTAGGGGGCACAGTTTAATGTAAAAACAAAAGAAGTAAAGCTACAATACACTCTTATTTGACTGTGTACGATATATTTAAAAAAACCTCAAGGGGTCTCTGTGATTTCACAATCCTTCCACAAGTTCATGATCAAGACACATGATATAATTTTTCCTTTACTAACCATTATGATCGAAACAGCTAAAAGCAACAATTATAAGTCGCATGACAAACAGCTAAAACAACATATATCTTGAGAACAAAATCAACAATCTCTGTATCTTCATTTCCACAAATTGTAGCATATTAGAAAAACTTGCATCTTCAATCATCCATGCAGTTTGAACCATCACTACTAGCAACGCTCTTCTTGGCCTGGCCGAAAGTATTGGACATCGCTCGGAAATAGAACGGCGAGAAGAGAGCACAACCGCCATGCCCTCGACCGATGTAGAAATCCTTGAACAGCACATGAACGGGAAATGGATAACCCATCATTGAGAGTAACTTAACAATACAAGAATAATAAGCCATCTTCACCTCCTCTCTGTAAAAGAGAAAGAAAACAGAGACGGTGGTTTGAATAGTCCCCTGGAAAAATCCCCGGCCATTTATAGTGATATGTTGCTTCTTGGTCAAGAATAAAAGTATTGCCCATCTGTAGACATTTAACAGTAGTTAATACTTTTCATTAAATCTCCCTTATTTGATGCTCCCAAAGGTGGGGTCCATACACTATTTAGAGGGATGCATGGATAAATGCTCCATGAGGGTGAAAGAAATTTTCTTAATTGTGTGGGGCATCAAAACCAACAGAATTCAAATAACCATTGTCCAAAGAGCTTATCATCTTCTAAGTGAGATGAGATATCATACATCATATTTAGAAGCCATGAATTCCGATGCCAAGGCGAAAGGGAAGGCGATTCTCGTCGAAAACGACGACGTCGTTCCTACCCCTCTGCAAGTTGGCTCCCTCTGCTCACGAGCAACATTTTTGTAAATGACTGGTGTTGCACAAAGATCCTGCTCGAGAACCACTCAAACTTCAAGAAAACCAGGCCCCCCGTCCAGTTTATGTACTATCGCGCCAGATCGTGGCTCGATTTCTCTTTGTTGATATGACATGAACAACAACCATTGTTCCCTCATTCAGAAATTTTTTACGAAGGCGTTGAGAAAAGAGGATTGCCCTAAATGTACTGTAGATCGTCTTCTCTTTTCGTTGATAAAAAAAAGAGAGACAAAATCGTCTTTGCATTTTCTGATTTTTGGTGCCCGTATGATTTCGGGTCAAAGAGCTTTTATAGGCATTCAGAGCGGAAGAAATTGAAGTCAACGTATCAGTGGTTATTGTCGCGGTTATCAAGTTTTCATTATATTTTTGTTTTCCCTAAAAAAGGCGGAAATTTTGTTGCTTTTGGAAAGATACTTTGGATACACTGTTATTGAACATTGACCATCTGTATTAGGCCTATTCATTGTTTGGATACCTTTCGATACGCGGTTATTGACCATTGACGATCTGTGTTAGGCCCATTCATTATTTGGATACCTTTGGATACGCGATTATTGACCTCATGTACGATTCATTGTTGTTCTATATATGTTTATATTTAGCAATCTTTAATTATGCGATTGATGATGTGGTCAATCTTATCAAACTAAGAGTGGCATTATGGGTTAAAAGAAGATACAATCTTGCAGCATATTGTGTTGAAGACTTGAGGAGCCATTAGCAAGGCATAAAAAACATAAAATTTGAACTGTTTGTTTCTTTTTTGTTCTTTTTTCCTCCAACTCTTGGTTGATTTTTTCTTTTCTCCTTTCGGGATTGTTGGCATACATATGATTGGATTGATTTTTTCCTTTCAATGATGCTTGCCCTTTCCTTCTCGATATACCATTATTGAGTTTCTAATAAAATTTCTTTGCCTATCAAAAAAAAAAAAAATTCTTTATGTGATTGTATTATCTCGAAGTCCATAACATCTTAATCTCTGTTAGGTCCATTGACTGCAAACAGAATCATTATACATTTTCCTTTTTCAGGTTGTCCAAACGGAGTTGCACGCTTGACTAATTCCTGGGGAATCGATTTCATTGCTAATAGCATGAAGTTCGATTAAATCCAGGAAAAAGCCTATATAGACTTGCACACAAGTTGATATTATCTCGGAATTTTGGAACCGAACAGCTAGCTGTCTATATAAATCTCTTGTAATACTCCAACTAAATGGGATTTCCATAAGAAGAAAGGTGCCAATTAATAGTACTTGTCATAGTTGGTGTAATTCATAGTTGTCATGGGAGTAGACTTTAGGTCTTAGGGAGAGAGAGTGCGTGGGGGCTGGGACGGATTCAAGAATTCTCTCTAATGAGGGCACCAATATTTACTACTGACCATAAACAAAAATCGATAATCAAGCACAATAATATAAAAATAGACTTCATTTATACTAGTATGAATGCTTAGGTCCGGCCGCAATGGGATTGAAAATGGACCTCTCAATAAATTTATTGTTTGACACAAGAACATCGAGAACCAAAATAGTGTTGTGGTTGCTGATTGCTTCTTTTGAAATGCATGAGCTCTCGGGTTCGATACCCGTGCCTTAGTATCAAGTGCCTTTTTTGTATACTGAATAAATTCGTGTAAAAAAAATAAATAGGGTTAGGACTCGAACACAAGACCTTATGCACCTAACCATTACACTATAATAGTCTACTTGTGAAATGCTTGACATACATAATATTTATTATAATCCAATGTGCTTTTTTTATTTTTGTCACAAGAAAAAAAAAATTGAAATCGAATGGGGACATGTGCCCCATGTAAATCCGTCTGTGTGGGGTACCCAATTTTCAATTACAGGGACCACTCTGCACACCACAATACATCCTAGATTAGGTCCGCAATGTGTTTGTTGAAATTCCTCAACGGGAAAGAACCTCAAAAGTCCAAGGTTATGGATCGATAGATGTGGGAATCCCGCAATTGCAGCACGTAAGGCCATGCTGAAACTTGGAAAAGGAATTCGACGAATGAAGGACGTTGCAGCTTCATCAACAGCGCAATTTTTTTTTTTAAATTTTGTCATCAACAAAGAAAGGTTTTCATATCCTTAATAAAAATTATACAAAATAGAAATCCTATAAAGATACATCAGGAGCATCATGCATAGACAGTGTTACCTCAACTATCACAACACCTCACCGATCACATTTAAAAAAAAAAAAAAACAGAAAAGGCATTCGAGAATCTCATGTTAGGCTTTTGTTTAATTGTTTGATCAAGAATTTCGGGAAGCATGAAATGATTTACCCTAAGTAATAGAGAATTTACAGAAGTAAAGTTCAATGGTTCATGGTCAAGACACATGATATATTTTTTCCTTTATAAACCATTTCCAAATCCAAACAGCTAAAACAACATTGATCTGAGTACAAAATCAACAATCTCTGTGGGTTTATTTCCACTCATTATAGCAGATCATTAGGAAAATTTGCATCATTTTCAATCATCCATGCATGCGGTTCGAACCATCATCGTCACCGCTCTTCTTGGCCTTGGAAGTGGACATCCCTCGGAAATAGAATGGCGAGAAGAGAGCACAACCACCGTGCCCTCGACCGATGGAAAAATCCTTGAACAACACATGAATGGGAAATTGATAACCCATCATTGAGAGAAACTTAACGATGCAAGAATAAGCCATCTTCACCTCCTCTGTACAACAGAAAGAAACCAGAGACAGCTCTTTAAATAGGCCCCTGGGAATATCCCCATATTAAATTGTTGCTTCTTCGTCAAGCATGCATTATGGACGCCTATCTGTAGACATTTACTGAAATTTGTGTAGTTACTAACTTACTGTTACTTCTTAGGACCACTAATTTCATGCTCCTAGAGATGGATGCGGTGGATGCTGTCCACATCTCACTGTCTGTCTTGGTAATCAACGGTCTATGAAAAAGTTATTTTATGACCGGTAATAAATAGTAGGACCATCCAAACCGATCAAAACATTTTTTGACGGTGAAATTTAGCACAATTGCACGTGAGATGGGCATAGCATCCCTGCTTCCCCCTAGAGATGGGTTCCACACACTTTCAGAGGGTTGTGTGGATAAACACACCGGTAGCGTGAAATAATTTTTCCACACCAATGGAATGGAATTCATTACAATAAAGGACTCACAATTTCAAAGTATTTCACTTAATTACCTACTTGTTGATATAGCATGAACAACAACCACCTCATACAAAAGTTTTTGACGAACGCAGTGAGGAAAGAGAATTGCCATGAAATCATTGTAGACCGTCTTATCTTGTCGTTGATTCAAAAAAACAAAATCGTCTTTGCATCTTATAATTTTTGGTGCATGTATGATTTTGTGTCAAAGAGCTTATATAGGCATTCAGAGCGAAAGAAATTGAAGTCACCGTATCACTAATTATTGTCCTGTTTATCAAGTTTTCATTATATTTTTGTTTTCCGTAAAAAAGGAGGAAATTTTGTTGCTTTTGGAAAGATATTTTGGATATGCAGTTGTTGACCATATGTATTAGGCCCATTCATTATTTGTTTTTCTGTAAATGTTCAAATCAGCAAGCGTTACATGATTGTGTTATCCCATGGGCCATAGCGTCTAATCTCAAATAGATCGATTTACAACAAACTCAACAATTGTATATCTCTTTTTCTTGATAATTCAGAGTATTCAGACAAATTGTGCGGATATCAACTAATTTTTGAGGGATCAATTCCACCTGACATTAGCAGAATGCCACTAGTAATATTTAAATTAGATTCCTTTATTTGATTGTGTTACCTCAGAGGGAAAAAAGTCTTAATTTTTGGTTAGATCCATTGAAGCAAACCCAACAAATGTGTATATATTTGTTCGAATATAAAATGAGTTTAAGTAAAACCAAGTTGTAAATCTCTTTCAATGCCAAATATTGTCTGTCTGAATATTTAATGGTCTCCAAATATAACCAAGATGTGTAATAAATCTTTCTAATACCAAATGGGTACTTTTCCGTGTAAAGCAAGATGTCTCAATATATACTTGTCATATTTACTAGGTGTAAATATTCATAATTGTCATGAGAGTAGATATTCAGGGAGAGGGGGGGTGTGGTAGTGGTATCCATGATTTCCAACTAAGGTCCAATTCCGTTAAGGAAAATACTTATTTCTTGAATTAAAGGTGATGTATTGTAGGAAAATGATTTGTATCATAAAACGAAAAATAATTACTTAAAAAATAAGAACTTTAGTGGAACGGAGTTAAGTGGATCCCGCTGCCTCATCCCTTCACCTCAATACATCCTACATTGACTTTCAAAAAAAAAAAAAAAAACACTTCCTACATTAGAATTTTAGAACCACAAATATGTGGATTTTGGAGGTTAATGTTTGTGAATTCTGTATTTTGACTACAAATAATGAGAGCCTTTGAGTGACACTATTTGGGAGCAACATTTTAGTTCATTTTTGTTTTGTGAGTGTTTGAGCAGTGTATTTATAGTTCATTGTGTCAAAATACATTATTGAAAATGGAAAGGCACAGGTAGTACTGTAAAACTCAAAAATCAGGGTGAGAGAATAATCTCGTTGCATTTTTAAATACAAATTTTCTGTAAAGTCTACTCAGCGAATATTATTCAAATTTACTTTCGCAGTGACCATAATCCAATCAGCGATAATTTACAACCCAAAACTTAGAATTAAAAAAAGAAAAAGAAAAAGAAAAGGGCTCTTAAAAGACTAGCGATTAGAAATTTCATGGTGCAAAGTAGGTTTGAGACTATCCCAATGTGGGGTTTATTCTGTTATAATGGTTTTATTTTATTTGCCTGTTATGAATGAATGAAATTATCTTTTGCTGATCAGAAAAAAAAAAAAAGTATGTTTCCCATCGCCAGAATTTTATAGGTTTTTCTTTTTTTTTATAAACCAAAGATTTCATAACAACTAAAATAAGCAAAGTCCTGGGCTACTTGACACACAATCATCCGACATCGAATCCTTCGTAGGTGCTTTGTATTGAGATATATATTTTGTACACTATCAAAATTATTCGATAAAGTTAATGGAGTTAAATTAAATATCGCGGTCCTGATATTGTCATATAAAAATTAATTTTGTGGGTCTCTCATATATAGCCCACCTCAATAGAGACAAGTATATATCATGACTCATGAGTCCCAATACTTTAGCATAGATTTAACATCATTTATTCCGAGTCGAATAAATACAAAAAGAACAACATATTTAACGGGTTGAATACTCATTTAACTTCTCATCTTCATGATTTTAGTGTAAACACTTCTATCTTCTATTTTATCCTCTTCTTTTTGGCTTTCTCAATCATTCTCCATGTTCATCATCAAGACATATACAAATCTTTTCCTTTAAAAACCTTTCATTATATAAATTTGGGATCTAAATACACCATGAAAACAAGCTGAAGCAACATACATGCATCCGATTAGAAACTAGCTATATCTCATCATACTTATTTCCACTCAATTAAAATAGCTTAGAAAAACTTGAATCATCTCCCTTCAACCATTATTCATGCGGCCGGCCTGTTCGAAGAACCACTAGTACTGCTTTTCTTGGCCTGGAAATAGGAAATATCTCGTTGGAAACCAATTGGTTTGAAGAGAGCACAACCACCACCATTGCCGCCTCGACCAACCCAGAAATCCTTTAACACCACGTGAATGGGAAAAGGGTAAACCACCATTGAGAGAAGTTTCATGAAGAAGCCAGTATGAGCCATCTTCACCCTGATGAATGGTTTGCTTCCAGAGAGAGAGAAGTAAAGTAGTTGAAGAACTAGAGAGAGAAAGATTTTGTTTATCTTTTACAATGGGGAGAGTCCCTCTTTTATAGGCATAAAAGGGTCCCTCGCTTACATCATCGCTTAGGTCATTTATATAAATAAGTTACACACCTACACACCTATAACATAACTTCTGACAACCTACCTTTTCACCTTTCCTACTATTATATCAATACAACCACTTATGGACAGTACACCAATAATATTCAACAGCACAAAACAGTATACCCAAATTATATTAAACAGTACTTGAATGGATGCAGAACTCCATTTGTTTGCGTCTATATATCCGTGACAGTATAACACCACTTGACACCTAACCAACCAAGCTTTAGCTGGCATTAGTAATTAC
This sequence comes from Rhododendron ovatum, assembly GCA_019656835.1. Lineage (NCBI taxonomy): Eukaryota > Viridiplantae > Streptophyta > Magnoliopsida > Ericales > Ericaceae > Rhododendron > Rhododendron ovatum. Next base: position 42,044,233 of record CM033796.1, on the reverse strand, counting down.
CACTTACAAGAGAAATAATCTGCTATGCCTGCAGAGAACACCTTAACACTGTGAACATTAAATGTAATTAATTTCAGTTAGTAATTTTCCTAAAAAAAAGAAAGATAAAAGATAAACTTTCCTCAATCCTAATTGATTCATATTTAATTACGTACTAGCTCCTCAAATTAATATTGGACTACCCTCCCATATATAGCTGTGGAACCCACATACTTAGTGGTGGGGCCCATGTACTATTGTGAGCATGAGTTGTGAAATATTATCCAACATTGGTCCACTCTCACAATAGGGTGTGGGGTGAGGGACCTACAAACTCGGAAATGGGACTCACACATCATATAGCGAAAGGGGTGGAGCAATGCTCTAGGAGCGTGAAAAAACAAAGAAAATCACAATTATATTTTTGTTAAGTACCTATTTCCTGATATAACATGAACAACAACCGTAGTTTTCCGAAGCAAAAAATTCCGAGTGATTGTGGATCATCTTCTCTTCGTTTGATCAAAAAGACATACAAAGAAATCGTCTTTGCATCTTTTGATTCTTGGTGCACATATAACATTGGGACAAGGAGTTATATAGGCATTGGAAGCCGAAGAAATTGAAGTTACTGTATCAACAAATCGTATCATGGTTATTAAATTGCCTACTTATTTTTATTTATTCCAAATAAAAAAGCGGTAATTTGTTTCTAGAAAGATAATTTAGATACGCAGTTATTGACATGTTGTATGCAAATACAGTGTTTATTTCTCTATTAATGTTTTAAATTAGCAATCTTTTTATGTGATTGTGTTGTGTCAGAGGTGATAATGTCTTAATCTCCCAACTCCAGCTATGTACATTGACGCAAACCTAAAAGAGGTCTGAATGTCAAATTTGGTTTCAAATAAAACCAAGTAAAATTAATGAATCTGTCACACCAACTATCTGTTTGAGTATCAAGTGGGTTCCAAATGTTTAAATTTCTTGCAATACCAAATGGGTTTTCCATGTGAATCAAGATGTCAGGTAAAACTTTGTGGAATTCATAGTTGTTATGAGAGTAGATGTGGAATTCATAGATACAAGGGATTCATGTTTTAGAGCTCGTCAATAAGATCTACCACTGGTTTTGGTGCCTCGTGTTTTGAATTATTTTAATCTTTGTAATTTGTTTTTAAAGATTAATAAAATGCTTTTTTTGTTGTTCAAAAAAAAGAAGATCAACCACTACACTCCAAAAATCACGTTGAGTGGATACCAATGATGCAATTTCAAATTGCACTTGTCTTGAGATAAATGAGTTCCCATTCGGTATTGAAATCTTGCTATAATTATGTTCTAAAATTAATGTGTTTAGAAATCATATGATCAAATTAATGATATCTGAACAACTTGATTTTCAATGTGATTAATGTTCTCGACAAACTCTAGTCTATTTTGATGGACAGAGGGAGCTAATTCCGAGAGAGAGGGTGTGCTGGCCAATTTCCAACTACACACATGGATCCCAGCCGCTACCTCATCCAATCACCGTAATACAAAGCAGTGTATAAGATGACAAAACGTAGCAAATGTATCTACTTTGGTTGTAAACTTATATATTAAGCCTGATTTATTTTGTTTTGTTGAACTATATAATCTTCTTATATAGGCATTGAGAGGAGTTATTGTATCTTTCAATTTTCGCTGCATATGTAATTTCTGATGGAGGAGTTACGTATATATAGGCATCGAGAGCGCGAGAAATTGAGGTCACAGAATCGCCAAATATTATCATGGTTATTAAGTTGCCTATTTTGTTTTTTCTTAATAAAAGCGATAATTTGTCTCTAAGGGAAGAAAATAGATGCGCAGTTATTGACATGCTAGATTATGCAAATACATTGTTTATTAATATTTTGCTATAAATGTTTGAACTAGCAATCTTTATGAGATTGTGTTATCTCAAAGATAGTAGCGTCTTATCTTTTATTAGGTCCATTTAGGAATGGTAACGGGGCGGAGCGGATTTTGATATATCCCGACCCTAAAATTCCTGAACTCCCTCGACCCCGCCCCAAAATCTGATCAAATAATGAAAAAACAATAACATTACGGAATTAGAAGTTAGTTTTGCCAGATGATCCACACTTTTGTTAACCTCCCGCCACACGTGCTTAATACTAGGGGTGGCAAATTAAACCCAGACCCATTAACAAACCCAGACCCATCAATTAAAAAATAGACCCAACCCAACCCATTTATTAGTTGGGTAAGAATGGGTCCAAACCTAACTAACCCATTATTAGTTGGGTCTTAATTGGGTATCAATTGGGTCAACTTAAATGACCCAATGGGTAATGAAGGTAACCCACTAAAAATTCCCCTCTTTACCAAATTTCAAAATTTGTGTGGTCTCTCTCTCTCTCTTTCTCTCTCTCTCAATTCTTCTATGCTAAATTACACATGTCCAAAAATATTTTGAACGGTCCGAATTAAAGGCCAATTGTGACAGGTAATAATTATTTTGACAAGTCAAAATTGAAAACACATCTCATCCATCGATTGCGCAAATGGAATGATGAAATTGCGCTCCACCGTGAATAAATTTCTCTCATGGTAGTCCCGCATAGGGTTTAGATTAAAAAGTTAGCGATTTATTTTTTTGTCCTTATTCAAATTTTTTTTGCATTTTTTTGTTTTGCGTCAAAATTTTGTGACTTATTGATTCGTTTCGATGAGAGGAATTGAAAAATTAAAAAAATTTGATCGAAACTTATAATTTTTTGAATAAAGACAAAAATAAGTCAATAATACCCAAAAAAAATTTACTTATTCTTGTCTTTTTGAAAAAATTTATGAGTTCGATCATAATTTTTTACTTTTTCGATTTTTCTCGACGAAACCAATCACTGTAAGTCATCAAAAATTTCTGAACCAAGTTCTCTCTCTCCTGAGTTGCTCTCTCTCTCATAAGTTGCAGAAAGCTTCTCTCTCTCTCTCTCTCTCTCTCCTCGTTCGTGGTTCAAGGGAAACAGAGTAATGTGATTAGGGATTGTGACGATTTGTATTTACGTTTGTGATTAGTTGTAACAGTAATCGATAAAAAGGGGGAAACAATTGGGAGAGAGGGAAAAGGGGAGTTAAGGACGACGTACGAGCGGATCAAGAAAAAAAAAAAGGACGACGTACGAGAAATTTTTTAGTGCCGGGTGGGCATGGGCCACGTGGTGCTATGCACCATCTTAGCCGTTCATTGAAGTTTTGGATCATCCAGATCTGTTCGGCTAATTTTAAAGTGTGAAATGACTAAAATATCTCTCGACAGCCAAACAGATCTCAGCTGTCCAAGACTTCGTTGGACGGCCGAGATTGGTGCACAGCACCACATGGCCCGTGCCCACCCAGCACTGAAAAATTTCTCACGACGTACAAATGCAGATTTTGTGACAGAAAGCTCGGATCAAAGAGTGATAGAGAGAGAGACGTTGGAGAGAGAGATATATAGATAGGGGTAATATGATCATTTAAATGAATATGGCGTAATATGGTAATTCCAGTGTATATGGGTATTTTAGTCATTTTAAAATTTTAGTATGTAGTATGTAATTGGGTTAATGGGCGGGTCGGGTTTGATTTTAAATAAATGGGTCGGGTTGGGTATGAGTAATTAAACTCATAATTAATGGGTCTAAATGGGTCAATGGTCTATTAAAGACCCAACCCACTTTCAATTTGCCCATTTTGACCCAAACCCGCCCATTTGACACCTCTACTTAATACTAACTCTACTGGTTCTCCTCACTTAAGACTCGCGCACCCCAAATGGTAATAGAACCTTTGCTCAGTCTCATAATTAAACAAGGGGTTTCTAGTAAATCGTAAATCATCCGATATTGTCCTTGCATATGAAATATCTAAAAATCCTTTCAATCTGGAATGTATTTCTGCAATTCAATCTCACACATACTTTAGTTGCCCTATTTATGTTGATTTAGCACTATCAATATTCTCCTTTAGTACCAGTCGATCGTTTCTATATATCGTATTTGACATACTTTTTATCCAATCACGTGTAAAATATTTTGTTGCTCCAATCTAGTCCATCGTCTATATATATATATATATATATATATATATATATATATATATATATATCGGTCGTTCGATAATTATTGTAATTAAATTAAATATTGTAATCCTAATATTGTTATATAAAAATTAATTTTGTGGGTTTCTAATAGACCACCTCAATACAGACAAGTAGATATCATGACTCATGAGTCCCAATATACTTTAGTGTAGATCAATTTAATATCGCTTATATATTCCGAGTCCAATAAATACGAAAAGGATAGCATATTTAACGGGTAGAATACTCATTTAACTTATCATCTTCATGATTTTAGCGTAAACACTTCTATCTCCTATTTTATTTTCTTCCTTTTTTTCTGGCTTTATCAATCATTCTCTAGCATGTTCATCATTGAGACATAACATATCTTTTCCTTTGTAATCCTTTCATTATATAAATTTGCGATCCAAATACACCATGAAAACAACAAGCAAAAACAACATACATTTGATTAGAAACTAGCTATTTCATCAAGCTTATTGGCCACTCAATTAAAATAGCTTTGAAAAACTTGAATCATCACCATCATTCATTCATTCAGCTGGCTGATTCAAAGAACCACCACTGCTTTTCTTGGCCTGGAAATAGGAAACATCTCGAAAACCAATTGGCATGAAGAGAGCACAACTACCAGTACTGCTGCCTCGACCAGCCCAGAAATCCTTAAACACCACATGAATGGGAAAGGGGTAAACCACCATTGAGATAAATTTCATGAAGAAGCCACTATATACCATCTTCACCTGATCTCTCCCACCCTCACCAATATTCTCACTATTTTCTCTCCCACACACAGAGTACACGGACTTCGCCCTACAACCCCTTATATACACATGACATAGGCTAGATTACTCCTCAAGCAAGAAAACTCTTCAAGTGCCAAGGAAGCACCAGAGAAGCACCACAAATGCTTCTTGAAAACAGCCGGCAATTTCCAACGAGGTCATTAAATTACCTGCACTAATGCCCAACAAACCATTACGGAGTATTATCATTTTTTCAAATAGCATTTAACGGTATGAAGAGGCCCACATACTCATTATTGTGAGATGTGGAGCATTCTCCAACATCGTTTCACTCTTTCTCATAATACAGAACTATGTGAGACAGACACACTTAGATATAGAGAACACATAATATTGTGAAACGGGTGGAGCGATGCATCAGGAGCATGAAAAAACAAAGGAACTCATACTTATGTGTTTTTGTTAAGTACCTATTTGTTGATATAACATGAACAACAACCATGGTTTCTCGAAGCAAAAATTTCCGAATCATTGTAGATTGTGTTCTCTTCGTTTGATCAAAAAATACACACCAAGAAATATCGTCTTTGCTTCTTTTGATTCTTGGTGCACGTATAACATCGGGTCAAAGAGTTATATAGGCATTGGGAGCCGAAGTAATTGAAATCGTTGTATCAACAAATCGTATCGTGGTTATTAAGTTGCCTACTTATTTTTGTTTATTTCTAGAAAAAAGTGGTAATTTGTTTCCAGAAAGATGATTTAGATACGCAGTTATTGACATGTTGTATGCAAATACATTGTTTATTTCGCTATAAATGTTTTAAATTAGCAATTTTTATGTGATTGTGTTGTGTCAGAGGTGGTAACATCTTTATCTCCCGAGTCCAGCTAGGTACATTGACGCAAACCTAATAGAGGTTTGAATGTCAAATTTGGTTTCAATTTTCACGTTTTAGAGCTCGTCCATAAGATCAACTACTGGTTCCTAGTGTCTCATGTTTTGGATCCTTTTAATCTTCCTAATTTATTTTTAAAGATTAATAAAATGCTTTTTTTGCTATTCAAAAATAATAATAAGAATAAGATCAACCACTAACCTCCAAAAATCACATTGAGTGGATACCAAAGATGCAATTTCGAATTGCACTTGTCTTGAGATAAATGGGTTCCGATTCGGTATTGAAATCTTGCTATAATTATGTTTTAAAATTAATGTGTTCCAAAATCATATGATCAGTATACATTCAGTGGGAAAGCTCTCAGCACTCTCAAAGCCCAATTTTGGAAGCTCTATGGAAAAATCTCAGCACCACTAAGGTGGAAATATTCGTGTGGATGGCTATTCAATCCATGGTTGATTCCAGAGGGACAATCTCTCCTTTGCCCGTTATATGCTTCTCAATTGGAAACACCCCAACATTTGTTTTTGCATTGTCAATTCTCTTGGGATGTTTGGTCGCATATTCTGAATTGGTGCCATTTGAGATGGGTATGCCCTGCTTCTTTGGAAGATCATTTCATATGGTGGGTGGATAACAGGTTCAGGAATTTGGAGAAACACTTGTGGAAGTTACCTTTTTTGCTACATTGTGGTCTTTGTGGCTAGTGAGAAATGATTATCAACAATGTATCAACGAGAGCTGGAGACGTTGGAGAGCAGGTTAAAACCAGAGTCGCCATGTGGATGAAGGCAAAATTCAATATTAAAGTGTATACGGTGGAGGAATTTAAGGTTTTTCTGGATAGAATTAGATTGTTGAAATTGTAATGCATCTCCTAGTTGAGGGGTGATCTCACCAACTCCCCGTTGGTGGGTATTTTAAGGTGTTTTGTTTTCGTTTTCTTTCTTTCTGCTTGATCAAGTAAGTATGTCTTCTTACTTTGTTCGAGCTCCCTCGATGTATTCCTTCGAGTTGTTATAAAAAGTTTCGTTTTGCCGAGGAAAAAAAAATTAATGACATCCGAACAACCTGATTTTCAATGTGATTAATGTTCTCGACAAACTCTAATCTATCATGGATCCCAGCTTCTACCTCATCCAATCACCGTACAAAACAATGTACAAGATTAAAAAAAAATCGAAGCAAATATACCTACTTTGGTTGTAAACTTATTAGTTAAGCCTGATTTATTTTGTTTTGTAGAACAAATCTTCTTATATAGGCATTGAGAGGAGTCATTGTATATATGTCTTTCGATTTTCGCTGCATGTGTAATTTCTGGTAGAGGATATATAGGCACCGAGAGCATGAGAAATTTAGGTCACAGAATCGCCAAATATTATCATGATTATTAAGTTGCCTATTTTGTTTGTTTTAATAAAAGTGATAATTTGTCTACGCAGTTATTGACATGCTGGATTATGCCAACACATTGTTTATTAATATTTTCCTATAAATGTTTCAACTAGCAATTTTTATAAAATTGTGTTATCTCAGAGGTAGTAACATCGTAATCTTTGGTTAGGTCCATTTAGGAAAAGCAACAGGGCGGGGTAAGGTGGGGTGGGTTTTGATGTACTCAAACTCCAAACCTAAAATTCCCGAACTCCCCCGTTCTGCCCCGCCCCGAACCGAAATCCGACCGGGTAATGTAAAAACAATAACATTACAGAATTAAAAGTTAGCTTTGCTAGATGATCAACACTTTTGTTGGCCTCCCGCCACACGTGCTTAATACTAACTCTACAGGTTCTTCTCACTTAGGACTCACGCGCACCAAATGGTAATAGAATATGGTAAATGATTTTGCCACACCATTTGTTGATAATGCTACACCCTGCAAGTATATATTTGCACCAAAAAATACACTTGCAATGTGTGGCATTATCAAAAAATGATGTGACAAAATCACTACCCTAGAATATTTGTAAACCGTAAATCATCCGATATCGAAACCTTGAACCTTCGTACATATATTAGTTGCTTTGTATTGTAACTTTTTATCCAATCACGTTTAAAATATTTTGTTGCTCCAATCTATTCCATCATCTACCTCAATAATAAAATATTTTTAATTTGTTATATAAAAATTAATTTTGTCGGTCTCTCATAGCCCATCCAGCTCAACACAAACAAGTAAATATCATGACTCATGAGTCCCAATACTTAATGTAGATTTAGCATCGTTTATTCCGAGTCCAATAAATACAAAAAGAACAACAAATTTAACGGGTAGAAAAAATACTCATTTAACTTATCATCGTCATGATTTTAGTGTAAACATTTCTATCTTTTATTTTATCTTCATCTTTTTTTTGGCTTTCTCAATCATTCTCCGTGATCATCATTGAGACATGCATACCATATCTTTTCCTTTATAAATCTTTCATTATATAAAGTTCCGATCCAAATACACCATGAAAACAAGCAAAAACAACATACATCTTATTAGAAACTAGCTATCTCATCATATTTATTGGCCACTCAATTAAAATAGCTTAGAAAATTTGAATCACCACCCTTCAATCTTTCATGTGACCGACCGGTTTGAAGAACCACCAGTGCTTCTTTTCTTGGCCCGCAAATAGGAAATATCTTGGAAACCAGTTGATTTGAAGAGAGCACAACCACCAGTACTGTCGCTTCGACCAACCCAGAAATCCTTGAACACCACATGAATGGGAAAAGGGTAAACCACGATTGAGATAAGTTTCACGAAAAAGCCACTAGAAACCATCTTCACCTGATCCCTGATGAATGGTTTGCTTCCAGAGAGAGAGTGAAGGAAAGTTCAAGAACTACAGAGAGAAAACATTTCGTTAATTTATCTTGCTTGAATCAGTTGAATGAATGCGGAACTCCTCGTTTGTGCCTATATATATCCCTGACAACCAACCAACCAACGTAGCCTTAGCTGGCATTAGTTACAGAACACCTTAACACTGTCAAACATTAAATGTATTTCCTCAGTTAGCAATTTTCCTGAAAAGAAAAAAAAGAAAAAAGAAAAAAGAAAAACTTTCCTCAATTCTAATTGATTCAAATTTAATTGCATACTCCTCAAATATTGGTCTACCTGGCCTCTCATAATAGATGTGGAACCCACACAGTTAGAGGTGGGGCTCACACATTATATAGCGAAAGGGGTGGAGCAATGCTCTAGGAGGGTGTAAAAAAAATGGAAATCACACTTGTATTTTTGTTCAGTACCTATTTCTTGATATAACATGAACAACAACCATGGTTTACCGAAGCAAAAATTTTTGAATCATTGCAGATCGTCTTCTTTTCGTTTGATCAAAAACACACAAATAAATCGTCTTTGCATCTTCTGATTCTTGGTGCACATATGACATTGGGTCAAGGAGTTATATAGGCATTGGGAGTCGAAGAAATTAAAGTCACTGTATCAACAACTCGTATCGCGGTTATTAAGTTGCCTACTTATTTTATTTGTTCCTAGAAAAAAGCGGTAATTTGTTTCCAAAAAGATGATTTAGATCGATACGCAGTTATTGACATGTTGTATGCAAATACATTGTTTATGCTATAAATGTTTTAAATTAGCAATCTTTTTGTGATTGTGTTGTGTCAGTGACTATGTTGTGTCAGAGATGGTAATGTCTTAATCTCCCGACTCCAGCTAGGTACATTGACACAAACCTAATAGAGGTCTGAATGTCAAATTTGGTTTCAAATAAAACCAAGAAAAATTAATGAATTTATTACACCAACTATCTGTTTGAGTATCAAGTGGGTTCCAAATATTTAAATTTCTTGCAATACCAAATGGGTATTCCATGTGAATCAAGATGTCAATTAAAACTTTGTGGAATTCATAGTTGTCGTGAGAGTAGATGTGGAATTCATAGATACAGGGATTCAGGTTTTAGAGCTCGTCCGTAAGATCAACTACTGATTTCTTGTGCCTCATGCTTTGGATCCTTTTAATTTTTGTAATTTATCTTCAAAAATTAATAAAATGCTTTTTTTGCTGTTCAAAAAAAAAAAAAAGAAGATCAACCACTGACCTCCAAAAACCACATTGTGTGGATACCAAAGATGCGATTTCGAATTGCACTTGTCTTGAGATAAATGGGTTCTGATTCAGTATTGAAATATTGCTATAATTATATTCTAAAATTAATGTGTTCCGAAATCATATGATCGAATTAATGATATCCGAACAACCTGATTTTCAATGTGACTAATGTTATCGACAAACTCTAGTCTATCATAGATCCCGGCCTCTACCTCATCCAATCACCGTAATACAAAACAGTGTATAAGATTTTTTAAAAATTTTTTTTGAAGCAAATATATCTACTTTGGTTGTCAACTTATTAGTTAAGCCTGATTTATTTTGTTTTGTTGAACTAACCTTCTTATATAGGCATTGAGAGGAGTTATTGTATATATGTCTTTCGATTTTCGCTGCATGTGTAATTTCTGGTAGAGGATATATAGGCACCGAGAGCATGAGAAATTGAGGTCACAGAATCGCCAAATATTATCATGATTATTAAGTTGCCTAATTTGTTTTTTTCATAATAAAAGCGATAATTTATCTCTAAGGAAAGAAAATAGATACGCAGTTATTGACATGCTTGGTTATGCCAATACATTGTTTATTAGGAGTAATATTTTGCTATAAATGTTTGAACTAGCAATCTTTATGAGATTGTGTTATTTCAGAGGTGGTAACGTCGTAATCTTTGGTTAGGTCCATTTAGGAAAAGCAATGGGCCGGGGTAAGGTGGGGTGGGTTTTGATGTACCCCGACCCCATCCCTAAAATTCTTGAACTCCCCCACCCTATCCCGTCCCGAACCGAAACCCGACCAGGTAATGTAAAAACAATAACATTACAGAATTAAAAGCTAGTTTTGCTAGATGATCCATACTTATGTTGGCCTCCCGCCACACGTTCTTAATACTAACTCTACAGGTTCTTCTCACTTAGGACTCGCGCACCAAATGGTAATAGAATATTTGTAAACCGTAAATCATCCGATATCGAAACCCTGAACCTTCGTATATAAAATATCTCAATCCTCTCAATCTGAAATGTATTTCCGCAATTCTATCTCTCACATACTTCAGTTGCTCTATTTATGTTGATTAGCACTATCTTTTTTCTTTTCTTTTTTTCAAACGGAAACTTTCATAAATTAAACAGAAAAACCAAAGTCATAAAGACAAAGTATCAAATTACAGTCATTCCTAAAATAGGAAACAAGAGAACCATAACTAGGTTCTAAGGTGTCCCACACCCATGACATTAGCCAACACAAACTCTCTAGTCGCCAAAGGCACATTCCTTGTGACAATTAGCTCCTCTTCTTGTTGGGATCCCAAATGGGCCAAACAGTCTGCCGCTTGATTCGCTAGCAGGAAGATGTGAGTAATGGTAGCCTCTTGGATTAGCACTATCAATCTTCTCCTTTAGTACCAGTTGTTTCCATCGTATTTGACGTACTTTTTATCCAATCACGTGTAAAATATTTTGTTGCTCCAATCTATTCCATCGTCTACCTTAATAATTATTGTAATTAAATTAAATATCCCGGTCCTGATATTTTGTTATATAAAAATTAATTTTGTCGGTCTCTCATAGCCCATCCAACTCATGAGTCATGAGTCCCAATACTTACTGTAGATTTAACATAATTTATTTCAAGTCCAATAAATACAAAAAGAATAACATATTAATTTAACGGGTTGAATAGTCGCTTCATGGTTTTAGTGTAACCACTTTTATCTTCTAGTTCACCTTCATTTTTGCTTTCTCTCAATCGTTCTCCACCATGTTTTGATCAAGACATGTACACCATATCTTTTCATTTAAAAACCTTTCATTTTATAACTTTATGATCCAAATACACTTAAAAACAACAGTAGTAACATGAATTGGTAATCCAAATACACCATGAAAACAAACAAAAACAACATAGATATGCATCTGATTAGAAACTAGCTATCTCATCATACTTATTTCCACTCAATTAAAATAGATTAGAAAAACAATTGAATCATCACCCCTTCAATATTCGTTTATGCGGCCGGTTAATTCGAAGAACCACCAGTACTATTTTTCTTGGCTTGGAAATAGGAAATATCTCGGAAACCAATCGGTTTGAAGAGAGCACAACCACCGCCACTGCCTCGACCAATCCAGAAATCCTTAAACACCACATGGATGGGGAAAGGGTAAACCACCATTGAGATAAGCTTCATGAAGAAGCCACTATGAGCCATCTTCACCCTTTGTGTGGGGTTCGCTTTCTTCGTGATCTTTCCTGTGTACCTTTCTCTGTCTGCTGGACCGTGGGAGACGGCGTTGAGCTTGGAATACCTACAGAACCGGAGGGGGATGTTCCTTCGGGAAGAAGCTCCAACGAACTTGTCAGTAAGTGGAGAAGACGAGAAGAAGTTTGATAAGAAATAGGCTTAGTAGAGAGGAGAAAGTGCAGTTGAGAAGGAGTTTCGATCCCCCTTTCTTAGTGATAGTGCCCTTCTATTTATAGGCGAAGAGGTGGAGTGCTAAGCAAGATGGCTTTGCTTTCCACGCATTGAGTAATGCTCGGATGACGTCATGCAGCAGAGCCATTTAATGAGCGCCACTTCCCAGATCTTATAATCACATGGGTCGATGTCAGAAAGGTCACATCGCTCAGAGATGTCCCTTTGAATATCAGAAAAGACAGCTTACTTATCAATAGATACTTCTGGAAGGTTCCATAAACGTTGGTACTCGGTGGAACTCACTCCTGATGGACGAAGCTGCTCCGAGCATTTGATGTGCTATCCGAAGAACAACTTCGCCGAACGAGAGGACGTCTCCAGGCAGAAGATAAGATCACCGAGCGAACTCAAGTTTATGTGCGTTCGGTGAAGCACCCGGGGATCCATCTATCCCTCGGAAGATTAACGATACATCACGCCTAAGCTCATCTTTATTTATAGATGAACTGAAACAACTGGACGACGGGTTAAATAGCGTGTGAACCCCCCCCTTGGACCTTGTGAACCCTATGAACCTTCGGATATTTCGGCCCCCTACACTCTGTACGTTCTGCTAGCTGATAAAAGATGGCCGATGGGTTAAATACGCCCCATAAAATTACAGGTTTGCTTCTTGAACAAGATTGAAGCACGCAAGCATATCTGTCAACATTAAGTACGTAATTAATTTCAGTTGGCAATTAAAAAGAAAAAAGAAAAACTTTCCTCAAATATTGGTATACCCTCTCACAATAGATGTGAAACCCACACACTTAGAGGTGGGGCCATGTACTATTCTGAGGTGTGGAATGTTATCCAACGTCGATCCACCCTCCCCATCTAAATGGGGTATGGGACCCACAAGGGGCCCACATATTATTGTGAGGCGCGGAGCATTTTCCAACATTGTTTCACTCTCTAAGAATACAGAATACGGCGTGAGATGGATACACATAGATATAGAACCCACATGCATACTATTGCAAAAGGGGTGGAGCAATGCTCCAGGAGCGTGAAAAAACAAAGGAACCTGCAGTTATTTTTGTTAAGTACTTACTTCCTGATATAGCATGAACAACAACCATGGTTTCCCGAAGCAAAAATTTCTGAATCATTGTAGATCGTCTTCTCTTCGTTTGATTAAAAAAACACACAATGAAATTGTCTTTGCTTCTTCTGATTCTTGGTGCACGTAGAACATCGGGACAAGGAGTTGTATAGGCATTGAGAGTCGAAGAAATTAAAGTCACTATATCAACGAATCATATCACGGTTATTAAGTTGCCTACGCCTTTTTATTTATTCCTAGAAAAAGAGGTAATTTGTTTCCAGAAAGATAATTTAAATACACGGTTATTGACATGTTTGTATGCATTTACATTGTATGTTTTGCTATAAATGTATGAAATAATTAGCAATATTTATGTGATTGTGTTATGTCAGAGGTGGTAATGTCTTAATTAATCTCCCAACTCCAGCTAGGTCCATTGACGCAAACCTTAACAGCGGTCTGAATATTGTCAAATTTGGTTTCAAATAAAGCAAAGAAATAAATCTATTTACACCAACTATCTGTTTGAGTATCAAGTGGGTTTTCCATGTGAATAAATCAAGGTGTCAATCAATACTTGGTGGAATTCATAGTTGTCATCATGAGGGACTAAACCGCCCAATTAGCCGATTTGTGATTTTTGGGTTGTTCCCAGGACCATTTTAACGATACAAACGATCACGTTTTAGAGCTCGTCAATAAGATTAACCATTCGAAAAATCACATTGAATGAATACTAGTGATATAATTTTGGAATGCACTTGTTTTGAGATAAATGGGTTCCGATTCAGTATTGAAATCTTGTTATGTTCTAAAATTAATGTGTTCATGAAATCATATGATATATCCGAACAACCTTGTTTTTAGTGTGACTAATGTTCTTTCGACAAGCTCTAGTCTATTTTCATGGACTGGAGAGGGAGTTGATTCTGAGAGACAGGGTGTGCTGGCCAATGTCCAACTACACACATGGATCCCGGCCTCTACCTCATCCAATCACCGTAATACAAAACATTGTATAAGATAGGTCATTTGATTGGATGTGTTATCTCTATCCCCATGTGTAATATAGGTCTTTGTATCCGTTGTAATTAGTTGAACATGATAGGATGTAATCACCATATTCATCAACAAATTTCTAACATGTTACCAAAAAAAAAACACTGTATAGGATAAAAAAAACGAAGCAAATATATCTACTTTTGTTGTAAACTTATTAAGACTAATTTATTTTGTTTTTGTTGAACTATATGATCTTCTTATATTGGTATTGAGAGGAGTTATTGAATCTTTCGATTTTTGCTGCATGTGTAATTTTTGGTATCGAGAGCGTGAGAATTTGAGGTCACAGAATCGCCAAATATCATCATGATTATTAAGTTGCCTATTTTGGTTTTTTTAATAAAAGTGATAATTTGTCTCTAAGGAAAGAAAATAGATACGCAGTTATTGACATGCTGGATTATGCCAATATATCGTTTATTAATATATTGTTGTAAATGTTTGAACTAACAATTTTTATGAGATTGTGTTATCTCAGTAACCTCTTAATCTTTGGTAAGGTCCATTTAGAAATAGCAATGGGGCGGGCGGGACTTTTTTTAACAACAAAACAATAAGCAACAAAAGGTAATAACACCAAGATCGGATGGGTTTTGATGTACCCCGCTCCCACCATATATAAAATAACCGAACTTCTCCGACTCCACCCTGAAACTTGACCGGCTAATGAAAAAACAATAACATTACGGAATTAAAAGCTAGTTCTGCTATATGATCCGCACTTTTGTTGGCCTCCCTCCACACGTGCTTAATACTAACTCTACAGGTTCTTCTCACTTAGGACTCGCACGCCAAATGGTAGAACCTTTGTTCAGTCTCATAAACAAGGGTTTCAGTAACAGTAAATCATCCGATATCGAATCCCTTCGTAGTTACTTTGTATTACTCCTTTCTATTGTATTTGACATATTCTTTCGTTCCCTTTTTAAAGTCCAGTATTTCATTTTGGGCGGTCCCTTAATAAATGTCCATTTTGTAAAGTTAGTGGGTAAAAGTTGGTACATTTTCTATTTTGCCCCAAAAAATAAATTCTATTTTGAAAAGTTAGTAAGTAAAAGTATAATGATGATGTATCCATAGAGGATAAATAGGGAAAGTGGAGGTAAAACTTAATGTAAAAGGTATAATAATGATATTTTCTTAATAAGTTCGAGTTACGAAGTGAGACACTTAAAAATAGACGGATGGAGTACTTTTTATCCAATCACGTTTAAAATATTTTGTTGCTCCCATCTATGTATATTGGTCGTCTTTATTGAGATATATTACTACTTTGTACACTATCAAAATTGTTCGATAATTTACTGTAATTAAATTAAATATAACGGTCCTGATATTGCTATATATAAATTAATTTTGTGGGTCTCTTATAGCCCACCTCAATAGAGACAAGTATATATCAAGACTCATGAGTCCCAATACTTTAGCGTAAATATAACATCATTTATTTCAAGTCCAATAAATACAAAAAGAACAACATATTTAACGGGTTGAATAGTCGTTTAACTTGCAATCTTCATGATTTTAGTGTAACCACTTATTATCTTTGTTCTCCATCATCATGTTCTAATCAAGACACGCCATATCTTTTCCTTTAAAAACCTTTCATTTTATAACTTTACGATCCTAATAGACCTAAAAACAACAACAGTAACGACATGTATTGGCGATCCAAATACACCATGAAAACAAGCAAAAACAACATACATCTGATTAGAAACTAGATATCTCAAGCTTATTTCCACTCAAAAACTTGAATCATCACCCTTCAATCATTCATGCGGCCTGTCAGTTCGAAGAACCACCACTGTTTTTCTTGGCTTGGAAATAGGAAATATCTCGGAGACCAATTGGTTTGAAGAGAGCACAACCACCACTGCCTCGACCGACCACGAAATCATTAAACACCACATGAATGGGAAAAGGGTAAACCACCATTGAGATAAATTTCATGACAAAGCCACTATAAACCATCTTCAATGGACAATTGATCTGTATTTGGAGGATTTTCAAACTCTCACCCAATCCCTGTGTATACCCACCCCAACTCACAAACTCTCAAATCTTTGTGATACTTTACAATAGAAAACTACTAGGGTATATATAGCGAGGGAAACCCATGTTCACAATCACGCCAGAGAAGAGAATTCATATTGAGAAGAGAATTCACATTGAGACTCTTCCTCATTAATGTGGCCTTTATCCTGACATAGCTGTTATCCCAAACTTAAATAGGTGGGTCCCACACACTTCAAGGGGTCCACATATTATTGTGAGGTGTGGAGCATTCTCCAACATTGTTTCTCTCTCTCTCTCTCTCAGAATACAGAATATGGTGTGAGACGGACATACTTAAATATGGAGCCCACATACTATTGTGAAAGGGGTGGAGCATTGCTCTTGGAGCATTAAAAAACAAAGGAATGCACACTTATATTTGTTTTAAGTACCTATTTACTGATATAACATGAACAACAACCATGGTTTTCCGGCCGAAGCAAAAATTTCCGAATCGTCGTAGATTGTTTTCCCTTCATTTGATCAAAAAAACACACAATGAAATTGTCTTTGCATCTACTGATTCTTGGTGCACGTATAACATCAGGACAAGGAGTTATATAGGCATTCGGAGACAAAGGAATTGAAGTCACTGTATCAACGAATCATATCGTGGTTATTAATTAAGTTGCCTACCAATTGTATCGTATCATGGTTATTTTGTTTATTTTCCTAGAAAAAACGGTAATTTATTTCTAGAAAGATAATTTAGATATGTGGTTATTGACATGCTATATATATGCAAATACATTGTTTAGTTCGCGATAAATGTTTGCAATTAGCAATCTTTATGTGATTGTGTTGTGTCAGATCGAGGAGGTAATGTCTTAATTAATCTCCCGGCTCCAGCTAGGTCCATCGACATAAACCTTAATAGCAGTCTGAATGTGAAAAACCAAGAAATAAATCTGCTAGACTAACTATCTGTTTGAGTATCAAGTGGGTTCCAAATATATGGAGTAAATCTCTTGCAATACCAAATGGGTTTTTCATGTGAATCAAGATGTCATTTAATACTTGGTGGAATTCATAGTTGACATGAGAGTAGAAATTTGGAAATGGACTAAACAACTCAGTTAGCCGTTTTGTGGGTTGTTCCCAGGACCATTTTAATGATACAAATGATTCACGTTTTAGAGCTGATAAGTGCCAAAATATACATATTTTGGCCCTCTAAACTACATTTATTAGTCTTTTATATTTGTTAACTAATTTTTTATTATGTGTTTTTTTTGTTTATAGGTTGCTCGAACCCGTTGTCCGGGACTTTGGATAAAAAGAAGTTTTCAAAGAAGTTTGGGATTAGAATATGAAATAATTCAAAATTGAATGGTTGATTTATTATTTCTTGAAGTCCAAAGGTCCTTTATGTAATTAAGGTCTACAATTCCTATATAACCCTACTGATGACGTGAGTGCGGGGGGGCTGGAAAAAAAAGGAAAAAGAAGTTGCTGCTGCTGCTGCCGTGAAAAAGAAAAGAAAAGACAGGGGCTGCGATCTCAAGGTACGGCTCACGTACGAACAATGGGCTATTGTACTTTTGACAGCTGAGGATCTTTACGGACGAAACAGCAAACGAAGAAGGGCTGCCGAGATCTCTTTCTGTTCGGATAGTTTTTCTTCTGAGTTTTATTTTTATCAAGTTATTTGAAGCTTTATTCAATTACTCGCATTCCGGTAATTCGTTTCAACTTTTGTTTTTAATTAAAGTTGTTCATTAATTTTCAGTTAATTGCTATCTCTCATTTATTTTCTTTCATGCTTAAATTTAGGGTTTCCTTTATTTATTGCTTAATAATGAGTGAGTAGTTATTTAGGTAGGGTCGCGGGGTGATTAGCACACCGTGGCCAGTCCAGATACTGTTCCTATTTTCAAACAATGTAAAAATGGTTTAAGATTGAAAAAATACTTCCCGCGGACGAACCTAGGCATTGTCGGAGCCCATGTGAACGGGGGAATGGGGGTCCAAAATCCATTCTCCGCTGCGCGTGGGTAAACGGCGACCATAGAGTCTCGCATCTTGCGGGGTATCTTTTTCAATCTAAAATTGAACGTTTTTAAGAATATCGAATGGAGCAGGTTAATCCGGACTGGTTGCGAGTGCTATGAACCCTACGATTTTACCTCCTTTTAATTTTCTAGAAAAGCACATTCAATTTTCTTGTTTTAGTTAATCTCTCAATCAATCGTCAAAGGGTGGCTACCTAAGAGCCCGTTAAATTAGTAACAACCCGAGTTTTTAGTCAGCACACATCACCGTCTTTGTGGATTCGACTCCGGTCTTACCGGATATTGTGCTACGTCGGTCTCAGCCCTACGCTTGGGGCAACCCATTAATTTAGGTCTAGGATTCGGTCAAGCATTTTTGGCGCCGTTGCCGGGGACGGTAACGTGTATTAAAGAATTCGGGTAGTTAGTTTTATTTTTATTTTTATTTTTAGTTTTGTTTAAGCCATCATAGGTAGAGGTGCGCAATCCTCCATCGTAGGAAAGCAATCACCTCTAAAGCCTAAGTACTACAGAGACAATACCAGGCGTCTCGTAGCCATTGAGAGAGAGCCGAGAGTAATCGTGGAGGGAGAGTCTTTTAGCGGTGATTCTTTTGATATCGGTGCCCTTTTTGTTGATTTAATAATTGAGCCACCAATAGCAGAGCCACCGATGTCGATGCGTGCACACATGCATCCTGAGAGGACCACTCCTCTCGGTCCAATAGTTCTACCGACAGAGACGATGGAAGCACGTAATGCTTTCACCATTAAACCTGGTACGCATAATGCCCTTCCCCTATTTTGTGGGAAGGAGAATGAGGATCCGTATGAGCACGTCCGTCATTTCGAGGGCTTGGTGCGCACCCTAGCCACCACTACTCAATGGGAGAATGCTTGCCTTAAGCTTTTCCCAGCCTCGCTCAGGGACAATGCGGATAAGTGGCTACGGATGCAGAAGCCACAGTCTCTCAGCACGTGGGCTGCTGTCCGAGATTTATTTTACAAGAAATATTTATCGAAAAGTAAATCAAAGTACCTGACTCGCCAAGTCCAATCGTATAAACAGAAAGAGGGCGAGTCGTTTTTAAAATGCTGGGAGCGGTTCAAGGACTTGCTGTTGTCCTTACGGCATCATGGTTTCGTGAAACACCAGTTGGTGTCATTTTTCTATTTGGGCTTGAATGTTGCTACGGTCCAACAAATGGAGTACCTCTGTAAAGAGGAGGATTTTCTAGATAAGTCCCCGGATGATGCGTGGGACTTTCTCGAGGAGTTGGCCGAGAAACACCGAAGTTGGGAACCTTCCGACCTCGGTGATAGGGCCATGGCTGCACAGGGACCCAGTGGGTCTGGCATTTTTCCTTCTAGTGTGCGAGAGCACAATGTCCAGTCTCAGCTGGACCAGATGGCTAAACAATTAGAGGACTTGAAACTTAAGCAAGTCCATCAGGCGAATGAGGTGAGAGTCGAAGAGGTGTGTGCGTTATGTGAGCGTCCGGGGCATCTTGTCACTGCTTGCCCCGCATTTCCCATTGTCAAAGACGCATACCATAGTAACCAAGCTGAGGTGAACGCGCTTAACCAGCGTTGGGATCCTTATTCAAATACCTACAATCCAGGGTGGGCCCAAAACCCACTTTTGAGTTGGAGGGATCAAAAAGCCCCAGTGCAACCCCAGGCACCACCTCAGCAGTCAGTCCAGCAGTTCTGGCCTCCTCAAGGCCAAATGACCCAGTTTCGTTACCCACCTCAACAGCAGCAGGGGTTTGGTCCTTCATCTTTTGGACCACCCCCTGGCATAAACCATCCCCCGCGGGATAAGCAGACTGATGAGATGATGAAGGCTCTCATGCAGTCTCAGTTAAGCTTCACTGAACAAACCAAACAGGCAATTGGTGACATTAGGACCCAATCGACCCAGTTGACGACGGCAGTTGGACAAGTCCAACAGGAGAAGGGAAAGTTTCCTTCTCAACCTTTAGTCAATGTCGCTGGTACCCATTATGTGGGCGATTCTTCTGGCCCAAGTAATCCGAATCTCAGTTTGGAAGATGCTAAAGCGATCACCACTCTCAGAAGTGGGAAGGTGATTGACAAAGATTTGCCCCCAAAGCAGAAATCGGTGCCACCCCTGGTGCCGGTAGCTATTCCAGCAATCATTCCAGACTTGGGAAGTGTTCCTGAGGTAGAGAAAGAGGCGGAGTCTCCTGAAGTGGTGGTGCCTACAACTGCGGCCCCCACGACTCCAACGCCACCCGTTGCTCCATATCCAAATCGCTTGGTGGCGAAACCTAAGGTCAATGTGAACTTTCAAATGCTTGAACTATTCAAGAAAGTTCAGTTTCCTATCTCTTTGATGGAAGCCATTGACGCAATTCCTCAGTTTGCTAAGGTCTTGAAGGATCTGTGCACGTCGAAGCGGAGAACCAAGAGTCAGGACAAAGTGCTTCTAACGGAGCAAGTGAGCTCCATTCTCCAGGCTGAGATCCCCACCAAGTGTAAGGACCCTGGTTGTCCCACCATCCCCATAGGTATCGCGGGCCAAAAGTTTGATAAAGCTTTGCTGGATTTAGGAGCAAGTGTCAACTTGCTCCCCTATTCGGTATACTTGAAGCTTGGCTTAGGCGATTTGAAAGCCACACCGGTCACGCTACAGTTGGCTGACCGGAGTGTGAGAATTCCAAAAGGGGTGGTGGAGGATGTTCTAATTCAAGTGGGCGAGTTTCTTTTTCCAGTTGACTTCATTGTCCTGGATACATGCCCAATACCAGAGGTCTTTGAAAAGACTCCTATCATCCTAGGCCGTCCATTTTTAGCCACCTCCAATGCTGTCATAAATTGCAAAACTGGACAAGTCCAATTGTCGTTTGGGGACTTGAAAATGGAGGTGAATGTTTTCAACGTGAATAGCCGAGTTGAGGATGATAAGGAGATATATGAGGTGAGTTTGATCGACACGCTAGTACAAGAGCATGTCGATAGTGTGTTATACAAGGATCCTCTGGAGATAGCCTTAACCGCCGAAGAGGCGTCATTTTTAGATTCTCCAGAGGTAGGAAGTTTGATGGAGATGCTTGCAGTGGAGGATGTGTGTGGCGTAGCTTGGAACCCAGTTCTTGAGCCGCTGCTTAGCCTCCGAACCTCGCCTTCCAATAAGGTTGAAACACCCCAAGCGTAGGGCTAGGTCGTCGATAGCATAATATCCAGAAGTCCGGGATCGTACCCACAGAGAATCGAAATATAGCTAGTTTGGATTGTAGGTTTATATGGTAGAGTGCGGCATTCAAGACGGCTAACTTGATTTTGCTTTAAAAGTGAAAACTAAGGAAAAGACTAGAAATGAGCTTAATTAACTTAAAAGAGGCAAGTCTAGGGATCGTCCATCCCTTGACAAAGGCCGCTACCGGTTCTCGATTATAACTCAAGCGAGAGTCACGACCGCGTGCTCACGCCCGGAAGATTTAACTTTAATGACTACGTTTATCAAAAGATGTGATTAAACGGAACTAAACAAACCTATTTTTGCTAATGCATCTAACACGTAGGAGGCCACGAGCCCTTGGTACATCGCTTGCCAAGACCGCTTGACTAAACTTCATACCAAGGAGTTAACACCCCTCGCTTAGACCAAAATGGCTAGGTTAATCCAATTCCGAAAACCATGATTTTAAGCCCGAATGTTTGAGAACCAAATAACAACCTAAGTCATTGGGAAAGATTAGCCCAAGACTTAACCGAAAAACTACTCAAACATAATAAAAAGACTAGAAAACATGCTTAAGAAAGGAAACATGATTAACCGATAAAAACGGAAATAAACTTGATATTAGTAAAGATCTAGTCCGTACGAGCAACTTTAATAAACGAGAAATTAACAAACGAGAAAGACTTACTAGTGTTCTTGAAGGAAATAACTAAGAAAGCTTGAAGCTTTAATGGAGTTCCTAGGAAATGAAAAAGACTTAAAATGATAAAAGACTACCTACAACTTAAAGGAAGGAGAGGGATATTTATACTAATACACCTTTCTCTCTCTAAAAATATCCAAAAACATGCCAAAAGTGGCAAGTATACTATAAAAGGAAAGTTGAAAAAGGAGGTAAAAACGTAGATATTTCTCCAGGATGAACCGGTACTGGCCAAATCCCAGTACCGGTACAAGGCCTTCAAGCGGGCTGGAAAAACTGGTCTCTGGACTTTATGAACCGGTACTGGGAAATGCCCAGTACCGGTACAAGATTGACAGATTTTTTAGGCAACTTCGCGGACGCACTCCGGACACTCCCGAACTCGGATTTAGGCGTTCTTTGAACCGTTGGAAAGCTCGTCGAGTCTACTTTCTAACCCAAGTGGTTTGGATCAAAAGTAGTTTGTACACCAAAAGTTATGACGATTCTACCCTCAGCTAGTCGGAAGATGAATTGCTTTGGTAAAATCCTCACTTCTTCTTCAATTCCCTTGACTTTTGGGCGACCCGAGCAACCTCCAAACCACCTTTTCATGACTTTTCGGGCACCACCACGTGGTGGCACGTGGCCTTGAATACTTGGTTGCACCCGGAGCATTCCTTGGCGTTCAAACGCGCCTTATTTATACGAATTACCTGAAAACACTAAAATCACACCTTACGTGCAATATCGCATAAAAACGACAACATATATGTACAAACACAACATACTAGAGGACTTAAGTATCAAGAATATGCATTATTGGGTGCTTATCAGCCGCTAGGCGCCCCACTTCCTAAAGCTCTCCCATCGTCTGTCTAGCCGCCTAAACCAGAGTTAAAGCCTCTGCCGGACACGCTTAAGTATGCATTCCTTAAAGGCGATGATACTTTTCCAGTTGTGATCTCCTCATCCCTCGAGGCGGATCAAGAGGCTAAGTTGTTTGCTTTGTTAAGGAAGCACGAGGGTGCGATAGGCTGGACGATAGCGGATTTGTAGGGTATTAGTCCAACGGTGTGTACACACCGCATTTTTCTTGATGAGAATGTGAAGCCTTCTAGGCAACCTCAGCGTCGTCTGAATCCCAATATGAAGGAGGTGGTTCGGGCTGAGGTGCTGAAGCTTTTAGATGCGGGTATTATTTACCCGATAGCCCATAGTGAGTGGGTAAGCCCAGTGCAGGTGGTGCCTAAGAAGGCTGGAGTGACCGTCGTGAGAAACGGAGAGGGCGAGCTAGTGCCGACCCGTGTTCAAACCGGGTGGCGAGTTTGCATAGATTATCGGAAGCTCAATGCGAGCACCCAGAAAGACCATTTTCCTCTCCCATTCATTGATCAAATTCTGGAGAGAGTGGCTGGCCGGGCGTTTTATTGCTTCCTGGATGGGTACTCTGGCTACAATCAGATTGAGGTAGCCATGGAGGATCAGGAGAAGACCACCTTCACGTGTCCTTATGGCACGTTTGCCTACCGTCGCATGCCCTTTGGCTTGTGCAATGCTCCCGAAACCTTTTCAAGGTGCATGATGGGAATTTTTAGCGACATGGTAGAGAAGATCGTAGAGGTGTTTATGGATGACTTTTCAGTTTTCGGAGATTCGTTTGACGAATGCCTCGAGAACTTAGGAAAGGTCTTGCAACGGTGCGAGGAGAAGCAGCTTGTGCTTAACTGGGAAAAGTGCCATGGTGACCCAAGGGATTGTGTTGGGACATATTGTCTCATCCAAGGGTATTGAGGTGGATAAGGCGAAGATTGATTTGATCGCAAATCTTCCCACTCCAAAGTCTGTAAAAGACATTCGATCTTTCCTCAGTCACGCTGGTTTCTATCGACGTTTCATTAAGGGTTTCAGTGCCATCTCCCGACCGTTGTGTCAATTGTTGTCGAAAGACACGCCATTTGTATGGTCCGAGGCGTGTGAGGAGGCTTTTCAGACGTTGAAGCGGAGTCTCACTACTCCGCCGATCGTGCAGCCTCCGGATTGGAGTTTGCCCTTCGAGTTGATGTGCGACGCCTCTGACTATGCTGTCGGGGCAGTTTTAGGGCAACGGCGAGGGAAGGATCCCTGCGTCGTGTACTACGGGAGCAAGACATTGAACGAGGCACAGATGAACTACACCACTACCGAGAAGGAATTGCTCGCGGTGGTGTTTGCCTTAGACAAGTTCCGGTCCTACTTGGTGGGTTCGCAGATTGTGGTGTATACCGATCATGCGGCCTTGAAGTATCTGATGACCAAGCAGGATGCGAAGGCTCGCCTTATCCGGTGGATTCTTTTGCTGCAAGAATTTCACCTCGTGATTAAGGATAAGAAAGGGGTTGAGAATGTAGTGGCCGATCACCTATCTCGTCTGGAGTTTGAGGACCCCGCCTCTCATCTCCCCATTGTGGATTCTTTCCCTTATGAGCAGTTGTTCGCTGCTAATGTGTGCCCATGGTTTGCAGATATCGCCAATTATTTGGTGACTGGGCAAATTCCACCCCATTGGTCCACTGCTGAGAAGCAGCGATTTTTGAGAGAGGTCCGGCAATATATTTATGATGATCCATATGTGTTCAAATATTGCGCGGACCAGATAGTGCGCCGGTGTGTCCCCGAAACTGATCAAAGGGGAATTTTAGAGTTTTGTCACACCGAGGCGTGCGGAGGTCATTTCTCCGCAAAGAAGACCGCCGCCAAGGTCAGTGAGTGTGGTTTCTTTTGGCCGAATCTTTTTAAGGATGCGTACGTCTTTTGTAAGTCGTGTGACCGGTGTCAGAAATTAGGCAAGGTTGGCCCGCGGAATATGATGCCCCTACAGAACATTTTTGTGATAGAGGTCTTCGATTGTTGGGGTATTGATTTCATGGGTCCGTTTCCGGTGTCATACGGTTATGAGTACATCCTCCTGGCGGTGGATTACGTTTCCAAATGGGTTGAGGCAGTCCCCACTAAGACCAGTGATTCCAAGGTCGTACTAGAGTTCTTACGAACCAACATTTTGTCAAGATTTGGCATGCCACGTGCCATTATCTCTGATCAGGGCACACATTTTTGCAATAGATCTTTTGGGGCATTAATGAGCAAGTATGGCATCTCTCACAAGGTGTCTACTGCCTATCACCCTCAAACAAACGGTCAGGCTGAGCTAGCAAATCGCGAGATTAAGGGGATTCTAGAGAAGACCGTGAACCCGAATAGGAAGGATTGGTCACTTCGGTTGACCGATGCCTTGTGGGCCTACCGCACTGCTTACAAGACCGTGTTGGGTGCTTCACCCTACCGGCTTGTTTATGGTAAGGCATGCCACTTGCCCGTTGAGATGGAGCATAAGGCCTATTAGGCAATTAAGACGCTAAACGCGCGTTTACCTGAGGCAGGTGCCCATAGGAAGCTCCAGTTGTGTGAGCTTGAGGAGATTAGGAATGACGCGTATGAGAGTGCGAGTATTTATAAGGCTAAGGTTAAGGCGTATCATGATAGGAACATTCAGCGCAAAACCTTTACTATTGGTCAGAAAGTGTTACTATATAACTCGCGCCTTCATTTATTTCCTGGTAAGTTGAGGTCCCGATAGGACGGTCCCTACGTTGTGCATAAGGTTTATCCGAATGGGTCGGTAGATGTTTATGACCCGAAGAACGGTAATAATTCCAAGGTTAATGGACAGCGTCTAAAACCATTTTTGGAATATGTAGAAGTAGGTGAACCAGATGAGGTGTTGGTCGATCCTGTTTATTCGGATGACCCTGTTGTGTAGCCGTTGGGCTACGTTCCGACGGGTAGCTTTCGCATACCACTGTCTTCACTAAGAAGTGGACCCGGCCCCTAGCAATAGGGGTACCCATCATTGACTTGGGTTTTGGGAACAATCTTTGTACACTTGTTCTTTTATTTCTTGTTAATCTTTAAAATAAAATAAAAAATTAGAAAAGGAAAAAAAATTAGCATAATGGTCTGGTATAGCCACCTGGTCGAAACTATGTATGTAGTACTTAGGAGGTTGGGTCTGACGGCAGGCGCGTAGTTAGCAGCGAGAATTCTGTCTGAACCATCTGACTTCAATGTCCAAACTCTGTGGAGATTGCTTCACGAACGGAGTGGTGGGTAAGGAATCTGGTAGCCCCAGAGGGAGTGACAACCTATTAGATGATGGTACCACTTCTCAAGATATCGTTGAATCCTATGC
Organism: Rhododendron ovatum; assembly: GCA_019656835.1. Taxonomy (NCBI): domain Eukaryota; kingdom Viridiplantae; phylum Streptophyta; class Magnoliopsida; order Ericales; family Ericaceae; genus Rhododendron; species Rhododendron ovatum. Next base: position 42,017,662 of record CM033796.1, on the reverse strand, counting down.
ATATTGTCCTTCCAACAAATAGGGAAACACAGTCTTTGGCCAGGGAGAAAAGTAGTACTCGTGTCTTTCGCGTGAAGAAAGTGGATGGTTTAATTTTTGTCTTCCATTTTATTTGTTGTCTTATTTATTTCTTTTAGTTATTTTTCTTGCTGTCTTGGAGGCTAACATTTTGCAGGTTGTTTGATCCAAGTTGGGAGGTCTCCCTCTATCTATAGTTTACCCTGCTTAGCCCCTCTTTTTCGAGGTGATATCTATCCTCTCTTTTATGTTTATGTCCCATCATTATTTTTCCTGCTTTCAATGCGGACATTGAATAATTCAAGTTGGGGGGAGTGATCACTTTGTTCTTTATTTTGTTAGTTCTTTATTTTGTTAAAAAATGCACTTCACGTCTGTTTGGGCTTTGGTTGCTTGTGAGCTGTGACTTGATTATTCTTGATGGCTAGTTTAGTGGAGACTTATACCCCATGTGAGTTTAGAGCCTTATCTTTTCTTGGAGTGGTGTCAAATAAACTCTTGTTGTCAAAAAAAAAAAAAAGTAAATTCGTTATTGATCTCATTATTTTTGTCGTCAAGTGTTGAAAATATTTTGAATTGCCTACTTATCTCTTGGATTTGGAAAATTGCATAGTTGTGTTGCCCATTGGAGAGGATTATAGGCCATCTTTGCTATTTAGAGCCGGTTCGTTTATTTCTTTTATACATTTATCTCTTATGAGCCCATTTGAGCCTCTTGCATGTTACCCTTTTCTTGTTGAACTCCTCTATCTATATTGTGTATTGAGAAGGCTTAGATAATTGTGTGGATGTATATTTTTTCAGAAGAGAGAATAAATGTAGTGAGAATTGAGTTTTACTGATTGGTGATCTTTCCAATAAAAAAAAAACATAAAGAAAAAAAAAAGAAAAAAAGGAAGACACCATATTATTGTGGAAATGAGAAATTCTTGTTCTAAAGGTAGAAGAGAGAGAAAAGAAGAAAAAAAAATTAAAGAAAAGGGGCACGCATTGTTTTATTTGCCCTATGTGAATTGTTGTAGGCCTACTCTCGGACACTTGAATTTTTACCTAACCTTGAAATACTTTTCCTTACCTAACGTTATAACCGAAATGAAAGTCCTATTTGATCCTAGGGGCAATGGGCTGTGAATTGGTGGATAAAGAGAGTTTCCAATACTTGGCATTCCATTTATGAGATCGTGTGTCCACTTTGTAGAGCTTTCTTTTTGTGTCAACTTGTGCAGAGTATTTTGCTTTCAGTTACATAATTTTCGACTGCACATATTGAGAGTAATATGCACCTTGTTTCGAGTGATTTCATTTGTTGAGTGCATGACACGGTGAGATTTGAAGTCGAAACTCGGTCCGGAAAGAACTTTTAGTTATTTTTCACTTGTGACCGAAGCCCTTGTTCACACACGCTGAATATAGCTGCCATGACCTATTTTTCTGACTTGATAGTATTTAGAACTACTTATGCCTGTTATCTCTTTGCGATGGCTTCATGTTCTTTGTTTGGGTATCATTGAGCTATCTTACGGTTTTCGGATTTCATGTGGAGAGGATTCACAGTGTTTTGTGGGTAATCACTCTTGAAAATCCTCACGAGACTTCACTCGTCCTACCGGGGCCGCCTGGGGGTTTAAAAGAACTATCAGTTTTAATTTGTTTTCTTTAGTTGCATTTTATTTTATTTGCTCGGGACTAGCAAAGTGTAAGTTGGGGGGCGTGATAAGTGCCAAAATATACATATTTTGGCCCTCTAAACTACATTTATTAGTCTTTTATATTTGTTAACTAATTTTTTATTATGTGTTTTTTTTGTTTATAGGTTGTTCGAACCCGTTGTCCGGGACTTTGGATAAAAAGAAGTTTTTAAAGAAGTTTGGGATTAGAATATGAAATAATTCAAAATTGAATGGTTGATTTATTATTTCTTGAAGTCCAAAGGTCTTTTATGTAATTAAGGTCTACAATTCCTATATAACCCTACTGATGACGTGAGTGCTGGGGGGCTGGAAAAAAAAGGAAAAAGAAGTTGCTGCTGCTGCTGCCGTGAAAAAGAAAAGAAAAGACAGGGGCTGCGATCTCAAGGTACGGCTCACGTATGAACAATGGGCTATTGTACTTTTGACAGCCGAGGATCTTTACGGACGAAACAGCAAACGAAGAAGGGCTGCCGAGATCTCTTTCTGTTCGGATAGTTTTTCTTCTGAGTTTTATTTTTATCAAGTTATTTGAAGCTTTATTCAATTACTCGCATTCCGGTAATTCGTTTCAACTTTTATTCTTAATTAAAGTTGTTCATTAATTTTCAGTTAATTGCTATCTCTCATTTATTTTCTTTCATGCTTAAATTTAGGGTTTCCTTTATTTATTGCTTAATAATGAGTGAGTAGTTATTTAGGTAGAGTCGCGGGGTGATTAGCACACCGTGGCCAGTCCGGATACTGCTCCTATTTTCAAACAATGTAAAAATGGTTTAAGATTGAAAAAATACTTCCCGCGGACGAACCTAGGCATTGTCGGAGCCCATGTGAACGGGGGAATGGGGGTCCAAAATCCATTCTCCGCTGCGCGTGGGTAAACGGCGACCATAGAGTCTCGCATCTTGCGGGGTATCTTTTTCAATCTAAAATTGAACGTTTTTAAGAATATCGAATGGAGCAGGTTAATCCGGACTGGTTGCGAGTGCTATGAACCCTACGATTTTACCTCCTTTTAATTTTCTAGAAAAGCACATTCAATTTTCTTGTTTTAGTTAATCTCTCAATCAATCGTCAAAGGGTGGCTACCTAAGAGCCCGTTAAATTAGTAACAACCCGAGTTTTTAGTCAGCACACATCACCGTCTTTGTGGATTCGACTCCGGTCTTACCGGATATTGTGCTACGTCGGTCTCAGCCCTACGCTTGGGGCAACCCATTAATTTAGGTCTAGGATTCGGTCAAGCAAGAGCTCGTAAATAAGATCAACCACTTCAAAATTCACGTTGAATGGATACCGGTGATGTAGACTTAGGTTGAGAATGAGTAAGGGCGGAAGTGTAAACAATGTATTAAGCTATTTATTTTGCCCATATGGAATCTACTTCGGTTGTAAGCTTATTAAGCTTGATTTATTTTGTTTTGTTGAACTATATCTTTCGTTTTTTCGCTGCATGTGTAATTAAGCTGTTTATTTTGTTTTGTTTTGTTGAACCACTTCAAAATTCACGCTGAGTGGTATTAAGCTGTTTATTTTGTCCATATGGAATCTACTTAGGTTGTAAGCTTATTAAGCTTGATTTATTTTGTTTTGTTGAACTATATCTTTTGTTTTTTCGCTGCATGTGTAATTTTTGCTAGAGGACTTATACATATAGGCATCGAGAATGTGAGAAATTGAGGTCACTGAATGGTCAAATATTATTGTGGTTATTAAGTTCCCTATTTTATTTTTCTTAAAAAAGGCAGTAATTTGTCTCCAAGGAAAGAAAATTAGATACACAGTTATTGACATGCTGGATTATGCCAATACATTGTTTATTTTGCTGTAAATGTTTGAATTAGCAATCTTTATGAGATTGTGTTATCTTAGAGAGGTAGTAACATCTTAATTTTCGGTTAGGTCCATTGAATCGAATCCTACAGTTGTTTATATATCTATCTGAATATAAAATGAGTTTCAGTAGCTCCAATCTAGTCCATCATCTATATCGTGATGTTATATAAGAAATTAATTTTGTAGGTGTCACATATCCCACCTGATTACCAACAAATAAATATCATAGACTCCCGAGTCCCAATACTTCAGTTCAGTGTTGATTTAACATCATTTAATGCGAGTCCGATAAATATGAAAGAACAACATATATATTTAGCGGGTTAATTAATAGTTATTTAACTTGTGATGTTCATGATTTAGCGAGTCCGATAAATTCAAAGTTTGATTTATTTTGTTTTGTTGAACCACTTCAAAATTCACGTTGAGTGGTATTAAGCTGTTTATTTTGCCCATATGGAATCTACTTAGGTTGTAAGCTTATTAAGCTTGATTTATTTTGTTTTGTTGAACTATATCTTTCGTTTTTTCGCTGCATGTGTAATTTTTGGCAGAGGAGTTATACATATAGGCATCGAGAGCGTGAGAAATTGAGGTCACTGAATCGTCAAATATTATTGTGGTTATTAAGTTCCCTATTTTATTTTTCTTAAAATAGGCAGTAATTTGTCTCCAAGGAAAGAAAATTAGATACACAGTTATTGACATGCTGGATTATGCCAATACATTGTTTATTTTGCTGTAAATGTTTGAACTAGCAATTTTTATGAGATTGTGTTATCTCAGAGAGGTAGTAACATCTTAATTTTCGGTTAGGTCCATTGAATCGAATCCTACAGTTGTTTATATATCTATATGAATATAAAATGAGTTTCAGTAGCTCCAATCTAGTCCATCATCTATATCGTGATATTATATAAGAAATTAATTTTGTAGGTCTCACATATCCCACCTGATTACCAACAAATAAATATCATAGACTCCCGAGTCCCAATACTTCAGTTCAGTGTTGATTTAACATCATTTAATGCGAGTCCGATAAATATGAAAGAACAACATATATATTTAGCGGGTTAATTAATAGTCATTTAACTTGTGATGTTCATGATTTTAGTGTAACCACTTCTTATCTTCTATTTTACCTTCATTTTTTGCTTCCTCAATCATTCTCCATCATGTTCTGATCAATACACACCATATGTCCACGTATCATGTCCTTTGTAATTGCCCTCGTGCCTCTTAACATTTGGAGCGCCATTCAGTTTTCTTTGGTGGGTTCTCAAGCGTTTCCCTTTGATTGGATTCGTGTGAATTCAAAATCTGTTAATACCTACAGTTCCGGGGTCCCTAAGAATATTATCTTCTTGTTTGCTATTTGGCAAATTTGGTTGGATCGTAATTGTCGTCTTTTTTATACGTACCAACCCTAATTCCAACTCGAGCGTCATCGACCCAACAAAAATTTTAGTTACTATCGTGAACAAATCCTTGGAGACGGAGTGGTCCTTTCTTGTTTTCCAAGAGAGGAACTCTCATAGGAATGATATACAGGTAGGATGGGTTTTTCCAAGCTGAATACAGATGATGCGCATAATTGTGCGACGGGGCTCGGCCTCCACTGGGGGAATTTTGCGTGATCATTATGGTATCTGGATAGGTGGATTCCACGGGAACATTATTGCGGAGTCCAGCCCAAAGGCAGAATTTTTTTTTAATCGGCAAAACAAACTTTTATAAAATTCGACCGAGGTACATGGGGGGGGGGGGGGGGGGGGGGGGGGCACATGGAGCACAACAATACTACATTGCCAAAAGAAAGAAAAGTACAACAAAAAACCTCCAAGAATTAAAGAGATGGTTTGAGTTTGGCAAAGGATGAAAATATCAAAAAGCTGGAAATTGAAGTTTGGTTTGAGTTTGGCAAAGGATGAAAATATCAAAAAGCTGGAAATTGAAGTGGATTCCATGACTGTTAATTAACTTGATTCATGCCACTAAAATGGTGAATCACCCGCTTGGCAATTTGTTATTTGATTGTAGGTTGCTGATGCAAGGGTTTGAGGAAGTTTCTACCAAGCATATCTATCGCGAAGCTAATCGGTGTGCAGATGCGTTGGCAAATGATACTTCGATTTCGGTGGGAGATCTAAATATCTATCCAGTTATTCCTAGTTGGATTTCTAGTTTCTTTTAAGTGGATTTGATTGGAGTCTCGTACTGTAAAATTATTAACACTTAATTATGTTTTTCTTGTTTTAATGAATCATTTGTTTACCAAATAAAAAAAGACACACCATATATTTTTCCTTTAAAAACCATTCATTTTATAACTTTACGATCCAATTACACCTAAAAACAACAGTAACATGAAAAAACAAACAAGCAAGCAAATACAGCATACATTTGATTAGAAACTAACAACCCTTTCATGCTTATTTTCAACTCTATAATAGCTTACAGAAACTTGGATTGATCTTCAATCTTCACATGTGTTTCAAACCACCATCACTTTTCTTGGCCGGGAAATAAGATATCTCTCGGAAACCGATGGGCCGTGAAAAGAGAGCACAGCCACCATTCCCTCGACCCACCCAGAAATCCTTCAACACCAGCTGAATGGGGAGAGGATAAACCATTAAGATAAACTTAATCACACCACGATAAACCATTTCCACCTCCTCTCTGTACAAGTGAAAAAAGAGATGGCTGGCTGGTGGGTTTAAATAGGCCCCTCTCGGACATGCATAATAGTGAACATTAGATTGTGGCTTGTTGGCCAAGACTAAACGCTGAATTCATAGCTGTGAATACATTTAATTTAATTAACTCAGTTAGTAACTTTCCTCAAACAATATGGGTCCACTCTTTCACCCAGGTCACGCTCATCTGCCCCCCAAATGCCCTTTGTGGACTCCTATCCCAAGCCCCAAGCCCACACTAATAATCCGGCCGTTGATTTTGCATGTCTCATATTGAAGAACATCCTGAAAAAAATAAATTTGATTGGACATCAATAGTTATTGCAAACAACTCATATATTGTTTACGTGATTCATAATTTTTTTTCTAAGCAAAAAGAATTTATTAATCTTTATAAAGGATTACAAAGATTAAAAAGGATTAAGGGCATACTGGCAAAAGCCACCCGAGACCTAAAAGAATGCAAGGCACCAACTGAACACCAAAGAAACCCACAGAACCTAAACAACCAAAGAGAAACAGCCAAAATCAAAACCAAAACCACATAACCACTAAGCAAAATCAAAAAAAGCAAAACACCTCATACCCGCCCAATCTCGAGTTCAAAAAGCTATAGAGGGAGAGGCATCCTAGTGATTCATAATTTTATACTTAACCCGTTAATGAAAGAACAAACTAGGTGTTTTTCAACCAACCGATGTCCCGACAATCTAATTTTTTCCAAAGACGTTCTTCAATACAGGAGGTAAAGAATTAACAACTCGCATTATCAATGTGGACTCAAGATGAGATCCGCAATGGGTAGTTTGGATGGGTATGGATGATTGAGTATTTAAAGGAGCTTGAATAGGTGGGATCCGCAATGGTTAATCCCAGGCCCTTGGATATGGGCCCCACACTATTGCAAGAGGGGTGGAGCATTGCTGTGGGAGCATGGAATAGTTTGTCCTACTTGTGTTGTGTCTCATCAACACTTAAAAGATGCAAAAAAACAAAACCAAAGGAACTCACACTTTCAAAGTATTTTCGTTAAGTACCTATTTGTTGATATGACATGAACAACAATCATGATTTTCCCAAGCAGAAAATTCTAAGAAACACCTCGAGGAAAGAGATTTGCCATGAAATCATTGTAAACCGTCTTCTCTTCATTTTGATAATTAAAAAAAGAAATGAAAATTAAAGGAATTGTCACCGCACCTTCTGATTTTTGGTGAACATATAATTTCGGGTCGAGTGATCTTTATAGGTATTGAGAGTCGAAGAAATTGAAGTCAAGGTATCACCGAATCGTATCATGGTTATTAAGTTGCCTCTTTATTTTTACGTATTCCTACAAAGAACGCAGTAATTTGTTTCCAAGGAAAGATACTTTAGATACGCAATTATTTCCATGTTGTATGCAAATACATTATTTATTTCGCTGTAAATGTTTGAAATTAACAATCCTTATGTGATTCCAGCTAGGTTCATTGAAGCAAACCAATAGCGTTTCAAATAAAATCAAGAAACAAATCTGTTGTATCAAGTGGGGTCCAAATATATGGAAATGGGTTTTCCATGTAAAGCAATATGTCAATAAATACTTGTCAAGTTGTCATCCTTGGTGGAGTTTCCAACTAAATCCCATACGAGAACTAGGATAGTTTTGGAGTACTCAATTTTATGAATTTGGCATTTCACCTTTTTAAGCTTTTGATGGATAAGTCATTAGAAATTTCATTTTTTGAAAGGCAAATTTTTTTTATTAATCTCTCAAATTGTTATAAAGATTAATAGGAATGATTGATGGCATCATATTCCTAACCCGAGACCCAACAAAGTAACAAAGCTAAGAAATAATTATATGTCCACCTGAGATCCAAATCCGAGGTTAGCAAGAAACCAACCAAGGATACATCCTTTGGACAAGCCCACACCCTTTGGGACAAGTCATTAGAAATTTCAAGATGCAAGTAAATTTCAATCTCAGTATTAGTACGCAGGTTTCGCCAAAACGGTACTAGGTCGAAGCTATGTTCCCTATCATAAACAAGAGGTAGTGGAGAGGTGACTCGAAATTGTTGGAACATGTGTGAAGGATTAGATTTTTACATCGGATAAAAAGAAAGAAAAGTTGTATATTAATATACAATTAAGTGACTCACCACTTGCAAAATTTAAGTTTTTTAGTGGACTTGGGTCATTCAATATATATCTGACCGATTTTAAATGTCAAATTATTTAGGCTAAAATAGGAGGGAAGACTTTAGGGAGGTGCAAGTCATGACTATTAGTAATATTGGATTGGATTGCAAATAGTTACCGGCTTCAATGGTCGACTGTTACGGTTTTTCTTGGTAGTTGCTCAAGTTCTGAGCTTATTCTTGGGCCAAACCAAAAACAAACAGTCAAACCTAATGAACATAATCAAACTGGTCCACCATGATTTTATCTGGTTTAGGTTGTAACTTTCTCCAAGTGAAATTACGATCCAGTTTGGTGGTGGAAACGCACCAAAAGAAGACGAGTTCAATTCCTCTCTACCCATTTCCCTCTGTTTCTCTATACTGAAAAACAGAGAACCGTTGGCTCGCATAATAATTTTACAACACAAAACAATTGTTAAGCAACCCAATGGCCCTCTGTTTGTCGGTTCAGAGATACAGAGGGAATGGGTGCAGAGGAAACTTCCGCGAACAAAAACAGGCTATGCATGGATACCCCTGTTGGGTTTGGTGAGCTTAACGGGAGGCTCACCTTGATGACTCAATGGTTAATCTGGAGTAGAGAGTGGAGACAAACAATTGAATCCCATTCGCAGAATCATGGTTTTTTTTTCTTTTTTTGGGTAGAAGCGTATGAAACTTCATTAACAGCAAAAGAAAAATACAACTGTGCTGTCACCATTAGATAAACAGCACCGTTGATGAGGGAAGACCACCAACAAGGACCTAAGAAATAAAGCAAGGAGCACTTTTCAGAATCATGGTTGAATAAGGCTGTCAACCACAGCAGGGCATCCCTGTCCAAAACCGAGAGAAATGGATTACATCACACAGACTGGTCGTCACGTCCGAAAGAACCAAGAAGCAAGAGGACCTATACGTATGGGGGCTAGATAAACCTTATCAACTGGGTCTTGTATTTTTGCATTTTCATCAATGGCAAAAAAGGAATCTAGCAAAAACAATAATTCACAGTTGCCACGAGAATAGATATTCGGAGGGGCCGGGGATGAAAATGGATTGAACCGCCCAGTTAGTCCATTTGTGGGTTGTTCCCAGGACCATTTTAATGACACTAATGATTTACATTTTATAGCTCGTCTGTAAGATCAACCATTCCAACAATCACATTGAGTGGATACTAATGATGTAATTTCAAAATGCACTTGTCTTAAGATAAATGGGTCCCGATTCAGTATTGAAATCTTGTTATGTTCTAAAACTAATGTGCTCCGAAATCTTATTAGATTAACAATATTCGAACAACCTAGTTTCCAATTATACATGCTTGGATCCCTCTACCTCATCCAATCACTATAATACAAAACACTATATAAGAATTTTTTTTTTTTTAAAAGAGAGAGAAGGAGCAAATACATCTACTTTGGTTTTAAACTTATTAAGCCTGATTTATTTTGTTTTGTTGAACTATATGATGTACTTACTCACCAACCTAGTGACTTCTTATATAGGCATTGAGAGGAGTTATTGTATCTTTCGATTTTTGGTGCATGTGTACTCTCCGGTAGAGGAGTTATACATATAGGCATCAAGAGCATGGGAGGTTGAGGTCACAGAATAACTAAATGTGATCGTGGTTATTAAGTTTCCTATTTTGTTTTTTCTTTAAAAAGGCAGTAATTTGTCTTTAAGGAAAGAAAATTAGATACACAGTTATTGACATGGTGGGTTATGCCAATACTTTGTTTATTTTGCTGTAAATGTTTGAATTAGCAATCTTTATGAGAATGTGTTATCTCAAAGGTAGTAACGTCTAGCTTAATCTTCGGTTAAGTCCATTGAAGCGAACCCAACAACTATTTATATATCTGTGTGAATATAAAATGAGCTTAAGTAGCTCCAATCTAGACTATCTAGTCCCTCATCTATATTGTTATATATATATATATATATATATATATATATATATATATATATATATATATATAAAGTAATTTTGTGGGTCTCACATAGCCCACCTAAATACAAGTAAATATCACGACTTCTGAGTCCCAATACTTTAGTACAGTGTTGATTTTACATCATTTAATGAGAGAAAGGAACAACATATTTCGGGGTTGAATAATTGTTTAACTTGTGAACTTCAAGATTATAGTGTAACCATTTCTTGTCTTCTATTTAATTTACCTTTCTTTTTGCTTTCTCAATCATTCCCCAACTTGTGATCTTCATGATTTTATGGTAACCATTTCTTATCTTCTATTTAATCTACCTTTCTTTTTGCTTTCTCAATCATTCCCCATCATGTTCCGATCAAAACACACCAATTTTTTCCTTTAACGACCCTTCGTTTATAACTTTATGATCCAAATACACCGAAAAACAACAACAGTACTAACATGTCAAGCAAAACCAACAGACATTTGATTAGAAACTAATTAATTAATAACCCCTTCACGCTTATTTTCCACTTTATAACGGCTTACAGAAACTTGGATGATCACCCTTCAATCTTCACATGTGTTTCGAACTACCACCGTCACTTTTCTTCACCGGAAAATAAGATATTCCTCGTAAAGCGGTAGGCCGTGAGAAGAGAGCACAACCACCATTCCCTTGACCCACCAAGAAATCCTTCAGCACCAGATGAATGGGGAGAGGGTAAACCATTAAGATAAACTTAATCAAACCCCGATAAACCATTTCCACCTCTTCTCTGTACAAATGGGAAAAGATCAAGGACGGCTGGTGGGTTTAAATAGGCCCCTCGGATAGCTGGTGGCTTGTTGGCCAAGATTATAAGTACTCTCAATATATGCATAGCTGTGAACATTTAGAGTTAATTAACTCAAGTTATACTAATTCCTTAATTCTAATGATTTAGTCCATACTCCTCAAACATTGGTCCACTCTTTCACGAATAATTATCCGATAGTCTGGGAGCACACCATGCGGTACTTTGAACTACTTTAGAACTACATATTTATGTGGAGTCCATACACTTAGTCGTGGACCCCATAAGAATGTGTAGTTGTGAAGTAATACGGAACACCGCGTGACGGTGCTCCTAAACTATTGTATAATTTCATCTCTTTCACCCAGGTCAAGCTCCTCTCCATTTCCTACATATCTTACATGCCCCAAATGCCCTTTGTGGACTCCTATCTCAAGCCCACATTGATAATCCGGTCATTAATTTCGTTCGTCTCATATTGAAGAACATTCCTGCGGAAAATAAATTTGATCGAACATCAATAATTATTGCAAACAACTAGCTCATACTTGTTTACGTGATTCATAATTTTAAACTTAACCTGTCCATTTAATGAAAGAACAAATTAGTGTCCTTCTACCAACCGATGTCTCAACAATATGATTTTTTCAAGAGTTGTTCCTCAATATAGGAGGTAAAGAATTAACGGCACGCATTATCATTGTTGAATCAAGATGGGATCCGCAAAGGGTAGTTCGGACGGGGCATACACACTTTTGCGAAGTAGGAGCCACACACTTGAAGATGAGGTCCAAACAACATTACAGGGTGTGGAGCATTCTCCAACATTTTTCCACTCTCATAGTACGTGTTAATCCCATGCCCTTGGATATGGGCCCCACACTATTGCAAGAAGGGTGGAGCATAGTGTGCAAGAGGGGTGGAGCAATGCTGTACGTAGGAGTGTGGAATAGTTGTTCCTAATTGTGCTGTGTGTCATCATCACTTACAAAATGCAAAAATAAAATTACAAATACAAATACAAATAAAAACAAAACCAAAAGAACTCATGCACACTTCCAAAGTATTTTCGTTAAGTACCTATTTGCTGATATGACATGAACAACAACCATGATTTTCCAAAGTAGAAAATTTCGACAAACGCCCCGAGGAAAGAGGATTGCCATGAAATCATTGTAGATCGTCTTCTCTTCGTTTGATAAAAAACACACACAAAGCAATCGTCTTTGCATCTTTTGATTCTTGGTGCACGTATACCGTCGAGTCAATGAGTTATATAGGCATTGTGAGCCAAAGAAATCAAAGTCACCGTATCAACGAATCGTATCGTGATTATTAAGTTACCTCTTTATTTTTACGTATTCCTAAAAAAAGTGGTAATTTGTTTCCACGAAAGATAATTTAGATACGTGATTATTGACATGTTGTGTGCAAATACATTGTTTATTTCGAAGTAAATATTTGAAATTAACAATCTTTATGTGATTGTGTTATGTCAGAGCTGTCAATCTCTTGACTCCAGCTAGGTCCATTAATGAAGCAACCAAATAACGTTTCAAATAAAATCAAGAAATAAATATGTTATACCATCTGTCTGTCTGAGTACGTATCAAGTGGGTACATGGGTTTTAATTTCCATGTACAGCAAGATGTCAATAAATACTTGTCAAGTTGTCATACTTGGTGGAAACTCCATCAAATATGACATCGTGTACAAGGAACAGGGTAATTTTCGAGTACTCACAATTTTATGAATTTGGTATTTCACCTTTTAAGCTTTTGATGGATAAGTCATTAGAAATTCAAGATGCACGTAAATTTCAATCTCAGCATTAATACGTAGGTTTCGCCAGAATTCTAATGGTTCTGCCGAAACGGTACTAGATCGGAGCTTTGTTAACTGTCATAAACAAGAGGTTGCAGAGAGGTGACTCGATCTGTTACAACATGTGTGAGTCTTACATTGGATAAAAAGGAAAAAAAGTTGTTTATTGGGTGGTTCACTACCAAAGATGGGACCAGAGGGGTCTAGTGGCGGCGGCCTCTATAACAAAAATATTAGAAAATGCAATTATTATATGTGAAAAAAATCTATCCCCCACTTATACAGTCTCGTCACTGCTAGATTTTTTTTTTCTTATTTTTTATTATATACTAGTCATAAATCTTCTATTTTTTTTTTCAAAGAAAGGAGACCCACAAAAGTATTCTAAAGCTAAATTCAATGGGCCAAAGTGAAATAATATAAATGATGATGTGTAATTAAGAAAAAAAATCTCCACATTAATTCTAACCCTAAAATAACTTAACCTAAAAAATTAAGAGAATTTAATTATAATGAGTAACATTATAAATTTGGGGAGTGACATTATCTTTGTGCATACTAATGCTTTGGACTAACAATGAAGGAAGCATGGTAATGTGCACATAAATTAAATTGGGTCTCTAGGCATGCCCTTTCTGATGTCATTTGGCTTTGATTTGGGAGCATGGTTCTGCAACAAAACACGTATAGGGGGACTGCTGTTTAAGTAGGATTTTGAGATCAACCACGTTGTACATATTGCCAAAAATTAGGTCTGTCTCCAATCATCCCCCCTCATACTCCTAATGATTGTGGACTACATGAGTTCTACCGTTATTGTTGTTGGAGTGGCATTATCAATGCCCAAAATTAAAATTAGTCTTCTTTCGTACTCCATGTACAAATGAAAAACATTATATTTACTATAGTTTTTATTAAGTTATTTTAATTTTTTCTGGAGTTGATAACTATTAATATTGTAATGCATCTTTTTATTTTTTTAGTATATATTTTGCCACTGCTAGGGTAAAATCCTGGTTCCGTCTTTGTTCACTACTTACAAAACTTTAGTAGAGTAAGGTCATTCAATGTATATTTGGCCCAAATAATTCTGTGTGAACTCTGTGTACACTTCCTAACAGATTGGGCCTAACAGAGTGTTCTCGGGTCAGTTTGCGCGCACCATGAGACTAAATCCCTACGGCCCCCACCAGCCTTCGGCATCCCAAAGGTTTTTACGCATGGGTGGCCCCAAAGATTTTTTCACAGTGCAGGAGAGTCGAACCTGAGACCTCGTGATGGTAAACCTCCCCGTCTTGGCCAATCAAAATCCACTTGTCTTGAGATAAATGGGTTTCGATTCAGTATTGAAATCTTGTTATGTTCTAAAATAAATGTGTTCATGAAATCATATCAAATTAACGGTATCCAAAGAACTTGGTTTTCATTGACTAATGTTCTCAATAAACTCAATCTAGTCTATTTTCATGGACCGGAGAGAGAGGATGTGCTGGCCAATTTCCAACTACATGCATGGATCTCTCCACCTCATCCATCATTGTAACACAAAACACTATATATGAGATAGAAAAAAATAGAGCAAATATATCAACTTTGGTTGTACTTATTAACCCTGATTTATTTTATTTTGTTGAATTATATGATCCACTTACCACTAACCTATGCGACTTCTTATTGTATCTCTTGATTTTTGCTGCATGTGTAATTTCCAGTAGAGGAGTTATATGTATAGGTATTGTATCGAGAGCGTGATAATTTACTGTAATTAAATTAAATATCGCGATCCTGATATTGCTATATATAAATTAATTTTGTGGGTTTCTTATAGCCCACCTCAATACAGACAAGTGAATATCTCTCAATCCATTAGTGTAGATTTAACATCATTTACTCCGAATCCAATAAATACAAAAAGAAAAACATATTTAACAGGTACAATACTCATTTAACTTATCATCTTCATGATTTAAGTGTAAGCACTGCTATCTTGTATTTTATCTTCTTTTTTTTGCTTTCTCAATCATTCTCCATGTTTATCATCGAGACATATATCAATCTTTTCCTTTATAAACCTTTCATTATATAAATTTGCAATCCAAATACACCATGAAAACAAGCAAAACAACATAAATATGCATCTGATTAAAAACTGGCTATCTCATCATGCTTATTTCAACTTAATTAATTAAAATAGTTTAGAAAAACTTGAATCATCACCCTTCAATCATTCATGCGGCCGACGGGTTTGAAAACCTACCACTGCTTTTCTTGGCCTGGAAATAAGAAATATCTCGAAAACCACCTGGTTTGAAGAGAGCACAACCACCAGTATTGCCTCGACCAACCCATAAATCCTTAAAACACCACATGAATGGGAAAAGGGTAAACCACTATTGAGACAAGTTTCATGAAAAAGCCACTATAAACCATCTTCACCTCTGTACGTTCTGCATTGCCAATGGGAGCTTAAATAGGTGCCATAAAACAACGAGCTTGCTTCTTGGATAAGAATTAAGTGCGCAAGCATATCTGAAAAGCTTATCTGTGATGCTCTGGCTGGTTTGGCTTTGGGCTCATTCAATGAACATTGAATGTATTTTCTCTTCTTTTCTTTTTTCTTTTGTTTTGGTCTTTTACAATGCCTTAACCTTTGTGGTCTGTATTTGGTCATCTCTCGATGTACCTCTTGTCGAGTTTTTAATAAAATTATATTGCTTATCAAAAAGGAAGAGAGCATATCTATGAACATTAAATGTAATTAATTTCAGTTAGCAATTTTCCTTTATAAAAGAAAACGAAAAAGAAAAACTTTCCTCAATTCTAATACATATTGAACCCACACACATAAAGGTGGGGCCCATGTACTATTGTGGTGTGTGGAATGTTATCCAACACCAATCCACCCTCTCCCTCTAAGTAGGGTGTGGAACCCACACACTTGAATGGGCCCACACATTTTTCCATTATTTTTTTCACTCTCTCATAATACAAAATACGGAGTGAGACAGACACATTTAGATATGGAGCCCACATACTATTGCGTAAGGGTGGAGCAATGCTCCAGCAGCATGAAAAAACAAAGGAACACACACTTTTATATTTTTGTTCAGTACCTATTTCCTGATATAACATGAACAACAACCATGATTTTCGAAAGCAAAAATTTCTAAATCATTGTAGACCGTCTTCTCTTCGTTTAATTATAAAAAACACAAAGAAATCGTCTTTGCATCTTCTAATTCTTGGTGCACGTATAACATCAGGTCAAGGAGTTATATAGGCATTGGGAGCCGAAGAAATTTAAGTCACTGTATCAACAAATCGTTTCGTGGTTATTAAGTTGCCTACGTGTTTTTATTTATTCCTAAAAAAGCGGTAATTTGTTTCCATGAATATAATTTAGACACACGGTTATTGACATGTTGTATGCAAATCATTGTTTATTTCGCTATAAATGTTTGAAATTAGCAAAATCTTTATGTGATTGTGTTATGTTAGAGGTGGTAACGTCTTAAATAATCTCCCGACTCCAGCTACGTCCATTGACGCAAACCTTAATAGCGGTCTGAATATTGTCAAATTTGGTTTCAAATAAAACCAAGAAATTAAATAATCTGTTACACCAACTATCTGTTTGAGTATCAAGTGGGTCCCACAAATATAAATCTCTCGTGCAATTAATACCAAATGGGTTTCCAATGCATGTAAAGCAAGATGTCAATTAATACCTGGCGGAATTCATAGTTGTCACTTGTCATGAGGGCCTAAACCGCCCAGTTAACCGTGGGTCGTTCCCGGGACCCTTTTAATGATACAATTACCGTACATATTTTGGGCTCGTCAATATAAGGTCGATCACTCCAAAAATCACATTGAGTAGATACCAGTAAGGAAATTTCGGAATGCACTTGTTTTGAGATAAATGGATTCCGATTTGGTATTAAAATCTTGTTATGTTCTCAAATTAATGTGTTCCGAAATTATATCAAATTAACGATATCCGAAAACCTTGAATTCAATGTAATGTTCTCGACAAGCTCTAGTCTATTTTCATGGACCGGAGAGGGAGTTGATTCCGAGAGAGAGGGTGTGCTGGCTGAATTTGCTACATGTATGGATCCCTCTGCCTCGTCCAATCACTGTAATACAAAACAATATATAAGATAATAAAAGAAAAAAAAAAAGAAGCAAATATATCTACTTTTTTTGTAAACTTATTAAGCTTGATATATTTTGTTTTATTGAACTATATAATCTACTTACTCACTAACCTAAGTGACTTCTTATATTTATAGGCATTGAGAGGAGTTATTGTAACTTTCAATTTTCATTGTATGTGTAATTTCTGGTAGAGGAGTTATATATAGGCATCGTGGTGGGTTTTTTTTTTTTTTTTTTGACAAAATGTGAGAAGAATTTTATTCATCTGATAGGCCGAGCCTAAACATCAAAGAGATGCAAATCCCATGGGGTAAAATGGACGTCCACAGACCAAACATGCCATTGGAAAGGGCTTTCTGAGCACAACAATGTACAGTCCTGTTACAATCACGTTTAACAAAACCAAAATCACATAAACTGAATGAGTTCTTCAAGACTAAGCAAACATGAATAGCTAATGCAATATGGGAGGGAGGGTCTTGACCATCATCGCATATCCTTACAATCGCCTTCGCGTCCGATTCAATAAGCACCTTAGGAAATTTTAGAGCAATCCCCAAATTCAACCTATCTTGAATGGCCAAAGCCTCCGCAATTCTGGACGAGTTGATCCTAGCATGAAGAGCTAGAAAAATACCAGCAACTCGACCATCATCCCTTCGAGCCACTGCCCCTCGACCATCATCCCTTCAAGCCACTGCCCCTGTGCCAATAGTTCCTGACCATAGGGCTGTAAATGAACTGAGCCATTCGTGAACTGTTCGAGGCTCGGTTCGGTAAGAGCTCGTTCGAGTTCGATTCGTCTGCTAAACAAACTGAACCTGAACCTCAATTCTAGGCTCGTTTCGTAAATGAGCCGAACCTGAGCCTAACGATATTCGGCTCCGTTAGGTTCGCAAACCTATACTTAAATTTAATTAATAATTCAATAGGGGTCTATTTGTAAATGTAAAAAAAATTTAAGGTTGTATATATAATTCAATACTTATTTAATTTTCTCCCAAATTCTATACGATCAATGAGAGAGTATGAGTTCACTTGAGTTTAATGAGCTGAGTCGAATCAAACCTGAGTCTTGACGAGCTCAATTCGAGCTTAGATTCGGCTCGGCTCGATTCGATTCATATGAGTTTAACAACCAAACTCGAGTCAAGATGTTCAAGTTTGAATCGAACCCAAGCCGAACTCGAGCTAGACTAGTTTCTTACCGAACCCAACCAAGCCGAACCCGAGCCTTGAAAAATTTTAACGAGCCAAACTCGAGCCAAGTTATTCAGGCTTGAATGGAACTCGAGCCGAATTCATACCTTAACAAACCCGAGCCAAACTTAATAGGGTTCGACTCGATTCGATTCGTTTACAGCCCTACTTGACCATCATCCCTTCGTGGTCGTTAAAGTTGCCTATTTTGTTTTTTTCTTCTTAAAAAAGGCAGTAATTTGTCTCTAAGGAAGGAAAATTAGATGCACAGTTATGTCATCATGCTGGATTATGCCAATACATTGTTTATTTTGCTGTAATTAATGTTTGAACTAGCAATCTTTATGAGATTGTGTTACCTTAGAGGTAGTAACGTCTTAAATCTTTGGTTAGGTCCATTGAAGCGAACCCAACAACTGTTTATATATCTGTCTGAATACAAAATGAGTTTTAGTAGCTTCAATCTAGTCCATCATCTATATCGTGATATTGTTATGTAAAAATTTATTTTGTGGGTCTCATACAACCCACCTGGATACTGACAAGTAAATATCACGACTTCTGAGTCCCAATACTGTTCAATTCAGTGTAGATTTAACGTCATGAATGCGAGTCCAATAAATGCAAAAGAGCAACATATTTAGCGGGGTTGAATAGTGATTTAACTTGTGATCTTCATGATTTTAGTGTAATTACCTTCATTTTTGCTTTCTCAATCATTCTCCCTCATGTTCCGATCAAGACACACCATATCTTTTCCTTTAAAAACCTTCCATTTTATAATTTTACGTTCCAAATACACCAAAAAACAACAACAGTAACAACATGAATTGGCGATCCAAATACACCATAAAAATAAGAAAAAACAACATACATCTGATGAGAAACTAGATAATCTCATCATGCTTATTTCCTCTCAATTAAAATAGCTTAGAAAAAGTTGAATCATCACCCTTCATTCATTCATGCGGCCGGCCGATTCTAAGAACCGCCACTGCTTTTCTTGGCCTGGAAATTGGAAATATCTCGAAAACCAAATGGCTTGAAGAGAGCACAACCACCAGGAGTGCCTCTGTAACGCCCCCAATTTTGGGAACGTTAAAAGGAAATTTTCATTGATAAACTAAATAGAGTCTGGCTCAATATTACAACGTAACTCTCACAAAGAGTATTCTTAATCAACAACAAGAGAGGTAAACTAGGGTTCCTATCTACTGTTCCGCTTCTTCCTCCATCCTAGCCAGCTCCTCGGCTCCAAACGCTTCCAAGGTGTAAGGTTCACCCTGTTCGTCTATAAGATCTGACACATTATACCGGCGTCGCCACCAATATAATATGTCAGGGTCACCAAAGGTAACACCGTGAGCTTACAAAAGCTCAATAGAATATCCAAACCCACTAACCCTTAACTTACAAACAATAGGTCATAAAATCAACAGAGTACAAGCAGGTTTAACTAAAACGATTAACGATAGTACATTCATATTCACTATTCAAGTATCGTTGGTGTCCATATTTTTCTGTGTTTCTCCTACGCGACTCATCGTAGACCGTGTCTCCATTTTCACTTTTCATAACCAAATCAACATTTTCAAAATCCGTTTTTAACACACCCAACCTCGGTTCCGCCGTTCCGGGTTCCCGAGTATCCTCACAATGGTTCCGCCGCACCGGGTTCCCATTGGCACACATTTGCATTGGCTCCGTACCGCGGATAACCAAGCCACACACCCAACCTCGGTTCCGCCGTTCCGGGTTCCCGAGTATCCTCACAATGGTTCCGCCGCACCGGGTTCCCATTGGCACACAAAACACACACCACACAATGGGCTACCATGTCCGACCCATTGCGGTTTCCAAAATATTTCACCCTTTCAAAACACGCCTTTTCGTTAACCACACCCTAGGTGTCATGTTTCTAACTTTCTCGATTTCCGTGTCACGTTTTCATGCATAGACTCCGCGGTAGGACTTTTTACAAACATAAATCATTCATTGAAATCTTGAAACTAAACTAGCAAGATCATCCAATTCTATATTAATAATCATGCTCAAAATCATCCTAAAGATCAAAATACGAATACTTCTATTCAAGTGTCAAATTCTATCTTTCGAAAACCGTTCTTTCTTTCCTTTTGGAAAGGTCTAAACAACATATACTTTTCCAAAAATAAAGCCAATATATTCAACATATTCCCCTTCCTTTTCATCTTTTTAAAGAGAGTCTTTTCAAGTTCCTCATGCATACAAGTATCACACATCTCATTTAAAGCAATAGATAACCTTATCTACTTAAGGAAAACGATAAGGGTATTGATACTTTGAATCAAGAACATTCTACTTATACGTAGGGAAGTAAGTAGAGAAAATCTACCTTGATCCGAAACTTAGTCGGGGCCGAATAAGCTAGTTGGAAAATTTCCTACGGGCAGTGAAAACTTGCAATCTGGACCGAACTTCGGACGGCAGTAACTCGGTCAATATTTGGCCGAATACGATTGTTCTTGGGTTGAAAATGAAGCTCTCGAAGTGCTCTACGACTTTCGGGAAGGAAGTTGGTCCTAGAAACTACTGTAGGTAGGAGAAAAATGGTGATAATGAGAAGGCAGTTTGCTGTCTGGAAGTAGAAAATCCGAGATTTTTACTGAACTTCGGACGCCGATATCTTTGTCATTTCTTCACTGATTTGGACGGTTCTTGGGTCTAACTTGAAGGTTTCGAAGTGCTCTACAACTTTTCCGAAGGGAGTTGGTCCTAAAAATTACTCTAAGCAGGAGAAAAATAGAGATTCGTGGAGGGCAGTAGGCTGCCTGGAAAATGGAAATGGCAATTGAGTGAGGGTGTGAGTTGAATGGGAGGCATGTGGTGCTATTTATAGCCAACACTTGAGGTCCCCCTCCCTCCTTTATGGCCAGCCATGTCTCTTTCCCTCTCTCCCATGGATTTGCTCCATTATCTTGTCATTTCAAGCCTTTCAATCAAGTCATAGCCTTCCATGACTTGTCACTTCCATTTTAGGCCAAATCTTAGGCCATCATGAAGGATTTTTGACTTGCCAAGTCTATGGGAAGGTTGCTTGCAAGAAAGAATATTATCATTGCACTTTGGAAGACTAGAAATGGGTTGGCATGGTCAAAAATAGGCTTAAGGCTATAAGGGTTACTTGTGTAAGTATCCAAAACACAATCACACACTCCACCTTTCTCTCCACATCCGGCCCCTCCCCCTCTCTCTCCATCCGGCCCTCTCTCTCTCTCTCTCTCTCTCTCTCTATGTATGTCTAGGTATACATATATAAGTACACCTAGGTACATAAGGTTATGAGTTTTCAAGTGACAATTCAATGGAAAGAATAAGAGTAAAACTTTCCTAGAAAGTGCATCTATGCAAAGCTAGTCTTGCTTCCAAAATGATGAGATTCCGTGAATGACTTGTCTTGTCATGCTTATTGGCAAGTCAAAGGTCTATTAACCAATGAACAAAAATTCCCCTAACAATTATGGACCAAGGGGTAAAGGAATATTGGTAATAATTAAGGTTTGAAATGACTAGTCATGGGGTATAATGATTACCCCTAAAAGTATAAGGGTTCAATAGGGTTAGAGGGGTTTCATAAGGCTCAAAGACGGTCAAAAAGGTCCATCTAGGGTTAGAAAATTGTAACTAGATTGAAACGGTAATTAGGGTTTTCTAACGAATTGATTGGAAACTAATTCTACTTGCCAAGTAGGATTTCCAGCCAAGAAATATAATTTAAAGATTTTATTTAACTCACTAGAAAAAATACAAGTGCTTCTACAAGCATACTTGTCTTTAGAAAATGACTAAATTGCTCGGCGTGAAAATATATAATTTTATAAATCTCAAATCTAATTATGACGGATTATTAAAATTAAAAAGAAATTTTTAGTAGCAATCCAAGTAATTAAAATAAAATTTAAACATTTAACGAAATTTTTATTTACCAAAAATCAGGGTCGTTACAGCCTCGACCAACCCAGAAACCCTTAAACACCACATGAATGGGAAAAGGGTACACCACCATTGAGAGAACCTTCATGAAGCCACCATAAACCATCTTCGATCTCCTGATGATCCTCTGTTCTGCTAAGTGCCAATAAAAGATGGCCGATGGCCGATGGCCGATGGGTTAAATAGGCAAGATTGGTTTGCTTCTCGGACAAGATTGGACTATGCAAGCCTATCTGTGCACATTAATTAAATGTAGAACATTAATTAAATGTAATTAATTTCAATTAGCATTTTTCCTGAAAAAAACTCTAATTGATTCAGATTTACATACTCCTCTAAGGTCTATCCTCTCATAATACCTCTCATAATAGATGTGGAACCCACCAACGAAGAGGTGGGGCCCATGTAGGTACTATTGTAATTAAGGTGTAAAACGTTATCCAACATCAATCAACCCTCTCTATCTAAATAGGGTGTGGGAGCCACTCATTTGAATTTGAAGGGGCCCACGTATTATTGTGAGGTGTGGAGCATTCTTTAATATTGTTTCACTCTCTCTCATAATTAATACAGAATATTGTATGAGAAGTACACCCTATATGCAGCCTACATACTATTGCGAAAGGGCCATAGCAACGCTCCAGGGGCGTGAAAAGTCAAAGAAACTCACTACTAATATTTTTGCTAAGTACCTATTTCTTGATATAACATGAACAACAACCATGCATGGTTTCTGGAAGCAAAATTTCGGAATCATTGTAGACCGTCTTCTCTTTGTTTAATAAAAAAAAAAACACAAAAAGAAATCGTCTTTGCATCTTCTGATTCTTGGTGCACGTATAACATCGGGTCAAGGAGTTAAATAGGCAATGGAAGCCAAAGAAATTGAAGTCACTGTATCAAGGAATCATATCGTGGTTATTAAGTTACCTGGTTATTTTTATTTATTCCTTGAAAGAAGCGGTAATTTGTTTCCAGAAAGATAATTTAGAAACGCGATTATTGACATGTTTTATGCAAATACATTGTATATTTCGCTATAAATGTTTGAAATAATTAGAAATCTTTATGCGATTGAATTATGTCAAAGGTGGTAATGTCTTAATTAATCTCCCGACTACAGCTAGGTCCATTGACGCAAACCGTAATAGCAGTCTGAATGTCAAATTTGGTTTCAAATAAAACCAATAAATAAATCTGTTTACACCAACTATCTGTTTTAGTATCAAGTGGGTTCCAAATATATAAATCTCTTGCAATACCAAATGGGTTTTCCATATAAATCAAGATGTCAATTAATAATACTTGGTGGAATTCATAGGTTGTCAAGAGAGTAGATTTATATTCGGGGCCCATTTGTGGGTCCATGAAAATGGACTAAACCGCCCAATTAGCCCGTTTGTGTGCCATTACCAAGATCATTTTAATGATACAAACAATCAATTCACGTTTTAGAGTTCGTCAATAAGATCAACCACTTCAAAAATCACATTGAGTGAATACTAGTGATGTAATGTCGAAATGCACTTGTCTTGAGATAAATGGGTTTCGATTCGATCGGTATTGAGATGTTGTTATGTTTTGAAATTAATGTGCTCCGAAATCGTATCAAATTAATGATATCCGAACAACCTTGTTTTCAATCTGACTAATATATATTCTCAATAAGCTCTAATCTATTTTCATGGACAGGAGAGGAAGTTGATTCCGAGAGGGAGGGTGTGCTGGCAAATTTCCTACCACATATGCATGGATCCCGGCCCTCTACCTCATCCAACCACCATAACATAAAACATTATATAAGATTAAGAAAAAAAAAATGAAGCAAATATATCTACTTTGGTTGTGAACTTATATTAAGCCTAATTTATTTTGTTTTGTTGAACTATATGATTTACTCACTCACCTACCTAAGGGTCCGTTTGATTAGTGAGATAATGATAGAAAATGCAAAAAAGAGAAGAATTTTTTTTTTTTTGTGTACACTTAGCTAGAATATCCTAGAAATTGGACTTTTCATGTACAATCCTCAGAAGCATGAGATTTTGCTTTTCTTTTTCTCACAAAATGTGTAGGAAAAATTTATTTTCTCGACAAGATCAACAAAAATTAAATTACTCTAACTTCCTTCTTTATCCTCCTTCCTCCACATTTTATCTTCTAATTTCGGCAATTTTATTCCCTCCAGACAAGAATATCTTATTTTCTCTATTATTTTCTTACAAAACTTTCATTTTAATCAGACGGTTGTGAGAAAAAAAATAATTTTTCTTTTTCTTTTCTTTCACTTCACTTTCTATCATTTTCACTTTCTATTTTATTTTTTTCGCTAATCAAACGGACCCTAAGTGACTTCTTATATAGGCATTGAGAGAAGTTATTGTGTATCTTTCAATTTTTGCTGCATGTGTAATTTTCGGTACATGAGTTATATATATAGGTATCGAGAGCATGAGAAATTGAGGTCACAGAATCACCAAAATGTTATCGTAGTTATTAAGTTGCCTATTTTTTTTTTCTTAAAAAAGCAGTAATTTGTATGCCAATACATTAATTGTTTATTTTGCAGTAAATGTTTGAACTAGCAATGTTTATGAGATAATATCTCAGAGTTAGTCACATCTTAATCTTCGGTTAGGTCAATTGAAGTGAACTGCACAACTGTTTATATATTTGTCTGAATATAAAATGAGTTTCAATAGCTCCAATCTAGTCCATCATCGATATCTATATCGTGATATTGTTATATAAAAATTTATTTTGTGGGTCTCACAAGCTTACTTGAATACCGACAAGTAAATATCACAACTCCTGAGTCCTAATACTTCAGTTCAGTGTTGATTTAACATCAATCATTTCGAGCCCAATAAAAACAAAAAGAACAACATATTTAACGGGTCGAATAGTCATTTAACTTATGATCTTCATGATTTTAGTGTATCCACTTCTTATCTTCTATTTTACAGTTTTTACCTTCATTTTTGCTTCCTCAATCATTCTCCATCATGTTCTGATCAAGATACAACATATCTTTTCCTTTAAAAACCTTTCATTTTATAACTTTACAATCCAAATACACCTAAAAACAACAGTAACATGAAAAAACAAACAAACAAGCAAATACAACATACATTTGATTAGAAACTAACAACCTCTTCATGCTTATTTTCCACTCTATAATAGCTTGCAGAAACTTGGATCACCCTTCAATCTTCACATGTGTTTCGAACCACCATCACTTTTCTTGGCCGGAAAATACGATATTCCTCGAAAACCGATAGGCCGAGAGAAGAGAGCACAGCCACCATTCCCTCGACCCACCCAGAAATCCTTCAACACTAGGTGAAACATTTAATTTAGTTAAGTACAGTTAGTAACTTTCCTTAATTATAATCGATTAGTCCATTCTCCTCAAACATCGGTCCACTCTTTCCCGAGTATATTCAGTAGTCCGGGAGTACCGCCACATGGTGCTCCAGTCCACTCCAAAACTACACATTTATGTGGGGTCCATACACCCAAACTATTGTATAATTTCACAAGAATAATCCGGTCATTGATTTTGTATGTCTCATATTGAAGAACATCCCTGTGAAAAATAAATTTGATTGG
The DNA here is from genome assembly GCA_019656835.1 of Rhododendron ovatum. NCBI lineage: Eukaryota > Viridiplantae > Streptophyta > Magnoliopsida > Ericales > Ericaceae > Rhododendron > Rhododendron ovatum. Next base: position 41,991,749 of record CM033796.1, on the reverse strand, counting down.
ACATCAATAGTTATTGCAAACAGCTCGTATTTTGTTTACATGATTCATAATTTTAAACTTAACCTATCCATTTTATGAAAGAACAAACTAATTTTTTTCTATCAACCGATGTCCCAACAATCTAATTTTTTCTAGAGATGTTCTTTAATACAGGAGGTAAAGAATTAACGGCTCGCATTATCAACGTGGACTCATGATGGGATCCGCAAAGTGTAGTTAATTTGGACGGGTATTGAAAATTGAGTATGTATATATGTAGAGGAGCTTGACAACCCCTTTATTTTCATAATAGGGTGTGGGACCCAAACATGTGGTGGAATATTCTCCAACATTGGATCACCCTCTCACAATACGATGTGGGACCCATAAAAAAAGGCCAACACCCTTGTGCGAGGGTGGAGCATTGCACCAACATTATTCCACTCATCTTTCTGATCAAAATAGGATGTAGGAGCGAGACACTTGAAGATGAGGTCCACACACCATTGTAAATTGTGGAGCATTTTCCACTCTCTCGCAATGTGTTAATCCCATGCCCGTGGATATGGATCCCACACTTTTGCAAGAGGGGTGGAGCAATGTTGTAAGAGCGTGGAATAGTTTTTCCTACTTGTGTCTCATCGACACTTAAAAAATACAAAAATAAATAAATAAAAACAAAACCAAAGGAACTCACACTTCCAAAGTATTTTTGTTAAATACCTATTTGCTGATATGACATGAACAACAACCATGATTTACCCAAGCTGAAAATTTCGATAAACGCCCCTAGGAAGGAGGATTGCATGAAATCATTGTAGATCATCTTCTCTTTGTTTGATCAAAAACACACACAAAGAAATCGTCTTTGCATCTTTTGATTCTTGGGTGCATGTATACCATCGGGTCAAAGAGTTATATATATAGGCATTGTGAGCTGAAGAAATTAAAGTTACTGTATCAACGAATCGTATCGTGGTTATTAAGTTACCGCTTTATTTTTACGTATTCCTAAAAAAAGTGGTATTTTGTTTCCAACGAAAGAAATTTTAGATACGCGATTATTGACATGCTGTATGCAAATACATTGTTTATTTCGCTATAAATGTTTGAAATTAACAATCTTTATGTGAATGTGTTATGTTAGAGCTGTCAATCTCGACTCCAGCTAGGTCCATTAATGAAGCAGCCCAATAACGTTTCAAATAAAATCAAGAAATAAATCTGTTACACTGTCTGTCTGTCTGAGTACGTATCAAGTGGGTACATGGGTTTTAATTTCCATGTAAAGCAAGCTGTCAATAAATACTTGTCAAGTTGTCATACTTGGTGGAAACTCCATCAAGTATGACATCCTGTACAAGGACTAAGGTAGTTTTTGAGTACTCGCAATTTTATGAATTTGGTATTTCACCTTTTTAAGCTTTTGATGGATAAGTCATTAGAAATTCAAGATGCACGTAAATTTCAATCTCAGCATTAGTACGTAGGTTTCGCCAGAATTCTAATGGTTCTGCCAAAACGGTACTAGATCGGAGCTTTGTTAACTGTCATAAACAAGAGGTTGAAGAGAGGTGACTCGAAACCGTTACAACATGTGTGAGTCTTACATTGGATAAAAAGGAAAAAGGTTGTATATTAATATAATATTGGGTGGTTCACTACTTACAAAATTTTAGTGGAGTAAGGTCATTCAATGTATATTTAGCGCAAATAATTCTGTGTGAACTCTGTGTATACTTCCTAACAAATTGGGCCTAACAGAGTGTTTCCGGGTCAGTTTGTGCGCACCACGAGACTAAATCCCTACGGCCTCCACTAGCCTTTGTTATCCCAAAGGTCTTTATGCATGGGTGGCCCCAAAGATTTTTTCGCAGTGCAGGAGTGTCAAACTTAAGACCTTGTGATGGTAAACCTCTCTGTCTTGGCCAATCAAAATCCACTTGTCTTGAGATAAATGGGTTTCGATTCGGTATTGAAATCTTGTTATGTTCTAAAATTAATGTGTTCATGAAATCATATCAAATTAACGGTATCCAAAACACTTGGTTTTCATTGTGACTAATGTTCTCGATAAACTTGATCTAGTCTATTTTCATGGACCGGAGAGAGCTAATTTTGAGAGAGAGGATGTGCCGGCCAATTTCCAACTACATGCATGGATCCCTCCACCTCATCCATCATTGTAATACAAAACGCTATATATAAGATAGAAAAAAAGGAAAATGATATTGGCACTCCAAAAATTGATACAGACACTCCAAAAAACAAAGGAAAATGGCTTTGGAGTTGCACTGATTTTAGAGTGTCTGCATCAATTTTTGGAGTGCCAATATCATTTCCCAAAAAAAATTGAGCAAATATATCTACTTTTGTTGTACTTATTAACCCTGATTTATTTTATTTTGTTGAATTATATGATCCACTTACCACTAACCTATGTGACTGTAACGCCCCAACTTTTCGGAAGCAATATAAAATAAAATTTTAAGAAATTTTGCTAAATAAAAATTTTCCAAAATAAAGCTTAGCTATTACAGTCACAAGATAAATTTACTGATTCAAAATACATTAATTTCAGAGCTGACTCTAGACTTGATATAAATTCGAAGCACACTCGATCTTCGTTCTTGATATTCTTTCCGTGTTGAACTGCAACATCTTTGAATCATCTCCATTGAATCCTGCGCCCACTAGCAAATTGATCGCCGAAGCAAACGATTTGCCAGGATACAGACGTATCCGTGAGTGATAAATCACCCAGTAAAATAATCCAACCCAACCACCCCTCTTACTTTACAATTAGCAGGTAACAAGATAATATTGAATCGAAGAAGCCAAACAAATGTTCTCCACATAAGTCAGTTTATTAACAAGATAATATTGAATCGAAGAAGCCAAACAAATATTCGCCACATAAGCCAGTTCATTACTATCCATAACCTAATGTGAAATCTAAGATCTCTCCGCGAGATCTTTCCTCCCTCAACCGCTAGCCATGCTCGGTCCCATGAGATCACTTCCCTTTGCTGTCGCAGGTACACCTAAGTTATATACCGAGTGTGCACCCCAATAACTACAACAAGGGGAAAGCTTATCATGCCTGAATCACAACTAGGGTTCGCCTATCTTATATACCACTTCACCATCATCACTGGACACACGCCAGTTTATCAATTCATCACTGGACACACGCCAGTACTGGACACACGCCAGTTTATCAATTCATCACTGGACACACGCCAGTTTCAATCTCATCACAAATCTCAACATCACGCCTGCAGGCAATCTAGAAATAAAACTTTCCAGTTTATCCACTACTTAGCACCGTCTAAGTGAATTCTATTCGCATACCACCCCATGTCTCTAGGGTCCAATCTAGCATTCAAATCAAGTATCGATGCAATATATAACAAATCGATAATAATAATTAAAACAATTAATAAACAATGCAATCACGCAACACAATTAATAAACAATGAAATCACGCAACTTATTATGAACGGGCCGTTGCCCTTAATCTTGTATGGTCACAATGTCAATAATAAAGTAAGAGTTTTAAAAGGAATTAAAAAGGAAAATTTTATGGGCTCTTATTAATTAATTCTAAGATAATAGATTAATTAAAAACCAATTAAATACATTAATTAGATCAAAATATTAAAATATTTATCATGACCTTAATAAGGGTTCTAGAGGTCCTATACAATCAGTTGAGTGTCAAAAGTTGGGTTCGGAGGGTCACGAGATTAATTTAAATAAAGACGTTTAAATAAAGTGGTCGAAAGTGAAGTAAATAGATAATAAATAATTTACAAATTAAAATATGCTACTGTTAACAAGATTTTATTTTCAGAATATAAAGAGTCTAAATAAAATTATTCGGGCATTTATCATAAGGTTATAAGGTCGTAAAGAATTTTTAATCGAAAATGCTATAGAAATAACAATAAATGGTAAATTAAATAAATAAATTATTAATTTAACAAAATGTCATATTTGAGATGCAAGGAGTCTAGGAAAAATTAGTTTGAGTGTTAAAACGTTATTTGGAAGGTCGCAAAGATTTTTCGTTCGTAAACTTTGATAGATAACGAGTAAATAATTTAATAAATAGATAATTAATTAAAAAAAATATGATCTTAACAAGTTATGATCTTTGAGATGTGAAAAGTCTAGGAAAAATATTTCGGGTGTCAAAAATAATATTCGAAAGGTCGCAAAGTTGTTTCGAAAAACTGATATAATTAATAAGTTTTATACTAATATGATATTATATTGTAAGAAAATAATATCAAGTCAGTAGTTTTTCATAATATTAATATCATAAAGATTGTAAAATAAATATCAGATAGGTCTTCTTCTTTATAAATAATTACAAATAAAATGTCGGGCTCAAAAATAATATCAGTTTGGTAAATACGGCAGAAAACGTGTGATTAACTCTATTTTTTTCGTTCGGGACATAGGGTTAAGCATATAAACACTTAATATACTTAGAGAAGGGATTGGAGAGGATTATGGTACCTTTAATCGGATCGAATTGATTTAAAAGCGAATCTTGAATTTTTTTGAGAAGAAGAATTCGGATTTTTTTTTTGATCGGGAGGCTTTGGAACCGAATTGGACGACGTTTGGTGATGCTAGGAATAGTAGGAAGAGATTGGAATGGTCGGATTGAGTTTCGGTTGGGTCTTGGTACGAAACCCACTTTTCTCTCTCTTTCTTTTTCTCTCTAAAACTCCATTAATTGGAATTTGGGTTTCTCTCTGTTTTTTTTCTCTCTCTTTTGGACTGGTGGGCGCGTGGGGATTATTGTGGTGTAAATTTCGTGGTCAATGAGGGTGGGGTATTTATAGGAGAATTTCGGTGGAAGAAGATAATAGTGAATTTAATGGGGTTGGGTTAATGGGATTTGGAATGGACGAATTTGGCTTGGTTTTAGGATTAGGGAGGAAGTAGAGACTGAGTAGGAGATGGAGAGACGGAAGGAGTGTGCATGTAAATAAAATAAATAAAACTAAGATAATTAAGATAATTATATTTGTATAAATCTATTAAGGAAAAGAATTATAATTATGTTTGTATATATCTATTTAAAGAAAAGAATTAATCAATAACACTTTTTAAATAATTAATCGATTACTATAGATTATTTGATTAAAAATAATTTCTTTATCGAAAAAAAATAGGGCAAAAATCCGGGTCGTTACGGTGACTTCTTATTGTATCTCTTGATTTTTGCTGCATGTGTAATTTCCGGTAGAGGAGTTATATATATAGGTATCGTGTCGAGAGCGTGATAATTTACTATAATTAAATTAAATATAGTGGTCCTAATATTGCTATATATAAATTAATTTTGTGGGTCTCTCATAGCCCACCTCAATACAGACAAGTGAATATCTTGACTCATGAGTCCCAATTCATTAGTGTAGATTTAACATTATTTACTCCAAGTCCCATAAATACAAAAAGAAAAACATATTTAACGGGTAGAATACTCATTTAACATATCATCTTCATGATTTTAGTGTAAGCACTTCTATCTTGTATTTTATCTTCTTCTTTTTTGGCTTTCTCAATCATTCTCCATGTTTATCATCGAGACATATACCAATCTTTTCCTTTATAAACCTTTCATTATATAAATTTGCGATCCAATATACCATGAAAACAAGCAAAACAACATACATATGAATCTGATTAAAAACTGGCTATCTCATCATGCTTATTTCAACTCAATTAATTAAAATAGCTTAGAAAAACTTGAATCATCACCCTTCAATCATTCATGCGGCCGGCGGGTTTGACAACCCACCACTGCTTTTCTTGGCCTGAAAATAAGAAATATCTCGAAAACCACCTGATTTGAAGAGAGCACAACCACCAATACTGCCTCGACCAACCCAGAAATTCTTAAACACCACGTGAATGGGAAAAGGGTAAACCACCATTGAGACAAGTTTCATGAAGAAGCCACTATAAACCATCTTCACCTCTGTACATTCTGCATTGCCGATGGGAGCTTAAATAGGCGCCATAAAACAACGAGCTTGCTTCTTGGACAAGAATTAAGTACGCAAGCATATCTGAAAAGCTTATCTGTGATGCTCTGGCTGGTTTGGCTTAATTTGGGCTCATTCAATGAACATTCATGAATTTCCGTTTGACCCAAAAAAAAAAAGAATGTATTTTCTCCTCTTCTTTTTTCTTTTTTTTTTCATTTTGGCCTTTTACAATGCCTCAACCTTTGTGGTCTGTATTTGGTCATCTCTCGATGTACTCTTGTCGAGTTTTTAATAAAATTTTATTGCCTGTCAAAAAAAAGAAGAGAGAGAGCATATCTGTGAACATTAAATGTAATTAATTTCAATTAGCAATTTTCCTTTATAAAAGAAAAAGAAAAAGAAAAACTTTCCTCAATTCTAATACATGTGGAATCCACACACATAAGGGTGGGACCCATGTACTATTGTGGTGTGTGGAATGTTATCGAACACCAATCCACCCTCTCCCTCTAAATAGGGTGTGGAACCCACACTTGGAGGGGCCCACACATTTTTCCAAAAAAAATTTCACTTTCATAATACAAAATACGGAGTGAAACAGACACACTTAGATATGAAGCCCACATACTATTGCGTAAGGGTGGAGCAATGCTCCAGCAACATGAAAAAACAAAGGAACGCACGCTTTACCTATTTCCTGATATAACATGAACAACAAACATGATTTTCGGAAGCAAAAATTTTCGAATCATTGTAGACCATCTTCTCTTCGTTTAATTAGAAAAAAACAAAGAAATCGTCTTTGCATCTTGTAATTTTTGGTGCACGTATAACATCAGGTCAAGGAGTTATATAGGCATTGGGAGCCGAAGAAATTTAAGTCATTGTATCAACAAATCGTATCGTGGTTATTAAGTTGCCTACGTGTTTTTATTTATTCCTAAAAAAGCGGTAATTTGTTTTCACGAATATAATTTAGACACGCGGTTATTGACATGTTGTATGCAAATCATTGTTTATTTCGCTATAAATGTTTGAAATTAGCAAAATCTTTATGTGATTGTGTTTTGTCAAAGGTCGTTATGTCTTAATTAATCTCCCGACTCCAGCTACGTCCATTGACGCAAACCTTAATAGCGGTCTGAATATTGTCAAATTTGGTTTCAAATAAAACCAAGAAATTAAATAAATCTGTACACCAACTATCTGTTTGAGTATCAAGTGGGTTCCACAAATATAAATCTCTCTTGCAATTAATACCAAATGGGTTTCCAATGCATGTAAAGCAAGATGTCAATTAATACTTGGCGGAATTCATAGTTGTCATGAGAGCCTAAACCGCCCCGTTAACCGTGGGTCGTTCCCGGGACCCTTTCAATGATACAATTACGGTTCATGTTTTGGAGCTCGTCGATATAAGATCAATCACTCCAAAAATTACATTGAGTAGATACCAAAAATGAAATTTGGGAATGCACTTGTTTTGAGATAAATGGGTTTCAATTTGGTATTGAAATCTTGTTATGTTCTCAAATTAATGTGTTCCGAAATTATATCAAATTAATTAACGATATCCGAAAACTTGGAATTCAAAGTGACTAATGTTCTCGACAAGCTCTAGTCTATTTTCGTGGACCGGAGAGGGAGCTGATTTCGAGAGAGAGGGTGTGCTGGCTAAATTTCAAACTACATGTATGGATCCCTCTACCTCGTCCAATCACCGTAATACAAAACATTATATAAGATTATAAAAGAAAAAAAAAGAAGCAAATATATCTACTTTTGTTGTAAACTTATTAAGCTTGATATATTTTGTTTTATTGAACTATATAATCTACTTACCCACTAACCTAAGTGACTTCTTATATATATAGGCATTGAGAAGAGTTATTGTATCTTTCAATTTTCGCTGCATGTGTAATTTCTGGTGGAGGAGTTATATATAGGCATCGTGGTCGTTAAGTTGCCTATTTCGCTTTTTTCTTTTTAAAAAAAGTGGTAATTTGTCTCTAAGGAAAGAAAATTAGATGCACAGTTATGTCATCATGTTGGATTATGCCAATACATTGTTTATTTTGCTGTAAATTAATGTTTGAACTAGCAATCTTTAGGAGATTGTGTTATCTCAGAGGTAATAACGTCTTAAATCTTTGGTTATGTCCATTGAAGTGAACCCAACAGCTTATATATCTGTCTAAATACAAAATAAGTTTTAGTAGCTTCAGTCTAGTCCATCATCTATATTGTGATATTGTTATATAAAAATTTATTTTGTGGGTCTCACACAGCCCACCTGATACCGACAAGTAAATATCACGACTTCCGAGTCCCAATACTTTTCAATATAGTGTAGATTTAACATCATTGAATCCAAGTCCAATAAATACAAAAGAGCAACACATTTAGCGGGTTGAATAGTGATTTAACTTGTGATCTTCATGATTTTAGTGTAATTACCTTCATTTTTGCTTTCTCAATCATTCTTCCTCATGTTCCGATCAAGACACACCATATCTTTTCGTTTAAAAACCTTCCATTTTATAACTTTACGATCCAAATACACCTAAAGACAACAACAATAACGACATGAATTGGCGATCCAAATACACCATAAAAACAAGAAAAAACAGCATACATCTTATTAGAAACTAGATAATCTCATCATGCTTATTTCCTCTCACTTAAAATAGCTTAGAAAAAGTTGAATCATCACCCTTCAATCTTTCATGCAGCCGGCCGGTTCGAAGACCACCACTGCTTTTCTTGGCTTGGAAATGGGAAATGCCTCGGAAACCAAATGGCTTGAAGAGAGCACAACCACCGGTACTGCCTCGACCAACCCAGAAATCCTTAAACACCACATGAATGGGAAAAGGGTACACCACCATTGAGATAAGCTTCATGAAGCCACTGTAAACCATCTTCTACTGATGATCCTCTGTTCTGCTAAATGCCAATAAAAGATGGGCGATGGGTTAAATAGGCAAGATTGGTTTGCTTCTCGGACAAGATTGGACTATGCAAGCCTATCTGTGCACATTAATTAAATGTAAATAATTTCAATTAGCATTTTTCCAAAAAAAAAAAAAAAAACCCTCAATTCTAATTGATTCATATTTACATACTCCTCTAATAATTGGTGTGGAATCCACCCACTAAGAGGTGGGACCCATGTAGGTACTATTGTGAGATAACGTTGTCCAACATCAATCAACACTCCCTATCTAAATAGGGTGTGGAACCCACACACTTGAATTTGAAGGGGCCCACATATTATTATGAGGTGTGGAGTATTCTCCAACAATATTATTTCACTCTCACTCTCTCTCATAAGTAATACAAAGTAATACAGAATATGGTGTGAGAAAGACACACTTCGATATGAAGCCCACATACTATTGCAAAAGGGATGGAGCAATGCTCCAGGTGCGTGAAAAGACAAAGGAACTCAAAACTGATATTTTTGTTAAGTACCTATTTTCTGATATAACACGAACAACGACCATGGTTTTCCGAAACAAAAAAATTTCCGAATCATTGAAGATCGTCTTCTCTTCCTTTGATTGCAATGAAATCGTCTTCACATCTTCTGATTCTTGGTGCACGTATAACATCGGGACAAGGAGTTATATAGGCATTAGAAGCCGAAGAAATTGAATCACTGTATCAATGAATCGGTGGTTATTAAGTTGCCTACGTTATTTTATTTATTCCTAAAAAAAGCGGTAATATGTTTCCAGAAAGATAATTTAGAAATGCGGTAATTGACACATGTTGTATGCAAATACATTGTATGTTTCGCTATAAATGTTTGAAATAATAACCAATCTTTATGTGATTGTGTTGTGTCAGAGGTGGTAAAGTCTTAATTAATTAATCTCCCGACTCCAGCTAGATCCATTGACGCAAACCTTAATAGCGGCCTAAATGTCAAATTTGGTTTCAAATAAAAGGTAGTGATTTTGCCACACCCTGCAAGTGTATTTTTAATTTGCATCAAAAAATACACTTGCAAAGTGTGGCATTATCAAAAAATGGTGTGGCAAAATCATTTCCCCAAATAAAACCAAGAAATAAATCTGTTTTGCGTATCAAGTAGGTTCCAAATATATAAATCTCTTGCCAATACCAAATAGTTTTTTTTATAGATAATAAAAGTTTATTAAAAACTCGATAAATGGTACATCGAGTGGGGAAAAGGGGAAAGGAAATCTAACCAAGGGTTAGATGGAGAAGAAAAACATGTTGGGACAAATCCCAAACACACCCTGAGGCCAGACCACAAGAAATTTAGACCTAAACCAAATGGGTCTAACCCAAATTAAGAACCAAAACCTAACCCTAAACTCAACAGCTTCTACCACCACTACCATTAGCCCTACACTGCCACCAACACCACGCCCTCAAAACCACCACCAACCAGACCACCCACAACCGTAAACTCAACAGCTTCTACCACCACTACCATTAGCCCTACACTGCCACCAACACCACGCCCTCAAAACCACCACCAACCAGACCACCCACAACCGCAACCACAGCACCTAGTAATGGGTTTTCCATGAATGTGAATCAAGATGTCAATTGATAGTTAGAGCCCATGAAAATGGACTAAACCGCCTAGTTAGCCCATTTGTGGGTTATTCACAGGATCATTTTAATGATACAAATGATTGCACGTTTTAGAGCTCGTCAATAAGATCAACCACTCCAAAAATCACGTTGAGTGGATACTTGTGATGTAATTTCGGAATGCACTTGTCATGAGATAAATGAGTTCCGATTCGATATTGAAATCTTGTTATGTTATAAAATGAATGTGTTCTGAAATCATATCAAATTAACGATATCCGAACAACCTGATTTTTAATGTGACTAATGTTCTCGACAAGCTCTAATCTATTGACCGGAGAGGAAGTTGATTCCAAGAGAGAGGGTGTGCTGGCCAATTTCCAACTACATCCATGGATCCCTCTACCTCATCCAATCACCGTAATGCAAAACACTATATAAGATTATAAGAAGAAAAAAAAAGCAGCAAATATATCCACGATGGTGATAAACTTATTAAGCCTGATTTATTTTATTTTGTTGATCTATATGAACTACTTACTCACTAACATAAGTGACTTCATTGAGAAGAGTTATTGTATCTTTCAATTTTTGCTGCATGTGTAATTTTTGGTAGACGAGTTATATATAGGCATCGAGAGCATGAGAAATTGAGATGACAGAATCGCCAAAATATTATCATGGTTATTAAGTTGCCTATTTTGTTTTTTCTTAAAAAATTAAAGGCAGTAATTTGTCTCTAAGGATAGAAAATTAGATAAGCAGTTATTGACATGCTGGATTATGCCAATGCATTGTTTATTTTGATGTAAATGTTTGAACTATAGCAATTTTTTATAAGATTGTGTTAGCTCAGATCGAGGTAGTAACGTCTTAATCTTTGGTTATGTCTATTGAAGCGAACCCAACAACTACCTGAATGTAAAATGAATTTTAGTAGCTCCAATCTAGTCCATCGTCTATATCAAAATATCGTTATATAAAAATTAATTTTGTTTGTCTCACATAGCCCACGAATACCGACATATAAATATCACGACTCCTGAATCCCAATACTTCAGTTCAGTGTAAGATTTAACATCATTTAACGCGAGTCCAATAAATACAAAAGAACAAGAATCTAGCTTCTGAAATCTTCCCTAAAAGAGTTTTTTTTAATGCAAAGATGAATGACTATGATGAAATGACGGAGGCTTCACTCTAGTCCAACTACACTAAAGGCGGGTTCAAAGAACAACATAATTAGCGGATTGAATGGTCATTTAATTTGTGATCTTCATGATTTTAGTGTAACCACTTCTTATCTACTACTATTTTACATTCATTTTTGCTTTTTCAATCATTCTCCATCATGTTCTGATCAAGACACACCATATCTTTTCCTTTAAAAACCTTTCATTTTAGAACTTTACAATCCAAATAGTACACCTAAGAACAACAACTGTAACACAAAGCAAAAACATCATTTGATTAGAAACTAACAACTCCTTTATGCTTATTTTTTCCACTCTATAATAACTTACAAAAACTTGGATCACCCTTCAATCTACACGTGTTTCGAGCCACCATCAACATGAACATCACTTTTCCTGGCCAGGAAGTAAGATAACCAAACCAAACAGAGCCTTATATTCCAATCACTTGGGGTCAGCTGCATGAATCATTTTCCTCCATTGAGTTCTGTCAAGGGCCACTAAGCCCGAACATGTCTCGTTATCATATTTGGATTTTTGTCATAAAGATTTGACGGGCTTTTTACGTGCTGGCTGTTAGCTACCTAACGCACAACCCTCCTCTTTTATCCAGGCTTGGGACCAGCTGAGAAATAAAGATAAGGCTAGCTCTAAGCACAAACCAAAAAGTAAGATATTCCTCATAAACCAATCGGTAAGAAGAGAGCACAACCACCATTCCCACGACCCATCCAAAAATCCTCCAACACCAAATGAATTAGGAGTGGGTAAATCATTAAGATTAATTTAATGAAACTGCGATAAACCATTTCCACCTTCTCTATGTACAAGTGAAAAAAGAGATGGCCATCTGGTGGGTTTAAATAGGCCTATCGGACAATCAGAACCCCATAAAATTAAATGGTGACTAGCTAGCGGTTGCCGAAGATTAAACTCTGCATGCATAGCTGTGAACATTTAATTTAGTTAACCCAATTAGTAACTTTCCTAAATTATAATCAATTAGTCCATACTCCTAAAACATTGGTCCACTCTTTCAAGAGTATATTCAGTAGTCCAGGAGTACCGACACGTGGTGCTCCGGACCACTCTAAAACCACACATTTATGTGGGGTCCATGCACTCGAACTATTGTATAATTTCGCCTCTTTCACCCAGATCAAGCTCCTCTCCATTTCCTACATATCTTCTGTTATATTTACTACTTATGCTCTAATTCATTATTAAAAATCTTACTGGGTTTGCAAATCAGGAACAAATTGGAGAAAAGCAAACCTCACCCTGACTTGCTTGTTTGTTCCTCGTAGCAAATTAGAGAACTCACTGTTGTTCTTCGATAACACACTGCTCTCTCCATCAGAGATCATTAAAGATTTTCCGAATGCCTAAAATACGGCACCTAATTGTCCAAAATTCATGGTTATGTTCTTTGAAACGTCTTTGCCAACCGTCAATCGTTCCGGATGTCTCCGTTCGCCAACCTTATAAAATGATATCTTGTATCAATATGCTTGCTACTTGACTTGTTCTCCACTTTGTTGGGGATGTTGGTTGTAGGATGTTTAAGACTTGTTTGGAGAAAATGATTTGGAAGTAGGAGAGGTGAATAGAACACTCAAACACTCAAGATTTTTCTTACACAAAACACCATCCCTATTTATACTACTCAATGGATGATTCTAAACCTAAGATATTTTTACAAAGATATTTTTGTTGTAATTCAGCATTTGACTAATATCAAGACTATTCCAATCTAATACTGTATCTAGATACTACCCTTTAGAACATTTTACACATAAATATTTTTAGAATCTTCTAGAGATTAATTCTAGAACATGTTCTACTTCTCTCTCCTGATTTCTCAAAAAAATACTTTGCATATATATATCATTTTAAACGGTCTCAAAAATATTAAATGCTCCGACAGGTGCCTTGTTGGCCAAGATTAAACAATGCATGCATAGCTGTAAACATTTAATTTAATAAACTCAGCTAAGTAACTTTCGTTAATTCTAATCAATTAGTCCATACTTCTCAAACATTGGTCCACTTTTTCACCCAAGTCAAGCTACTCTCACCCCCCCAACCCCCCCCCCCCCCACCCACCCACCCATAATTCGATCGCTAATTTTGTATTCATATTGAAGAACATCCCCGTAGAAAATAAATTTGATTGAACATCAATACTTATTGCAAATAGTCGTACTTTGTTTACGCTATTCATAATTGGAAAAATTTCTTCTATATTCCTTCGACTTTGACCAAAAATTAATTTTGGTCCTTCTCCTTCCAGTTTCGACATAAAAATACTTTGACTTTCCATTTTTTTTTCAATGTCATCATTTAGAAGGAATCTATTTTCTTTGAGTCCTGCTATAGGGACCGACAGCCACGCCGGGCCGTCTCCGGCCATCGGATGGTCAATCCGAGCCATCCAAAAATTCTATAAAAAAAAATGAGGGGGCCAACGCAAGAATCAATGGCATCCGGTGTGTGTAGGGTGCTTTATCCAAACACCCTATTTTTCGTATATATATGTATATATCCCTAAAGGATGACATTGAAAAAAATTGGAAAGTCAAAGTATTTTTATGTTGAAATTGAAAGGTGAAGGACCAAAATAAATTTTTGGTCAAAGTCGAAGGGATATAAAAAAAAATTCTCATTCATAATTTTATATACTTGATAACCCGTTCATTTAATGAAAGAACAAACTAGTGTTCTTCTACCAACCGATGTCCTAACAATCTGATTTTTTCTAGTGATGTTCTTCAATACAAGAGTTAAAGAATTAACGGCTTGCATTATCAATGTGTAGTGAAGATGGGATCCGCAAAGGAGTTTGGACGGGTATGGAAGATTGAGTAAACATACGAGAATAAATTCTTTACACCGCCAGTGTAAACATTTGTTTCCTCCAAATCAATTGCATTGCGACACGTGTCAAAACAATAGTCCCAATTAATTAATAAAATATGGCAACGTGGCGCAACGCAATTGATTTGGAGGAAACATATGTTTACACCGGCTGTGTAAAGAATTTATTCTCTAAACATTAACCTATTATTTTCATGATGTTAGTCTAAACAGTACTCCTCATCGATATTGTACCTTTTTTTTTTTTGGTTGCTTTCTCAAATATTCTCCTAGTTCGTGATCAAGGCCCAATTCACATAATTCGCGTAAGAAAATAGGAGCGTGATCGCAAGCATGAAAGCATCTTTGAAACATATTCTAAACAACTAAAATTTGTGCAAGCACGATGCGAAAATTGAAAGTGGATAGCGTTTGTCATTTTGAAGAATTTTGTGACTAAGATCTAGAGACTCCTTATCTTTTCCTCTGTAAACCTTTTATGGCATAAATTTACTATCCAAATACAGCTAAAAGCAACATTAGTAACATAAGAAAAAAAGAATACAACATACTCGGATCATTAGAAATTACAATTAAGAACCTCTTTATGTTTATTTCCAGTCCATATAATAACATAGAAAACTTGCATCATCATTCAATTACATTTGTGGTTCGAAACACCATCACTTTTTTTGGCCGGGAAATAAGATATCCCTTGAAAACTGAATGGTGGAAAGAGAGCGCAACCACCATTCCCTCGGCCTACCGAGAAATCCTTAAACACCACATCGATTGAAAGAGGGTAAACAATCATTGAGATGAATTTGATGAAACAACTATAGACCATCTTCACCTCTATACAAGAGAATATCACCCTGCTTTGGCTGCTTTGCTTATGCTATCCTCTCAAGAGAATACCAAGGTAGAAAACGATTGTTGGGTTTATATACCCCTTGAAAATTTCCGAACGCTTTCATGTTTCTTGATGGCCAAGAATGATGTAAATATGCTTTTCTGTCAACATTTAAACTCAATTAATGATAGGGAGAGGGACCCACACACTTTTAGAAGGGTATCAAAAACTATTGTGAGGTGTAACATTTGAACTCAATTAATGATAGAGAAAGGGACCCACAACATTTAAACTCAATTAATGATAGGGAGAGGGACCCACACACTTTTAGATGGGTATCAAAGACTATTGTGAGGTGTTCATATTTAAACTCAATTAATGATAGGAAGAGGGACCCACACACTTTTAGATGGGTATCAAAGACTATTGTGAGGTGTTAATATTTAAACTCAATTAATGATAGGAAGAGGGACCCACACACTTTTAGATGGGTATCAAAGACTATTGTGAGGTGTTTTGATGAGAGCTAACAATGCTCCAAAAGTATGGAATAATTTTTCCTACTTTTGTTGCATCCACACCTACAAAATACCACAAAGGAAAAAAAAACAATGGGCTCAGAATTTCAAATTATTTCTGTGAATTACCTATTTGATGATATAACATGAACAACGACCACTTTTTCCTCCAGCAAATTTTTTTTTCCCGAACGCATTGAGAAAGGAGGATTGCCGTGGAATCATTATGGACGGTCTAGATCTTCTCTTCTTTCTTGATAAATGGAAAAGAAATCGTCTTGATTTGCATTGTTGATTTTCTGTGCATGTATGAATTTGTAGTATCAAGGACTTATGTAGGCATTGGGAGCCGAAGAAATTGAAGTCACTATATCAACGAATATTGTCGTTGTTATGAATGTGTCGATATTGAAGTTACCATATCAACGAATATTGCCGTTGTTATGAATGTGTCGATTTCTTTTTCCTAAAGAATGCGGTAATTTTTTCCCCAAGGAAGTAAAATCGATATGCAGTTATTGACATGTTATACTAATATGTCAGTACATTTTTCATTTTGCTGTAAATGTTCAAATTGACAATCTTTATGTGATTGTGCTATCTCATAGGTCATAACATCTTAATCTCCGTTTAGGTCCATTGAAGCAAAAACTGTACATTTGTCAGAATATCTAATGGATTCCTATTGGAAATATGCCTTGAATTTGGGATGGTAGAAAAGATATTTGACTTCCTAAAAGATTTGTTGTTGGTTTAGACTTTACGAGCAAGGAATTTTGTTTGGGCAAGTATTGGTTTTAGAAAGGACTATGTGGCTATAAATATAGCTTTATTCTCTTCATTAGGTTTTGGATTTCTTGAGTGAATCTCTTTGAAGAGGCCCCTAGGGGGTCTCTCATGTTGAAAATTAGATATTAGGATTTTGGTTTATGCTCTATTGGGTTCCACCTAGGGTTTTAGTATCCCTATCAGGTTCCGCCAGAGAATTGTCTCTTAATATCTGTAATTGGATGCTTATGAGAGTTACGGATATAGTCGGCTCTGTGTGTTATCTCCCCGTTTATAGTGGATCATCTTGCTCTTTTCCTGTGGACATACCCAGTTTGGGGAACCACGTAAATCTTGTGTTCTTGATTTTCGCTTGTTGCTTTATTTATATTCTCAATTTCATTTTCGGCACAACAAACTGGTATCAGAGCTCCGGGTTTTCAATTCGAGGCTTTTGTTTCCGCTGTGGACTGTGCAATTGGTGATCGTTTCAATGGCGACTTGTTACAAAGTTGAGAAGTTTGTTCAACAATAATTATTCAAGGGTTTTTTTTGTTGGAGGAGATGTATAAAGTTTGTCAAGAGTTTGAGGAGGAGACTATATTTATCGGTATACTCGTTCGGTAAGTAACTTCGTGGTGGAGTCGGTAATTAACTCTGTGTGGAGTTTGAGCAAATTTTCGTGTGTATCCGGGAGGGATGCGTTGGATAGGAGGTGCCCGTTGGAAGATAGATGCTCAATTTGGAGGCATATGCGGCTGGGTTTCCTAAATCGCGTTTACAAGGTCAAGCAGGCATGCTTGAGCCTTACTCGTTTGTGCCTTTGGTGATTGCTCCGTGGGGAGCTTTTGGGGAGATGAGTGATTGAATGAGAGGATTGCCTATAGTATTGAGTTTGAGGAAATTCAACTCAAGGTGGAGATTTGTTGAAAATATGTCTTGAATTTGGGATGGTAGAAAAGATATTCGATTTCCTAAAAGATTTGTTGTTGGTTTAGTTAGACTTTGGGTGCAAGAAATTTTGTTTGGGCAAGTATTGGTTTTAGAAAGGACTGTGTGGCTATAAATATAGCCTTATTCTCTTCATTAGGTTTTGGACTTCTTGAGTGAATCCCTTTGGAGAGGCCCCTAGAGGGTCTCTCATGTTGAAAATTAGATATTAGGATTTTGGTTTATTTTCTATTGGGTTCCACCTAAGGTTTTAGTATGCCTATCGGGTTCCGTCAGAGATTTGTCCTTAGATATCTGTAATTGGATGCTTACGAGAGTTACGAGTATAGCCGGCTCTATGTGTTATCTCCCCGTTTATAGTGGATCCTCTTGCTCTTCTCCCGTGGACGTACCTAGTTTGAGGAACCACGTAAATCTTGTGTTCTTAATTTTCGCTTGTTGTTTTGTTTATATTCTCAATTTCGTTTTCGGCACAACAATTCCAATAAAAACCAAGATGTAAATCTCTTGTATTAACAAATGTCTGTTCTGAACATCTATTGGGTTCCATGTATGACCAAGATATGTAATAAATCTCTTGTAATACCATATGAGTTTTTCATGTAAAGCAAGATGTCATTTATATAGTGTTATAGTGTTCCTCTTGATGTACCCCTTTTCGAGTTTATAAAAAGTTTCTTTAGCCGTGCAATAAAAAAACGTCATTTACATAACTTTTCATGCTTGGTAATTTTTCATGCTCGGTGAAAGCCATACTAGACTTTTTTTTAAAGAAAAATTATAAAACCAGCCCAATAGGCTGACAATAGTAAGTGAATGAATGTGTATTAAAGGGTATAAGAACATGCCTATTGTAATAATCAAATTGGTATGGATAAGCAAACTTAACAATAATGCTAAAAAATACCTTATATTGTAATAAGCAAAGTTACAAGTCTTTTAGCAAATAACAAATTCCACTCATTCTATAACAAAACTTAACAATTTTTACCAATAACCAAAACTCAATAACCAAACCCGATAACCAAACTCAAAACTCAATAATTAAAAAATACCCCACATTAGAATCGTCTCATCGAGACGAATAATTTGGTTTGGTCGGGTGCGTGTTTGGAACTCGTTTGCAATTGGACATAGGTGCATTGCGTACTATGGGGTTTTTTTTATAGGGATGCAAAAATAACCAATGTGGAGGTAAAGATTGTTAAGTTTATTATGAACTAAATGGATCATCAAATGCTGACGTGACACATTTTAGTTATTGATTTTGATTATTCTCATTGCGGATGCTCTAAAAGGTTTACAAAAATACGTATTTTTTTTATTTTTTAATGTGTTTATCGTCAATCCAGTAGATTGACAATAGTAAAACCATTTTTTAAATTGATGATAGGTGGATGGCCTCGTGCCAGCACGAGTATTTTCCTGCCCGTTGTTTCGACGCTGCGGTACTTCTTCTTCTTTTTTGACGAGTATAAAATGACCATTGACTCTCAATTGGAGAGAAGCATCTGTATAGAAGTACGTCTTATAATTCACATTTATGTGCATCCGACGTTTGGAAGTTCAAAATATAATATATAGAGCTGTGGTGAGACGCTTTACGATATGAGTGCGGTTGGGTCTCAATAGATGTCTATGTGGTGTCGACGTCTATACCCTTGAGGAATTTTTGATGTAGCCTATCTGCATATTCATTTACATACCCAAGAAAAAAAAAAAAAAAAACCCTCTAAACCAGTAATCTTGATTTGAAAACTTAGTTCATTTTGTTCTTTTACAAGTTTTGAGAATTTTTTTTTTTTAATTGTTGACACGATTCTCTATCTATTTCTCTACACTAATTATCACTTACATCAAAAAAAATTCTCAAAACCAAACAAAATGAATTATTTCGAAAAATGTTAAACCTTGGTTTATCTTATGTTATAAACCTTTCTCGAACAAATTTTTAAACAAGGGAAGACATACTCATACTTACAGTTATCCAATTAAGCTGATTATTCATAAGATCACTCGTACAATACATTAACCTCCCTTGAATTGGCTATGGTCTGTAAAAAAAAGATTCATATCCCTTCAATCACAAGTGGACACTATTTTACTCTGTTTTAGAAGCCCTTGGGGTCTTCCTTATCCCCAGAACAACTATATCTTAAGGATTACTCTATTTAGTATTAGTAGTGAAGTTGAAGTTACCACACGAGGTCCTAATAGAAAACAGAGTAGAACTGAACCCCAACCTTGACTTCTCCATATCAAACAACAAGAAATTGTTCTCCATCTGATACGATCCGATAACCACGGCTGATCCGTCGTTGATCTCTCCCCCATTCACAAATGCCAGACACGCCACGCCGCCAATCTCCTTCATCGAATTCGACCCGAAAATCGTCCAGTTCTTCCCGTTTCCCAACTCCAAATCGATCTGTGGAACCCGAAAACCCACCCGAGTAAACCCGAGCGCGCTAGCATTCCAACAAAGATCAAACGGCTTGACCCGCTTCACTCGAGGAACCCCCGCGGTCCCTGTCCCCTTTGAAAAGCTCTGTTTCAAATATCTGTACACATCACTCCTCACTGTAGTGTATGGCACTACGGTGCTGAGTTTCGTTGGCGTAGTTGAAATGGGAATCGGAATCGATCTCCCATCAACCGCTAGTGAATTGACACCGATGAAGAAGTCCGGGGAGTTGGGTTTTTTTAGCAGTGGTGTGTAAGAGATTATGGTTTCGGCGTCTAGATTGGTTGGGGGGAGAATGTAGTACGGTCCATCGCCGAAGAAAGCGACTCCGTGTGTAGAAGGCAAGCTCGACAAGCAAATTGCAAACTTCTTAGCTATTTCGAGATTCGGCAGAGTGAATTGGGAGGAAAAGGAGAGGGGGGACGACGAAAGGCTAGCCAAGCCGAACGCGCCCTTAGGGAGGGACCGGAAGAGCGAAGCAGGGGCGCAGGAGATGTAAACCTGGTTGAAATCGATACGCGTTGTTGGCGTGCGCCCATCGGTCCAACGAAGGTTGATATTGGTGTAAGTCAACCGAGACACAGCGCACGATTTCGTG
Organism: Rhododendron ovatum; assembly: GCA_019656835.1. Classification (NCBI taxonomy): domain Eukaryota; kingdom Viridiplantae; phylum Streptophyta; class Magnoliopsida; order Ericales; family Ericaceae; genus Rhododendron; species Rhododendron ovatum. The sequence continues at coordinate 41,970,986 of CM033796.1, read as the reverse complement.
ACCGGGTTGACCGGTGTGACGGTGCAAGAGCACGGGATATCGGGGGTGGTGCTGGCGGCGCTGGTCGGATGAGGGCAGGGTGGGGAGGGGTAAGATTGGGCTTCGGTACAAGGCGGCGAGTGGCAAACCACCAGCGGGTGGGGTGGAGAGCAGTTGTACCATGAGAGAGGGGCAGTGAGGTCAATGACATAGTGGTGGTGGGAGTTGAGTGTGATGGTGTAGAGGGATGTGGTGGTGTCTTTTCTGATGGGTGCGACTAGGGTTTTGTAAGGCTGAGCTAAGGCTTGATGGGAAATGATCAAGGGTAGTATTAGGACAAAGAGTTTTAGAGGATTCATTACTTTGGTGAGTTTTTTTTCTGTCAATGGCTAAGAGATGAAAAACTACAGTTGAGCTCAAGGAGTATATGTAGGGACTGATGGGTTGACTTTTGAACGTAGGGTTTAGAATAATGAAGAAAACAAATGTGGAATGGGTGTTAGAGAGCTCATGGGTAAGAACAAATTTATAATGTGGATAGAGAGATATTGTGTACATCTGCCCTGAATGTATATGCAGGCTGGCTAGCTAGTACTATTTCAAATATGAGAGGTGCAAGTACCTCAAGCATGATATGGCCGTAGGTCACATAATTCTTTATCAAGACTCTTTGCACCCATTCTAAATTTTCGGTATGGCGTGATTTTTAATAATTTGAAATATTTTCGCAAGACGTTTTCACCATCGCCTATCGTTTCTACTCACACATTCGCATTATGTATCGACTTTGATTGGGCAAATGGTACCATAGTTGAAATGGTACCATAGTTGAATTTGACGCACCAGCTTTAAAATAGATCCAAAGATCTTCAAGAAGTCACAAGATGGCTTGCTACACACCATTGCATGCCTACTTATCCAACATCGAGAACCTCAACAAAGGTAACTTTTAGAAATCAGTCAACTGGACCTTAATAACACCTTAGTTTACCAAAATCAATGCCCTAAAGTTCAACTGCACAAAACATTATTTAATGGTCCAAATAAACAAACAAAAATATGTCAAATGCCTTCAATTCAAGAAGTCTGAGTTCATTGGATCTAGCTTCAGAGATCATCTCTCCCCAAACCATAAGATGGAATGGTGGGGAAAGAAGAGAGAGAGAAACAACACCTCTTGATTTTTACCGGCTGAAATGATTACTAAGTTTGGTAGTCAATGGTTGGGATTTTTGGATCATATCAAAGCGGCAAAAATCCTTTTCGGGCATCCATGCCCCAAAACTGAATTGGGCATGGGAGTCAGACCCGTTGGAGAGAGAAGACTTTTAAATCGAGGAGATCTTATCCCGAAGTCAAACAAGATGCCAGTCTGTTGATCAAAAAACAAAAAAAGAGGCCAAGCTCAATTTATTTTGCAGAGGCCAAATCTAATTTAGAGCGGATGAAGAGTCAAATAACCTTTGGATGGTAGGGGAAGGCAAGTCAAAATGTTGGAGGATTATGGTGGGCTTGGGGTTTAAGTATGGTGGGTTTTGAGGGCTTGATCTTGGGCCAAGTGACTTGTCAAGGATTTTTTGAATTTGGGCTCCATAGGAAGGGCTAATGGTGGAAGTATTGGGCTTGGCCCGGGTTGGTTCGAGTTGGTTTGAAAAATGCAGCAGATGACCGGTAAAATAGCAACGCGATAAATTCTATTTAATTTCAACTAAACATTACGGAAATGGAAATGTGCAATTGATAATGTGTGAAATTTCACGGTCCTTAAAATGCTCTAGTGCTCTTCTCCGTCACATATTGGTGTGGCCACCACCACGCGCGTAGTGGTGCTTTTGTAGTACTATTTTTCTCTACAACGTGAAAAAAAAAAAAAAAAAAAACTCATTGAACTAAACATGAATTTGAATAAAAGCTTCACTATCGATAGAATTGTACATTTGAGAGGGATGAAGTAAGCTTTAAGAACTTCCGATAAATTTTTTTTGAGTAAAGGATTCTCTAGTGACATAGAAGCAAATTTGAGAGGAATGAAATTGGCTTTAAAAATTTTAGTAAATAAATTTGAGTCTCACTCGATTAGAAGATAACTGCTGGGCTACAAAGCCGTTGTTTCTTTAGGCCCGTATTGAGCTACAGCAATTATGCAGAGAGTTAAAAGAAAATCTTCGGTTGGAACTTTAGACTCGTCATTATACTTGCACAGTTACACATAATAGCCCGTCTAACTAACAACCACACCCATCTCATCCCCGCCCGGAAAACACCACACCCTGCTGCCTCCTTATGACTGTTTTTTATTTAACTGGATGTCCGGACTCGTTTGGGTGTAATGATCCGCACCAACTGACCTGTTAACTCTCAGCCTAACTACGCGACTCGAAAGGTTAACCTCAGGTTATACAGTAGTTAGTCGCAAATCCTTAAATATCATTTCCATCTTTTTCCAATTTCCCAATGTGGGACTTGGCCTATGCAGGTTCTCACAGTTTGCATGCACATTGACTAATTTTGAGGCTATGAAGCTAACGACCGACTAAACTATCTAGTGGCCCCAAATCAGTTGGTAACTCATTTGGTTATTAAGCCTAAGAGATTTGCAAAATGAGCATGAGAAAGCAGATACGTGCTCATCTTTCATGAGATCGCATGTTTGAATCATACGGAGGCCAAATATTGGGACCACTGAAGGGCTTGCCCATTGTTAACTTCACGGTTTCACAATTAGTTGAGGTACGAGCAAAATGACTCAGACATCCGATTATTAAAAAAAATACTTCATTTGGTTATGTGGTTGTTAACTTTATTCTACTTGATGGATTAAGCAAGCAATTAGCAAATAATCAAGGGTAACCAAACAAGTCCAATAGAGGAGGAATGGGGAAGGGGAAAAAAAAAAAGAGAAGAGGAAGGGGACTCGAAAGTCAATACTTATGCACAATTTATATGGACATAATTTTTTTTATATTCCTCTCGTCAAGACGAATAAAGAATTTTTAAAAAAATTATCCAAACCAACAAAAGTTTGGAAAACACAAAAGGAAAAAGATCAAATAACCAATGTAGGAAAAAGGGGCCTTGTCTTATAACTTTGGACCATACCATATTTGCTGGTGGGCTTGTAATTATTAGTTGGGGGGGATTGCTTTGATAAAAGCTTTGTTTAATTGAATCTGTCGTCACTCGTCATTGTTACATGAATTATGAGTTGCTCCCATACGAAACTTTTTTATTTTTTTTTAATAAACGAATGTCTGGGCCAGCATATATGCATCTCGGCTAATTCAACAATTCCGAAATTTATAGCTGGACAAAATTCTCCAGTTGCTTAAATGTTTGAAATATTTATTCTTTGTTAGACTCAAACATGCTCCCTCACCAATATTGATAAACTAGTCAGTACAAGGTCAATAAATAGTTGCGTAAAATATTAGCTATGTAGAACTCTCCATTTTTAAGTGTATAATATTCAAAACATTTGTATAGAAAAATTTATAATAGCGATATGGAACTGAACACTTAAAGATAAATATTGAAGTGTGGTTATCAAAAAAAATGGAGTGTCAGATTCAATATTGGAATTTCATTATATTTGTACATAATTTTTAATATCAAGATAAAAACTCATAATATTCAGATGGTATGAATTCAAGATTGATATGATGAATTTTCACACAATTGCTATGATTTTTTTTTGTACAAATATTATGAATTCAAGTGCACATATATATTGATTAATACAAATATTACAAATTCAAGTTTGATTTTACGATGCATAAGTATTACTATGAATTTTTTACTATCGATCATAAAATCCAAAATGTGGAACGTCAAAAGGTGTGAGCAGTGAGCTACAGTCGTTCAACTTGCCGGTATTCCCCATTGCAACTCTCTCTCTCTCTCTAAATAAATGTCCAGTGCGAAAATTTAGGTATTTAAAATGATGTATCGTAAAAAGAATCAATTTTTTTTTCACAAATCAATAGATATCAATAAATTCCGTCAAGTTGTAATCTTTTTTTGAAATTTTTAACGAAAAAAATGCTTCTTTTTAAAAGCCCAGATTTGTGCACCGCACATTTATTTAGGGAGATACTGCTAGTACTATTTTATCATCGTACAATTGGGCAACAATAAGATAGAGAGAAGAAAACCTTAAAATATTTGGTCTCCCACAACACCACCACTCGTGCTTTGTTATAATAACGATGTCTCCATGATCTCAAGTTTGGCATTTCCAACTCATCACGTCCTAAACTCACGTTTAGCATCTAATTAAGCCCCACCTATTACATTTCTATCCCCTCTCTTTTTTGTCATTACCTTAATTAATTATCATTTGGGCAATCTAATTGTTATCTACAGGTCCAACATAGCATGCCTTTTTCCCTCTAAAATTTTAGAAATAGTTCCTCTACTTCGCGTCAGCGGACTTCTACCAACTCCGCCAACGATTTGAGCCGGGCGTTTACCAACTGCATGGTGGGAGTACTGTCAGGAGTCGCTATCGGACTAAGTATTTCAGAGCTTGGACTGGGATCAGTGAAAAATGAAAAAGAAATTGATCAATAGTTGTGGTTCAGGGGTTCACATCGGGTACTCTACGAATTGTAGAGTGGTTCTCAAGCTGGATCTCCTCGTCCACTTAACAAATTGTTGAGTGGTGTTGTCCGGTTTCACGTCGTGTTTGAATGTCTTGTTCCCTTGGGGTTCCCAAAACCAATCTCTTTCTCTCTCACACGGCATGGTTTTTAATAGATTTTGTATATGAAGCAACCTCCAGGGTTTGTTAATCAAGGCCTAGGGGTCCACTCTCTCTCTCTCTCTTCACTTATTACTCCTAAAATCTTTATCAAACAAACTACACGTGTCCGGAGCATTTCGTTCTCGCACCAACGTACCATTATTATTTCTTAGGGCTGGGGAAAGATAGAGCAGTTGTGTATCATTAGATGAGAGACCAAAACCTTGCCAACAACCGAGCACAATTGTTTTTTTTGTTTTTTTTTATTTTTACAGATAATGAGTAGGGCAACAGATAAAGATGTGCAAAAGGAGCCATCATAATTAACTTTTTTCCCAAACAGGATGTGGGTGAACCCCCATCATCACCCCATGCCTAACGATCTATAAATGTGCAAAATATCATCATCGTTTCTATTGCATTCACACAATTGGCCTGCAAAGGAACCCATGATCACAATTAACCACTTCCACACACATAATGCTCATCCTTTTTGTCCCGGAGATCCACATCATGCTCATGCCGCATTGACATCACTAGGCTTCTTAATTACTACCACTTGGTATCCGCTAATTCCGAAAATCAATTTCACCGTCTACTAGTACTAATACTGGCCCCATTAAAATAAGATAAAGATAAAGTCTTGTATAAGGATCAACACACAAAAAATACAAGCACGCGAGTAAAGATTGATCATTAGACCAAAAATTTCGAGAGGTTACTGGTTGTTAAATGAAATAGGATTGCCTCCTCGAAGCTCGCTCTAGACACCCGAAATGTCAGAAGGAGAGCTTAGTGGTTGCTAAATAAATTAGGATCGTCTCTTCTAAAAGCTTTGCTTTAGACACCCGAAAAGTCAGAAGCGGGCGTGGCTGCGCTAGGCTTGGGGCCGGGGGGTTCATGGACATCACTAGTTGACAATGCCATTGGTTCCTCCCAGGTGGTCCCACAAAGCACAGCCAAGAGGGGGATCATAAGTCGACACGTGGCAAACAACCATGATGAATTTGTCTCAAAAATATTGAAACTGATCAGCCAGGCGTGCATGCTAGTAATATTGAGGGGTTACGACTACGAGTGTGGTACATAGATACATATATATTATCATAAGAACTTTTTCACGGAGGAGTCATGAACAAGTTTTACGGAGTTCAATTTTGCGTGTCCAAAAATATTTTGGATCGGTCCAGATTAAAAGCAAACTATTACCTGTTAAAGTTTAAGAACATATCTCAATAATTAATTGCCGAAACGGAGGGAATTGATTGAGCAGCTCGGTGAATAATAAGTTATTATACGTAATTTTAATTTGTGTGGATGGGGGGTGGGGTTTGAGATCTTTTTTCGTTGTGGTGGTGGCGATGGTGATGTTGATGATGATGATGAGTGTGCCTGGGGGATTGGCACGCCCGAAGAGAATATGAATGATGTTTTCCACTGCACGCCCCTTCTTTCTCTCTCTCTCTCTCTCTCTCTCTAAAACCAAGGCTGCTGCTTCCACAGTTGTGTCTGGATATAAAACAATAACCCTGTTTTTCGGTGTTTGTCATTCTCCAACCCAACGAGATCATCTTTTTATCCTTTTCTTCGTCCACAAGGCGTGCCCCATGTATTAATGTTGGACAGGATTTCCCAAAAGTGAAGTTCCCATTACATATATATTAATGCTGCCAATTTTAGGAATACCAAATCAAATAAAACAACATAAGAATTTTAGACTGCCCTCTCCTCTCATTTGATGTACTCTATCAAGTTTCTTACTATTATTTTGCCGTTTCAAAAAAAAAAAAAAAACATATGAGCTTTAGGACAAAAAAAACATCATAGTTAAGGAAGTATACACCAGTTTTAGGATTGGCACATAATATCATGTCAGCCAAATGTAAGAAATAAGCTAGACTAGGGCCGTTCCACAAACTCAAAAAAGTACTTATTTTTAAATAAGTATTTTTTGGTAATTTTTAAGCTTAAAAATAATGGGTTTACTAAAATTTAAAAATATGTAATATGAATATTGTTTGAATGAAAAAAAATTAGAAAATTATTTTCGTAAGCACATTATTTTTAAGTTTGAAAAATTAAGAATAAGTACTCACTATTTTTTAAGAAGGTTTGTGAAATGGGGCCAAGTTATGTACCAACTAACTAAAAGAACCAGAAGAAGTATTACAAATACCTAACGTTGGCATGTTTTGTTATAATAGTACAATGGAGACCATATTCATTGACGCATGCTCCGCCAAGACCATTGAATAATTTTTCGACCTTGACCGTGGAGTGGATATAACGGGGTATTTGGAAATTAAATATTTTGTAGATTGTGAAATGTATATTATAGTAGATTTTAATATTCCAGAGGTGATTTTTGAATCATACATTGTTCAATTCATGATTTTTAAAATAAGAATGTGAAACCTCAGCTTTCAAACAAGGCCAAACATTCAGTTGACAATTTGCACTGGGAGGAGTGGAGGAGTTAGGAGGGACAAAGGTTCGGTAGGACAAAAGATTATAGAGTAACAAACTCTGTACCATTCCATTATCCTATCAGTCAATTAATGATAAATTATCAATTGATTTAAGAGATAAGTCTTTTTCACGAAGACTCTGGGCGCAATCTCAGCCGTCTATTCGCGCAATCAATAACTGATATTTGTTTTAATAGTTTGTAGTTGAAAAAGAGGGAAACTTATTCATGAAGGGGCCGTGAATAAGTTGTTCACAGAAAACACGCAATCTCACCCGTTCGTTTCGACAATCAACGGTTGAGATATGTTTTTAATCTTTAACCGGTAATAAATATCTATTACCGTTAATAATTTGTCTTTAATCAGAATCATCTAAAAGTGTTTGGACGGCCAAGATTGGCCTCCGTGAACTTTATTTATGGAACCTTCGTAAATAAAGATTTTCCCGTTGAAAAATCCTTTTGTTTTAAACTTATCGAATAAAGTAGTCCACAGTTGAAACTCTCGTTTGTTTTATAATCAGGTGTTGGATTAATTTTTCACGTGCCTCAATTGATCTCAAAATTGATTTATTGTACTCGAAATTAATCTAAAATCAAACGACTATGCAAATCTTCAAATTAATGACTTAGTTTTTAACAATCGACTGACAATGGTCATGCAGTATTAACCGATGTGTGCACAACCCGAACACGTGAATTATCAAATAGTTTGCCCACAAACCCCATACCCCAATCCATCACCTATGCTCTCCACATTAGACATTACTACGTTAGAAAACAATTACTTAAACATGTTCAATGTATGTATTGATATGTTAATATGTTGACATATCCCACGCGAGCCGAATCAACCTTAAAAACCACAACTTCTTGTTCCTCACTTTTTTTTTTTTTCCCCCCTTTTCCTTTTCCAATCCTTGTTGCGAAAATGCACAAGGATATTATTCTCTCCTCTTTTCCTGGGACCCCGAGTCCCTGCAGTGCTCAAAAATAGCTGCAAATTACAACTCCCAAAACTATGTCGTTTTGGGGGCAATTTACACACGGCCAAGCCAACAGCTGGAATAGTGGAAAAGGTGAGAGGGAGGAAAATTATTCAGTGCTTCTGCCTCATCATCACCCCATCAAACGCACACCTCCTCCATCCCTCATCTGATCCCATCCCCCTCTCTCTCTTCCCCCAAACGCTTCCTCATCTCAGCCCACAGAGAGCACCGCCGCCGGCCACCACCTTCTCTCTTCACGGTAAAAATTTCATCCATTGTTCCCCACTTTTCAGAACTGGACAAAAGGTAAAAATACTACTCCATCATCAGATAGTGGATACGAACAAAGTCTGTATTTGCATTTTGGATATGTCAAGATTAAGAAATACAATACTCCAGGAGGAGAAGTTTTTCTGCTTTATTTACTTTTTCTAACTTTTCTTTTTTCTATTTTTTCAGCAATTACTCCAATATTCAAGCAAAACCCAAGAAAGCATCATCACAACTTCACAAAAAATTAATCCTGTTCAAAACAAAAATTTCGCAAAAATCATAAAATAAAAGAAAGGTAAAAAGAAATAAGGAGAAAAACGACGGCTACTGTTTGCCAAGTTGTCTCCGCTGGGGAAGGGAGGTAAGAGAGGAGGTGGTGGCCGGCGGCAGTGCTCTGTGTGGGCTGAGATGAGGAAGCGTTTGGGGGAAGAGAGAGAGGGCGATGGGATCCGATGAGGGATGGAGGGCGTGTGTGTTTGATGGGGTGATGATGAGGCAGAAGCACTGAATAATTTTCCTCCCTCTCACCTTTTCCACTTTTCCAGCTGTTGGCTTGGCTGTGCGTAAATTGCCCCCAAAACGACGTCGTTTTGGGGGCTGTAGTTTGCAGCTATTTTTGCGCACTGTAGGGACTCGGAGTCCCTTTTCCTGTAAATACTGACATCCCATTTTACACTATACTCGATGAAAATCATTATCCGTTGCCCCCACCTTCTCTCTCCCTTCTTATAGTCTCCACTTACCCTTCACTTCTCTTCATCCCTCTCTCTCTCTCTCTCTCTCTCTCTCTCTCGGAGCATTTTCTGAGTTCTGATTTGTGTTGAGCAGTTATAGAAAGATGGGTGATATTTCATACACTAATGGGATCAGCAATGGGAATGGTTGTAATGGAAATGGGCATTCGGTGGTAAGTTATAACAGGAAGAGCTGTTGGTATGAAGAAGAGATTGAAGAAAACCTGAGGTGGTGCTTTGCTCTCAATAGGTACTAGTACTACTTCTCTCTCTCTCAAGTGTCCGGACAGTTTACGCATGCCTTGCCCGCCGCATCTTGACTATTCTTCGCTCTTTGCTTATATCTATTCTCATATGATTTCATTTTCAAGAAGTTTGACGTAATTTTTGTAAGGGGTTACCATTTCATTCAGCAAACAACAAACAAACTAGTCATGCATTGGTGATTGGTTCATTATTCTTTATTTATTACCTTCTCTCTCTTTTTGGGTGAGTGAATTGTGGATAGACTAAATATTTAAATAGTGACCGCGTGTAGGTTATTGGGCGCTACTTAGCTGCTTTTTTTCTCTCCAAAACCATTACATCTTAGTATACCAATAAGACTAAAAAATTGCATGTCCATCGGCTAGTTCCGTTACGGACTGATTAACAGCCAAAACTCGACCAGATAGGCACTCCAGTTAAATTTTTTCTTTTCTTGACTAGAATGATTTTTGAAAATTCACGATTGTTACCTCTGATTCTCGCTACGTATCATTCGAATATTCTCGATATCACTACGTTGCGACTCTAGCTATTGTTGCTATGTATTTCAATACTGCTATTTAAATGGCTGTCAGTTTTTGCAAAACAATAGTTGAAGCTGTCTGCTAGGTGTTTCCCATGTTTTGGTTTATCCATTTAGTTTGTACCCTATTTTATAAAGGTATGTGGCAACAGTACTTTTCTCAAAAGCCTTCAAGGAATATTCTCAAAAGTAGGGAAGTTTCTATTTTGCTTTTTTAAGATTTGGACATGGAAAAGTCAGACAGATATTAGTGGTAATAACTAATAAAATCTAGTGAGGGATTTTATAACCCATGTTTTCAATTCCTTAATCATAACTTGATGTTATTGTATTTGTCCTTTTTGCCCTTTTTGCTGCAGTATTTTGCACACAGGAGCAACTCAGTTCCAGGATATCCAACTTTTGGACACAAAGCCCTTTGGAAAGGTTTGCCAATATTAATTCTTGTTAAGTTATTGATCTTGAAAATAATCAAAACAATTACCATGTCATAATATTCTAGCTTATGCTTAAAGAAAATGATCATTGATCTTTGTTAACGTAATTACCCTTAACATGGGAAAAAATTATAGTATTGAAAAGAAGAAGCAAATAGAAGGATATCTTGTACTTTCATATGACCGAGACAGAAAGACGAGTGTATCAAGATAAAAGAGGAGTGCGAAAATCATATATCAGTTTTAATGTGTTAATTAATTTTAGTTGGATTTACTCTGTGACAGGCTTTAGTAATTGATGGAAAGCTTCAAAGTGCAGAGACAGATGAGTTCATCTACCATGAATCTCTTGTCCATCCACCACTTCTTCACCATCCAAAGTAATAATTCCACTTTTCAAAACTCATTCCAAATATTCATTTATGGATATATATTATAAACCACTGTAAGTAATTTAAATTAAATTGTATGGATTAATTTCTCAGTGCAAAGACTATATTTATCATGGGAGGAGGGGAAGGTTCAACTGCAAGAGAACTACTTAGACACAAGACAGTAGAGAAGGTTATCATGTGTGACATTGATGAGGTATAATTTGCTAATTCATTTACCTTCCAATCAATTTCACTAATTGTGCTTATCTATTCTAAATTAGTAATTAAGTGTCTGTGTCTAAGCAGGAGGTGGTGGATTTTTGCAAGTCATATTTAGTGGTGAACAGGGAAGCTTTCTGTGATCCCAGACTTGAGCTCATTATCAATGATGCCAGGTTATTTACTTTTCTCTATAATCAATTTGCCTAACTCTGCAGTCTGCAATCCTAGCTAGGGACACACAACATATAACACACACTTCTGACGATATGCTTCTACACGTCGTGGCACCCAGTGGTGGATCTAGAAGTCCTGCACATTATATATGTTGATAAAGAGTATTTCACAATTAAGCACAATTATACAACACAGAGCTTAAACATTACTCATCAAGCAAACAAGGTTTCAATATACTCCTACATTAAAAGTTCGTAAACGTAAGATCAAAAAAATTTAAGTACTCATCGCCAGATTATTTTGTGTAATGTCACAATTGAACCGCTGAGGTTGCATATTTTGGAAGAGTCACATGATGGTTTTACTAACAATTTAGTTAAAAACATCTCTTCTTGTTTACCACCAAGCTATCGTTCAACTCTCGATCACACATTCTCTTCTGCAACCGATTCTTGATCTCTACATTTAACGCAAAAAAACATCATCTTGAACGCGAAAAATGAGCGGGCTGCAGGAACCCTCGAAAGTCAACTTTTGCAACTAAATATAGATATATCTATTTAAGTGGGGGCACCTGCCCCGCGTGTCCCTTGTTATATCCACCTCTGGTCCCCACCTATATATGTATTCCTTTTGTTCCATACCCACCTCATAATTTCAATATCTTCTCAACGATTGGTTTCTGGGTACCAAATTTTGTGAGTAGCTAATATTTTGCTTCTTTTCTTGCTTTGGAACTCTATATGACTATTGGTATGAGTGGATGCAGGGCTGAGCTTGAAAGGAGAGAAGAGTGCTATGATGTGATTGTTGGGGACCTGGCAGACCCAATAGAGGGAGGCCCATGTTACAAACTCTACACCAAATCTTTCTATGAGTCCATTGTCAAGCCAAGGCTGAATCAAGATGGCATTTTTGTCACACAGGTTCGTACACACATAGACACAACTATATACTCGTCGTTATTCATCGAAGGGAATAGTTTTCACACTTCACTTTCCTGTATATAACACTAAATAATAAACTTTCGAGTGTCTTTGATCAAGAAAGGGAGAGCGGAGATCGTTTTCCATGCGTCTAGAGTTAACTAACTTCGGTTTTCAACATTGCAGGCAGGACCAGCAGGGATTTTCAGCCACACAGAAGTCTTCACTTGCATTTATAACACTCTAAGGCAGGTTTTCAAGTGTAAGTAACAAAATAAGAAAACAAAAGGATTCTTTTCAGTTATTTGAAAAACTTGGTTGAAGCCCACATTCCTTTTCATGTGCAGATGTAGTGCCTTATTCAGCTCATATTCCTTCCTATGCTGACATCTGGGGATGGGTCATGGTATAATCACTTCCAATCTTTCTTTCTTTCTTTTTATTTCCTATTTCATCATTGCTGTAAGTGTTGATAAAAAGCCTCTTAAAGTGTAAGTGTTGAAACCTAATTGAGAGCTATGCTACATGATAGGCATCGGATACCCCGTTCGTGCTGACTGCCGACGAGTTAGACCTAAGAATGAAGCAGAGGATCAAAGGGGAGAACCAATACCTAGACGGGAAAACGTTCACATCGTCATCTACTTTGAGTAAAGCTGTCAGAAAATCGTAAGCCCGAATCGCATCTTAGATTCATTTTTGTGAATTGAATTGCCATTTTCTGCATTTAATCTGCTAAATATTTTGTAATGGGGATCGACAGATTGAACAGCGAGACTCATGTTTACACGGAGAAGAGTGCAAGGTTCATATATGGCCATGGCACTGCCTACAAACACAATCAAGCTTGATAAGCATAGAGAGAGACTATACAAGACTACAAGTTGAAACCAAATCTTGAACTAATCACTGGTTTTCGTTGTTTTTCGATCTCGTTTCTTTTCCTTCTTTTTTTTTGCTGCTTTTTGTTTAGTTCTTTCCCCTTGTGTAGTTACTTAAAAGATGATACAATGGTAATGGAACTTGGTTTGTGCTCCGTTGGAAATGTTTATGGAATCATATGACCATTTGAGTCTCGAACTTACAGTCAACACTGACCAATTTGGATTGAAGAGAAGTAGAAGGTATTATGACATGGTCTACGTGCAAGTTTGGCATAATTTTGGTGTTCATTGGTTCGTTTTATCTTTCCTAAACTTTCACTAGTTTTGGATCAAATTTTTTACTTTTGACGAATCGAAAAGGTAAAGATTATGACCAACAATCATAATAAACCATTTTAGAAAATGAAGGGTCAAGTTAGCCCAATAACTTATAAGCACCAAATTTTCTTGAACTATTTATACAGCAACTGATAAAAGCTATAGAAGCAAAGCAAATTGCACAAATGCCAGAACAGGGAAACAGAACAGAGTACTCTGTTTATGGGACTCTGGGAGGCTTCATACCGACCTCCTACTTCTAGATGGGAGCCTCGCGCTCGCACTAGTTAGGATTTTGTTTCAAATTTAGCAGATTTCTAAGCCTCGTGCATTAGTTACAACTTTCTTTCAAATTTAGCCGATTTATATACTACAATTTCACAATGGTGTTTCCACTATGTTTGATCATGTGAATTCGTTATAACCTCAGTTCGGATGGTTGGAACCTATCGTTCTTATGTTGAAATGAACTGCCTGATAGCAAATAATTCTTAGTCGTCCATCGAAACCAAATTCGTATTTTATCAATTTAAGAAACGAATTTATCGGCCTCCTCTATAGTGATCTTAGATTACGACCCAAACGATTCGAAAGAATAAATGTAAAACTCAAATAAATTTTCCACAAGAATATTTTCTTGGATAAGAGCATTGATCGATTAAGAACAGAATAAAATATGCAAGTATGTCTCATGATTTAGCCTTAAACAAAAGGAACCACAAATACACAAACAGAACAGAACACTTAGAAAATCACATAATCATACATTCACAAAGGATGATCATTTTCCACAGAAAGAATCACTCCCCACCCACCCTCATATATCATACACTTGCTTCCCGGTAAACTTAACCTCGATCGGGTTCGCGTTCTTCCCGATCGATCGCATGTTCAGGCCGACTCCCTGTCGGCCCGGGTTCACCTTCTCCGGGTACACACCATCCTTGGGGTGCAAATACTGGACTTCCCCATTAGGGAACACCCTATAAAACTGGTACCGAATCTTGTACTTGGACCTAAGCCTAGTCCCCAAAGCCAAGCACTGCTCTTTCCTAGCCAGTTTCAGCAAGTTCGGGCCTTGTCTCATTATGGCCGCACCCCCAGTGGGCATTTCGAATATCTGTTCCTTGGGTGATTCCCAAGTGATCGCGTAAAACTCTTCCACTTGGGCCTTCCGGAGCAGGCCCCCGGTGCTGCCGCCGAAGATGGGCGATGGGATGGTCGGGTCCAGCTCCGGCGGGGTGAAGCCCGCTGGGGGCTCTTTCACCGGGGCCTCCGTGGCCGAGCCTTCGGCTGCCGCGGCCCTGATGGGCCGTGGGCCCGCGGAGAATTTGCCGGCCTTAGGAGTGGTGGGGAAGGACAAGGATGATGGTTGCTTCCACGGGGCGGCAAGGCGGGTGCCGGAGTTCGGGGTGGAGAGGGTTGAGGAGAGGAGGGAGGCTTGGGTTGCCATGGCCATGAGGAGAGAGAGGGAGAGAGGAGAGAGAGAGGGGGTTCTGGGGTGTGGGAGAAGAGTGTGATAAGAGAGAGGTTATTGTGCAATGGGAATTTTTGAGAGATTTTGGATGGGTGGTGGGAGGAGTAGGTATTGGATAAGGGGATATGGGGTTGGACCAATTAGAAGGTGTGATTTTGATTCGTTGTCTTAGCCACACCTCTCCTTCTTTTTCTTCTTTGCCATGTCAGTCAATTGGTCTGTGGTTTTAATTTGACTCAATAAATTTTTATATTAAGTCTACCACCACCGCTCAACATTGATCGCTCTCAATTTTCATGGACGGTCTGGGTTTTATGAAAAAAAATTAGGAAAAAGTTTTCTTAAAATTTGAACTATTGATTACCGAGATGGACAGTGAAATATTTGGCGGTGGGAGTAGTCTTGTTGGAATTTTTAATTGGGCCATATCGATATGGAAAACCCCATTTGTCATACATTGATGAGTGACATGATCATTAACCAGGACTACGGTTGTGAAAAATTTTCATTAAGGGAAATGATTTCCATTGAAAATGGCCCATAAAAGACTTGAGAAGGATTTCATTTCAAGTACAATGATAAAAATCTAGTTAAAAACCCAACAAAAATGTAGTAATATTAGGGATTGCCCGTGCCTTCAGATGAATTTGTTATTCGATTTCTAGTGACCTTAGCTAGCAAAATGTCCGTGTCTGAAGGCACAGATCAAAAAATTGTTATTCAATATAATTTCTAGTGACCTTGGTTATGCGTCAGCAAACTAATCTTGCTTAACATTATGAACACAATGAATGTGACATTATAGAGTATATAAACATAACATCATAACTCAGTAACCCCCTCGAATGTGCATAGAGAAACTTCGAAAGTAAACTGATTGTACCCTTTGCATTTTAAAACCCTGCTCTTGATTTTGCTTTAGCCACCAATTGTCAAGAAGACAACCACCTATTTAGACTTCCACAGTTAGCACGGTGTGTTCATGGATTGCCAACTGTCAAAAAAGGTGATATTTTTTGAAAGGAGGAATCCAACAAAATGAGATTGCAAAAACAAAGGGAAAAAAACCTACCGAACAATCAATTGTATTTCAAACTTGTTGGCTAATAAATGGATATATGGTTCCTTGGAGTGTGATAAACCCTTGCCGGAAAACAAACTTAGTAGCATGGCTAGGCACGTACAATAAATATGAAGGAAATATATATATATTAGAGGAAAATAGAAGGTTCCTAACCCTTGCTCCAACATTACAATTATTAACATCTACTCCTTTCACACAAAAAATTAGTTCCTAATCCTCGGAACATAAAGAAGTGGCCAAATTGAGAATTGGTCAAATTATAATATGGATCCCAACTAAATGGATCCTAATCTAGCATAGCAACAATCATAATCTGCAAGTCACTCACCCATCTGCAAATTTTAAGAAAATTTTTAACTGGGTTTCCCTGTCTAAAATCTTGTCAATTGCCATGATGGTGGTCAAATAGGATGAAGCTTTTTTTATGACTCCAACATTTCAGCACTCACAAGTTACCTACTAATGAAAGAATCCAAAGAAAATTCAGTTGGGAACATTCAGAATTAGGATTTACAACTTCATGATACAATAAAACATGAAGTAAGTTGTCAACAGTTATTTTTTCTGTAAAGATCCGTAATTTCGTTTAATAAAGTTAAATTGTTTCGTAAATGATAATTGCTAATTCAATGTGTAAAAGTTTGAAAGATTTGGGTGAATGGGTAATGTGCATTTGTGTGAGTATATAAGGGAGGAGTATGAGAAACACACTCACACCCCTCACCCCCAATCTCCCATTCTCTCCCTCTCTCCAACGTCTCTCTCTCACACATCCTCTCATCCATTTTTTCCCACCAAACCACCTCACAACCCACTTAAACTCACCTCCAATCTTTCATTTCTATGTGTATTGGAGCTCGTTTCTTGTCGGACTAAGCTCGGTGGAGGTGCATTTCATCCGGTTTCAAAATTTGGGGCTAGAGCTTGGAAAATCTTTGAGTTTGTTCTTCAATCTTTGAGGTAGGGAGTTCTAACTTACAATATATGTTTATGACTTGTTTCTATTGCTTTGGTTTGAGTCATTGATCGTTGTTGTGGTTGTGATATTGTTGTTGTTGAAAAATTCAAGAAAATCTGCTGAGAATCTGCTCAAACAACAACGTTATTGATACCTTTTGTAATCGTTATCGATACCTTTATGTTACCAAATCCAGAAAATCGCTCGTTATCGATACCTTCAGTCTTTGTTATCGATACCCTTGCATCTGAAATGCCTTTGGACCAAATGGTATCGATACCATTTTCCATGGTATCGATACCTGTTGCTTATCTCCAGCTCTCATTATTTTGTTTCATTTTTTACCGTTTGATCCCCAATTACTTCCAACTTACCCAAACACCTCTCAAATGACCCTAAACTGGATTACTCGTGTTTAATAACTTCATCAGATGTTTAGCATAACTTTAATGCTTGTTTGGATATGATTTCACAAATACTTTATGTATCAAAGTCAGGTTTGAATGATATGAACATGATGATAAAAGGATTTTGAAAACTTTATGGACACGATGAGAACATTTCAGGACTCATCGACAGGTGAGTGCCTGGCAGAGAACATCGGGGTCCTTTAATTGGCCTGGCATGAGCTATATGCTCGTATTTGATACTTCAGGACATCCCAAATGGGTAAAGTGTCTTGCAGAGGACATTGGGATCCTTTAATTGGCCCAGTTGGAGTTTCGGCTCATGACACATGTACGAGACATGTCTTGACATATGGGGTTTTTAAAGTTTGTTCAGTAAGACACATGGTTGGTTTTGAAAATGAAAGGTTAGAATCGGATTACTATTGTTGCCCTTTACATTGGTTTTGGTTGCCATCTTTCATCCTGTGACCGTTCCTGCATTAATTTCATCTGCATATATTGTCATATTAGAGCTTTCTACTGGGCTAGTGTAGCTCAAACCTTACATCAATTTCAGGTATTAACCCAGTGCAGTAGTTCATGTTTGGAGTGTATGGATGTCGACATTCTTTTGGAAGCTAATCTTGAAGAAGTTACTTAGTCATCTTTGTAAATCACTTTTTGGAAGATGTATTTGTAACTCCTTTTGATAATACTTTGATACGAGGATATTGTAAACCTTAACTCTTGATCACTTTGACACCTTTTTTTTTGATTTGGGCCATAGAGCCAATGATGTATTTTTTGTAAACATTTGGATGTTGAAGTGTAAATGATGGAAAAGGGAATGTGTAAACTCTTTTGGGGTATTGGACGGATTATTGTGAGGTTTTATGTATAAATATCTCTTTATAATTATGTTGAAAATTGAGAGTGTGACATTTTTCAAGCATGTTGCAACCCCGAAAGTAACCACTACCCAAACTATCCATACTCCATATGGATTTTAAAAAAAAATAGTGTCATTCTACAAACCAACTAACCAAGAAGAGGGGAAAAAAAGAGAGGCACATAAAGAGCAAAAAGAAGAGTCACCCAAAGCAATGACAACAATTTCATTCCTATTAATTAAGATAACGAATTGGCCAATCAATCAAATAAGTACTTACACAATCCCTAGTGCATGTGCTTTTCTTATGGACACACACCAATTTCAAAAAGTGCATTATTCGCCTAGCAAACAAAGATATGCATAGCCAATATTGTTGGCACAAAAATGATATCAGAAACCATAATTTTTATGTTTGAATCTGAGCAAACTTGATGGAAACATACTAGAGATCATGAACAAAAGACTTCTCATGATGATGTGACATGCAGAATGACGACTAAAGTTACATTATTATGATTCCCCATCGAAGTAGTCTTGTTGTATTTGCCATTTTCATTCCAATCCTATAAATTCGAGTAGATTACAAATGAATAAATTATTTGATCACGATAAGTAAAGTGTGAACAAACAATGAGAATAAAAATTCGGTCAACGAATGTGACATTATAGAAAAATTCGATCATTGAAAATGCTGATTGATATTTCCAAACTGGGTTGATATGAAAATGGTAATGAACAAAGCTAACCAATAAAAATTCGGTCATTACCAACAAAATTGCATTTAGTTTAGAATTCATTACCAAAATTGAAAAAATTCATGCATTCCTTACCAGCATTATCTCTCTCAGAAAAAGAAAAAAAAATCATTACCAAAACTGAAAAAACCAGTACTCAACCATTTATTCTAAAAAATGTAAAGCATTCACCAAAATGCCAATGATTGAATATGTAGAGAAATGTGTGTTAAATCAAACGGTCAAGATTTATATAGGAAAAATATGGACCACCACACTATCACGATTTATATTATATAGATACAACAGGTCTAAAACAAACGCTCGTGCTCTCTAACACATACGGGTGTAATTCGAAACTCAGGCAATTAACGGCTTCTATACAAATTTTGGATAACGCGTAACGAATTAGGCATTTAGGATTCATGTGACCAATTTTTAACATATTGCTATTGTTCCTAATATTTTCTCCCATACTTCCTTTTGTCCCACTGGTTTTAAATGTATCTTATTTTTATAGTTTTATAAACCAGAAGTCTTCTTCTTACCTGAGATGCTTCTGAAAAATAACATAGAAATTACATTAAAAGAAACTGGTTTAGCCCATTTTCAGGTTTAAAAAGACTTGACTGATTAAATTTTGGCTTTTTTTCTTTTTTCTTTTTTTTTGTGCGTGGATCCGATCGAGTCCACTTTCATGACAAAAAAAGCATTGTTTTCGTAGAGCTCTTCAAGAAATAAATGAATTCGGATCTTGTGTGTCTGTCTTTTTTTCCCAAATAAATGTGTGTTTTTTCTTTTTTTATAGGCTTCCCTAAATGTGTTCCAAACAAAAAGCATTAAAGTGGACTTAAGATGAACTTAAAATTAGACCGATCCAATTTGTTTTCATCGCATCTGCCTTGTTCATTTTGGGGTTTTAAAATTTTAAGGCACAATTTTCAATATTTTTCTTCTATTAATCTCTCTTTACTCATTACTCTAAAAAATCTCCATCAAAACTAGGGGTGTACACGGTCCAGATTGATCCGGTTCTCTAGAAAATCAGTAACCAGACCATTTCAAACGGTTCTAGAAAATTGGAAGTAAAAACCTAACTAATATATGCATGGAACATAACCAGAACCAAATCGCAAGATCGGTCTGGTTTTGGATCGGTTCTGGTTCTATCCAATAAGCATCTAAACACTTATTCACAAAATATGAACTCATAAAATTAAATAAATATGAAGATAATCTGCTGAAATAGAAAAGAAAGGAAGAAAATAAAATAAAAGCTTTACTAATAAATGAAATTTCATCTCTAAATAAATTAAGTTTAGCAAGAAAAAGATTAACTTACCAAATTCAAAAACATATTTAATTTCACACACACATATATGTATATCTATATTTATCTTAGTTTTAAACTATCCGGTTCGGTTCTAACCACGATTCATTAATTGAGAACCAGTAACCGAACCAAAATTAACAGTTCTTATTTTTTTGGACCATAACCTGACCGTAGAACCGCAAAACAGGACCAAATAGGACAGTTTGGTTCGGATTGGACCGGTTTTACAATTCGAATGGTTTTCTTGAACACCCCTAATCAAAACCCAAACCGAAGAGGGCTGGATATCAAAACAGTAGGGATCATACTCAAGTATCAACAAAACCATGGGGACCAACGGGGTAATTTACCCCATACAAAAAGGAAAGCGCCGACTATTCGCAATCCCGTATTTTCTCCCTCAACACTTTAAAAATTTTCAGTTATACTCGAAAGTTAGTTACCGAAATTGAGATACATTTTCAGCATATAATTACTGAAATATAATATTTTTTTTAATAGCTATTTATCGAAAATATATGGTCTGCAGTTATTTATTGAAGGTTGAACATATTTTCGACATGTAATTACCGAAATATAATCTTATTTTCAACAGCTATTTACCGAAATATTATATATGATTTTCAACAACTATTTATCAAAATGTAGTAGGCGAAGGAAGAAAATACAGAGCTACGAATAGTCGCCCTCAACTTTAAAGCATTCGAATTGATTTGCAGTTCCACAAGTGCCCGCGCACAAAGTTCCGTCTTTTTCTTCCTCTTTTCGTTGTGGGAAACACCACAAATTCAGAGATTTCACTTCACTCCTCCAATCCCATTTCACAATGGGTAAGTCTCTCTCTTCTCTCTCGCTCTCTCTCTCTACCTTACCATCTCTTTCTTTCTCTACTTCTTTCAAGTTTTGGTTTGTAGATGCATTCCAGAATGAGTGTATATGTCCCTCTATACATGAGATACGTGCATCAGGCGATTCATTGGTTAGTTTGGGTTCTGGGTATTCTATGTCCTGATATTTTATTTAATTCCATTAAATTTTCCCCTTTCGGAGGTTCTCTTGAATTATGATTGCAGATTTAGAGGTAAGGCTGAAACCCTTGACAAACGATTAGAGAACCGTTTGAAAGAATTTCGAAGATTGATACGGAATTTTGATCTAGGGTTTTATGGGTGTTGCATGTTAGATGCAGGAAACATGGTCAATTACAGTGACGGACGCAGGATTTGTACCTAGGAGGGGGCTTTAACCAGGTGTTTCCATATTGATAACAAAAATTTATTTCACAAGTATATATTGCTACTTGTGAGGTCCGAGGAAGAGACGAGATGGTGTGTATGTGAGTAGCCCAGCCCGCCTTTGGATTTTATGCACACAACATAAAGATGATTGATATCTTCAAATTTAAGGATTTTTTTCACACATATATGCCTTTTAATAAAAAAAATTCACCCAAGAAACTTGCACGGGCCAATTCCATAGAACGTTTTTGAATTAACATGAAAAACTAGTATAATATGTGAGAATTTGGGAGATGTGCATGGGCTCAACACCCCCTTGTGTCCGCCGTTGGTCAATTGATGTGTGTATAACTTCATTTGTTCAGAAAAACAGACAGTTTGATTAGGTTATAAGGTGCTGGAGTGAGGAGCTTTGTGTTTCCTCAATATCACCTATTTGGAACAACTTTGGTAGTTTTTGATTGACGAGCTTAAGAAATATAAGAAAGTGGTTAAACTTGCAAGATCAAGCGAGAGCCAATGTCAAAAATAGGTTGGACCTACCGGTACTGGATCAAGTTGAGTTTTTGCAGAGATGTTCTTTTCTGCACGATGCACGAGATTAGCGATTGGGAGCAGTAAGGAGCAGGGGAGGATGTATGGTTTGCGGTGGGGGTGCCATGTTTTCTATTAGTTACCGACTATGCATATCCTATAACTGCATACGATAGCAGCAAAATTTTACTATATTGGCACTCCCTCTACAAGCATCAAACCCAATTTAACATAGAAGGAAAACCTACATTAGGTTGCGACGTGGGGTTTTCTCCAACACGATGGGATTTAACTTTATCAATACAAGAAGTAGGCCTTATCCTAAATGATAGTGCTTATATTTGTCTTGTGAAATGTTAATCTTGCATCATAATATATTTCTCATGCTTGATCTTTTAAAATTTGGCACACCCTAAAGAAAAATTCTGGTTCCGCCACTGGTAAAAAGGATAGGGGTATGGAATCAAGAGGAGCTTAACCCATACAACATGTACATGGTCTCTTTGGGCATGGAATTAGAAGAATAAACACTTAGACACATATGGCATTGTGGCATACCGGCAGAATCTGGACCCCTGTCCATTTGATTTAAGTTTAACACAAGAATTTGATTTAACTTTGAGTTAAGGTAATCCAAAATATGAATAGGACTGAACGAAAATTTTGTGTGTGCTGTTTTAAGTTCTTTCAGAAACGAACATTTTGGAATCCACTCACTATTTATGGGTGAAATGTGTTATCTCTTATTGTCGTAAAACTAAGTAGCAGAAGTTTTCTGTAATGAAAAACTTATGGGAAGGTTTAGTCGCTAAAAATGGAAATGGGGCATGTGAAAAAAACTAAAGACCATCTGAGAACCTGTTGATAGGTGCCATATAGAAAATTAACATTCAAACAAAGCAAAGTAGCGCATTAGGAAATTTTCTCAGGTGGGGATGCAATAGTTGATTTTCTGCATTGGCTGTTCTCTTTCATCTTCAGTTTTTGGTACAACTGTCAGTTAAGTTGGTAAGTTTTCCATATATTAGCAACTTTTACGGTGCCTTCTACTACCTTTGGAACCAAACCACTTGATCAAGACATACAGATTACACACATCCAGTGCAGTTCAAATAACTACTTGGCATAAAATGTTGATCTTTATTTGAAGTAGTTGTTTGTCGTTTTGCACCAACTTTCTTTCATTTGTACACTGAAAAAGTCCTGAAGACTTATCAATAGCATTATATACATCAGGACCTTTTTTGATAATACGCATACATTCTTGCCTCCAAAACAGGGGGAAAATTCAAAAAATACACAAACCAATATAATAGGCTCGAGTTGTCTGCCACACTAACATAATGCTCAGCTACAAAAACACTTATAATACCAGTTGTTTTACCAGTCTAGATTGAGACACTGTTGGGAATTCCCATGCCAGAAAGTCCACTGGCTCCCATGGGATCTGATTTGCCAGGATAGAGCAAGGTGTAAGGTACTTTGACAGGCCCAAACCGGTTCTTATACCTCTTATCCTCATTCCTCTCCAATATTCTCTCTTCTATTTCAGCCAACTTCTTCCCAAATCTATCAAACGCTTCTAGTGGTTGTGCATCTGTAGTCCACTCCGGAGTATCTCTTTGTCCAAGATAGATCTCATCAGAAGCATGCCGCGACAAAATCTCTATAAGGGACACCCCAAGTAGGGTTTGGAACTGAGCTGTTATTGTTTTCAAGAAGGCTAAGTCAGGATTTGACTCAAGCTCAGCATATTCAGGAGTCCCAGGCTCAGGCATGAACCGGCGGCTTATCGTTGGGCGATTAGGGAGATAACCAGCATAAGGGTATTGACCAAAATTGACGGCCGCATGGAGGGCAGAAGCCACCCATATGATAATGGTGCATGTTTGGATGAGTTCAGCTTTTGTTTCCATCTTTGGCCACCATGGCTCATCTTTCTTGTCGCCATGACCTTCATTTCGGACCTCTGTCCACCACGATTGGAGTTCAGAATCACCTAGGACTGACGCACTTGTGGGGTAGTAGATAGAGCAATATTCGCTAACCCAAGTTTCAATCGCTGACCAGATTTCAAGTCCATCAACAGCAAAGGGGTAATCCTCTATGAGAAGTTTGAGGCCATGGGGATGGCTTGAGTCTTGAACTGCCACTCCTCTGCAATGAAGCCAAAGGAAACAGCTTTTCAAGTTAATGAATTGTCGAGGAAAAACATTTTGGCAGCACGATGGAATTTTAATTGACGAAAGGTAACAGGAGTAAACCACGGTCCACGATTTTCCCAAACCTCTACAAGGACTCATGATAGCCAAAATAAAAGCCCTTGTAAATTTTGCGGGATTGAATTGCGCTGATTTTTATTCGTCTTTTCAACCTATGTTCCACAAGAGTAGAACTTTTTGACCCCCAGAAAGAGAATTTTGTTTCTTTTTATTTTGCTTGGAAATATCCAAATCTGTTAAACTAAATTTTGTTTGACTGACCTTTTAAGGAGATCAGCTGGAAGCGCCTGCTCAGTGAATTTCCAGTCCTTGTAAAGGACAGAAGACATTTCCATCGCGTACTTACCGGGAAAGACTGTTATCTCGAGCACTCCACCAGCATTGATGAGGATCTGTCGCGCCAAGGCATTTATATACAAAGTATCGCGGAAGTGGGGATGCAAGAGCTTATGTATTGGGTGAAGGACGCTCAATTGTCTGTTCGTTGCAATAACAAATGGCTCTATTATTGCATGTGTGTTCAACCTGCACCAGAATCATATGTTTTCAGGTACGAATTTCCAAATTTGCCTGTTTTGGGGGAATCTTTCAAAATGGATTATATGTACCAGTGGCTAATGAGCTGATGGTAGCCCGAATCATTTATAGAAGCATAAGCTTTGGCCAGCTGCCAAACAGAACCCTCAATGCCAAGTTCTGCTGGAGTGAAGACTTGGTTGGTGGCACCGTGTGCGTCCCCTTGTTGATGCGGTAGGCTTAACTCGATTGCTAATGGCTTCAGTGTTCCATCATCTTGCAATAACAGAAGTGTTCTGCTGGCATATGTCTTTGTGGAGGTCGTGTTTATCCGTTTCAGGTATGGCATTAGCGCATCATGGTGATCCAATATGAACATCCTGTTGTTCTCAATTGCCTGTAGTTGTATCAAAATAAAAACCAGTTTAATTTGATAATCTGGCCTGATTGAATTAGGTTATTAGAGGGAAACGTTTGTTTTTGTTACTATATCATAGTAAGATTCTAAAAAATAATGAATGAGGGAGGGTAGTACTTCGTTTACGGTTAGCCCATTCATGTTCTTCTCAATTTGCTCTCTAGTGATTGAACTGGTTTGATTACCATAGACTTCAGGGTCTAGCTTGCTAGCAGGTGGAAACTCCTGAGGTAGAAAAGAAAACAAATATTCTTGTCAACCCACTACAAACCAATGACCGATAATTTACCGGATGAAAGTAATGTTTACCTGGAGTCGACGGATGAGAACAGGGTTCACCCCAGCAAGCATTTCTCGTGCAAATTCTTCATCTTTCCTCCATGCAGACTTATCCGCTGAAAAACCCCATGAAAATGCTCAAAAATTTAAATAAAGACAACTATATGTATCATGAAGGAAATTAACTTCTAGAAATTAAAAGCCAAGTGAACACATATACCTCTGATTACATCTGGCATTGGAAATTTGAGGTGCCGCTCACCGTCAGAGCGGATGAGCTCCTTTAGCATCTCCCAGGGAATGCAGTCCCTAATTTTTCTTTGTGGGACCACCCCATTTGGCAGTTTAATCCCCCCGTCATATAGGTTCAGTACATCTTGAAAAGTGTCAAACTCATTAATTGTCTTGTCGAATAAAGATGCAATTTCTGGCAGCAGTACCTGTCCAATGGACTTAAGTGCATAGGCAAGAAAATCTGACATTTTGACATGACTGAAGCGTTCGTCTCTTGGAACATAGATGTCTAGACTTAGGAGTGGCAATCTGCTTTCAGTTTTAGGATCTGCAAACAACATACCAGGAAACTGAAGTGCAGATAAAGATGAGTGAAATCAAAAGCCTACTGAAATATTAAGAACCCAAACTACTACCGGAATTTGTTTTTGTAGAGAAATGCCCTCTCATTACAGAAACTAGAAAAATTAAAGCATCTCCAGCAAATACATGTTAATTTTTTTTTAAATCAATATTTTTTTCTGTATATTTTTCTATACTCCAACAGACTCTACAAACTCCAAACCACTAATTAATATGCACCGATTAATCGCCAATTAATCCGATTAATCACTCGAAAGTGGCCGACCGCCCGACTAGCACCGAGCGACTTTTAGAACATTGCTAATAAGGTAGCAAACACAGAAAAAACAAAATACGACAAAGTTTTAAGTGTTTCCTGGAGTCCACTATAAAATGCTGCTCTTCAAAGTGCAAAAATAACAAAGCAGACTTTTGAGTATCACGAAAGTTGCTAACTTAAAGCATGAGACATCTTGAAGAAATCAAAGCTAGATAAATTAAGCGTCTAACCAGCTTTTGTTGGTGCCCTGCCGGTTCTTACTCTTCGGGGATACGGATACTCCTGAGATCCGCCAAGCACCGGGCGCGCATAATCTTGGCCCTTGTTTGGCATTCCCAAGTCATTGTAATATGCATAGTCATAGACTCTGTCCCACTCCTTAAGCATGCCTGATCCGTTTCCACGAAGATTAGAGAGTTCTTGCTCCCTATAATGGCGTAGCGGTTCTGGTGTATTGCATGGTAGGTAGGTCTGATGACAAAATCATACAGTTTCTCTAAGTTAGTGTGTTTACTTCTTAACATTTTTCTTTCTTGAAAGCAAACAAAGGCTGTTATAGTTGTTTAAAGTTGCCAACCTTTCTATAATCCCACAAAACAAGTAAAGCTTTTCAGCCTTAACAAAATCGTGAAGTTGTAGGTTAGTAATCTAGCTTCTTAGTTAATCCAATATCATAAACCAAACAACAAGCATTCTAATGATGCGAAGAGTCTTTTGTGCAATTCTGTGGCTGAAATTGCACGGGAACAGAGGTACAGACACAATTGCGGTGCAGAAGATTTGTGTTCTAAAATCAGCGGTAAAAACAAGAATCTTCACCTAAATCAATCTACTTGGGCATAGTGGAGTGCTGACTGCTGAGGAAAAGGGTATATCCGATTTGACGCAAGAATAGGTAATAACGTGAAAAAAGGAATTAAGAAAGGAAGCACATTTTGGAAGTTTTCATCATTGAGGTTAAAAGAGAGGACTCTGGTGACGCAAAGAGTAGTTTATACTTTATAATTGGCCACACAAAAAGCAGAGCACAATAATGAGGGTTCAATCATGGAGGATAAAAGGCACCCTTATGACATAAAGGGAATTCAGAAAGTGTTTTTTGCTGGGAGTGTCGTATGCGGTAATTCGCTATTTGTTTTTACCGGCGGTAATTTGCTAGTTACCATGACATGTTGCATAAGGCTGTGTTAGGATCAAGGATTTGTGGGGGATTTATTTCAGATTTTCCAATCTCCATTACCGTAATGCATCCTATTACACTTTCAAAAGATTTACAAATTTGATGAACCAAACATAGTAATGCTACCGTACGATTTACCTATATGCTGATATCCCACATTTGTTTGTTGATTCTAATAACAATTACCTTGTTAACAAAGAACACACGATCATTTTTGTACCGATGTGCAGGGTAAACCCAGGAATTGCAAATGATATGGAGTTGACCTTGCCCTGGAACATCGTCTAAGATCACCGTCTTGAGGTAGAGCTGGCTGTGGTGGTGGTTTCTGATCAAGATGGCGGCCGGAAGGCCCACAGACTCGTCCCAGTCAAACGTAACGTTGAATGAGGCATCGGCAGCGGCTGTCACTGAGGTGATTGTTGTGATCCATTTTTCGAGGTACGCTGGTTTTCCAAGCTTCCCTCGCTTTCCATTAGCTACACAAGTAGGTAAGGAAAACTAAATTTCTGTTTGTTGAAGATAAATTTTGAATCAGTTTACTTATTGTAAGTTATTCTCATAATTGATTCTTATTCAGCATTGTCTTAGGCTGCGTTTGGGCCATTTATTTGTGGAGGATTTACCATGGGAAGGGAAATAGTAGGAAAACATGCCTTTTCCTGTACTTGTACTTAATTACCTTTCGTGCCCCTTTTTCCCCTCCATAAATCCTGCTTTATTACTTAATCCAAATACAGCCCAAGGAAACCAATAGAACAAAATGCGGTCCTCTCTCTCTCTCTCTCTCTCATTAAAGGGTGAGGGAAAGAAAGAAAATGGTTTTGTTGGGCTTAAAGGATTAAAGGACTTCCTTAGAACATAGCATCAATTCTGACAGCAACATTACTTTTGACTGGAACTTTTTTCCTAGAAAATCAAGAGAAGCTGAGGACTGCTAAGCTTTTGTCAGCTGCAAAATTCTGGAAATATCAATTCTTGGATTTCCAGATTCTGTAGTTTTTTTCGTCTTTACTGTGTTCTTCTCTTGCCAATCAGGAGTGGTTCGGTCTGTTTGGTTGCCTACGAAGTGTAGGAAGATGTAGGAAACTCGGTACTAGAATTTTAATACTCCCGCCGTCCCTAAATAAGTATCTGACGCGCAAAATTAGATTTTCAAAAAAATGCATTTGTTTCGTTAAAAAAATTAATTTTTTTTTTACAAATTAATAGATAGCAATGAGTTCTATTGGATTGTGAAAAAAAATTAATTTTTTTAATAAAAAAATATGTATGTTTTGTAAAATCTAATTTTGCGCACCGAATATTTATTTAGGAACGGACGGAGTAATGAAAAACAATATAGTATTAATAAATCCGGCTTTTTTTGAAGTCTTTGACTGCAAAGGGCAGTCTCTGCAACCGCAGACATCCAAGAGCGTTTTTTAATGGTTGAAATTTGTCCATGGATTTTACCGGTAAGAAAAGCATCTAGCGGGTAAGAATTTAATCTTTTCCAAATTTGGTCCATTTCAACTGCTTTCTACGGGGACCGCAGAGAGAACCCGGGTCCAAAATTAATAACCCAATACTAGAGAGAGAGAGAGAGAGAGAGAGAGAGAGAGAGAGAGGCTAACCTGGGTCGGCGTGATTAGCACTGACAAGCTGTAGCGAAACACCCTTGCCAAAGAACTCATGGAGTCGATCAAGAAAAGAGGCCCCCAAATCATTCATGTCCAGGATACTCTTCTTCATCAAAACCACTTTTCCTTTGATCCTCTTCCTTCCCCCACCGTTGTTCTCTATGGACTTTGTCTGGTTCTTCCCACAAAACATCTCCAGAAATCTCCCTGTGGTCGATGAACAATTTCCCATCCCAACAAACCCTTCTCAGAAAGCGAATCACTGGTATTGGTTTGAAGTGTGTGAATGAATCTGTGTTTTTCAAAATAGCTTTATGATGGGAACGAACGACTGGATTTCTAGCAGAGTTGTACTGTTGAGACTCGAGACTTAGAGAAGACCTGGATGGAGTACCATATAGGAGAGAGTGTGTGTATATATACTATTACCTTGTCGTGGTGGGGCCCCTCCAAAGAGAATTTTATAGTATTGTGTTTGCAAAGGAAAATTAAAGAACCTGATTCCTTTTGCCATCCCATCCCTTTCCCATTTGACATAAGTATAAATTTTAAGCTTTTTAATTTAGTGGATCTTATTTTTGGTCTAATCTTTGAATATCTACATGTATGAATACATTCTTACGCATAACAGAAAGCTCATTTTGGCAATATAATATAGAATCCAATGTGTTCTCTTTCATGTGCTTCCTTTGTTTTTCCTCTCCTTTTTATATTTATTTTCTTGAATAATTGCGTATATATAACATTCTCTCCAATTCATGTTCATAAAAATTTCTTACGATCTCACGTTAATGATCGAAATAGTTCATTTAGTTTTGCTCGTTGAGAGCGTACAGTATGCCAAAAATCAAGCTTATTGGAGATCTTAGATATGATTTTGGAATACATTATCTTGCAAAATATAACATTGCAACGTTGGAACAAAACCCCTTTCTATGTATATATATAGCATTGGGCCATGTGGCATTAAAACCATTTGTCGTCCGAGAATTACAGTGTGGACTCCATCGGACTTCTCATCCCGTCTCTATAACTTATAGTTGGTCCAGTTTTAGACCGTTGTGATTCCTGAATCCACAACAGTGATCGGTTCTGTTCATGCCATAACCTTTGCTAAGAAGGGTGCAAGTGCGAAAAATTAACTTAATAGGACACTGATAGCTATGCAAAAAAACATTTGTGGAAGAATAGGTGAACGGTTTAACCTTCAACATCATTTGCGTTGTTCATTTTTTGTATCACAACTATGGTTGGTTATTATATCTTGCTATCATGGAAGATAGCTATTGGTATCCGAGCAAGTTAATTTTTAGAAATAAAATCAAAAAAAAATTTCAGTGACGAGTACCACGAGATGAAGTTATGAACAGTTCTGATCATATTTTTTATTGTTGTTGTTAGTTATTATATCATGCTATCATGGAAAAAACTGGTTCCAACGGTGTTTACCAAAGCAACAAGGGGTAAAGTGATCCGATCAAAACATTGATCACAAGGGGCAAAGAAGAAATATTTTCCCTCAAAAAAAAGGGAAAAAATTAAGGAGAATGTTGTTGCACTAAAGTATCAAAATCAAATACCAGATCACCACAATATGTCTATACATTTTTTGTTTTATAAATGCAACTTGTTAAGATTTGACCTCTCCAGTCGCAGTGAATTAGTTTTAACTTTTAAGTCAGATATTTGACATGATATCAGAAATATTTTCCCTCAAAAAATAAGAAAAAAATTTAAGGAGAATTTTGTTGCACTAAATTACCAAAATCAAACATCAGGTCACCACAATATATCTGTACATTTTTTGTTTCATAAATGCAACTTGTTAAAGTTTGACCTCTCTAGTCGCAGTGAATTAGTTTTAATTTTTGAGAAGAATTTTGTTGCACTAAAGTACCAAAATCAAACATTAGATCACCACAATATGTCTGTACATTTTTTGTTTCATAAATGCAACTTGTTAAGTTTTGACCTCTCTAGTCGCAGAGAATTAGTTTTAACTTTTGAGGAGAATTTTGTTGCACTAAAGTACCAAAATCAAACACCAGATCACCATAATATGCCTGTACATTTTTGGTTTCATAAATGCAACTTGTTAAGGTTTGATCTCTCTAGTCGCAGCGAATTAGTTTTAACTTTTGAGGAGAATTTTGTTGCACTAAAGTACCAAAATCAAACACCAAATCACCACAATATGTCTGTACATTTTTTACCTCTCTTGTCGCAGTGAATTAGTTTTAACTTTTAAGGAGAATTTTGTTGCATTAAAATACCAAAATCAAACACCATATCACCACAATATGTCTGTACATTTTTGGTTTCATAAATGCAACTTGTTAAGGTTTGACCTCTCTACTCGCAGTGAATTAGTTTTAACTTTTGAGGAGAATTTTGTAAATACCAAAATCAAACACTAAATCACCACAATATGTCTGTACATTTTTTGTTTCATAAATGCAACTTGTTAAGATTTGACCTCTCTAGTCGCAGTGAAGTAGTTTTAACTTTTGAGGAGAATTTTGTTGCACTAAAATACCAAAATCAAACATCAGATAACCACAATATATCTATACATTTTTGGTTTCATAAATGCAACTTCTTAAGGTTTGACCTCTCTAGTCGCAATGAATTAGTTTTAACTTTTGAGGAAAATTTTGTTGCACTAAGTACCAAAATCAAACACCAGATCACCACAATATGTCTGTACATTTTTGGTTTCATAAATGCAACTTGTTAAGGTTTGACCTCTCTAGTCGCAGTGAATTAGTTTTAACATTTAAGGAGAATTTTGTTGCACTAAAGTACAAAAATCAAACATTAGATCACCACAATA
The DNA here is from genome assembly GCA_019656835.1 of Rhododendron ovatum. NCBI lineage: Eukaryota > Viridiplantae > Streptophyta > Magnoliopsida > Ericales > Ericaceae > Rhododendron > Rhododendron ovatum. Next base: position 41,939,113 of record CM033796.1, on the reverse strand, counting down.
TGTTTGTTCATTTTTGGTTTCATAAATGCAACTTGTTAAGGTTTGACATCTCTAGTCGCAGTGAATTAGTTTTAACTTTTAAGGAAAATTTTGTTGCACTAAAGTACCAAAATCATGTTGACTGTTGGAACTTGGATTCGTTTATCACTAGAAAAATTGCTACACACCAAAAAATAAAAAGATTAGAAACTTACTGGACCAATTTCAGGTGTTCGGAAATTGGCAATCGAGACTAGTATTTTTATGAACAATACTATATTCTTAAAGCAAATTCGTTCCCCACACTGGTGCTTTTGGGTCTCTTGAACGTTTGCCTCCCAGGATTACCCGATTTTCGATGAACGGAAGTAGCACTCCAATCTGTTCAACAAACGAACGCAAATTTGTGTAGTACTCTCTCTCAGACTCAATATGAATGTAATGTATGTGCTCTGTAATTTTCCGGTGTTTTAAAAAGATGCAATCGAGCACTATTTATAGAGATGAACGAAGCCTTATGGAAGGGTGGGAACTCTTCGGGTAAAACCAAAATGGAAAAGATGCAACTGTTGGTGGCAAACGAAATGCCACTTGGAAGAACACACCATTTTGGAAAGCCACATCTGTTAATGGTAAGAGCTACCAATTAACTGACACACCTATTCGGTAATTAACGGCACAAATTGATTATTGAACTTAACCAATTTAAACCTCTTGTCTTTCCCTTTTCGACATACAAAACATATGTGTATAACTACTGGGTTGATCAAGCCCAATTTCTATACATATGTTTATTATCTCCCACATTCCTTACCAAAGTGAAATACAAATTCCTTCCATACTTCAACTAAATTCATGTGATTGTTTTGGAGTCAATTTTAATCACTCCCAAATAATTTTTTTATTAAATAAAATTTCATTTTGCCCAACAAATCAAACACCGGATCACCACAATATGTCTGTACATTTTTTGTTTCATAAATGCAACGTGTTGAGGTTTGACCTCTCTAGTTGCAATGAATTAGTTTTACAGTAACTTTTAACAAGAATTTTGTTGCACTAAAGTACCAAAATCAAAAACTAGATTGCCACAATATGTCCGTACATTTTTTGTTTCATAAATGCAACTTGTTAAGGTTTAACCTCTCTAGCCGCAATGAATTAGTTTTAACTTTTAAGTCAGATGTTTGACATGATATCAGAATTGGGTTATGAAATATCTTGGGAATTTCCGTTTTACCGGGAAAAAAAAATGAAATATCTTGGAGAAGTCGTTTCTTTTTGTATTGATTTTATTTTCTTTGTTTGTGTCCGAAGTGCATCACTTGCGATCGTCAGTGTATGTATATTCTTTACAACTTCTCCATTTGCTTGTCAACTATTGGATGTGCAGAAGAGTGTTAGGAGCAAGACTCATGTCATAGTAGCTATTAAATTGTACTCCCTCTATTCTATATTGAGAGTTTATTACGAAAAGTCATGTCATTTTTCAAATCAAAAAATTAACTACTTCCTTGCATAATATTTTGAGTTTTTCAGAACAAATTAAAGTATTAATCAAGATCTTTAATATGGTGCGAAAAAATTCAAAAAATTATACATGAAAGTGGTTGATTTTTTGATTTGAAAAATGACAAGAGAGAAAAAGTGAGACTCTCAATATGGAACGGAGGGAGTACTACTTTTGGAAATTAGCATGGGGCGAGTGATAGTGTGCGATCTCTTCACTCATTTTTAATTGGTTGACTTTTGAGTTGAATACTTTGACATTGCTCCCAATCTTTTCCTCCTACCATTTTTATATTGTCAAATTTCCTTCTTTTATTGATTTAAATATTATGATGATCCCCTCTTTGAATGATTGAGCCTCTAATACGTCTTTTTCTGATCGAGGATGCCAAAAAATAAGTGATTTTGCTCATGTTATTCTCATTTAATCTTTTATGCATCATTGTCATGAAAATGGTAAGACGATTGGTACGCCTTTTGTGCTTGACATGAACATTTTATGGCAATGTTAGGCGATTTTGGGGTGAAAGTGTCAAAGAGAGGGACGTTAATCTCAAACAAGTTGAGGACATTATGGAAGTTCCCTTCTTGATATGATTGTACTGGTGGCGTCATTGCGGCTTCGATTGCGACGGGATCGGGCTACAGCTTGATGCAGATTGGATCTTTTCACACATGTGCGAGAGATGGGTTCTGATACCAGAGTTGGTCTTTCTGTCTTTCCCTTTCTTTTTTTCTTTTTTTCCCTTGCACTGGGACTCTGGGACCTTTTATGTTCTTCATATTTGTTTCGTTGTTAGTATATGTGTTTATGTTTCCTAAAAAAAGAAGATATTGTCTAACAATTTACTATGCTTTAATGGTGTTTTCTCAATAGGAGATTTTCATTTATTTGGACTTGCCTTCTCCTAGAGCTTTTCATATTTTCTCCCTATTTTGAAATTTGAAAGACCCTAATTTTGAATGTTCAACCTCTATATCCAACAAAAACTCTTGAGGCCATTGGATGTTTGTTTTATCATTTAGGCTTTGTTCTGCTAAATTTCTTATTTTTCATTTTACGAGACAAATCATTCTTTCACAATACACCACTTTTAATTTAAAAAATAAATACTTATTTTAAACACACCCTAATTTTAAATTCTAGAGCTTAGCTAAAGTTGCTTGCAAGCTTGCCTCAACCTCCTACTATTAAAAAACGGCTATTTTGAGTAGATCTTGAAACAAGAGTGCTGCTATTGGTAATGCATCCAGGGCACAGACAGTGCATACAACGCGTGTTTGGGCACATTCTAACAAAGATAAATAGAACCGCTCATTTTGTTCAATATATTTTGTGTAAGGTCCCTGTAAAAAACCAGTTTCATTCGACATCGACAAAAGCGTTTACGAAGCATCCAAAATCGGTTTAGAAATTTTCTAAAGCAATTTTGGACGCTTTGTAAACGCTCTTATCGATGTTGAATGCAGCTGATTTTTTATGAAGACCTTAAGAAAAATATATTGAACGAAATAAGCGACTCCGATTATCTTTGTTGGGCCCAAGACGGGCCCAAATGCCCGCTGTACCTGCTGTATGTTCCCCATTTTCTGTCCAAGTAGCATTTCTGTTGAAACAATTGGGGTATCCCTATAAAGTTAAAGTATTTCATAGTATGGTCAAATATAACAGCCCGACCACGGTCACCGCGTGCAATTTGTGGTGACCGTCCACCGCATGCCTTTTGGAGTTCATTCCGGGCTCCAAAAAAATACAGAAAAATATTCATAAATTTTAAAATAATATTTTACGGGACTCTGTAAAAAAATCAGCTCCAACGGATATCGATAGGTATGTTTTTCGGAATTCGAAATTTCATTCCTACGAATTCCGAAAAAACATATCTACCGATATTCGTTAGAGCTGATTTTTTACAGGATCCCGTAAAATATTATTTTTAAATTTATAAATATTTTTCTGTATTTTTTTGGGACTCAAAATAGATCCCAAAAAACGTGCAATTGACCGGTCACTGCATTCCATACGGTAACTCTAGTTTATGCAAATATAAACTAGAGTAGATATTCGTATCTATAGTTGTCAGAAATTTGAAGTTGGTGAATTGTACTGTATATAGCATCTGTTGGTTGGCATTACTGATAGCATCAGCTTTCAGCTAACGTCCTGGTCAAACTTTTTGGGCTTCTGCACTGGTGGTTGTTTTCTGTTTTTATTTTCAATCAAAATCAGGCTTATGCGTTGGTTGTTGGGGCAATCTGATTTTTGCTTTGTTTTTGTAAGTTCCATAATGCTTGGGACACCCTCTGCAAAAAGAAAAAGCAAAAGAAAATGCTTTGTGACACATACCTCCAAGTGCAAGTGAGACCCAGATGTGTTCAGAATCGTTCAATGCTTGTGAATCTCACAGTAATTCATGAAAGTTACTGTATCGGACGGTTTGTTAGACACAATTATATCTAGAAGTCAGTGTCCATTGCACTGCTCTTTGTTTTCTTGTTACGAAAAGTTCCCGAAAGAGAAATCAAAGCTTCGGATTCACTTAGATGTCTAAGTCTCACACATCAAAATGAATCTCAATTATTCATTTCACTTTTGGGGATATTTTCGGAAAAACATTTTGGGGTCCATAGAGTAATGAGTAATGTTGCACAGTACACATATTTAATTTTAAAAAATAAGCAACTTATTTCACATTTTTAAATTAAAAAATAATGTAAATGAAAAATAAATTTTAAAATTTTTTTTACGTCGTATAAAAGATCTCGATGAGATCTTTCAAATAATATCCATATTGCATATTTTTAAATTTTAATAGATCCATAATTTTTGAGTTTGAAATTGTCTTATTAAAAAATAAGGTTTTTTTTTTTTTTTTTAGAATGGAGCCTCATTCTCACATCTTTCTTACAAATTATGGTGGGATCCCCCAATTTTGATGTAATTCTCTCATTGATTGTGTGAGTGTGACAGAACTTCAAAATAGATACAATAATATATATATTTCCTTTGACAAAAAGAAGAAGATAGTACAGTAATATATGCCAGAATTAGAATTTCTTTGGTGGTTATGAGTTTTGATTTCTTCATGAGGCAGAATATTCACGTAAAAATTACAGCGACGTAAATGTTAGGCTTACATAACATCAAAGCGATAGAATTATGGGGTAACTGCAATCGAATCGAGCGTTGTTTTCACTTCATGGTCGAGACAGTAAGTCCTATAACAAAATGGATCAAATCAACAAAACTTGATGTTGCCATGCCATGTTCGGTCTGCTTTGCAATACTTGTCATTTGAGCCTGCAATTTGCGCATGCACTCGTGTCTCAATGATTAATAATTTTAATTTATTCCTGTATAATGTGATGAAACCGTTGGCATTACTTTTCGGACTATGAATGAAATTCGCCACAAACAAAACGGAACCCACAAGCTAGAAAAAAGATCTAGTTGATGATGCCATTGTTCGAAAGCTTGGTGAGGTCACCCTTAATAATTCAAGAATCTACATGTGTAACACGTGAGAAGTTTTAATGTGACCCTCTTTGGTCTAGAATGTCCTACGTACAAAAATCTCCTTTTAAAAGAAATCATATGCTCCTATACACCCTTAAAAAGCTCATTCTGGTAACTGAAATTATGGGATAGGAAAAAACGAAAGAAATACAAGAACTCTAGATAAGTTTTTTTTTTATTTGTAATTATAGTAATAATTTATATTTTCTTATTAAAGCCGCCATTAAGGACTAATACAACATTAGCCATCACTTCAATCGAGATAGAATTAGAAAAAGAAAACCTTCATGGAATGGTACGTAGGGATAGCACCATTAGAAGTTAAGATGAGACAACATAGATTAAGGTGGTTTGATCATATTTACCGTAAACCCGTCGACGCAACAGAGTTAGGAGGAGTGATATGGTTACGGTAAATGATAGCACTAATGGGAGATATAGACCGAAATTGATCTTAAAAGCAATAGTTCACAAGGATATAGGTTTACTGGACATGACGGAACACAAATTCCTGTAACCGATTCTAATTAATAGGAATTTAAGGCTCGTTTTGGTTTGGTTAGCCATCACTGTTTTTTGGGTAAATGGTTAGCCATCACTTCATTCGGCATAAGCTGGCACCAACACAAATGCTGAAAACGGAGGGCCCGCCGCCTTGATTAACATGAAAAGTACTAATTCTGTTTGTTATCAATGGGAAAGTATGCATATGGTGCTATTTTTTTACATTATAGAAAGGTACCATGGTACTCTGATTTGACGCCACTTCAATATGTTTTTTTTTTATTATAACGAGATGTTAGAATCAGTTTACGTTCACCTTAATTAATTTCAAAATTCAGAAAATAAAAGGCGGGCATAACTCCTAGTGGCTCATGATTTTTAATATGGAGTACTTTTTTTTTTGCATGGGAGGCAATGAAATTGACACCAGCACTAAACTGTCACTACTCCTTCGCTTTCAAAATTCTGCAAATTTTTATAACAATACCGGAATATTAAAAAAATAAATAAAATGGCCCCCCCAGTTTGGTAGTACTCCTTCGGTAGTCGTTTAGACTTTTCAATGTCAAATATGGAGTCTTCTTTAAATTTATTATTATTATTATTTTTTCAATAGAAGACATGAATGTACATCCACGTGGTGTTCGTTCGACATATTCGGACTATTCAATGCACTTTTAAACTATCCAAATTGAAATCATCTTTCTCCTCTCATTCCACCACTCTCTTTCTCTCCAAATTCGAACCATCTAAAACAGCAATGAACGGTCCGAATGTGCTAAGCGGACACCACATGATACTCACCCGACACTGCAAAATTCTTCCATATGGATTAGAACTATTTATGATGGATTAGCGAAAGGTTAGATTAGTTGAACTCTCTAATGACGGACGCGGAATTTTAGCATTGGGCTTAACCGAGCTAGAAATTAAAAAAAGTTATTGAATTACTAGCTAATACTCTTCCCGTTTCATATTGAGAGTCTCTCTCTCTCTCTCTCTCTCTCTCTCTCTCTCGCTTGCCATTTTTCAAATAAAAAAATCAACTATTCTCATGTATAATTTTTTTAATTTTTTAGCATCAAATTAAAATACTAATCGAGATTTTTAATACGGTCCGAATTAAAGATGCAATGAAAATGACACCAGCACTAAACTGTCACTAATCCTTCGCTTTCAAAATTCTGCAAATTTTTATCACAATACCGGAATATTAAAAAAATAAATAAAATGGCCCACCTAGTTTGGTAGTACTCCTTTGGTAGTCGTTTAGACTTTTCAATGTCAAATATGGAGTCTTCTTTAAGTTTATTATTATTATTATTTTTTCAATAGAAGACATGAATGTACATTCACGTGGTGTTCGTTCGGTATATTCGGGCCATCCAATGCACTTTTAAACTGTTCAGATTGAAATCATCTCTCTCCTCTCACTCCATCACTCTCTCTCTCTCTCCAAATTCGAGCCATCCAAAACCACAATGAACGGTCTAGATGTGCTAAGCGGACACCACATGGTACCCACCCGACACTGCAAAATTCTTCCACATGGATTAGTACTATTTATGATGGATTAGCGAAGGGTTAGATTAGTTGAACTCTCTAATGACGGATGCGGAATTTTAGCATTGGGCTTAACTGAGCTAGAAATTAAAAAAAGTTATTGAATTACTAGCTAGTACTCTTTCCGTTTCATATTGAGACTCTCTCTCTCTCTCTCTCTATTTTTCAAATAAAAAAATCAACTATTTTCATGTATAATTTTTTTAATTTTTTCGCATCAAATTAAAATACTAATCGAGATCTTTAATACGGTCCGTAAAAAATCAAAAAATTATACATGGAAATAGTTGATTTTTTTATTTGAAAAAGACACGACTTTTTGTACTGGACTCTCAATATGGAACGGAAAGAGTATATGACCTATTATGATGGCTACGTTTTTCTCTGTTTCTGCAATGCAAAGCTGGCTCTGACTTTTCAAGGGTTTAAAGCGAAAACAAAAAATAAGGCTCTTTTGTTAGAGTACTATCATAAGTGGTAAAAAAAAAAAGATAGGAGCCCCTAAAATTTAGAAAACTTAGGAGGCTTAAAGCGGCAAAAACACTTGTTTTAGCTCAGGACCAGTTCTGCTGTGATGGCATGAGCGGCGAGAAAGGCCAGATTAGAGATCTCCCCCCATGCGTTAAAGAGCTTAAAAGTTTCACGTCTAGATGAAGGAAATGGATTATCCTGTTTTGCGTTTAGTTATTTATCTCTCAATTATAGAGTATTTTCTCTCTCTAGATTCAAAAATTCCTTCGTAAATTCTGCTCGACTTTTCGTGAATGGACATCATTCTGTTGATTAAGAAAAATGTTTAATTGCTTTTTAATACAAGTACGGAGTATTAGAAACGAGGCCAACTAGCCAGGGCGGGTCAGGAAAAGCCCCGCAAGTCGGCGGGTTTGGACAACCAGAAGACAAAGAAATTCATATATTTAGAAAAAATGATAGCATGTATAGTTTTCATTCAAAAAAAATTAGAGAGTTTCTTGGCCATTTGAAAACAATATTGCCAAGAGAAGTAGTAAAATCGATTGACAACCTTAATTTTACAAGATCTTGTTGGAAAGATGGTGGTTTTCAAATGGTATGAATTGTTTATCGAATTTTGTTGACTATACAGGTCACAGATATTTCAGTCAGCAGATTGAAGTTTTTCGAAGTTGGAGTTCATTAAAATTTAACCTAGGCCTTGTTAGGAATCGAACTCTTTATTCAACTCACAACGCCCTACGGATCTTGAAAAGTAGAATTACAGAAATCGCAAGCAAACAAAAATAGTACATAACTATCGAACAAGAAAAGAAAGAACACAAGATATATATGGAAAACCTCAACGAGAGGAAAAATCACGGGAGCCACACCAGTCCACTATGAAATCAAATCAAGAGTACAAGTCTTCTCGCAATCTCTCTGAGACCTGCATTTTCTCTCGCCTCCCTCTGTTTTTTCTTTAAAAACACACTAACCTAATTACATACAAACTGCAGTGTAAACAAGTTAGGTCCTATGTGAAAATTACACCTCAAGTCCTGGAAAAATATCATTTTCGCCCCAACATTCCCGGGTTAAACCACTGTTAAAGGTTGTCTGCACTCCTAACAGGCCTACCATGTCATAGGAGAGATTATGTGGATTGGCTACAAGCTCAATTACAGACAAGTATTTGAATAAGTTAAAATACAATGGTTTAATTAAAGAATTTACTTTAAAAATACAAGGAGATGTTGTTTTCTTGGAATCGAATCGTGTTAATTATAAATCACTATAACCATAGTTGTATTTTGATTTTGATTTCATGGTGTAATTCAAACTAAAAGCACAATATAATCTTGTTTTTTGTATGTCTTTTTTATTTTTTTATAACTTAATAGTAAAAGGGCAGCCAGATTTAAGCAAAGATGGGACCAGAGGGTCTAGTGGTGGCGACCGTCATAACAAGAATTTTAGAAAATATAATTAGTATATGTAACAAAAAAAAATTATGCTCAACTTTTATAGTCTCGCCACTACTAAATGTTTTTAGTATATATTTCGCCACTGTTAAGGTAAAATCCTGATTCCGTCCTTGAATTTGAGGTCGGGTTTGGACAACCCATATGCTGGCTCGGCATTGCAACTAGCCAGGACTTATTAATAAAAATACACGATTCTTATGAAAGTGAAAAACACTAGTCATTCGGCTGATGCAAAATTAAGATATACTAAGATAAGAACATTGACTCATGAGATTTTTAAGTCGTCTTCTTCTTTATATGAATTTATTAGACGTGTTTTGTTTCTTATATCTGTCTTAATAGTATAGAGCTAGTTAGATATGCCTATCTTTCTTGTTTCCCATTATGATATGGTGCACCTGCATGCATGGGACCACATCACCTGCATGAGTGATCCTAGATAGAACGTATCTACCCCCACCAATTTGCTTTTGCATCATTGCATGGCCTTTCAAATTAATTAAAGCTACGCCCCTAAAGTTGGCATAGGACAATACTATCACTATTGATATGTTGTGATGATATCCACATCTCTATTGAAAAACGAAAAAACTCTCTCTCTCTCACTCTCTCTCTCTCTCTCTCTCATAATTAGAGCCTTGTTAGTAGACTCTTCATTCTTTTCTTGTTTTTTCATATTTTATTCATCAACGGAATTGAAAGAATTAGTAAGTCAGTATGTTAGTTCATTGAGAGTCCAGAGACTATCCATAGCCTTAAACCTTACCCACACCTCTCACGGGGCTCGAATCCCTCCTCCACTAAGGGAGGAGGTGAACTTATACCATCTAAGCTAGCATGGTAGTTTGTAGACACTTCATTCCAAGTTAGTAGAATCTTCATTTAAATTACTAGGTCAGTGAGAGGATATTAACTTGTAAATTTTGAATTCTAACAGAAGCGGAAAAATTGGTTTATTATGGATATGAAAATATGATTAAGGTATAACAAAAGTTATACTAGTGCTTGCGGAAGAAAGTTAAAAATCCGCTTTCCAATTACTTCAATTTCAAAAATTATTTTTTCTCTTTCATTTTCAAAAAGATTTTTTCAAAAAATACCCCCTAGATACCCCTTACTTCCAACATTTCTCTCTCTATCTCTCTCTACTTATTACCCCTATTATTTTTCAAATTTTTTTTCAAGACACAAACCAAACAAAGCATTATCATATACCTGTAAGATATCTCTTACATGCATGTGTGATCCTTTTTGAAATTTGGACGGTAAAACACATGTTCGGATGTCTTAGATTGTGCGCTATGTATATATATCTCTGCACTACAGGTTTCAGTTCCTACTAGATATGTACTACACCTTTTCTTTTCTTTTTTCTTTTTGATAAGCAAAAAGTTTTTATTAATCTCCGAATTCAAAACTTACAAAAATTAAATGGATAGGGGCAAATGAAAATAAAAATTACTTAATCTTCAAAGCTATCCGAGACCCAAGCGTTGGTCAAAGACCAACAAAACCGTAAACAACTCCAAAGCTGAACTCATGCCCTGAATGCCGTGAGACCACAAACGAGCTACTGCTTAACACCCTGAACCCAAACAAATAGGATCCGAGACGCCACGGCCGCTGCACGGACCGCCTTTTGGCTGTATATTAAATACACTTATGCTTTATATGGTGAGATCTATTTCTACCTTACTTGCCTCCCATGGCAGGAATCACTTGACAGAAAAATGAAAGTTAAATACTATATATATCTTCCAGAGAAAAGTCATGAACATATAATTTGGAAAGTCCAAATCCTACCGAAAGGAAAAAGGATGCCCTTGTAAATGAAACCCAAAAAAAAAAAAAATGAAGAAAAAAACCCCTCTGCCTCAAAAGAATAGAGAAAGAGGGCAACTTTCAAGCACCGATCAAATTCAAAGGGTGATGAGATTTTCCATCTGGGTTTGTTCCTTACTTGAACAAGCATCAAACAAATTGTTTATTCTACAAAAGTTAAATATATATTTCGATAGGGAATTTTTCTTTTCCTAAAAAAGTGCGGCAGAAATAAAGGGAAATTAAAGGTGTAGAAAGAAAAAACCCTTTTTCTTATCCCCCCCCCCCTAAAATACAAACATTCTCTTATCTTCATGGGAAGAAGTGTCGGTAAGCAAAGAATGTTGGCGGTTTAAATACTTTAACCACTAGCTCTTTCTTTTTCGTGCATTTTTCACTTTTTTGAAAAATGGGAAAAAGCTTCGGAGTAGTTCTACTTACATCTAATAATAGTGTTGATCTTACTAATAACTACAACTAATTAACAAAAATGACTTATGCTGAACAAAAAATGGAAAATAAAAAGTAGTGAGATCGAGAAAAGTACACCAAACGATAATAAGAAAAAGGGTAGGTGAATTTCTATATTATTAGAAAACCCATTGATTTTGAATGTGTAGGTGGAAATACTCAGAATGGGCAACCCAGAGATTTAGCCAAGTGGATATGAAAAAACAATAAGTGATTGTCTTTTATGAAGTCGCATGTTCAAATCTCACAGTGGTCAAATATTTTGGATCTACTGAATGGTTTGCTTGGTTGTTAATTTTAGGGTCCCGAAATTACTTAAAGTGCGCATAAGCTGATCCGCTTATAAAATACGTAAGCTAACAATACTAGGATATGGGTAATAAACAGCAAAAATGTATAGTTTTCTCTTGGGAAGATTCGGCTTCAATTGGCCCACTAGCCATTGGTGAACAGCTGTACATTAGGACTCCCTTGGGAGTTAGTTGGGGCAGGTAACACGGTTCTCTCTACCGGAATTGAGGTGTACTCGATGGTTGAGTTTGTGAAGCTTCATTCTATTTAATTTGTGTTTCGCATTTTATTTTGGGTTCAAAATGTAGGCCTCGTATTACGATAATTAGTGATGTAAAACCTAAGTACTGATAGATATTTGTTATATGCAACTGCTGATATAACAGGTGTTTTTTCTTTGTTGCGTAGTGAAGATTATATTATGTGCAAATCTTTGTTTCTTTTTTTTTTTTTTTTTTTTTTTTGCGTTCTTATCTTGATTGTATTTTTTTTTATCTATAAAAGTAATATTTTATTAAGAAAAGAGGGAGGGGGATTCCAACCAATGGTTGAAAATACATTTGGATGGGACAAAGCACAAACACTCCAAAGAGACAAAGCCCTAAACACCTAAAGGCTTATAAAAGCCAAATAAAATAATAACAGTCCAAAACATATGGCTTATAAGCCAAAATCTTACAATTAAGCATATAATAAAAAAAAAAAAAAAAAACCTAACCCACCAAAGTGGGCTAGGCCCAGTCAAAAGGACAACCCAATAGAACCCCAGCCCAAGAACCCAAAACCAACCCTAACCTACTGAGATCGCTGCCGCCCAACCGCCACCGTGCTCCACCTTCAGACTGTCAAAACCACCACCAACAATACCGTCCATACCAGTAACCACCATGCTACCACCAGCAAATCCACCGGAGGGACGAACCAAGCCCCAAACCCCAAGACACAGTCGCGGAAGCTCAACCTAAGCCATTAGGCGAAGACCGAGTTGCTCAACAGCGAAACCCGACGGTTTTGATCGCAAAAGTAACATTTTATCTTGATTGTATTTTGTGCGTTGTGTGTGTTGTGATTTGACCAATTTTCCAATTGTCGTTCCATGTTTCGGTGAGTTTTCCATTGCAAATTTGGTGAAAATATTTAAATAGTTATCTCAATATTTAATCACATTTTGAAAATACACCGGAATAGGGATAGACCTGACTACTCTATTACCTTGTGCTACATTAATGGGGATTAGGGTATTGTCTGTCAATAAATTGCTTATCCCGTTTAGGTGGCAATTAAGATTATGAAAGCACAAATATTCTTCTTTCTTTTTTAACCAGGAGCTCTTGTCAACGTACGTTATTATGCGCATCTCGATTAATTTTGAGAGACTATAGACCCACCGTTCACTAGCAGAAGCTCCATTTGAAAGTACAAATATTCTTGTTACTACTTCGACTAAGCTGATCGATCGACAAAGCAGATCTCCTCTCCAAGAAATAAAGATCTCTCCACAAGCAATGGTTAATTTCTTGTTTATTCCTTTCTCATTTTTTTTCATTAAGATTATGAAAGCACAAATATTCTTCTTTCTTTTTTAACCAGGAGCTCTTGTCAACGTACGTTATTATGCGCATCTCGATTAATTTTGAGAGACTATAGACCCACCGTTCACTAGCAGAAGCTCCATTTGAAAGTACAAATATTCTTGTTACTACTTCGACTAAGCTGATCGATCGACAAAGCAGATCTCCTCTCCAAGAAATAAAGATCTCTCCACAAGCAATGGTTAATTTCTTGTTTATTCCTTTCTCATTTTTTTTCTTATCATTTATTTTTTACCATTCTTAGACCGCTTTAGGATTCGTTCACTCTTTTTCGTGTTGGGTCATGGGCCTTTTTTACTCGCACAGCTTAGGTTTTGGGCTATTACAATTTCCATTTCCATCCACTGTGCCTTGAATAGTATGTTACTCAACTCGATTAAAGCAGCGCATTTGAGCTCTCTCCCCGCCTATAATAAAAAGGCTAGATTAACTATATCATTGAAACTCGTTAAGATTTCAACTAAACTTTTACCTCGGGACGTTTATCAGCCCTACACAAAGATGATTAGTTTTCCAATCTGTCCAAAAAAATGGATCAAAAAAAAAAAAAATTGTTCAAACATTGATTGTTTGGGTAACAAACATATCTCAAATGTGCCTCCTTAAGAGTGATTTTTAAGTTAATTATGTTTTGCAATTTGGTATATCATTTTTTCTGACTCGAAAATAAATTTTATTAACTCGAGTAAAAATTACAAGAAGTTAAAAAGGGAAGAGGCGAAAACATCATAGCCAAGGGAGGTTGACACATACCACCGGACCAATCATATGCAAGGCAAACACCAAACAATCAAAAATCACAACATACTATAAAGCCTCTGATTTCATCCCAACCTTTGACTGTTTAAGATTCCTCACACCATCAAAGCGACATACAAAATCTTGAATCATATAATCTTTTACATTTGGCATTAGATACGAGCTTCAGATTCCTCACTCCCTCTCTCTCTCTCTCTAGAATATTTTCTTGCATTAATTAGTCGGCGGACTCTTCATATTCTTGTAATTATGAGTGTCACGCTGCACACAGCCTCGTGCTCATTGTATTTCATGCTTCGGTTAGGGTAGCAATACGTGTTTTCATATGCGTAGTAGTCAAACTAACCAAATAACCTATGCGAAGATTGTTAGAAGAAGTTGAATAACGAATGAGAGCCTTCTTTTCTGTAACCGACCATCCATTTGACAATGATCGATAGATATTGCTTCATCGGCCGAACCAAACAATCCCGGAGCTTATTGTTGAAATATGGATCTCTAATTCTCAAAATAAGATTTTGCAATACTTCCCTTTCCAGGACAAACATTCATGATTTACCTCGCATTTACAGGGGATAGACCACAGGGATAAGCAATTCGGTAATTTTGCGGATAGACCACAGGGAAAATGAACCAAACAAGCTAGCGAGTGTTGACAAATCCTAAACTCGAATGATATACGTATACCTCGAGGAAGCCCAAACTCATAGCCTCATAACAAGTATAGAGTAAATCCCTGAAACATCATCCTCATGGATGGAGAAAATGAACCCGTTGATGATAAATAAATAACAATCTACACCTACATGAGCATCATACATGAATCCGCACTGTACAAAGTTAAGCCAACATGTAACTCTGTTCTACATTATAAAAAATCATCCATGTTTTAGGTTATGATTTAGGGAATCTTGTGGGACAGAGTAATAGCATACTCGCTTCACCAGCTTCTCTAGGTAATGTGATTTTCTGTCCATTCTGCATGCCCTTCTCCACAATAACTTCCAGCACCTTCTTCTCAATAACATCTTTCTCGCCTTTGCATTTAGGGCATCGGTCTTTCTCATCAATGCTCTCGCCTGTACCCTTGCATTTGTTGCAAGGGTGTTGCATCTCCTGGATCATTAAGGGTCCCAGTTGCCTCATAGTGACCATTCCCCGTTTCCTTGGCAGCCAGCACATTTCATTGAAGCTCTATATTTTGAACATTTCCTGTCATTGAGATAGCACAAGACTACATGAGCATCATTTATATATAGAGTTACAAAATCAGTTTAAACATCGAACAAATACTGTCAGTGAAATTACCCATTGCACTTTGAGCAAATGATATTTTGGGACAGAGAGAGCTTCTTAGATGTCCCAATGTACAGGTACTCAAGATAGACCAAGGGGTGAACTACATCTTCTCCCCGCTGCTTTCATCCTCGGCTGCTTCCACCACCTGATATGTTTTTTCTTATTTTTTTTCCGAAATATGTTTACTCTTTATTTTCTCCAGAGATCCCAAGCTAGCTCATGAGTTGCAGATAAATTTTCTCACTATTAAGAACCGTTGTATCCTTGCTACCACAGATTTTCACTCTTAAAACCAAAGAAACCCTATTCCACGTAACCCAACCAGAGTGTTGTTCTTCCAGACACATTCATTCCGGAGTTGATGGAAATGTGTAACCAACCAACAGAAATTCCTGTATTTTCTTACTAACCAAACACGCCATCATAAACTCTACTCCGTAAACGCAACTAATTATAGCAGAGCACGTGATTAATCAAAATGGCTTGCATTCACACAATCCTAAACCTAAAAAAAGCTTTAACTCTAAACAGCTTAAAAAACAAAGCCAAAGGCAATAATAGTTTTTCTATAGGAAAGAGAGGAGAAATGATCTACTCCAAATCAAGCCAATATAGTGCTTAAAAGGTAGTTAGACTACCACGGCCGACATGGAACAAGCAAAAGACAGTCACTTAGAATATTTCAGCAAATTATGAACACCATAGGAAATAGGTGGATAATTCCTGACACAAATGAGCTTAAAGAAGTAACAGAATTCAATCAAGATTCATCCCCCTACTTTGTGTGCAGGTTATCAAGGAATTGGTTAAAAATTCCAACAGGAAGCCATGGCGTCTTTCCTCTGGTAACGACATTGTCAACAGTGATGAGACCGACAAACAGGCGAGGCAGACTCAATAGTTGCAGGAACCTCCTATGTGGAGTGATGAATCCCCTCTACAACCTTGATTCTACGCTTCAAAGCAAGAACCTTGCCAGGAGTTGGGACCTTGCTCCCAACCAGGATGGAACATCTAAACCATATGGATCCCTTAGTTCACACATATTAGTACTTATTTTGTACGAAGTATTTATATATACAGAACATAAGAACTAAATTTAGATGCTAAGGCCCTCTCAAGGTTAGACTCTTCTGCGTTACCTCCCCTTGCTCACCAGGCCCGTTGTTTCCGCTTCCATCAACAATTTAAAATTACAACAAATGCTTTTTTAAGGTCAATGTCTCAGGATAACTAGAGCCAGAGAAATCACATGAAATTGAATCTTCACTACGTTCAACAAATTGAATCTTCACTACGTTCAACACAAGCTAAGAAACTAAGCAAAATGCTAAGACTAGATCAATACTGCTATGCACTCTCATACGAGTTGCAGAACGAGAACAGCAACTTGATCGATCGATCGATAGATCGAGAGAGAGAGAGAGAGAGTCATCAAACCTTTTCAATGTCATCCTGATCCTTTCTGGTAAACCTGCTGGCAGCAAATTCCTTGTCCAGGAAACTAGTGACTTTCTTTAATGATGAAAAGCGAGGCCGGCCAGTTTCATTTGAATCCACATCTGAGCCATCAGATTCTTCAGGTTGTTCTTCAAAAGATAGGTTGAACCTGGAAGGTACAGGGGGAAAAAGAGGAAAAATTACAGAAAAGAAAAATTACAGAATAAGTACAATGAGAAAGCACATTACATACAGATGTGCATAATCCATGGAACAATGTGATTCGTGTTCTAGTTATCACCCTGTCATAAAACACATGATTGGAAAGACTATGCTGGCTGAAAAAACAAGTAGCGAAGATGCAGAAATTGGTCCTCATCATCTGAACACGAAAGCTTAATCAAAGGTAGTTCAGCATTTTGGAAGAAAATCTACCCTCTTTTTACCGTTCAAGGCAAAACTCATAACAAACCATACATTAAGCGGAAAAAGAATCACTTCCAAAAATTACTACAAGACATCAGACCATCTAAGAAATTAGATTAAAAGAATTCAAACCAGTTTCTGGTAGCGTCAGTGCAGTAATTTCAGAAATGATCAACGTAAAGCAAGAGAGATCTTTCATTGCATATACCTTAGAGTCTCGATTTATGATAGGTGCGTAAATATGCCTATTTACGCTCCCTATCTCAGGCTTGTTATGTCCATTTGATGCGCTACTTGAGGTTTAACACTTATTCATTGTGTTTCAGGACTCACGGATGATTATTAACATTTTAGTTGTTAAATTCAATTCGTAGACCGTGACGCTCTTAGCCGAATGCCATGCATCAAGTGATTGGTCCTTTATTTCCACAATAAAAGAAGAAATTGCATTGAAGGAATGAGTTTCGTGGGTGGAAGAAATCACGGCAGTGCCATAAAGGAGGACCCACTAATTACAATTGAGAGAAAAATGATTCGGTGCTGCTATGTCCCATATTGAGCTCTTGTGTCACCACTATAAAAGAAAAGGAAAAAGGGTTTTGAAGGGCGCGGCCATCGAGAGGACTTATGGGACGAAAAACGGAGAAAGAGAGACAGCGCCACTTGACGCTACCTCGGCTGAAACAGCAAAAAAAAACCCGAAGGCTTCAGGGTTTATTAATCTTTTACT
Source organism: Rhododendron ovatum (assembly GCA_019656835.1). NCBI lineage: Eukaryota > Viridiplantae > Streptophyta > Magnoliopsida > Ericales > Ericaceae > Rhododendron > Rhododendron ovatum. The sequence continues at coordinate 41,921,272 of CM033796.1, read as the reverse complement.
ATTATTTCAATGGAGTTTTATATTTGTATGATTATGAGATTTGAACATCATTTTTGCAGCTTTAGACTTACGTAGTTTTCTTCAGAGCTCTTTTCTTTTAAGTTTTTGATGCTTTGTTTAATTACTCGCACGCTGGTAACTCATATTAATTTCCGTTCTTCATTAAAGTTGTTCGTTGGTACTTGATTAGTTAATATCCTTTGTTTATTACCTACTCAGAAGCATGTTTCAATCTAGGGTTTCTTTCGTTTATTTTTATTTGATGTTGATTGAGTAGTCGTAAAGGTAGGGTTGCGGGGTAATTAGCACACCGTGGTCAGTTCGGGCACTGCTCTTATTTTCAAATAATTGAAAAACCGATTTTAGATTGGAAAATACTTCCCACGGACGAACCCGGGCATTGTCGGAGCCCATGTGAATGGGGAAATGGGGGTCCAAAACTCATTCTCTGCTGCGCATGGGTAAACAGTGACCCTAAGGTTTCGCATCTTGCGGGGTATCTTTTCAATCCAAAATTGAACGTTTTTAAGAACACCAAATGGAGCAGGTTGATCTGGACTGGTTACGAGTGCTAAGAACCCTACGACCATACCTCCTTTCAATTATCTGAAAAGTTCAATTATTTCGTAAGTTTAGTTAATCTCAGCATCAAACTACAAGGGGTGGCTACCTAAGAGCTATTTTTAATACTACAACCCGAAGTTCCACAACACATACTTCACCGTCCTTAGTGAATTCGACTCCGGTCTTACCGGGTATTGTGCTACATCGGTTTCCGCCCTACGCTTGGGGCAACCCATTATTTTAAGTCTAGGAATCGGTCAAGCAATTTACCCCAAAAAAAAAAAAAACATTAAATAAAATCTAGACATTCCTGCCAACCCTAATACACATACTTGATCCCAGTAGCCCCAAGTTTCCAGCAAATTATATCATCAAAATCCGACCTTACCACACTTTATAAAATATGGCTACAAATATTCATTATTAGCCTTGGGAAAAAACTCATTATCCACAAATATCAACCTCAAACACTAACATTCCACCCATATATCATGGGAAAAACATCTAATACCTCCTTCAGTTAATTTAGTTAATACTACACAAACTAAACACACTCGTCGACATAATGTAGAAGCGAACTCAAAATGTTCCAAATAAAAAATAATAAATAAAAAACTCATTACATCATGTCACATATCTAAACTCAACTTATACCAGTTTTCCTTATTCTTTTACAATGTTCTTTTATTACTCACATGGACCTGCGCTTTCTTTCTATCATGAAGAGATTTTTTTCAGATTTCGCTTACTTCAATTCCCACAAACAAACGTTTCTTCTTTGACTACCTCACGCTCTAAACAATCATCCCAAACACAAATCAACACAACAAAAAACCCATCAACGATACAAAAGGAATTACACCTGAAGTTAGCCAAAGCCATTAGAGAAGAAATTACCTCTAAGAAAACCACTCACCAAAAGAACATAGCAAATCGATTCCATATAATGAATGCGTACTTTCAGCGTCTCTTTTGAGTAAGCAAATCGATTCCCTGTAAAGAACACACAATTGAACATGGATCCATTAAATAGGCTTAAAAAGTTACTCCAAGAACACCGAATGATTGGTGCACAACACAACCACCTTCCTCTGCATTTTCAAATTTTGAAATGTCAACAAATAGGGAAAAGAATGAGTACTTCCGAGTTGCTCTTAGCCCAAATTCCTCCTTCCACATGTAATATTTACATGGCTAATAAAAACAGCTAGTGTTTCTAAAAGAAATTAAAGAAACTGCTGTAAAACGCTTTAAAAATTATAAAAAGATTCCAAATTGGAGCTCTTCCTTCTAGCTTAGATAGCAACAACCAATAGATATACGTACATATGGTAAATGGGGGCATCACGAATCCGTAGTTGATTTCATAATCAGAGCAAAATTTTCGTGATGCCCAAAGAAGCCCACGAAAACCCCACTGAACAACATAATCAGAGCAAAATCAACGTGAAAGTGAAAATAGGAAGCCCAAAGAAGAACGTACCAGGTTTGTTTCATAGCAGTCACAAAGAAGCTTGAGAATGGAAACCCTCTTGCAGGTTGTAGCTATGGAGAAACGACAAACCAGGCAATCACTCAGAGCGATGAAATCGAGCAAAATCAACATCAAACTCGATGTTCATGGATTTTAAAACAAAATTTTGAGACATAACCACTGTCCTAATTTTGAGACTGCATAAACATCTATCCATCAAAAAGCCCTATTTTAGAGGGCTAAACGGATGGCCATAACCCAAACATAAGTTCAAAGAGAGCTCGTGCCTAAAGTAGGACTTAACATATAGACTAGCATATGCCCGCACACAGGAAAGTATGAACATTATTTCGCTTAAAAGTGTCCTTACGAAGGTGTGGACCACATTTTGGCACATAAAAATGAAATTCTTTTAGGGAAAAAGTATGCATATAGAAAGTTCACCAAAGGGCTAGAAAACTCAAAAAAAGATATACACAAACACAATCTTCCACACGCTGCTTCTCAAATCCTTAAAGCACGTTTTATTTCATTATCTGTACAAATACAAGAGCTCAACGGAGGAAACGGATTCATATAGCCGACCCCAAGTGACTGGGACGTAAGGCTCGGTTTGGTTTGGTTTGGTATCTATACAAATACAAAATGTTGCACTGATAACTTACTTTGCCTCTTCTTCCACTTCTTTAATTGCAATCATACTAATGTCACTGCCATCTTGCAATCATACTAATGTCACTGCCATCTAAGTAAAAAGCTCAACTAACAATGAAATGATGGAAATAATTATTCTTTGTTCTGAACTAAAGCCATTAATCCAATAACATAAGGAAAGGCAAGTTCATACCTTACTAACGACACCAGCATGAGACTGCTACACACTTGTGCCTTTGAACGTGCCCTTATTTTCCTAGACTTCCAGAACCAAAAAAGTATAACATTCCAACTTCCAAACAAAGCTCCAAGCCATTGCACCAATATCACTTACCTGAACGGCACAAATACACAGTAACTAAATCCAATTCCAAAAGAGAGAACCGAAATAACTCTTTTCAACATCAAGAATTAAGTCCAAACAATGAATGTCCAAATTCACTGCATAGAACACAAAACTTACAGAATAAAAGCAGATAGCAGTTATTTTTAATACACTGGACCAAACTCCTGATGTCATTTCTCAATACCAACCCTCATAAGAACGAAATCCACCACACTGATTAAGGACTTCAATTGGCTAGGAAATCACTGAATTTTAACTTATAAGAGACATCATTCCGCTGGACAACTTCTTCAAGCAGGCCTTCCTCAAAAGACTCTGACTGATAGAGGTCCTATCATCAGGAAATGATCCTATGGAAGGAAGCGTAGTGAAAAGATCCCTTGCATTATCAAGTTTTTTATTATTGCAATATGCATAGGCAAGGATATCATACTTAACAATATCGAGGCCTAAACCCTATTTTTCATCATGTGACATAAGAACAATGCTTCATCAATTTGCCCTGATTGGCAAAGGCTTCCCAACCAAAAGTTTTAGCATCAGGCATTAGGTCGGCTGCTTGCATCTCATGAAGAATTTCTTGAGCAGGAGTATATCTACCTATCTGAATCAAACCCCGCAATATAGTTGTGAAAGTAATGACGTCATGTTTCAAACCTCGTAGAGGCCTCGTCTACTTTCATGTTCTTGCAATATCCCTTGATCTAGAATGTTGTAGCAGTAGGTATCAGGTTTAAGGCCCCTATCCACCATGGCATGTAACAATCTCATTGCTTCGTCCATCCGGCCTTGCAAACGATATTCATCCATAAGACTAGTGTATGTGACTACATCAGGATCAACACCTCTTTCATCCATGACTTCAAGTAACTCCTCTGCTTCCTTTGTCATCCCTTGCTTGCAAAGAGCAAAGACCAAAACATTAAATGTACAAACATCTGGTGAAATAGCACTATCCAACATTTCTCTTAGCATGGCTATAGCCTCCTTCCACTTGCCATGTTTGCATAGGCCATCGATCAAAGAGTTATAAGTGACAGCATCCGCACGAATACCTTTGCTCTTCATTTCTGCTAAGAAGTTGAGAGCATCATCTCCCAACCCATCCTTGCAAAGACGGTCTATGATCATGCTATATTCCATGGTGTTAGGTTTTAAGCCTCCCTCTTCCGCTAGCCTCAGAAAACTAATAGCCGCTCCCGTGTTTCCCATTTTGCAAAGCCTGTTTATAAACGATCCATACCTTGACACATCGGGTTTGAATTCACCTTTTTTGACTATTTTTTCAAAAAACTCCACAGCCTCAACAGTTTTATCATGTATAATAAGTCTATTTAACAGAGTGTCATAGATAACTTCATTAGGCATATAACCGCGTTTGAAGATGCTTCCTAAAAGAGAGAACCCAAAGCCAACTCGATTCACGCAACAATAGCAGTTAATTGCAATGTTGAAGGTGTACAAATCTAGCTCAATGTCTTGTAACTGCAACTTGTCAAAATGAGAAAGAGCCTCAGCAGCTTTATCTTGTGCCATAAGTCCTTTTAACAGCGTGTTGAAGATAACTACATTAGGCATATATCCCCGCTTGAAGATGCTGCCTAAAAGAGAGAACCCAAAGCCAACTTGATTCACACAACAGTAGCAGTTAATTGCCATGTTGAAGGTGTACAAATCTAGCTCAATGTCGTGTAACTGCAATTTCTCAAAAAGAGAAAGAGCCTCAGCAGCTTTATCTTGTGCAATAAGTCCATTTAACAGGGTGTTGAAGATAACTACATTAGGTGTATAACCGCGTTTGAAGATGCTGCCTAAAAGAGAGAACCCAAAGCCAACTCGATTCACGCAACAGTAGCAGTTAATTACTATGCTGAAGGTGTACAAATCTAGCTCAATGTCTTGTAACTGCAACTGGTTGAAACGAGAAAGAGCCGTGCCGTACTTGCCCGACTTCTTAGTATTCGCCAACGCCTTATTTATTTTCAAAATGGTTGGAACATCATCTTTCCCAAAGCGCAGATTCCCCGACCTGGGTTTTTTTTTGGACAACCATTTTCTTCCAAAACTGGGTTGGGGTTTTGCTTCGCTGATGATGGTCGGAGAAGGAGGGTTTATAGTGTTGGAATGAGAATGAAGGGCAAAATATGAAAGGGGGGGAGGAGAGAGAAGATTACCTTTTTGGTAAGTAGCAGATTCCATGGGACTGATTACAGAAAAAAACCCAAACTGAGCCATCTCTCTCTGCGCAAGTGAATTCAAAGGAACAGGATATTCCAAGCTCACCTGCTATCCACGAACCAGTTAAGACTCACCTAAAAAATAAAATGGATAAATTCCGAGGACCTATACTGTAATTCGGTGATCTGCAATTTGGCTTGTCTGCAATCCAAAGCTGGAGGGCGCTGCTATTCGCAACCCTTTATTTTCTCCCATAGCCCGTTAAAAATTTTGCATTATACTCGACAGTTAATTACCGAAATTGAGATATATTTTCAATATCCAATTATCGAAATATAATATTTTTTTCAACAGCTATTTACCGAAAATGTATGTTCGGCAGCTGTTTACCGAAAGTTGAACATATTTTCGACATGTAGTTACCGAAATATAATCTTGTTTTCAACAGCTATTTACCGAAATGTTATGTATGATTTTCAACAACCATTTACCGAAATATAGTGGGCTATGGGAGAAAATAAAGGACTGCGAATAACAACGCCCAAGCTGGATTGGACTGCAGAAGTGGGGTTTAAATGATTGCAACTGTCAAATAGTGTTTTCAAAAAAAGTTTTTTTTTAAAATCATGTAATGATGAACGACTGCGATACAAATGTAGGGGCTTTATGCTATTGGATTGCGGAGAAGTAGCATCCATTCTGAGAACTTATACTCTTTAAGTTGTAACCCAGTTTTGACTATAAAAATGAAAAATTGTTTTTCACACTTTTGATATATACCGAAAAAAAATATTGGACAAAAAAGTTAAAAAGAATGGAGCCTCAAAACTTCAATTGGTGGAGTATCAAACAGTACAATGGGCAAATCCAAAGCAAAGCATAAATTTGAGTAAAATTCTTGTTAATGACATGATTCAAAAAATAGGAGGGATAAAATAGGATTTTGGGGATTATGGCTTTGTAAGGCCTTAGTTATACATGTCACTGGTTTTTGTCATGCTTATAATGGTTAGTTATGTCAAAAATTACGGTATTCCCAAACGACGGGTGGACACCGTAGCATTTCCCGACAAAATATTCTTGTACTTTAATAGTTAAGTGAAAATCCGAGTGTTCCTTTATTTGAAACCGTTACTAGAAAAGTTCAAGATGCCAACAATGGAGGAGTCTGGAAACCATTATTATAAAAGTTCAAGTTGCCAAAAATTGAATTTTGTTTTATAAAACGGAAGGTCATGCACATTTTAACTTAAAAATTATTAACAGAATCTAGGCCGTTCGTTTTATAAATCAAAATTTAATTTTTGATATACTTATGAATGCCTCATAAAGTTGATTTATTACATGAATTCATTATTTTGCGAGCTCTATAAAATAAACAATTTAGATTATCTTCACGAATGCACAACAAGACCCACAAATTAATAGCAGTGACATCTGGATGTAAGCCACTCCCCTTTGAAAATTGGTGCACTCAAAATCTTACGGATGCTTAGGAAATAAAGATGCATAAGTACATGGGATGATGCTATGGTGTTCACCCACCGTTTGGGGACACCGTAATTTTTGGCATAACTGACCATTACAAGTATAACAAAAATCAGTGACATGTATAACTAAGGCCTTACAAAAGCATAACCCCCAAAATCCCAAAATCCCCAGAATTTTTGGGGATTTTAGGGGTTATGTCTTTGTAAAATTTTGGTTATACACATCACTGGTCTTGGTTATGCTTGTAATGGTCAGTTATGCCAAAAATTATGGTGTTTCCAAACGGCGGGTAGATACCGTAGCATTTCCCCTAATAAAATATGTCACCGATATACTTCAGAAGGTACTTTTCTTTGGGGTGTTTTCAGTAGTGAAAAATTTGTAGATTTTTATTTGTGATTGAAAAGTTGCTAGATGTTTCCGGTAGCGAATAAGTTGTTTAAAAATATAAGCTATTTTTGGTAGTGAATACGTTTTTGATGGGTCAAAAAGTTGTTGAGTTGGTTTTTTTTTTTTTTGTTAGTGGAAACCGTAAAATGCGTTAATTTTTTTAGTGTTTTTTTTAGTAGAAACGAGAGTAAAATACGTTAAGTTTTTAGTATTTTTTATTAGTAGAAATAGGTTAGGCCATGATTCTATTAGTGATTTGAGGAAAAAACGTAGGCATTTATTATCGTTCACACAAATTAACAAGTTTTAACATTTTAACTTATTGCTCACACAAAGTAACAACTTGTCAACAAAAACTTCTTTTGTTACAGTAATTCTACTCATAAACCTATTTACAACTTCTATACTACCGAAAATAACTTGACATTTCTCAACAACTTGTTCGATCGCTACCGGAAATACCTAACAACTTGATTGCTATAAAAAAAATTAAAAACTTATATATTCACTACCGAAAAATCCATGAATCTACCTAATAGCGGTCAAACTTTGCCAATGGTTTTTCCTAGTATTTCGCACTCCACATCATTATGGCTTCAAAAATTGTTGTAATCAGTGAAAGTTGGTTTCTCCATTCTTGTTTTGTTTTTTGGGTCACAACGAAGAGTAAGGCTACAGTTCCCGACCGGGAACTCCCGACCGAAATCCCGACTCCGCGCCGGGCCCACTCCGGCCACCAGACGGCTGATCGGAGCCGACCAAAAATTTAAAAAAAAAAAACCGAGTGGGTCGTCACGAGAATCAACCGCATCCGATGTGTGTAGGTGGCCGATCCAAACACTCCAATTTTTTGTATACTCACAATACAAAAAAATGGAGTGTTTAGATCGGTCATCTACACACATCGGATGCCGTTGATTCCCGTGTCAACCCACTCGGTTTTTTTTTTTAGAATTTTTGGTCGGCTCCGATCAGCCGTCCGGTGACCGGAGTGGGCCCGACGCGGCGTCGGTATTTTGGTCGGGAGTTTCCCGTCGGGAAGCTCAGACTTTCTGCACAACGAAAGAGAGAATGTCCCAAGAAGTCTTCATCTGACCCAAAGAGATGGGACATGACAGTGTGATCTTGGGCGACAAATAATTCAACAATCAATGAGATATTATTCAATACTTCGAAAATATATTCTTTACTCTTATATAACATGTGACACCTACATGTGGATTTCGTGTGGGACCTTCATGTGAGAGGAATGAATAAACTCTAGGAATATTGAATAATTTTCGCAATCAATAAGAGTACACGTAATCACAGATGGATCGTGGCAGGAGGAAAATAGATGTGCCGGTGCTGGATGGATAATTCGAAGACAAACGAAGGGAATAACCCTTTCTGCCTTTCATCGGCATCGTCTGTCTTATATGTTGAGTATGCAGTGGAGTTAAGAGAAGCCCTAACGTGGTGTTTTCCCAACAATTTTTTTACAGACAGCTCAGAATCGCGAACGACATCCATGCACTACATGGTTCTCAAATTCCCTCAAAAAGGAAAAGGAAATGATTTTGCCACACTATTTTTTGATAATGTCACACCCTACAAGTGTATCTTTGCACCAAAAAATACACTTGCAGGGTGTGACATTATCAAAAAAGGATGTGGCAAATCACTACCCAAAGGAAATGCTCCATCATCATTAACTTTAAATCTAAAGTACCGAGGCTTTCCGGTGTACCAGAACCTCGAGATCAGCATTCTAGCTAATTAAAGTTTGTTCAATTATCCCCGGAAGATTGATGTACGTACTCAAAAACATCATCCATGGCATTCCCCTCAACAACCTCCATGGGATCCCATTGCATTATTGAAGTTTCCAATACTCCACAAGCAGAGTAATGCTATGAATACAATTTTAAAATAAAAAATTCTGGACACAACTATGCAGCCACGCCAATCATTGTTCTCAATCCGTCCTCACCAGCCATCAAAAGAATTGCAGTTGATTTAATAATCTGAACTTAATGAATTTACAACTTGACTGATAACCATTTAACCTTCACAGACGCAAGCAATTTTCGATAGAAATTTGAGTCTGGAATCCAGATACTTGGATGCTACATCCACATAACCCGTAGTATCAAGACAGAAAATTGATTTTAAAGTACAACATCAATTCCGGCGATATGATAATGGTAGTAGAGTAGTATTTTTGAGACATTGAAAGGTCCGCCCCCGATGAGATTTCCGAAGCCTTAGGCGGGGTTTCAAAATGGGGCCTAAACAAGCCAACCTTGTAATTCGGTGGCAAAGTGGTTGTACCACCTCTTTAGTACCTTAAGTCGCGAGTTTGAGCCTCCAAGTTTCAAAACTTTTTCTGTAAGGGTTTTCCAAAAATATTGCGTTAAAAATTGAAAGGGTGATCGAACTCGCAATCTCATGCTCCCAACACGGGTGCGTTACGCTAGTTGTAAAATAGTTCACCTACATAATATTTGATATAGTCTACCATTTGGGGGTCCAAATATTGGACCCAAAATTAGAGGCCCACCAGGGCCGGCCTGGACATTGACATTGAAGAACCACCAAAAAACACCATAGGTACAACTGTATATGTGCTATCTAGATGATCTAATGAGGTTATGATAGAAATTTTTTCCACGATAAAGCACCAATGGGATAGAGAAAAAAACATTCACTACCTTGGTTCCCATTTGAAAAGAAATTTCAAAATAAGTGCCTGTAGGAGAAAAGGTTCGCATGACTATAATTACTTGAAACAAATTAAACTCTTAACACCGTCACGTGATGTTATTAGAGCCTCTATACGAATGCATAATAACTAAAAATAATAATCACTAATACTGGCCTTGCATTTCCTCGACCCACCAACTAGCGCACCCGCGGCCTTGTCACCTGAAAGTTGTCCCACCGTCATGTTGTCGCAAGAAACCGTCGCACGGTACCGGTATTTTTCGTTATCGTTCCACGAAACTCTACTATCCACAGCGACCGTGAAGTTCACGGCCCCATCCTGCAAATCTCTGTCAATGCTACTAACTACATCCTTATCGGCAGATGAGGACGACGACGACAAGGCCTCCATATTCGCTTCCAGAAAGATCTCGCTTCTCTGATATTGAGAGAAAGGAGGGACTAACGCGGTAGAGAGAGGAAGTCCGTTGTATAAAACGGATACCTGAACTCGGTCGTAAGAGATCAGGGAGAAGTAGCTCGGGTTTCGGACTGCGAAACTGATGTTCCAATTGGCTTTTAGGAGGGAGGAGGAGGAGTTGAAGGGAGAAACCGAGAGCGAGGAGACTTTGAACTCGGGTGGTGAAGACTCGGTAACACACACCCACACAAGCACGCCCAGAACAACGAATAACAGCACCCAACAGCAAGCCTTGCAACCGGGGCCGACAGGCGGGAATTGGGCATCGTCGACCGGTTTCGCCAGGGAAGGATTGGCTGCGCTTGTGATGGTGGCGGCTGCGGCTGGAGGATGTGCTCCGAGTGGAGCGTCGTTGTATATTACCGATGGACGCGAAAATCCTGCTGGTGCTGGGTAGCCCATTACTGGTTCTAGGTAGCCTGGTACTTTCCGATTTTCCATTATTGATCGCTAGAAATCAATCAAAGAATGGAAAGATCTATCTATCTGGGGAGAGGACTAAATTGTGCACTAGAAGCCGATCAAAAAAATATATATTTGTGCCCTGGAAGCTCTTCTTATGTATATATATACACACACGTGTTTTTTCTGTTAATTTTTTTTTGTTTTGAGTGCATGAAACCTAGTTGAACTCAAATTAGGGGGAGTGAGTAATAGTAATGAGACCCATTGCACGATGTCTATAGATTATTCTAATACTCTATTCTAACCAAATCTTTGAGTTCCCTAGTGGTGGCAGTCTTGTGGCGTCAAGTGCCATGTCAGGGTTCCCCTCTCTAATAATATGGTTTTAAAAAAATACTCTATTCTAATAAAGTTGAAATCTGCTTGACTTTTAAGAATTTTTGAAAGTTTTTTCCTTATTCAAAAAGAAATCACGTTTGTTAGTTTTGCGTCAAATTTTTGTGAATTATTGATAATTCGTCTCAACAAATTAAATTTTTTTTTTTACTTTTACCCTAATATTTTTTGAAATAATCCATTTTAAAGCACTTTTTAGTTTAAAAGTGGAAAATTTTTCAAAATATTTGGGTAAAAGATTTTTTTTTTTTTTGAGTATTTCGATTTCTCTCGTCGAAACAAATCAATACTTCGCAAAACTTTGGCGCAAAACTAACAAACGCAAAAAAAGATTTGAATAGGTACAAAACTCACTTTTTTTTTTTTTGATCAGCTACAAAAAACTCTTCAATAATACAAAACTCACTTTTTGCATTATTTGCTTAGTTGAACTCAAACTAAATAAAGTAAAAACTTAGGGTGCATTTGGTAACCTTTTTGGTTTTCAATTTTTTGTTTTTAAGAAACTAGAAGTAGAAACAGATTTATGTTTTTATATAAAAAAAAAAAAACCAAGAAACATGTTTGGTAATATTTGTGTTTCTCAAAAAATAAATAAAAACACATTTTTGTAGTTTCCATAGTTTACAAAAACTCTAAAAGAGTTTATGGAAAACAAAAAAGTAGAAACTTGTTACCAAACAAGTTTTCTTCATTATTAGTAGTTTTTAAAAAAGTTAAAACAAAAACCAAAAACTGAAAATAAAAAGATTACCAAACGCTCCCTTACCGTTTGATTATCTATTTATATTCTCTTCTCCTAAGATTAAATCTTACCCTTTGCAAAAGTTTTAAACAAAAAATTTATGAGAACGCATTATGGTGTAATTCTACCTTTGTGCCCATTCTATTGAGTAACTATAAGTACTATAACAAAATGTAGTTTTTTAAATTCTCAGATTTTTAAATTGTTCTTGTTTACCAAACCAAACCAGATCGACCGAGTTTTATGACCCAATCAATTTGCGTAGGCTACATGAATCATTTTTTTTTATTGAGTTTTGTCAAAGACCACTTGTTCACTCAAATCCAATAGACTAATATCTTTGCGCACAACATCTAATGTCAATTTACACTCAAAAATTAATGCAAAGATCCTTTTTTTCTTCTCGCTTTGCTAATCTAGAAATTTTTGTACAGATGGGCACTAACTAGTCACGGTCTCTAAATTCTTATACCACGATCAAGTACTATGTTTTTTGCGATCTTGTTTCATATGATTTGCCCAACAAATTCTAAAAAAATTCTTACGGATATCCAACTGAGTTGATTTTTTACAACAAACTCATAAAACATGTTTAACTATAAATGAGCGGTTTGGATCATCCTTGCGAGACCCAAAGTGGGCCCGCCAAAAAAAAATCTGAACATCCATTATCTATTCTCAGAAATTTGGGCGGCTACCACTTCTGAATTTTTAGCCCCTGGCTGTGAGAGGTGAGAAAATATTCAACCTTAACATTAGAAATAGAGCGCCCCCAGCCTTACTCAAAATTTTACTAAGTACTAAAATAGACTTTTTCCCTAACTTTTTTGTGTTTCTGGTTTCGGTAATATTCAATCTTATTTGAATTGTTGCAAGATTGGGGGTTAATATTTTTAGATTAATCATTCGTCTCGAGTCTCAACCAATAGAGCCTAAAAGTAAAAACTTATGAACCAAAAACAAAAACAAAAACAAAAAAACTGCTAAAGACAAAAAAAAAAAACCCTAAACTGTTGTCTTGTTTGTCAAAGTATCGTTTTATATGAACTTTTTTCGAGCTTCGGTCCACAATTTTTTTATACTTTTTTTTGATTCATCACGTCGAGGCAAATTATGTAGTCTCATAAAATATTACGACGAAAAACTAAACAAAAAATTCGAAAAAATAAAAAAATTTCCGATAAAATATAATGGACAAAAAAGTTAGGAAGAATGGAGCCTCAAAACTTCACTTGGGGGAGTATCAAACACTCAAATTGGCAAATCCAAAGCAAAGCATAAATTTGAGTAAAATTCTCATTAATGATTAACATGATTCAAAACTTGAGAGTGATAAAAATAATCTTTTACGGAGTAACATTTAAGTAGAAATCGGAGTCTTCCTTTACTTGAACCCAAGTTACCAGCCATCAAAGAGTATGGAAACCATTGTTGTCTCGTTCTTTTTTTTTTGTCTCGTTCTTGATAACATGTTATTCATGAAAGAACCAAGCAGATTGGTTCTAAAAAATTTATTGAATATGTTTTTACCCTACATTTATCATCTCTAATTAGAAGCAAATACTTTGGCAAAAAAAAAAAAAAGTCCAAAGAAGCTCCTTTTTTTTCTTTTATTCTTTATGCAAGGAAGATATTTGAATATCTTTATCCAATGATATTTGAAGTGTGCGGGTGCTGGATGGATAATTCGAACACAGCTTAAGGGGAATGCCCTTTCAAAGGGTGGGCGTCTCCTAATATGTTGAGTATGTAGCCGTGTTAAGAAGCCTTTTTCTCAACAATTTTTTTTTCTTTTCTTTTTACATACGGCTCAGATTGCACACTACACTCCTGCACTACAAAGTCCCCAAATACCTCAAAAAGAAAATGCTCCATCATCATTGACTTTAATTCTACCCAAATCTAGAGTACCGAGATTTTTTCCGGCATACCAAGAGATGAGCAGTCTAAGCTTGTTCAATTATCCCCCCGAAGACGGAACAAACTCAAAAACATCATCCATGGCATTCCCCTAGACTTCCACTGGATCTCATTGCATTATTGGGATTACCAACACTCTACAAGCAATGCTATGAACGCAATTTAAAATATAATTCTGGATACAACTACATGGCTAGCCACACCAATCATTGTACTAGATGATCCAATGCGATTATGATGAAAAATTTTCCACCATAAAGCACCAATGAGATAAAGAATTAAAACATATTGACCACCTTGGTTCCCATTTGAAAAGAAATAAAAATAAATGCAAGTAGGAGAAAACATTCGCATGCTATAATTACTTGAAACAAATTTGATCAAGTTTCTCTGTAACTAAAAAGGCTATAAATGAATCCTAGCTATCTGCCATGTAGAAATAATAATAGTAATGTCGCGTACAGTAGTAATACCGTCACGTGATATCACGGGAGTCTATGCCCATCCATCGAAATTAACATGGACCTTGCATTTCCTCGATCCACCGAGCAGTGCACCCGCAGCGGTCTTGTTATCAGAAAGTCTCATCATCACGTTATTGCAAGAAACCGTCATGGGGCGCCGGTATCCTCCCTCGTACAAATCAACTCTGACTGTACCATCCACAGCAACGGTAAAGTTCACAGCGCCCCCATCCTGCTGGAAATCTCTGTCCATGCTACTAACGACGTCATTATCAGCAGACGACAAGGCCTCCATATTGATCACTTCCAGAAATCTCTTGTGCATCCCGATTGATAATCTCCCAAATTGATAGAAAGGAGCGACTGATGCGGTTGAGACAGGAACTCCGTGGTATGAAACGGATACCTGGAGTTGCTCGTAAGAGATCTGGGAGAAGTAGTTCGGGTTTCTGACGGAGAAAGTGATGTTCCAATTGGCTTTTAGGATAGAGGAGGAGGAAGAGGAGTTGAACTGTTGAAGGGAGAAACTGAGAGCGAGGAGATTTTAAACTCCGGTGATGGATCGCTTAAAGACCTCCACGCAACGACGAATAACAGCACCCCAATAAAGCAACAGGAAGCCTTCCCACTGCGGCCCAAATGCTGGACTTGGGCATGGTCAACCGGTTGCGCCAGAGAAGGATTGGCTGCGCTTGTGTTGGTGGCGGTGGTGGCCGCGGCTGGAGGATGTGCTCGGCGTGGAGTGTTGTTTATTAGCGATGGACGGAGAAATCCTGCTGGTGCTGGGTAGCCCATTACTGGTTCTTCTTTCTGATTTTCCATTATTGATAACTAGGAATCAATCAAAGCGTGGAAAGATCTATCTGCGGAGACTGGAGAGGACTAAAGACTTTGTGCCCTAGAAGCTCTCTTCCTATGTATACCGTATAGGCGTTTTTCTCTCTCTCTCTCTTGTCTTTTGAATGCATGAAACCTAGTTGGATTCAAATTAGGGGAGTGAGTAATTATTGAGTACACTCGATGTAAACTCTCTCCCCTCACATAACATATAGGATCTACATGTGGGTCTCAGCATGTTATGTGAGGGAAAGAAATATACATCAGGATTATTAAATAATTTTCTTTGAGTTTCCTAGTATTCAAGGCCGGCCCAACCCCAAGACCCACGAGGCCTGGGCCTTGGGCATTCCAGAAATTTCAATTTTTAGAGGCACTTCAATATTTTAACTATTTGGATTTGAGTAGGACTCTTTTTAAGCTCAATAGAATGAAAAAAATGCCCAATTAGAAGTTATGAGTTAACCCAACCCACCATCTCATAAGCCCAAATGTCTAACCCACTAAATCCCCAAATCATTCTCCCAAACCACTGAATTAACACCTCCCAAAATCGTTTCCCCCTATAAACCCACCTCAAAAATTTGACGATCTCGTATTTTGTATTTGTATGTAATAATTAGTGAAACTTTATATTAGTTTGACTTTCTCACATTGTGATTGTTATTGTAAAAATTGTTAAATATTTACTCTTTAAGGACACATTTTTTTATTAGGCCTTGAGTACTAAAAACTCTTGGGTCAGCCCTACTAGTATTGGCACTCTTGTGTTGTCAAGTGCATGCCATGTCAAGTTTCGAGCTATGATACCCCCTCTCTAATTAATAATATGGTTAAAAAAACCTCAATTCTAATAAATAAAATAAAATCTTACCGTTTATTATCTACTTGAGATTTTATAACCTCTTAACCTACGATTTATTTGATCCTTATTTTGTTTTCTATTTTCCTCTTCGCTTTTTTTTTTTTGAAAGGCGAATTGTTTTTATTAATCTTTAAAAACAAATTGCAAAGATTAAAAGAACCCTAAACAGCATCAAGCCAAAAAAAAAAAAAGAAAAGCCCATATGGGAAAACAACAAACTCAAGCAATCATATGCTGAGAAGAACCCGAAGGGAGGGAAAAACAAACCAAAAGTTGGCAAGAAGCCAACAATGACAAAACACCATCCATTCCAAATAGACTCGCCTAAGACCCAAAACAACCCCCCAAAAGAAATACATCCAAAGACCCAAAACAACGCTCTAAAAAGATACATCCAAAGATCAAAAAAAGAAACACCCCACCCAAAGCCTAATAATTCAAGCAACACCTAAAAAGATATCTAAAAGCCAATCAATGGATGAGAAGCATGACCCTTTGCCCGTTCCTCATCTTCGGCTTCCATAATTGCAATTCTTCAAATAACATCATTCTCATCGCCCATGCAACTAAGGCTCATGATCTTGTTTACCTCCCAAATAGCCTGAGTCTCATCAAGGTGAGTCCTGTTGATCCCTTCAGAAGAAATTGGTAAAGCAGCAGTTGCAACAGCAGATCTAAATAGAACACAACTTTGCTTCTTTTTTCCGCCTTTCTTCTTGGTTTTTGAAATGCCTAAGATGTGTTCAATCAACGCTTCCATTTTCCTTTCTCATAATTCTTAACCTTTTTCTCCTCTGCATATGCATTAAGATCCACACATAGCTAGATATCAAAATCAACCACATCCTCATTATTTATAAAGCCCACTTCTGGAAGATTGTCAAACTCTGCAACACCAACATTATCCAAGGTTTGGGTTGTATCATCCACAATAATGTTGCCATCCCCATTATCCAGAATAGGCTCCGAGGGTTCAAAGTCAGCCACAACCAAATTTTCTCCATCAAGATTAACCTCATT
This sequence comes from Rhododendron ovatum, assembly GCA_019656835.1. Classification (NCBI taxonomy): domain Eukaryota; kingdom Viridiplantae; phylum Streptophyta; class Magnoliopsida; order Ericales; family Ericaceae; genus Rhododendron; species Rhododendron ovatum. The sequence continues at coordinate 41,904,357 of CM033796.1, read as the reverse complement.
GAGGTTAGGTTTAGGCCCGCCGATTGCCAAGGAGTTTTCACAATGGGATCCACTCCTTTGGGGTGTATTAATGTGACAGCCTACTTGTCGGTTGAGGGGGGGCATGTCACAATTTATAAGGAATGATCCATCCTATTTGTACAAGGCCTTTTAAAACTGTGAGGGCGGGCCAAAGAACGTAGGGATTTTACAGTTAAACGTGCTCATTTTGGGGTAGTATAAGGATGAGTGACCCTACTGGAAAGTCTACGGTCTTTGGGCGCCTAAAGCGGACAATATTGTACAAAGATGAATGAGATCATCGTGGGCCTGTGGCTGCACCAGCTCGGGCCAGCATAGGGCGCTATGTGCAGGGGCGGGGCGTGACAAGTGGTATTAAAGCTCAACCCTGGGCAAAGTGATGAGTAGGATGCGCTCTGCAGCCACAGACCCCAGAGGAGGGTTGTTGGGCACTGTGTAACGGGGAGGTTACACCTTTAAGGGGGGTAGATTGTGACAGCCTACTCGCCGGTTGAAGGGGGGGGGGGGCCGGTCACAATTTATAAGGAACGATCCATCCTACTTATACAAGGCTTTTTAAAGCCGTGAGGGCGGGCCAAAAAACGTAGGGATTTCATAGTTAAGCGTGCTCATCCTGGGGTAGTCCAGGGATGAGTGACCCTACTGGGAAGTCTATGGTCTTTGGGCGCCTAAAGTGGACAATATTGTACAAAGATGGATGGGATCGTTGTGGGCACATGGCCGCACCAGCTCAGGCCCGCATAGGGTGTCGTGCGCAGGGTCGGGGTATGACAATTAAGCTTGGCATGATTAAGCTCCACATCGAATGAGGACCCATTTGTTTCGCTAACTCGCGACACCAAATTTTTGTCCTTTTCCGAATTCCTTTCATCAACTACTTCTTTTTGTTTGCCATTCTCTTTCGTCCCCGTGTCAGCATCAACCACTATTTCTTCCACCTCATCACTATCCTCCTCCTCTGATTCTTCTTCTGAATTTGAGGAAAAATCTAGGCTTGCATTAGGAATTTTTTTCTCCGTTTCGTGTGGTTGGTTGCACGGATCTTCCATCACCTTAACTTTGTAGCTCTTTCCTTCGACATCAACGATAATCTACTCGTCAATTTCCTTGAAAATACTAGTGGCGATAAGAATTTTAGCCTCAACAAAAGATGTCATCTTCAATGTTGATTCATTCGTAGATATAAAAGAGCCCCATAATTCTCCAATAGATTTGAAAGAATTACTGTATTACTCTATCCATTGAGTGGAATTCCATAGCAACATAACCACACAAATCTTTCAACGTGCGCCGCTTGACCATCCCATAGTTTAGTTTCAGAGAACCACCTTTGAAGGCAGTTTTCTTTAAGCATTTTCTCCATTTCTTCTTTGCTTGGACAAGTTAAAATCACAGACCTACCACCTATTGCCTTAACATCAATATTAACTAAGCCCATTCCTGCCATCTGGACCTTCAAATCATCAATTGAGATTAATTTGTGTAACTTTGCTACCGCACTACGATATAGCCATCCATTACCAGCGACATTTAAAGATACCCTTCGACTCACATGATCAATACTGCTGTCTAAAACCTTCTCTGTCCCCGTCCCCACGCCACCACCTTTAACAGTTTGAGCATAAGATTTGAAAGATTTTATACTAGGAAAAGCATCCAGCCTTGCTTCACCATTATCACTTTCAACTGAGTTAAATTTATTGAAAAGCTCAAGGTTCTCCTCCTCTTCTCTTACGTTTCTTTGAACCAGTAAAGTAAACGTTAATCCTAATTGAGATGGTCACGTTAAGTTTCCAACCCACCATCAGGTTATCGCAAGAAACCGTCATGGGGCGCCGGTATTCTTCTCCTTCCCGGCTCAACAAATTATTATATTTAAATGAACCAGCCACAGCAACGGTGAAGTTCACGGCCCCATCCTGCAAATCTCTGTCAATGCTACTAACAAGGTCATTATCGGTGGAAGGTGACGACAAGGCCTCCATATTCGCTTCCAGAAACCTCCATCTTAGCCCATTTTGGTAGAAAGGAGCGACTGAGGCGGTTGAGAGAGGAACTCCGTGGTGTAGAATGGATACCTGGACTCGCTCGTAAGAGATCTCGCCGAAGTAGTTTGGGTTTCTGACGGAGAAAGTGATGTTCCGGTTGGCTTTTAGGTTGGAGGAGGAGGAGTTGAAGGGAGAAACCGAGAGCGAGGAGATTTGCTAACACACGCCCACGCAAACACGACCACAAAAACGAATAACAGCACCCAACCGCAAGCCTTCACACGGCGGCCGACGGGCTGGACTTGGGAGCCGTCGACCGGTTTCGCCAGGGAATTGAAGGATTGGCAAGTTTTGTATACATTTAAAAAAATAAAAGGGAATTAATAGTATCAACCCAAACACGATACAATTTTAAGCAGTTCAGTTTAGTGTCAAGATATTTAACACATTTATATAAATAAGTGTTTCGACACGAATTCGAAAAACATGAAATCCAAAATGACATGACTAGACATGACACGATACCCACCCCTACTCTAGACTCTCATTTTTAAATACTTAGATTTTTAATCTATTCTTGTTAAAAAAAATGTAATGCAAAGATCCTTTCCAATTCCTTCTCACTTTGCTTCAGTGGTGGATCCAGAAATTTTGTACAAATGAGGCATTAACTAGTCACGGTCTCAAAATTTTTGCACCACGATCAAGTACTTTTCTTTTTCTTTTTTTGCGATCTTGTTTCATATAATTTGAACATGGTTTGTAATTCAAAATAGAAAATCTTATTTTTAAACGTGCAATCTACACACAAATAAAAATAATCAAAAGCATGGCTTAGAATTAATTTAGGAATCATCAACATAAAACTTGAAGAAATGAAAGCCTATGTATAGAATATTTATGAGAGAAAAAAATGTCTTGTAGAACTATAAAAAAAAAGAAAAGATGAGAGGTGGTTTTTTTTTTTTTATAGAAAAACGGTGAAGTAAATTATAGTTAATCATTGATTCATGAATGGTAGTCATCATTTTACTGAATATGTTGTTACTTTATATTTATCATCTCTACTTAATTAAAATGCAAATACGATTACTATTTTTAAAAACCTCCATTTTTTCTTTTATTTTTTTACGGTTTTGCTACTAGGCGGAGGATAATATACACATAATCCCAAATAAGTTTGGATATCAATGCATATATCACGGATATTAATATACTTTCACAAATATCAATACATCTTTCTCGGATATCAATGTACTTTTTATCTATTATCCTACATCCTTTGGGCGGATGTTAGAATAATCTATTTTTTTATGCACGGAAGATATTTGAATATCTTTATCCAATGAAATTTCTTTCAAATGGGTCCACCAAAACCATATGGCGTATGCTTAGGAAATAAATAGAGATTGCATAAGTGGATATCCTAAGTTGTCCAATAGAATATGTCACCACTATACTATCTTTTCTTGCACGCCTGAACCAACCTAATTAAATAGCGTTCAAACTACGCCCATGGTTTTGCCTATTCACTCCATATTATTTGGCTTCAGATATAAAGTTGTAACGATCGAAAATTGGTTTCTCTACGCATGTGTTTTTTTTTTTTTTTCCCTTCTCTTTGCTGAGCAACAAAAGAGAGAAGGTCCGCAAATTGTTGGGTCTTTGAAACATTTTGGATATTTTTTTATAATAATCAGTTTGATGTGTTTTGTCGAGAAGATCTCAGGATTGAGTGGCCTGTAGCCCTAACAAGAATAAATTAAAGGGAGAATTTTTGAGAGGTCCACTATAGCACTTTTCTAACTCCTCTAGTCCACTTTTTAAGTTTGTAATCCCTCTTTATCAATTGTGTGTATGTTAGAGTATAGAGTATAAACTTGATTTGGTAATTTTAGCTCAAGAAAATTAAAACCCAAGTCAAGCCCGATTGACAAACACAAAATTGAAAGATAATCTTGGAGGGTTTATAAATATGTATCTTCTAGAAGCTCTAGAATATATTGGTGAAATATCTAAATATTTTGATAAGAAAAAATCACATGTGTAAATCTAGAATCTACCTCAAAGATTAATTTGAATGAAAATATCTTTGTGCTAAAACCTTTTATGGACTAGTATAAATAGAGATGAGTTCTAGGCTTCTAGCCATTTTGCAGTGTGCCAAAAAATTTGAGTTACATTAATTTTAGAGCTTGTGGTGACCTCTCTCTCTCTCTCTCTCTCTCTCTCTCTCTCCCCTTGGGAAAACGAAAAGTTAGAGAGCAAATCTAGGCTTATTTACCTTTTTAGTCCCCAAAGTATCACGTGAGCACCATTTTCGTCCCCAAACTAGACATTGCATCAATTTAATCCCCAAAGTCACAAATATGTGTCCATTTGGTCCCCAGTCCAAACGCCATCCATTTGGGCCGTTATAATAAGGGGCTTTTTAGGTATTTCACCATCAAAACACGAACCACTGCGAAATCGAATAAAAAAAACACTGCGAAAGCTTCACCAGTCACAATCTCAATCTGATCTATATATACAAACATATACTCTATACATACATAGTTGTGCAATCGATCCAAACCCTACTACCTCCCCGATCCTCTCTTACATCATGTCAACACTCCCAAGCATCGGTCCCAAATGTGCCGAATTCAACATTGAGCAACCGCCGTTACCAACTACTGTCCAAGAGAAACCTGGCCAAGATCGAGTTAAGGCCCTGAAGGAGCTGGAACTCCGCGGCCGGGGTGAAAAGGCTCAAGAAAACCCCCAAAGTAACAAAGATGAATGTCAATAACGGTGAATCCATACAACAAGAATCAATATTTCAGGCAAAACTAGGGCTTCTCACATCTGGGTTCGGCTCAAATATCTCAATTTCTTCTTACAAATTCAAGAATAGGACAAAAGAAAAAAAAATTTAGGATTTTAAAATAAGAGAATCAACGATATGGGTTTGGAGATAGGCACCTAGACGTTGATTTCTTCCTATAAAGGTTTAGTTTCGAAATTGGGATTGATTGAAATCACATTGTTAAATGTTTATCCGATAAAGATTCCAAAATTAAACCTTTTGGAATAAAGGGTCAATGAAATGGATGAAATTGACCAATTGGGGTTGTCAGAGAAAAGATCAAAGATTGAATTTCAGGTATCACTCCTCACAGAGAGAGAGAGAGAGAGAGAGAGAGAGGTTGTTGGGTGTTGGCGACGATCAACAGTGATTTGAAATTTGAATGTAAAGTTAGAGAAAGAAGCAGTGGAAGAGAAAGATAGACAAAAAAGAGTGGGATAGGCGGCAGAGGTGATCGGCGATAGGGGGAGAAGGAGATACAGAGGAGCTGATGTGGGTTGCTGGGCTGTGGTGAGTTGTGGAGAGGAGAGAGAGGATGGTGGAGGAGCTTAGGCTAGAAAGGATTTGAAGGTTGAGCATTGGTGGTACTGACAAATTAAATGATAAATAGAAATTCCTCTATATACTCCCATGTAATTATGGTGAAATTCCTAAAAAGCCCCTTATTTTAACGGCTCAAATGGATGGCGTCTGGATTAGGGACTAATTTGACAAACATTTGTGACTTTGGGTACTAAATTGACGCAATGTCTAGTTTGGGGACGAAAATGGTACTCGTGTGATACTTTGGGTACCAACCAAAAATAGAAATAAGCCGTTTCTATCGCTTTGGGGGAGGCGATAGCTCACCCTTCCTCCCCCGGGCTCCCCTCCTCCACTCCTCCTCCTCAGTCTGTCTTCTCTACAACCTTCCCTCTCTCTTTCCGCTTCTCCCCCCTTCCCACCCTTCCGCTTTCATTTTTTCTTTGTTTTTTTCTTTATTCACAAAAACGAACGGAAAGGTAGCAAGATGGAGGTGACGGCGATTTTCGGGGTTTCGGTTTGATGAGGTCGGCTCTGGTATGGCTCTCGATCATTCCCCTTCTCCGTCTCACCTCTTCTTCTTTTTCCAACCCCCCACCCTCGTTGCGTTGTCCCCGTTTCTCGATCGTTAATCTGCCCGTCGCTCCTTGTTGGAGTTCTGCTTAATTAAAGGCATGGGATCTTTCAGGTTAAGCCACTAACAAAACACTAATTAAGTTCAAGAAATTTTTTTTTTGATCGGCAAAAGAATTTTTATTAGAATTCGACAAAGGGTACATCGAAGAGGCCAAACACTAGATACGTACAAGGAAACTTGAATCATAGAAACGGCCAGAAAAAATACAGAGAAATACATTCAATGAAGAACTGAATGAAAGCTCAAAGATGGAGGAATCCTCCAATGCTTCAATCAAGCAGCTCCAAAAAGTGGCATCACCCTGAACCAAACTATACCATATTCACAGTCCCAGTTCTTTGTAGATGTCTTCTAAAGGACGTTCCTTTACCATGTTGATTAGTTGAGAGAGAGAGAGCCTGCGCGCTTGTTTTTAGTTGAGAGAGAGAGAGCTTGTTTTTAGTTGAGAGAGAGAGAGAGAGAGCAATTTGGTTTTTTAGAAGTGAATATATATATGTATGGGTCCGTAATATGCTAGTAGTTACCGTTGGTGAAAAGCGGTTAATTTCTTGTTTCTTGGTTTTGGATCAGCCGCAGAAGAATTACAAAAGACTTCAATAATAGATAGAATAGTTTTGTCGCAAATGGTTTTAATTTGCAAACTTTTTTTACATTAACGCAAGTAAGTTTTGGATAATGCTACAGTAAAAAGAATTTAATTTCCTCCACCGCAAAAAGAATTTCATCTATTTCTGCAAATATGCTCCGCTCAAGTTTAATTTCCATTACCAAGAAAAGAAAATTTGCTCCACTTTTTTTTTTCCTTACAATTTAGTGCTTCTTTGGCATTCAATAAAAAAAATAAAAAACTATTGGGAAGTCCACTATAGCATATTTGTAACCCACTAAATTCACTTCTAAATTTCATAACCCCTCTAATCCACTAATTAGGTTTTGGTGAAGCCTTAAGTTCAATTCAATCAAAAAAGGAATTAGTTCATGATCAAAATATCCTTACCTTTAAAAACCGTTAATCTGATATATCTCACTCCTATAAAATCTCTCATGTCCCACTCCTATAAAATCTCCCATATTCACGTTGTTCCAATATCCAGAAGGGAAACAGAGTCCAAACGAGAGAATGAGAGAGAGAGAGAGAGAGAAGATTATCCTTTCCATTCAAATTTCATATTTTTAGCCCATTATCCGTTTTACGTTTGAAATCCCAGCAGTTACGTTGGAATAAAGCAACAGAAGATTCTCCTTTTCTGATACACTGTATATAACGTAATTGTACATATATAATGTTATATACTCGTTCATCAGTTCTCATTTAACGTGTGATACTTACATGTTACGTTATATACTCATTCATCGGCTCGCATTTAACGTTATATGAGTTTTTGAAATCTTTTTTTATTATAATACAAGAACATATAACATTCCACATTTACATCTGAACATGCATATATTAACATAAAATGGTATATGTCCTATAATTTTTTTGGAGTTTCGCTGCACAAAAACTCCCATGTAACATTATATTTTTACTTTATTGAATTGGTCCACGCAGCGGCCTCAATGACTTGCTTCGAGTAACAATATGGTTTCGTATGTAACGTTGTTGTACTTATATAACGTTATATAACAATTGAAGATTCTCCTTTTCTGATACACTATATATAACGTTATTGTACATATATAATGTTATATATTCTCCTTTTTAAGAGTTACATATATCTTTGTAACGTTGTACAGATTTTGATATATGACCATGTATTTTGATTATTTGATTTTTTTATTATTGAATAAAAATAAAAGATTATAATTCTGCTTTTCATCAATCATTTATTGATTTGATCTGCGCAGCGGCCTCTCTGACTTACTTTTGATATATTTGAAATTTTCTAAATAAATATATAAGGTTATATAACCTATATCTATCATATAACCATATTAAAAAGAATACCACGTGGAACCATCTATTCACACACAGTTTAACCAACATTGATATATATTGTCAATCGACATTGATATAACCATATATACTATCAATCGAATTCCTAACTTAATTCAATCATACCATACACCAACCTATCAAATATATATAACCATATATACCCAGCGTTAACTTTTAGTTTTCTGAGAAACATGTAGAATGGATCGAATCAAACGGAGGAGATTGACATCAATGGGGATGAACCGAAGGGTTTCGACGGCGACGAGGATGTAGAATGACGGAGATGAATCGAATGAAACCGGAGATTGATCAACGGCGACGAGGATGTGAAACAAAGGTGAACAACTATGACGAGAATTTGACGACGATGGAGAAACAAAGCCGAACAACTGCAACGAGCGCGACGACGTCCGACCGAAACGAAGGGCAACAACGGCGACTATTGGTGAACAAGATCAACTATTGGTGGACGACGGAGATCGTCTGAAGATGACGACAAAGAACGCCGACGACAACAGACGATGGAACAGAGGAGCAAATCGTCTCCATTTTTTTCCTCTCAGCCTGGTTTGTTTTGGAAATGGGGGGGAGGGGGGGAAGGGTGAGGGGTTTTATAATGGGGACTGAAATTTTCGGATAGAATTTTTTTGAAATGGCTAAAAAAATGGGGCAAAACGTTTTTGAAAAGCAGGGGTATATTAGACTAACCGGGGTTATTATATCTTTACTAATAGGTTAGTGAACTTATGAGGTTATAGAATTTAGAAGTGGACTTAGAAGGTTATAGAATTTAGAAGTAGACTTATGGGGTTTGAAAAGTGGCATAGTGGACTTATGAAAAATTCTCCCTAAAAAAAGGCTTTATTTTGCTATAATAAATTACTCTATGCTCTATGAATAATGAATTCCGTATATAACTGTTTTCTGCTATTTTATTTTTTTTATCTGAAATGCTATGAATCATATGATATATTTAGGCAAATGCTTCATAATTAAGTATAGATGTCCGTTGTCTAAATTCCATGTATGTAAAGTGATTTTTTTATTACCTTTGGTTGAGGGCCAAACAATTTTTTTCCATTAAGTTCTTAGCATTTCTTTTATCTTCTTCCCACTTTAATCGATATTGTAATTTTTTTGTCACGAGACAGATTTTACTATCAATATTAGAAAAATATGTTGAGCTTCGGCATGAGATCATTTGAACAGTTCAATCAATATTTTAGAACACCTGCTTTTTTTTCATTTATTTCTTAGCTACTCGTTCACCTCGATCAACGAAAATATTCTACTTTTTAACCACTTGAAAAGTTCATACAACCCAAATACAGTATTGACGTATCTTCATTATTGTAACGGCGACAACACAATTGTACCTTTCACTTTATTATTATCAATGCATTTCTACAGTGTTTCCAAAAAAAATTTACAGTATTGAACAATTACAAAATCACTTGAGCAATACAATAACAAGTTGAAGTACTAGTGATGTTTTCAGTACAACCTACTCTCCCTTTTTTCCCCAAATTTGACCAGCTTGTTAAAGTAATTCCGATGATCACTTAGGCCCGGTTTCTACTAACTAAAATAAGTACTTATTTAATTTTTCAAATAAGTATTTATTTTTTGAATTAAAAATGTGATATATTATAAGAGAATAACCTATCTTGCAAAACGAAAACAAGTACTTAAAAATAAGAACCCTAGCGGAACGGAGCCTTAGATGATACGAAAGAATGTGAATTTTGCAAAAAATAAGTTGCTAGCCAAAGAAAATCTCTATTGAAGCTTGAACTTTGAAGAAATTGAGCAAGAAATTCACTAATAACTATATGAAATTAGCACCCACCGTATGCATCAAATACAACTGGAAAAAGACTTACACTTCGTTCATTTTGGGCGGGAAATGTTTTCTGGAAAACCTTTTCCTTGGAAAACTTTTTTTTGAAAAAGAAATGTTTTTCTGGTGTTTGATTGTGTATAGGAAAACATTTTCTATTGTATAGTTAACACGAAAAATCACTAATTAACAAACTGACTAAAACATTCTTCTTGTAAAAATGAAAATAGTACCATGTCCCACATAAATGATAAAAAATAATGGTATATATGCAAATGACAGAGATACCCTTGTAGCAAGTGAAATCATGGGGACACGCAAATAAATGGTATACAACCCCAGTAATTATAAGTAAAAAACCTTGTTAAAACCCGCATGCATGGAAACCATGGGGTTCCACCACCCATTGTGGGTCCTATTGTGCAATTTTTGTTATGATAACATAAAAAGAAACATTTTTTTTTTAAAGAAAAGAAAAGAAAAGGGAGTATTAATTGGTTGAAGGAAGGTTGTACGTGCCTATTCGATCTTTGGCACGTAATACGTATCGGTGATTAATTGCTTAACTGGTTTGACTTCGTGAGGGCAAGACCTTTTAATAGCCCAAGGTTACATGAGAAACCTAGTTCGTCCTTGGATGTTGATCTTGATCTTGATAGCTCCTCACGTGTTACACTCACACACCTCTATCATAAACTCATGTGTCATGCATGGTGCATCTTCACGTGTTACACTCACACACCTCTGTCGTAAACTCATGTGTCATGAATGGTGCATGCGCATTTACTTCTTGATATATCAATACATGGATATTGATTTTATTCAATTTGCCCATGCATGTATATATGTTTAAAGATGTTCATATTCAAGGAGTCTCATAACCGAGAACCAGTGATCCTCAGTTGGTGTGATAAATGAGTAGTAGTATTAATTCTAAGAGAATGTATGTTTTAGTGTTGTGTTGTAGGCAACACTTTGTGGGGTATTTGCTTTTTTATTTTTGTGTGTGTATGTGTTAATTAGTGTGTTTTGTCATAAAAGTATCAAAGGGGGATTTACCTCCAGTCCAGTAGCCTCCCTCCAGTGTACTATCCAGTTCGTATTTTGTAGGCTCATTTTGGGCCCACATCGATAATCGAAACCATTCATCATGTAGATCTCGTTGAGACGAGCCACCATGCCATAAATCGATCAAGTCTATCGGATATGTATTGATACCTGATAGATACACATTTATTTGATAAAATGATGTTGGGCACACTGAGTATAAATCTGTTGGGAGCAAGTTTATATGTTTCGATTAGGTATCAATACATATCCGATGAACTTGATTTTTAGTGTGGGGGCTAGTTTCAACGAGATCTACGTGATGATCGGTTCCAATTATCGAGGTGGGCCCACAATGGACCCACAAAACGCGAACTAGACAGTACATTGGAGGAAGGCTACTAGACGGGACACCAACCCGCATCGTGGTTGACAATTTCATACCAAAACACACATTCATTTGTATCTCCATTATCATCAAATTGTACCTTCTCTTACATTAATTAATTAGAGCCTCTGTTTAGCTGTGTGAAAAGGAATCTTCCGTTAATAATTTCGAGTGTGATAGTCATTAGTGAAGTGCTTCTGGAAATCAATGAAGGAGAGGTTTACTTTTTGCAGAAGCAACCTTTAGGCAAAATGTCAAGCAATTCTTCTGGTCAAAGTTGTTGAAATTCTTGCTCGAGCAACTTTAGCGATTTGCAATAAACTGGTTAATCAGTTGGTCAAAATTCTTGCATCTTATTAAAAAATTAGGAGTTTGAGTCTCTCCATCTACGTATGGATGTTCTTCCTTTAGAGAGTTTTTTCTTTTTTCCTTTTTTCTTTGTTTCTACCCTATAATGGGCTTATTTCTGGTATTGGTTGAGTTGTTGGGCTTGATTATCTCGTGGGCTCTCATAATTGATATAATGTTCCGGATTTATACTCTATACTTCTTATCTAATGTAAAAATGATTAAAAAAAAAAAACTTTAGCGATTTGCAGCAACCTATTTATATTGATGTGTCGGTGTTCTTAAAAATATTTGACTTAGAGAGAAAAAGCTACCCCAAAATATCCGAACCTTTATGGTCGCCGTTTACTTATGCACAGCGGAGAATGAATTTTGAATCCCCATTCACATAGGCTCTGACAATGCCCGAGTTCATTTAACGGATGTACTTTTTTAACCTAAAATTATTTTTTTATTATTATTTTGAAATAGGAGCAAAACGTGTCCGAATCTGGCCACGGTGTGCTAATCATCCTGCGACCCTACCTATACGACTACTCACTCATTGTTAAGCAAGGAACAAAAGAAACTCTAGTTTAAAACATGCTTTTAAAGGGTTCTTGGGTTTTGAATCTTGAAATATTATATGCTTGATCCATTAATTATTCAGCGTTCAATACATCTCCGAGAGGTTTCTACAATAATTTATTCAACCTATTTGAGTTGGCTTTCAGTGGAATTCTGGGAGAATAACGAAGGCTTGTGTGATTTAAGGTGGCGATGATTAAGTACCGGGTGTGAGCAATTGTAAGTGATTTAGCTCGTAGAGTGATGATTGCTCGTAACTACACGTGTTAGTATCCCCAAATGGCAATTGACCCACCTCCTTGGCTTTTCCAGTCCCTCAAAACTCTATTTTTACTTTCTTCTTAGTTTCTCCTCATATAACAAATCACTTTAATTTATTAAGTTCTCCGTATTACATCCAACCAAATCTTTTTTTTGCCAAATTCGACAAACTTAATAGCCACAACTTTAGTCTCAATTTAATTAATTCTCTAGCTATAGCCCTCTGCTCACTCATCTATAACTGCTCTTTTGAATTGTGAGAAAAAAAGTGGTGTAAAAAAAATGAAAAATTCAAATAAAAAAAATACTACTATTTTTGTTTTTTTTTCTCTGTATTTCTCACCAAACCGCAAAATCCAATCGATTAATTTGCAAACTCTAATCCAATTGTTTTTTTTTTTCTTTTCCCAAATCCTTCCATCCAAATGGGTTGTTAGACACCTAAATGGAGATCCCCAGAGGGTCTACATTACGACCCGACGAGAAGTCCATGGTTATACTCGACAAAATTGAAAACTCATTATCCAATTATTAATCGCATCGAACTCTAGGGTCTACATCGTATTTTTCCGCAACGAATATTTGTCCTGCAGGGGTACTTTGGTAAGTACGCAACCCGTGTCTTTGTCTCTCTCGCTCAAAATTGCAGCACATACATTACATATATACGAGGGAAAGTGAGAGAGAGAGAGGATCGGAGGAGAGAGAAGCACAAGCAGTTGGGGGTTTCTTTGAAATAGATCTGAAATTTCGACATACCTACCTCTGTAAATCCCTTCCGATTTCCTCCTCCTTCACGCAATCAACCTTGTCGATCTAATTCCATCACATTTTTCTGTAAATATAACCGTATTTCTGACATTCCTACGTTTCTTCGAACCCATGTACGTGCTCTGCATAGTATGTGACGAATCCTCAAATGGGTTCCAAGAAAAACGCAGGTTCCCATAAATCTCCTTCTCGCTCTGCTTCTCAAGACATGGACGCGTCGATTCAAGGCAAGTCTCTCTCTCTCTCTCTCTCTCTCTCTCTCTCTCTCTCTCTCTCTTTGTTTTTTGTTTGTTTTTGCTTTTCTCCTGCCCTTGGTCCTTTTTATTTATTTTTGCTTGTTGGGTTTGTGATGTTTTTTGAATCCATGATTTAGGACTTGGGTTTCTATGTCGTGTTATGTTTTTATTTAGTTGTTGGTTTATTTAGTTAACAATTTATTTACACTAGGGTCTTGCTAACTGCCTAGATAATATGCATACGATTCCAAGTTAGATTTTTAATACATATGTCACGGATATCGATGCACAGGCGCAGATATCAATACGATGGCGATACACTATTTTACACAACTAGGCGGTGTTTAGCATTTTTGATTTATAAACTAGGGAATAAAGGAATGCCACACCATCTCCACTCCTTACTCAGATTTTTACCCAAATTTGAGTAAAAATTTGGGTAAAAACTTGATTTGGTATTGTGTGTTCCAATGGATAAACTCGAACCCAAGCACAAATATGCACAAATTTGAGTAAAAACTTCATTAATGGCAATATTGTAAATTTAAAGGTGTGAAATTTGCCTTAAAAAATTTGAGTAAGAGTTTGATTCTTAACCAAATTTGAGTAATTTGGTATAGGTTTGGGAAAGGAGTGAATGTGGGTTTTGGATGATTTTTAATCAAATTTGAGTTTGAGTCAAGATTTGAGAGTAAGGAGTGGAGATGCTCTATAAAAAAAGAAGCATGTGGGTACTTTCGAATAATAGAATTGGTCCAAGGAATGATTTCAGTCTCTCGAACGCCGACTGTGAAAACTGATATAAAGGGGGAGAAAAAATAGCTCTTTGCCCCTATTTTATATACTGTTGAATGGTGAAAAGGTTGGAATTATATGGAAATTTAGAAATTTAGTGTGAAAAGTTTGGGGCTTTTGTTTAGGTAGTAGCTGGTTGTTTGATTGGATTGGAGGGTATCATTACGGTTCATGAGGGTCTTAATTAGTTACCATACAACAGTGTTGTAAGTGGATAATACACACATACGACCCTCCCAATTTGGTTCACCTCAGGTCTTAGTGGGTTCGTGTGGGTTTGATGGATGACGTTGTAGATAGAGTTTTTTGTAGTTAAGCATCCAGGTTCATATTTTGAAGTTGAACATCCAGGAACTAGAGTGTGTCAAGTGCTTGCATTTCCAATGGCATATTAGAAGCTTCACATTCCTGATTTGTAGCCCTCTCCCTTTGCAACATGTTGAGTACAAAAAATATGGTCATACTACTGCAAGTCTGCCCCATCTTATTTCAGTATATGTACGGTTGATTGCATCTCCACATGTATAATGCAAACGGGGACAATGAAAATGGAGAAATTTGAACACAAGGGCCAAGACCACAAGTATTTACGTCACCAATTGTCCCCAAAGCTTAAGTTGTTGGGACATAGGCTCACAGCTATCCAATGATGTGTATCTAGTAGTCAGAACTCAGCAGTTATTGGAACGGGTACTAATTGCAAGGCGAGTACCTATGGCAGTGTTCATTAAGGGTTAGGAAAAACCTTCGGATTGAGTTTCATACAAACAGATAATCTTGCTCATATCTCGAATTTCCTCTTCAAGATGGCGAGAAGGAGGCTTTTGTGAAGTAAACACAGAATATTGAAGCAAAACAAAGTCTAAATTGGTTGGTTGGTGTAGTTGCTATTTCTGTCTGTTTCTTGTTTCTTTCCATGTTGCCACACTTCAAGACTTGCTCCAAAAGCGAAGCAAGAACTTGCTTCCATTTCTTGTAAGGATCAATGTAATATTGCAGAAGCTTTGTTGCCTTGTTCCAATTTTGAAGCAAAGTAGTAACTATAAACCCTTATATTTTAGTGGTGCTACTGGACAAATGAGTAAATTATTATCAACTAAGTGTGGGTGTGGTGAGTAAGATAAGTAGGAGAATGCATCTGATGGTAGTGTTGCTCTTTTCCTATTTATTTTACTTGAATTACCTAACCATTAAACTTAATGGGGTTGTGAAAGAGTTCATACTTTGGATGGCTGTTCAATATCGCGATATGGTTGAAGACCATGCTTGATGATTTTGGTATAGTGGAAGACACGATATTGGTGGCATCCAAATGGAAAATCCCCTATCAACTTGTTTTGGAATCATGCTGGCTCTCATAAGTGATATGAGGATACCAGTAGCTGCACTTTAACACTTACTCCACAAGAAAAGCAAGAAATTACCTCCATATTCTTATAAGCTGTAATGTAAAATTCTAGAAGCTTGTTTCACGTGAGAAGTAACCTCAAAATCCTTTCTATTTAAACGCTGCTGCTGGAAGAGTCACTAAAGAATTGTCAACTAAATGAGGGCGAGGTGAGCAAGCTAAGTAGGAGAATGCAGCTGATGTTAGTTTCCATGCATTCCTATTTCTTTACTTCTTTTAGCATCTGCCTCATAAATTTCAATTGAGAGAGACATTGTTTGGGTGGCTTTTGGTAGTTGGATACGATTGAAGACTGGTTGATGATGTGAATAGTATCTTGGAAACAATGTCAGTGGCAAGCAAATGTCAAATTCCTTCTTAGGCTGGGTTCCAGAAACAAATTAAGAACTTATTTTTTGTTGAATAAGAAGGGTTGTTTCAGAAAATAAGAAGGATTGTACTTATTTTGGAAGAATTTATATAGGTACCAATGGGCGCCGGGAGGGAAATCATACCGGCGGCCGTGCCGGGCCGTCTCCAGCCACCGGACGGCCGATCCGAGCCGTCCAAAAATTCTAAAAAAAAAAATCGAGAGGGCTAGCTCGGGAATCAACGGCATCCGAGGTGTGTAGGGTGCTTGATCGGAGCACCTCTTTTTCGTGTATATATGATAACACGGAAAAAGGGTGCTCGGATCAAGCATCCTACACACCTCGGATGCCGTTGATTCCCGCGTTGGCCCCCTCGATTTTTTTTTTAGAATTTTTGGACGGCTCGGATCGGCCGTCCGGTGGCTGGAGACAGCCTGGCATAGCTGCCGGTACGATTTCCCTCTCTCGGCGCCCATTATTATAGCAACAGTCTTATTTTTGTATAAGGCAACTTCAAGCTCAAAAATCATGTGTTTACGCAAACAATTTTCCTATCACTGTGGATCTTGTTTGATAGATCTCATTGAGATCTTTAATACGGTGCAAAAAAAAATTCAATTTTTTTTTTCATTTACATTATTTTTGAGTTTGAAAATGTGAAAGGAACTTTTTATTTGAATTTTGTTGAATGACCTTCTTATTTTTTAAATAAGAAGTGGCAAAATAAGTACTTATTTTTTAAGAAGGTTTCCGGAACGGAGCCTTAATTGACATGATTTAGAGTTGTGTCTATTAACATGATAGATGATTATCGAATAGGCCACTAACAGTGGTGCCACATGGCCCGTGACTTCTGCTGAATATAGATGAGCTTTCTCATGTGTAGCCGAAGACATTTTATAGCGGCTTATTCATAGTATATTGACCAGTGGCTTGTCAATCTTGATAGGGACAAACAATCAGCGTGCTATTATTGACCTGGTTGACCTTCACTAGCTGTTTTGTTTTGGCATTTCAAGTGCTATAGACTGGCTGTCAAGAGATAATCCCCTTTTTTTCTAGTTTCTTGTGCAATCATCATATAGTTCAGTTCTATATGTATTCTGTGATGACAAATCTGCTTCATGGATTTTCTCTACTGGTACACTCGTAATGCTCTCTTTCTTCACTTACAAAAGGGAGAAGTAAAGTCTACACAGCCATTTTTATGCATAAAAAAGAAGTAATTTTTTTTGTGATCCAAGTGTGAAGCAATACTATCTCCTCATAGAGTTTCTACCTCTTGCAGGACTCCGGGAGAAGCATCAACTGGAACTAGAGAATTTGACACTAACTACAGAACCTGTCAAAACGGTGAAGTTTTTTGTTTTGGCTGTTCTTCAGTATCTTAAGAGAACAGTATTGTATCTTTTGGCACATGGCGGTTGGCTCATGGTTCTGTGCACTATTGGGGTTCTTGTTGGAATACTGCTATTGACCATTGATGGCCCCCATGAAAAGGTACTTTGTTCGTTCTCTCTATTGTGTGTTTCTGTGCAGAAACAGGGAATATCTCTTTTACTTTATATGCAATAGTGTTACTAAACTTACGATTTACTTTGAATGGGAGATCCTCGTATATGACCTATTCAATTATTATTAAGATTTAAAAGAGATAATTTATGACAACAAGGGCATGGCAGGTCCAATTGTCTAATGAGCAGTTGATTTTGGGTTGAGAGACATTTGCCACAGCCACATGTGATGAGGATCCCTTGAAATGTTGTTTTACAATTAACTTTAGATATGCATCTTATAATGGTCATTTGGGAAGTTATATTGAATGGAAATGAATAATTGACATGTTTTTGCAGCATGTTGAGGAGCTACATCAATATTTTCAGTTTGGATTGTGGTGGGTTGCTCTTGGCGTTGCATCTTCTATTGGTCTTGGTGAGCAACTTAATCCAACCCAACATTAAGGGCTCCATTAAATGAACGAATATTTCTCATCACTGTTGTATGTAATCTTTTGGTGGGCTAAATCTTTTGTGGGCTGAGGTTGCTTGTTTTCCATCAAGGTTGTAAGTGGCTAAATAGTACATGTAAGTTTAGCTACGCTAAGTATTCCTTTAAATGACTTGAATGCTATCGGTTGGAGTCATGGAGATAGGAGAGACGGAGGATGCGGGAGAGTGTAATTTCTTGCACTAGAAACTGGCATCCACTGGGGAGCGGATGGATGGATGAATGAATGGAGTATCTGTCTCTTCTTCATAGAAATATTCGTTAATATGCATTGACCATTCTTGCTAAACTTGTAGATGATGAATCTATTATCTTGTTCTGTTGTTTTTATAGGATCTGGTTTGCACACTTTTGTCCTTTATCTGGGTCCTCATATTGCCTTGTTCACCCTAAAAGCTATGCAATGTGGCCGAGTTGATATCAAAAGTGCTCCATATGATACAATACAATTGAAGAGAGGCCCTTCTTGGCTTGACAAGGATTGCATAGAATTTGGGCCCCCAGTGTTTTCGTCTTTAGAAAGTATGCGGGTGCCATTGAGCAGCATATTACCTCAGATCCAGATGGAGGCTATTTTATGGGGCTTTGGGACTGCTCTTGGGGAACTTCCTCCATATTTTATCTCCAGAGCAGGTATGTATATGAACTTATTTACGGTCCCCAGATGGAGACTTGTTTTGCAAAACTGATTTCAGAAAATAGATGTTAGAAGCAATTTTCATGAAAGCTGAAAAGTTTGAGAATGTTGTGTTTTTGTAATTGTAGAGTATCTATAAATAGGAAAACAGAAGAAACGAAATCAGAAAACAGGATTCTGGTGTTTCTGCTATTTAAATGAACCTTAGTTGCAGGAACCTTCAACTATGCCCACGTTTCTTCGACGGAAACGCGTTTCCGCGTTCCCGTCGAAGGAAACTCCAAGAAACCCGTCCCAATGACGACGGGAACTCGTTCCTTACCTATATGGGAACTTACACCCAAAAAACGGTTGAGAGAATTGGTACTTTTAAAGTTGTTTTGATCTTGTTAGTGAGCACATCTGATATTAACCTTCTAGAGTCATATTAATGCCCTTAACTTTTACGCCTACTTAATATGCACAAGAGCTCTATTGTGTAATCATGTGCTACAATAAAAATGTTGAAATATAACTAGAAACTTATAATTTTAATAGTAATATTTTATGTGGTAGAATAATATTTTTATATTGACATTTAACAATATAAAATTCCAAAATATATTTATAATTTTAATAATTTTTCCTTACCGCTCCCACACTTCTGTGATCATCCGCTCCCCTGTCCCCGCTCTTGCTCCCGTCCCCGCTCCCGCTTCGTGTAACTAAGAAATGAACCTTTTGGAAATAATTTCCGAGGACAACCATCAATTTTAGTTGTATATTAGTGTTGTGTATTCCCAAGTTTGTTGAAACTCTGCCACACAGAACCAGCCAGCTGATCCAAGGTGCATGAGGGGCATGTGTCCCTCGATTATTTGTAGTTACATTGGCTCCTGCATTTATGCGAATTGTTTCTGGTTCCCTGTGAAATTGCAACGTTGACATCCCAAATTATTTAAACCCCCCAGGATTTACAGTCAATAGAGGTCATGTTTTTTTCCCCTTAAAGTATCAATTTTTCATGAAGGGCTCTGTTTATATTGTGTATCATTGGCCATTTTGGGTGTGAAGAGAAAATATTTTCTTGCCTCTCATTTTTTCTCTTTGGTCTTATCACCTATTGAACAGTTGGCAATTGATGGCAAACCACCACCACGATGGTCAGGGTCAATTATAAAAGTGTACATTAGAATGTTGAAGTGTAGTAATCTCTCATTGTTGTTGATTATGGGAAAGCTTAGTATTGAATGTTGAAGTGTAGTAATCTCTCATTGTTGATTATGGGAAAATATTTCGAAGATGTGATAAAAAGGTGCCCTCACTCTAGGTTAAATTTCTGCCTCCGCCACTAAACCCAACCAAAGATTTTCTATACAAGTTTCTGCAAACTTCTTGGTGGGGAAGTTTAATAGGAAATAGGCGTATCATTTACTTCGCCTTATTCGCTTCTCTTCATTCAGTGATATTCATCATTCGTTTTGTTTGGGTATGCATTTGGCATCATCTAAGATTCTCTAAAGCCATAGGTAAGCATTAGAGCCTGCCTATGCTTGATCAAGTGGTCAATGGAGCTTTTAGTGCGTGCATCACTAGCCTATGAGATTGAGGCGTGCCTGGGTTTGTGTACTTTTTATACTAGATAATGTGATTATTTCTTTATTTGCAAGGGTTTGATGTTTCAAGTTTTCCTCTTTCAAGCCAGCTTCTTTATGTTGCTGGTCTTTCTGAAGATGATTTTGGCACGAGTAGTGTCAGTGTGTCATTACAAGTCTCAGTTACTGATGGAACTTTTACTTGTCAAAGAAAAGGGTAAATGGCCTTGTATAATCTGTTTGTCTCTTATCATCAATACTTTTTCATGCAGCAAGTATGCCGGATGGCCAACTTGAAGCCCTTGAAGGATTGAATGCGTCCTCATCTGAAAATAGTGGGGTCATAGCTACTCGTCTAAATCAGATCAAGCGTTGGTTCCTGTCACACTCGCAATATTTAAACTTCTTTACTATTTTAGTGCTTGCTTCGGTTAGTTTTGATTCCCTTTTCCACTTCAAAGCATCACTTAACCATTGAACATTCTGTCAAATTTCTGCTTTCTAGTACAAGTACCCTATAACACCATGGTCGACATCTTAAACACCACTACGGTTGAAATAATGCTAATGTCTGCTTTGTACATGTATGGTTTCTCTTTGATGATTCCTTCCAACACCCCTTTCTTCTTGTGAGATGTTTGGAGTTGATATATTGTAGAGTCCCTGCGCCATTTTCATGATTGTTAATATGTAGTATGTACTCTGTTGGCTAAATGGAATGTCTTTCAGGTTCCAAATCCTTTGTTTGACCTCGCTGGCATTATGTGTGGACAATTTGGGATTCCTTTCTGGAAGTTTTTTCTTGCAACATTAATTGGAAAGGCGATTGTTAAAACTCACATACAGGTTTGTCAAAATCTGTTATACCCTTCAACTATGTCTCGAGTTTTTCCAATCATGATCAACTATGTTTCGCTGTGGTGCTTTTCCTAATTTTGGCATTTGAATTGGTGCTAATGAATGCAACAGAATTGACACTAAATCTGTTTAAGGAAATAGAGATGTTACCAATAGTCCCCTAAGCTTAAGCTCTAGGAAATGGGTCCAACAAAGTATGTCAAGCTATCTAACACCCTCCCGTACTTGCACAATCCGTCTTGAACATGGAGATGCAAATATTGGTATGTATTGTGAAAGAATGGAAAGGAGAAACATAATTCATACGGGGAACAAATGCAAATAGAAGGACTTGAACGAAGACTCTTCAGAAATCAGAACTTTGATACCATGATAAGCTACCATTAGTCCGAAAAGCTTTATCTGTTAGAAAATGAGGCCCCCAATGCGTATCATTCTATCCAACACTACCAGCTTACCATAGTTGGTTCTTTCAATTGTTTTGTTTCCATTTCGTTTACCCTAATCATTATCCAACTAAAAGCCCAGGTGAATTCAAATCTGTGTTTGTTTGCGCGCTCGCACCCGCCTCTTGTTTATAACCTGTAAAGCTTGTTTGAATCTTAGAAAACTCTCATAGGTTGGCTACCTTTTTGCAGACAGTGTTCATTATCTCAGTTTGCAATAATCAACTTCTTGACTGGATAGAAAACGAGATGATTTGGGTGCTTGGCTTTATTCCTGGTTTGGCTTCTGCATTGCCTAACCTCGTTTTTAAATTGAAAGCAATGCGAGCCAAGTATATGGCAACCCCGCCTCCCATGTCCTCAAAAATCAAGGTGCTCGCTCCATCTTCATTCCTGATAGAGTTATTCGAGTTTAGGAAATCAAATCCTTATTTGTTTGCTCACACTTGTTCTCACATCCTTTCTCAGGTGAAGAAGTGGGATCTTTCATTCACTTTGATTTGGAACACTATCGTGTGGCTCATGATTATGAACTTCTTCGTTCAGATTGTAACCTCTACTGCACAGAGGTATCTTAAGAAACAGCAGGAAAAGGAGTTGGCGTCGATGCAGTCAAATGAGTCCTGATTTGCGCACCCCGAAAAACTTCCTTCTTCGAAAGTCCTTTTTAGAGACTTGTATAGGAAGATCAGAGGTTACTGGTTTATTTATCCCGTCATTGGGGAACCATTGTTTTGGGGGAAGAAAGTTAAGTACTAGTGTTAGCTATTGTTGGAATTGGGGAGATTAGATACTTGATTATTTTTGGCAATGCAAGACAAGAACTCATTTGCTTGCCATGCTCCTTGTGTTTTGGAACTGTTAAGAGATGATTATGAAAAATAGAAGAGCTCTCTCTCTCTCTCTCTCTCTCTCTCTCTCTCTCTCTCTGACCTGGATGTATAAGAAAAAATTGTCAAAAGGAAGTAGAAACTTGAAGGGTCTTGACAACAAAAATCTCTCTGAGAGAGGAAGCAAATGTATTAAACTATTATTGTTTCGTTTACGTTTCTTTCGCTTCAAGTTTAAAGAATGAGAAATAAGTCTCCAAAATTATTATGGCTACATATATTTTGAAGAGATTGGTGTAACGATAAATGTTTTGACGAAGTAGGTCCTTAATAATTTTAAAAAAAAAGAAAAAATAAAACCATCAAATTATGTAGAGCATCTAGAGAACAAACGATCGACATAATTTTCAGCATGCTTGATTTTCTGAGTGATTTTTTACCAAGTGATGTGTAGCCACAAGATCATAAAATAAGTTTTTACCAAGGATTTTAAGCACTAATGTTCATTAGTTTTTAAGTTTTTCACATCAATTTACAGATCTCATTTAGTAATTTAAAAAAATTGGTGCAAAATTTGAACTATAATGGGTCTTCTAAAACTTTGAGTTGTGTAGGGGAGTATACGGTTGTCGGTTCTGTATGGTTTGTTGCCCAACAAGAGCAGGAAGCACCCTTGGGCCTAAAACATGGGCCTCTATGGCCTAATATTCGATAGCAACAAAAACTTTTCCGAATTCAAAAAGGTATTGGGGTTTCATCTTCATGTTAATTGTTTGAATTGAATCTTTTTTTTCCATAACGGGATGTCTGGGTCAGGTTGTGCACACCTCGACTAACTTTGGGACCATGAAGTTAACGACCGGACAAACCCTCCAGCGGCTCCAACTTTTAGAATGTTTGGCCTCTGTGAAATTCGAATATGTGACCTCATGCAAAGTAAATACTTATTGCTATCTCTGTCCACTTAGCCAAATCTCTTGGAGTTTCTTTGAATTTGAATATTAATTAGTCAAGAATCCCTATGATTATGTGGATGGCTGCCTTTATAACCCCGGGAAGATATTCAATGGAATTTCTGAGATATCATTTCAGTTGCTCTCCAGCCAAATGGAACAGAAAAAAGTAAGGATAGATAAAAAAATTTACTTACAGCTACGCTTGATAAACGACCCAAACGAGCCGACCACTGAATTGTTCAAGTTCGATATAAAACTTACCGAGTTTTAAGGCTTGGCTTGTTTATTACACGAGCTATATATCTATATATCTCAAGTGAGCTTTAATCGAGCCAATCACGACCAGGTTTTAATTTTTTTTGAAACATTACAAGCTGAAAGAGCCGAGTAGTACTTTATCTACCCTTGATTTGGAAGTTTAATGAACAGAAAAAAAGTAAAAGCATGGTTTATGTTACTCAACTAATCGTTGTCCAACAAGCTTTTAATCAATGAACACAAGCTCGAACTCGTGTAATCTGATTCGTTTGTCAGCCATGATTACATCATTTAATTATCTGGAGTGGTTCTACTTTTCTGCATCATCAATTCGCACTATCTATTAGGATAAGCTGAAATGATTATGTTAAAAGTTTGCATGATTTGAAACTCAGAAAAAACAACTTGCAATTGCAACGCCGCAATGAGAGACAAAAAGCCTATCCAAATATTTTGAGGATTTTACAATTAGCCAATCCATGTTTAGCCTTTATAGTTGAGTGGAGGCCCAAAGTTTTTCTAAAACTTATAATCATTGCCACGGCCGCTTCGGCCTGTTCCGAATCTGGACTTTTTGCTCTTGGGTCCGATGAGCCTTGGTGACAGATTCTCGAACTCTCCAACAGCAACGATGAAGGGGGTTACAGTGGCGGTGCCGCAATGACTGCGGTGGGAACGGGCTCCTAATGCAGATCATGGATCTTCTACCCACCGAGATGAGTAGATTTGTGGTTTCTGATATCGAAGTTAAATTTTTTCCGGCATTTTTTTCTTTTGTATGTTGATTTTGTTTTCTTATATTAACTGGACGTTTATGTCCTTTGTATTTGTTGTGTTATTAGTAGTAATACTCTCCAAATTAGCTTTTTGCAGGTTGTTCAAGATTGATCGCAAGGACACGTAACCCGCCCATTGCTTAGCCAAACATGCATTGCTATCCCCTTACATCTACAGATGCATGGGGAACACCTTTTTGGACAGGAGCTACTGCCCACCTCCAGCTTTTGTTTATGTAGTTTCTGTGTTGTATATATTGCTATTGTTTCCGTTTAATTCCCCTTGTAATTTGTAACTGTTACTCCTTATCAATGCATTTTTATCGTGTTTCAAAAAAACAAAAAACAAAAAAATAGAGGCCACCTAGCACCTCAAAAGGATACTTTAATTTAACATTCTGGTCCCAATGTATGTCTTAACTCAAGGATTTTATTGCTAAGGTCTAAAAAGTAAGAGTGCTGACCGCAAAAAAGTAAGAGTATCGACCGAGCGGCTTTGTACGTTTGCAGCCCTATATAGTAATTTCTTATGTCATTTATGGCAGTTTTTCCTAAAATGAATGAAGTACATAGAGTTGGACTAGAATAGAGTGCATAGAGTTGGACCAGAATAGCCAAAGAGCTAAGATAAAAAACACAAAACCAGAGCCCAGCCGAGCTTGTGCTGGTTGGAAGTAAGAAAAGGGATTCCAAGGCAGAAAGCAAAGTGAAAGGAATGGCGGAACTACCTAGCATAGGCAAAAATACGATAAGTGCCAAGTGAGGCAGCGTCGATAAAGTACAAGGTCGAAAAGAATTTTTCTAATTATCTTGACGTGAATGGACTATCTTTGATCAGACTGGAGGGGAAAATAATCAAGATGTGCGTAAGCTGATTCGAACATTACTGACCGTAAAACAAAAACAGAAAAAAAAAAAAGATGTACCGACTTTATGGACCCCGTGGTTACCTTCTTTGAGATGTTTCCCCAGGACTTTCCCTTGATGTTTCCCCAGGACTTGCCTTTTCACGTGGGAAATGAAAATGTCCCCCAAAAGCGTCGGTCCAATTCCTTTTTACATGTTTGATCTTATCCCCTCATCTTTAATTTGTAGTATCAAAAAGCCCAATTTGAATTCTAATTCTACGCCCCAAAATCCTTCCATGGTTTTGGAATCCAACAACACATCAGATTCTTGATTTCTACTGTAACAATTATGGATCCCATTTTGCATTCACACGAGAGATCAGCAAATGAGAGGACCAATATTTCTAATTCCATGCGCAAATAAGATGCACAGAATAACATAAGCACATTTAGGTGGAGGGGGCGTGCAATTCTCTTCATTTTAGAATTTTTTGAACTCGGATGAGATTACTACGGATCCCAATTTGCATCACATGAGAAACCGTTACACAAGACGACCCTTTCTCAATCCAAGAGTTAACTTACATGCATACAGAACATCGATATATCTATATATATGCGGGTTCGGTTCCCTCACGCAAGAATTGACATAAGTTTTTTGTGGGACCCATTTTGAAGTCCCGCGTAAATGATGGAAGCCGTTCATCGATGAAAAGAGTTCATTTCCAAACCCAATCACATGGCGAGGATTACATTAATTATTGATGTAACATTTTTGTATAGGCAAAAAGTTGAAACTTGACTTATCAACAATGCACAGTTACGTACTCTTAGCTGCCATTTTATGTTTGTTTTACTTTTCCTAAAGCTGTTATTTGATGTGTGCTTAATTAACAAATAGTACCTGATCGCAATTCCGTCTGATGATTTGCATCTGAAGATTTTGACTACAACATTTCGTATGGATGCTTTATTTGATCCCGGCCATCATCAAAAGATATTTGATAGCTATTTGATATGTTGTGCAAGAACTTCGTGATTTTGAAAATTCAATGTTTTGCTTCTCTCTTTTGAATCTTTGAAACGTTTATGTGAATGGGTGAAAAGCAAGTTGACTTTTGACTTCAATATTAGGCTTAATTGCAAAAACACCCCCTAAATTATCGCGTTTTGGCAAGTTCACCCCCTTAAGTTTAAATTTGAGCAACTTCACCCCCCAAACTATCAAATTCGAGCAACTTCACCCCCTCCCCCATTTTCCGTCCATTTCTGTTATAAATTTGGATGGAAAGTTTCAAAATTGGATACCAGTACCATCTAAAATTCGGTACCAGTACCAAATTTGGACAGAAAATTGGTACCAGTACCACCTAAAATTCGGTACCAGTACCAAATGTGGAAACTTTCCATCCAAATTTATAACAGAAATGGACGGAAAATGGGGGAGGGGGTGAAGTTGCTCGAATTTGGTAGTTTGGGGGGTGAAGTTGCTCGAATTTAAACTTAAGGGAGTGAACTTGCCAAAACGCGATAGTTTAGAGGGTGTTCTTGCAATTAAACCTCAATAATTATCCTTCATAATTGCCAGGCGGGTACCCCACACATGGTACCCCGTTGGTGATAGAATCGTCCAAGCGTGTTTTGGACGGTCCGAATTTTAAAGAAAGAAAAAGAGGAAAGAGAGTGGCCGCGTGAGGGAATAAATATGGGCCCTTCAAAATACGTTTAGATGACTAGAATCACCTATAGGTACCGCCACGGGATACCCACTCGACACTCCACTCCTGCATTTGTTCTACACGTGTGAAAGTATCTTTTCTCCGATTTAAAATATTAGTCCTTGACTAAGGGCAGAGTGCCAAGTGGACGCTTCAGCGTACGTGGTGTCTTTGGGCATATCATTGCTCACTTAATTTAGAGCAAAGGTAACGTTTTGAAGCCACGGAGGGTGTGGTGTGTCCTTAATTAATTAAGCATCTTATAATTGTCTAATTAATTCAGAGAGAATGTAATGTATAAAGTCAAGGAGTGTGAGGTGTCAACCTTTGTGATCGGCCGATTAGGAGCACGACAGCACGCAAGTAATGAGTTTACTATTCTGAGCTCGCAGAACGACTCTATCATCAAATACGAAAAACTTTGAAGGCCACTGGAGGTCTTGTCTGACCTTTAACTTCAGCGACTCGAGATTAGTATTAGAGGTGTGCGTAAATTGGCCTAGATATTTTCTATTATAAAAAAAGGGGGGTAAATGGTGTCCTTAATTAACAATCTTATCGTTTGTCTTTATTTTATTAGGTATGCGACTAACACAACGCTTTTCATAATAATATGCACAATACTCTTAGGTGGCATTGTACCATTGGGCAATGGCATCTCATGAACTTGACAGATGCATGTATCTTCCTTTCGTAGACAAAAGCCCAAAACAGTAATATGATCAAGAACAATGGGACAACTTCGGTTAGTTAATAGTGACGGGGATTGGACCAAAGCGAGAAAGGTGTGAAACCCATTTCCCGTTTCGAAGGAAAATGGTAATTTTGAAATCAAAGTCAGATAAGAGCTAGCCAACCTTTTGATTTCAATTTGGTAATGGTCGCCCAAATCTGAAAAATTAACCGTCACCCACATGACGTTAGGTGTCTACCTTGTTCCATGGACCTAAGAGGTAGAGAAACATTGGCAACTTCAACGGGTTAGTTGAGAGAGAGCATGTCAACAAGTAAGAGCTTGGTTGCAAAAAAAAAAAAAAAAGAGTATGAGCTAGGACGTTTTACACTCTCGAATTCGCAGGTTCGACTCTTATTGCCAACAAAATACTTGTGGAGACATTAGAGGTTTTTTTGGTTGTTATCTTCATTGTTTTGGAATTAGTCAACAAGCAAAAACTAACTAGGGCACCAGGGTGTTTGAGAGAGCGAGAGAGAGATTGGAAAGTTTGACTCTAATCACCCGCAAAAACTCTTCATGAGGTCATCGGAGTCTCCAATTTGGAGATTTGCTCGAAAGTCAAGTTCAAAGCGCCCTAACTAATTGAGATGCCCGTAGTTTGGCTTGGAGAGAGAGAGAGAGAGAGAGAGAGAGAGAGAGAGAGAGAGAGCACCTTGTTTGGTTTCCATCTCATCTCATCTCTTTTTTTTCTTTATCTCTTTCCACTCATTACGCACTTTCAAAAAATGAGCACCTTATTTGGTAATGCCGTATTACAAATGATATGGATAGACCATATTATCCACTTGTCACATGGTGTAATTGTCAAATTATTAAACGACTTCGAGTACTCCGTGACATGAGTAGTACTTTGGAAAAGTTGCGTGTGGTTATATCCATATGCAATCCGAGGTAGACGAACGAACACCAATGAATCTGATCAGTCGTCACACGTACGTTGATTTTTGATAGCTAGGCAAGTTGGAAGAAGGCCACTAACATCGATCGAGCCTTGAGTTTTAATGAAACGTATACGTACATAATAAGAGGCGCTTTATTGATTATAGTCGTGAAAATTACTCAATTCATAATCGCCACGGAAGTTTCTTTTGTAGCAATGTCCAAACATAACTACAAAAACATGGATTATTTATGATTGAACTTTTTTTGGAGTATATTTGTAAATTTGATTTTGGAAGATTTTTCAAAATATGATGGTTCTATACGTGGCTTTTTCAACAAATTCTACCGTTAAAGACAAAAAAAGAAGAAGAAGAAGTAAATGACCCAATCTAGACTAAGCGGGCACTTGTGAGCCCATCTTTCATTGTATTTTGAATTTTAGATTGTGAATGTTGATTTTTGGATTATTTTCAAAAATATTGCGTACGAACCTATAGATCGTTAGAATGATATGTACATAACAGATTTTAGAACAAAATAGGTTTGAAAGTATAATGATATAATCATCAAAATAGAACATGATATGATATTTTACCATGTTGCGCGCCCTTGATTACTCAAAGGTATAGTATTATAATGTGCAATTCTTGAAAAGTTAGGGGTAATTCCGTACACGGTTAATAATTATTTTAACTTTGGAGAGGGCCTTTTGTTAAACAAGAAGATTTGAACCTAGGACTTAAATAAATATATACTACGTACTTACCAAAAAGAAAGGGTGTGCTCAATTATGGAAGAATCTTGCTTTGACTATGAGAGAGTTGTTGTAACAGCATAAAAATCTTGGGGCCCTAAATCTTGTCCATATATGTGAAAGTTACAATTGAATTGTAATATTATGTGGTAATGAACAATAATGCCCAACCTCACACTCAAGAGTGAACGAGATGTTAAACCACACGGTCATAGACTTGAACACGCAATCAGATATCATCGATCAGTTCAGCGATTCAATCAAATTATCCACTGTGTATTTTTGAAGTCGCATTTGGCATTCATTTATTTGAGATAAATATGATTCGCTTACTAGGTTATAGATGTCCGATGAATTTGATTTGTGCAAAGATTGCTCTAGTACTCGTCCGGATCTACCAAGCAAAAGGTTTGGATCACATTTTTGAATTAATTTGGAGCATGGCACATATATGGAGAGCAATAGTTTGTTAACATTAGCTTGAAACCCGTGCAAACACTAGATTTGAAGATTACTAAAATTCAAAGTGTTTGTAAAATAGGACGGTATCTGGCTACATAGTAAAATATGTAGATGTCCAAATTTAACAATTTAGAATATGACTTCTACGGGTTGAAATAACAAGCACAGTGATAATTTGTCAATGGTTGAGATTAAAAAAAAAGAAGCAAAAGTAAATGATAATTTAGCATAACTCGTATGGCCTCAATAATTGTCGCTTCCGGCCACTCCGACCATGACCAATATAGTACTCCCGTCTCTTTCACTGAGTACAATGTCTGTGTCGTGTCATTCTGCGGGCAAAATAAGACAAAAAGAGACAAAGGTATAATCGTTTTAACCTTTCAATTTGATAAGATTAAATAACGTGTCTTCAAACACGATCATTTACTAGTCCTAGTTAAACTATACTATAGAATTTCTTACCAATGGATGCTGTTAGGTTTTCAAGAATATCTAGTGGCGTCGCTTGCCATGCATTTGACATTACCATGTTGGGCCAATTGCAGAAAGATGTAACTTTTCTTCATTTTCATTGTTTTTTTTCAAAGGAAAAGATCTACTTGATAATTAGTGTATTAAAAGTACTCCACGTTGTTTTGACAGGAAAATATGTAACTACGCACTCAAGTTTCTATTGGGGAAGTATTTGACTACATCTCGAAAAATGTATTACAATATTAACTTAAGTAGTTATGAAATTTAACTGATGTTTGACCAAATTTTAGTTCGGTGTCAATCATATATGCACCAAAATTAATAATATTATCCAAAGAATAGTTTAAATTTGGGCATTTATTGGGATGTGCAATATTGTTTATTGTTTTGATTGATCATTTGTAAAGATTCTCCAAATGTCCCCTTTAAGTTACATATTTAGGCCATCCACAGTGATATAATCAAAAGTCAATTGTTGTTAAGGTTAATAATGTTGGTGTAAAAGAGTGCTCACAATGGTATAATCAAATTTAACATCTTTAGAAATTATCAAATTTTGAGTTTTGAATAATCAAAGCTAGCAACATTTTTTAATTATCAAAACTCTTCTTGGCCTCCCACTTTTCCCTCTCGATCAATGCAGCATCTTTAAGTGTTCACTGCTTTTCAAGTACAATGTTGATCATCCTTCCCTTCATTTTTTTTTTTTTTTTGCTTTGGTTTTTTGTCTTCCTTCTGGTCGGATTTGATTGTGTGCATCATCCTGGAAAACAGTCTTGCCAAGGGGAGTTGAACTTGGTACATGGTGATGGAGTAGATAATGGTGGACTGCCCATATTATCCAAACCAATGGCTTGACTTTGTGGGTTTGATGATTTTTTGGATGCCTTGGCTGTATTTCGACTAAGAACTTGATTGTTAATTTCACATTGAACTGTGCTTTAAAATCAGCCAACAATGGTCATGCTTGAACTTATAAAATTGCATTGGTTTTGATTTTAATGGTCCCTCAATCTGGGCATTTTTGTCGTGTCTTGAGGAAAATGAATAACCGATTTTTATTAGTATGCATAATAATAAAACTATTTGCATACTAATAAAAAATCATAATAGGAGGGAATTGGAAGTCACTGATTTTTTCTCCAAAATTAAAGGAGGGAATCAATATATTTTTGTCCAAAAAAACGTAATGGAAGGAAATGAATGGTGGAAAACAGAGGGGGAGAGAGAATGAAATTGTAGTGAACCACTTATTTTGGTTATGGACTAGAAGTGACCATTGTGAATCTCAATATTATTAAGTTTAACAACCTCTTAAATAAATAATCAAAAACTAATATGTTAACTTTTAATTATTCATTTTTTATTATATTACTATGGATAACCTTACATCAACTTTACCTAAGCACTTTTCTAACCATATAGATGCTAAATTTTTACTCTGTTGTCTTCCGATTTCTTCGATTCGACGAGGAGTGGCTGCATATGCAGAGACGAATAACCATCACAAAAAACTTTTGTCATGCTTCTCTATGGTCCGTGGTTGGATTGCATAGGACAATTTGTGTTGTTTCAATCGTTTACAATTGTTTCGAATGATTTAGATTTGTTTAAAGTCTATTTGAAGATGAATATTTTTTTAAATTTAAATCGTTAAAATTACCGAGATAAATAATCCAGATGCAAGTGTAGAGACTTTTTTTAAGGCCTATCTAAACAAATTTTGATCCTTTGAAAACCAGGGATTCGAATGCTTTCAAAATACACACACGTGTACAGTGAGTGGAAAAAAGAAAGAAAGAAACGTTGGTTGACTAGCTGGCTAGCCGTCAAGGAAGAAATAGAACCGTCAAACTGTTACACGTGGATATGTTCCATTCGTGGGGCCCCACATTCCCACCTCATCCATTTCGTACCTCGTGCCTCTCTCTCTCTCTCTCTCTCTCTCTCTCCCCTCTCTATATAACTCCCAGAAACAGATAAACCTTTCCATCTCTTCCTCTCTATCCTAATACTCAACTCAATTAAGTCTCTCTTCTTGAAGTCAGTTTATTCAACAGCATTTTTGCTCCATACATATACACCTTCTCTCTCTCTCTCGGCAGTGATGGCGGGGGGAGGATTAGCAGCTCCGGCCGGGGGAGGGACCCAGTTTGAGGCGAAGATAACACCAATCGTCATCATTTCGTGTATCATGGCCGCTACCGGTGGCCTCATGTTCGGCTACGACGTCGGCGTTTCAGGTTATACACAATTCTACAACCAGTCCTTTTTCATCTTCTTTTCTTTTTTGCGGTTTTGTGCCTTTAAAAATCCTTTTTTTTTTTTTTTCGTGCATACATTATGCATATATTGTTTATCTTTCTCTCTTTGTGTATCTCTCCCCTATCGATGAATACTTTCGTATAGCTACGTTCAACTGGCTGAGAGAAGTTTTTTGTGCCGGGCGGGTACCCCACATATGGTACCTCGTGGTCGTGTCCGGATTTTAGAGAAAGAGGGGTGGGTGAGAGAAAAGAGAGGGAATAAATTTGGATTGTTCAAACGTGAGATCGCCGACGGTTACCGACATGTGGTAGCCGCTGGACACCCAAAAAATTCTCACCGACAAGAATTCGAAAAAAGTTAATTCTCGAGAAAATTGATGAAGCAAAGTTGTAAAGTACTCTCTCCATCCCATTTTCATTGTCTATTTTTGAATTACGTGTCATTTTTTAATTGTTTATATTTTTCAATTCATAATATTTTTCATAATTTTGAAAACTTTGTATTACATAACTATTTATCAAACAAGATTCATATTTCTTATTTTTCAAGATCCATACTAAAAGATATAGATAAATGACATAAAAGAGACAAACAAAATAATAGATACTGTAATAAAAATGAGACGGAGGGTAACTAAATTAATATTTCTTCGTTTGCGTGTTTATTTGATAAAAGATTATTAAACTAATGAAGATACAGTAATAAGAGTAGCAGGTGTATACATGTCGATTGATGACTCGTTTTCTATTTATTTATCGGGAAAGCGATTTTTAAACAAATATTTGGAGAATTCCAACTAATTACCTACAATAATTCTAGGTACCCATAATAGGTACCTCGAATGGAGAAATTAACAGATCAATCTGAACACTATTAATTTCTGCATCCGGGATAATATTGTGATTTAGGTAAAAAGCTACACACCAATTAATATGCCATAATAACTCATAAGCATGACCATAAGGAAACTCTCCACACAAAAAGGGGAGATAAGGTGGAGGACTGTAATTAAGGGGGACATAATTAATTGGTAGTTAATGGAAAAATCTTTACTTTGTGGAACGTGTAATAATGTTTTATTTGGAACATAAGCTTGTTTAAATTAACAATAAACATTTTCTAATTGAAAGACAAAATAAGTATAGTTTATTGTTTCCTTTTCATTTTCGCAACCTTATAAAATTATTTACCAAAAAGGCCCATCAGGACCACGAGATACATTATTTTATTTTATTTTTTTGAAAATAGGACCACAAGATACTTTTACTCTCTCCAATAATTTGGCGTCCCAATTGAGATAAAATATGCTCATAAAAAAGAAGAAAATGACATATAGAAGACCACCACGACTTACAAAAAGCAAAAAATATGCATCACCTAATTATTCCTGGGGACCAAGGATATTTATGAGAATTCACATGTTTGACCTTTATTTTATTTTGGATGCCGTAAGTTATTTAAGGGCCAAATATGAGTCAATTACATTGATTAGTGACGTTGGAATGTAATGAAATCTCAGCTTAAATAAATTATCCTAATTATAGTACATGACAAATCCATAAAAAAAAAAATGCTATAAAATAGTTTTGTATTTAAAGATTATTCTACTTTTCATTACAGGAGGAGTTACTTCAATGGGCCCTTTCTTGAAAAAGTTTTTCCCAGTGGTTTACCGGAGGACTCAGGCCGGCGACCACGACAGCAACTACTGCAAGTACGACAACCAGGGGCTACAGATGTTCACATCATCCCTATACTTGGCTGGGTTAACGGCGACCTTTTTCGCGTCGTACACGACGCGGCGGCTCGGCCGGAGGCTCACCATGTTGATCGCCGGAGTCTTCTTCATAGTTGGTGTGATACTAAATACTGCGGCCGTGAATATTGAAATGCTCATAATTGGACGGGTCTTGCTTGGCTGTGGTGTTGGCTTTGCTAATCAGGTTAGCCCACTTAATTTGGACTACTTTTTCAATCTCTCTTATTGGTATTTGGGGTTGGTCCGGTTCATGTACTTTTAGGGAATTTCAATTTGGTCCTTGCAATTTCAATGGAATAGTTTAGACCGTTCTTTTTTTTACTTCCTAGTTGGATATATAATATCATCTTCTTGATAAGTATTTTAGAGAAGATACAGTTTGTTGGGAAATTATTCAGTGCTTCAGAGTTTTTTTCCATCACATATTTATGTGAAGCCCATCACAAAGTGTATGTGCCCGTCATGTGGTGGAGAGGGCCTCTAAAGCAATGAAAAATCTCTCTAATTTGTGAGATATTTTAACATTTTCTCAAGAACCCTAGTCTAGGAAAGGGAAATGCTAAATTGCACCTGTGATCCAGATAGTTTTACTTGATCTATCTAGTTCAGAAAACTTTTTTTTTTTTCCTTTGATAATATATTTTTAAAAAGTGTGAATCACATATGGAGGAGCTACTATGAATAAAAAATGAAAATGTAAGGCTCAAATGGGTGAAATATAAACTATGATGGCCAAAGTTAAAATTACTCAAGCTATGGGCACCAATAGTCCAACTTACTATGTTTCTTTTTGGGCGCCGCTATTCGCAGCCCTCTATTTACTCCCGTAGCCCACTACATTTCAGTAAATGATTGTTGAAAATCATAAATAGCATTTCGGTAAATTGCTGTTGAAAACAAGATTATGTTTCAGTAACTACATGTCGAAAATATGTTCAACTTTCGGTAAACAACTGCCGAACATGCATTTTCGGTAAACATGTGTTGAAAAAAATATTATATTTCGGTAATTGGACGCTGAAAATATATCTCAATTTCGGTAACTAACTGTCGAGTATAATTGAAAATTTTTAACGGGCTACGGGAGTAAATAGAGGGCTGCGAATAGCGGCGCCCTTCTTTTTTCCAATGGTGCAGAATCGTTGAGGATATATTTACACTTTCATATAATTTCACTAATGGTACTGGTACGAGAGTAAGTTCGCTACATGCTGAAATAGCCAAGTTGTGAGAAGGGTGGACCGATATGCCAGAAAGCGAGGTCAAGTGACCACACTGAGTTGAAAAAATATCTTAAAATAGACCAAAAACAAATTGATCGATATTTTCACACATTTGACCTCATAAATATCAAAATATTTCCACTATAAAAACAAGGAATGCCTCAAAATATTTCAACTATAAAAACCACAGACCAAATATATGTGCTGGCTTCAAGTAATTTTTTAGGAAACGCCTTTTCTCCCGTGCAGTTTCCACTCAAATGGCAGATAAGCCGTGTCCTTTTTTTTTTGGGCATCTTGAGTTTCTCTATCATGTTCTTCCCCATGTGACCTTGTTCAGTTCAATTGGTAACCTAATTAGCAATTTCATAATAATAACTTGATATTCCCATATTGGCGTGGGTCCAATTCTGTCTGATTTTGGTCACATGTAAATTGTGATCACGACAGCCAGCCACACAATCAGGATCCGGGGACGTTGCAACAGCTTCCTGTAGAGTGACCTGTCCGCACATTTGGACTGTCCATCTCAATAATTAATTATCGAATTGAAAACAAAACAAAAACTTTTTTCAAAAAGAGTTCATTTTTAATCCGAACCGTTGAAATACTGTTGAACGACTGTAATAGTGCACTCCAGCGCTTTACAAGGAGCTGCTTCGTGGCATATCCAAATCCACACAAAAGGGGCTCGAGAAGAGAGACAATTTGATGTGATTGATGACCACCTATTCCAAAAACTGTATTGGTTTTTTTTGACTCTATGTAAATGCTTTTGGAGTACATAAAGAAATCAAACTAAAGTAGAGACATAGAGTATTTAAAAGGCATGGCCCAGACTTAGTTGGATTTGGTATGAAAAAGTCCTCCAAAATCAATTTCCATGTGCCTTCCTATGTAGAAAAAACAGACAAGTGACATCACTTTGGGCGGTCTTTCTTTAAGCCTTTTTATTTATTGTTTATTCTCTGACAACAGAAATTATATTGAAGGCCGTGCCGGTTGTCTCTGGCCACCGGGCGGTCAATCCGAACCGTCCAAAAATTCTAAAAATAAGTGTTGATAATTAGTATAGGTCAGGAATCAATAGCTTATTATGCTATTGGTTGAAGACAATGAAGATTACACTTAAATTTTGTGATTCACATTTGATGATCCTCTAAGTTATAACGGCTACCCGGTCGAATTTTTCAGGCGGTTCCGCTGTTTCTATCGGAGATAGCGCCGACAAGGATTCGGGGAGGACTAAACATATTATTCCAGCTGAATGTAACCATAGGCATTCTCTTTGCCAACCTTGTCAACTACGGCACTGCAAAGTAAGTTCTTCGTTTTGACAATATTCGAATGTGATCATTCTGTTTACTTCCTCTGTTTCTGGACTTGCTTTCTAGCTTGAAATTGAAGTAAGATCCAATAATGCATGTCTACGTTCAAATTATCAACTGCGAATTAGCTAAATTTACACGCGCTCCATTGAACGTGTCATTGTTTTCTGAAAAAAAAAGAAAAAGAAAAAGAAAAAGAAAGAAGTAAATTTGCTATTGTGGGGGGAAAGAAACAAAAATAGGGTCAAATCGTTAGGAAATTTGTGTTGAATTTGTACTCTTAAGGAATCTTACCTAGTGCTATTAGGGTTGGGTGGTTACAGAGGGGTTTGTCTTCAATGCCTCAATAGTTGTGGCAGTCACGTGATCGTATCCCAAACTATCAAATAAATTTTTGGTTGCATGGTCCACGTACAGGTACACGTAACATTAACCCAGATTAAACATGGTTGTGGGTGGATTAGCAAACAAACTAGAGTCTAGTACACAAGGGCATGGATTGTGTCATGGGTTTACCTTGAATAATCTCCGGGTACATGTGGTCACCTGTCATATATATCAGATAATTATCACTCACGGGTAGGGAATAGCCTCTAGGGGTAACTAGAGTAATTATTAATTCATATCTTGAGGTACGAACTTAAGACTTGCGATATGAAAGTTATGACTCATGCTGTAAACGAACCGAGCAGCTCGTGAGTTCGGCTCAACTTAATTCAGCTCGTGACTCGCAAGTCCAGCCAACGCAGACAACCCAATTGATTCATGTTATTCTGCCTCTACGGAACAATATATTTGATTCACGGACAGAATTACGCATGACAAATATCCCAAGACAAACGTTTAGGAATAACGTATCCCAATGGTGGCATTTTGGCCACAATAACTTAATTGGGGATAAGTTGTCCTACGTGCTCCAGAGGAACAAATAAACACTTTTATGCTTACAAAATTAGTAACCGGGATTAGTTATCACATTCTAATGTTGTGCTACCAAAAGTCGTAATTTTTATGTTCGGATTATTCGGTCCGATCATGCCCTTATCCGAATCAAACTAGAACAAGCGGTTTTAGTCTTGTTGTTCTGGTTAATTTGTAACCTTCTTAATTGTTATCCGACTATTGTAACATACCTACTTATCACCGGAATTTCTTATTCGCGTACATTTATAAGCTATGTATGCTGGCTTTGTTGCTAATCAAAGTTCTTACTAATTTCCCTTCCAAAAACAGGATAGAAGGGGGATGGGGTTGGAGGGTATCCCTGGGTCTGGCCGGGATTCCAGCACTCCTTCTAACCGTGGGATCTCTGATGGTGGTGGACACCCCAAACAGCCTGATTGAGCGTGGCCGCTTGGACGAAGGCAAGGCGGTGCTGAGAAGGATTCGGGGCGTGGATAACGTTGAACCAGAGTACTTGGAGCTGGTTGAGGCTAGCCGTGTAGCCAAACAAGTGCAGCACCCCTTTAGGAATCTCCTCAAGAGGAGGAACCGTCCTCAATTGATCATTGCCATGGCCTTGCAGGTAATTACTACTACTCATGTTCTCACTACAAAGAAATTGATCCTAGGTTGAGGTTATGATCAGTAGGGATTGGCTAAAAGTAGATATATAAACTTTACACAATGAAATTTGTATGCCCTGGGAGATTGTATTGACAACGGCATTGTAGCTCAATAGCACTTTCTCACCTCTTTCACATTGAAGGTGGAAGTTCAATTCTTGCCAGGAGCGATTGCTTGGTGTGGTGGTTAATGTTTTTTAGACTTGTCGTACTCATATGCCACTTAGCAGTACTCATTTCTCATCTCTTAGGAGTATGCTAGATATCTATCGAGTGAAAAAGAGAGAGAGATTGTATTAGAGATGTGCTGAGTGTTTGTCCAAATTCTTTTTCACGAGTGTTTGTCCAACAACAATGTTACGTCCGAAGTAGGTCTCACGTGGCGTGTGGTGGACATTGTCCAACAACAATGTTTATCCAAATTCTTTTTCCCAAATACATCAAATAACTTGTTTAACCCAAATTATATGCAATTCTTGTTTCAGATCTTCCAGCAATTCACCGGAATCAACGCGATCATGTTCTACGCACCGGTCCTCTTCAACACATTAGGATTCAAAGATGACGCATCCCTCTACTCCGCTGTCATAACCGGTGCGGTCAATGTCATCTCTACCGTCGTCTCCATCTACTCCGTCGACAAAGTTGGCCGGCGCTTCCTCCTCCTCGAAGCCGGCGTCCAGATGTTCCTCTCCCAAACGGTCATCGCGGTGATCCTCGGACTAAAATTGAAGGACAGCACATCAAGCAACCTTCCCAGTGGCTACGCCATCATGGTCGTGATCATGGTGTGCACGTTCGTGTCGGCTTTCGCATGGTCGTGGGGACCGCTCGGGTGGCTGATCCCCAGCGAGACCTTCCCGCTGGAGACCAGGTCGGCCGGGCAGAGCGTGACCGTCTGCGTCAACCTCCTGTTCACTTTCGTGATCGCCCAGTCGTTCCTGTCGATGCTGTGCCATTTCAAGTTCGGGATCTTCTTGTTCTTCTCGAGTTGGGTGTTGGTCATGTCGGTTTTCGTGCTGTTTCTGGTACCCGAGACGAAGAACGTGCCGATCGAGGAGATGACGGAGAGGGTTTGGAAGCAGCATTGGCTGTGGAAGAGGTTTATGGACGACGACGACGAATACAGACTGGAGGGGGGAAAGGGGATTGATGGAGAGAAAAATGGTCATAGAAATGGGTTTGATCCTGTTTCCCAGTTGTAGGTAGTGAAGAGAAGTTTTTGTGATTCAATAGAAGGAAAGCACGACATGAATTGAAGAGGCACATGTACCATTACAGTATGTATGATTAAAACAGACATTGGTTTGCCAAAAAAGATAATACACAATGAGGCCTTTTGATCAAACACATTTTGTTTTTGTGACAACTTGTAATATACAGAATGATGGGCCCTCAAGAGGGTTGTAGTTCAGCCTCTGCTCCGGGTTGGGCCAGATCTGGGGACAAGATAAAGCAAGGGTGGCTAGGACCACTCGGTTTTCTCTGGCGAATAAGTTATTCGATCCTAGGCGGCAAGTTCCGACAACGTTGACGGTGGCCGGAGGTTCTATTTCTCTAGTTTTTCTTTTCTTTTCCTTTTCTTTAGCGATGGTTAGTTGTGATTTCCCTTGCGGAGTATTTCCTCCCCTTCGCGGGAAGTTTTCTTCCCTTTTGTGGGTGTTTTCCGACGGTGGATAGACGTGTTATTTCTATGTGTGCGAGTTTAATTTTGTCAGGTGTGTTGGTAATGGTGCAATTCATTGTTTGGCTTGTAAGGGTTTTAGAGGATAGGTGTTTCTACTTGGGAAGTCTATCAGTCGTTGTGGCTGTCCATGCCTTTGTTAAAAGATGGATGTGCTCTTTGTTTTTCCAATAATTATAATGGTGCTGTTTTCCATAGGATTCTAAAGTTGTGTATCTATAGCTTTATTAGTGAATAATACATCGTCTTTTACCTTGTCATATGTTGGTACACTTTGGTTCTCTGTAACTGACTATAAGCCTTCAAATTCAGAGGTTTTCACTTCACAACATTTGACAAACTCATTGCCTAGATGTTATTCACGGATGATATGCATGTCTCTTCACAAGATTGAAACTATTTCTATTGGAAAAGTTTGTATACATGGATACAGACACAGATGTATCTAGAATCATCTACTCCACATGGATCAGATTGTTCTAGAAGCATTACATAGCATTGTTTGTTTCTATTGGATCACGTTAGGAAAGGAAAATAAAAGCATGCATTGGGTAGACATAGGTACGGTAGGTCACTCTTCCTGGAAGCGAAAGCATATGCGCCATAGCTGTGGAGGGGGTTATTGTTTACGGTGAGGTCATGCGACCCTAAGGTTGTGGTTACTCGGCTCCAGACTATTAGAAGGGGGAAAAGGAACAAATGGGCATGGGCAATTGGCATTAGGTTTCCTGCTAAAAGCCCAAGCCCAACTCTGATGTTTGGATACTCCCAACTCTATATGATTCTGTGAAGCTACACCCCAAACCTGGTCTATCCTGCTTTGGGCTTATCAGGCCGAAACTGAAACCGGGCGTATATGCACACCAACAGTTGTATTTTCTTATTATCAAAAGGGAATGACCCAAAAAAAAAAAAAAATAGTAGATAAAAGGGTAGTCTTATATTGCCTTAACTTGAACTGCTATTTTGCCATTGTAGGTTCGTAAGACTTGCGGTTGGTAGCTAACGTGGGACTTCTCGTGAGTTGGAGAGGTGCAATTAGTTAATGATTAACAAAAGGAATGGAGGAGCAATCTAGTGAGGGTGAGAGAAGAAGCAAGAGGATAGAAGAGACAAAGAGTGTCCCTTGTCTTTCCGCGTGAGGTAGTAGCCTGGTAGGCAGCTTCTCTAGATGAATTGGGTGAGATCACCTTTTGGGGAAGAATTTTCTTCTTCCTCAGAATCAGTGTTCACACTCTCTCTTTAAAAAAAGTCAACTCTGTCAAATCAGAGGGAATGTCGGGGTATTTATAGGGTACTTGGGCCTTAGGTCAGGCCCAAGACGGCGCCCAGTAAAATCTTAACATGTGTCCCTTCTGTACCTCCAGGTTGCAAAGGTGACGTCACCCAAGGGCTGATCCCGAGGGACATACCCCTCCAGCGATGAGACCTTCTTCTCAAACCACCAAGCCACTAAATCCCCCTCAATTCCCGTACGAGTAGGATCGCAATCCCATAACGATCGTTTTGTCTCCAGGTTCCCTTGACCCTGTCTTACGGCCAAAGTAAGACTCTTAACACTCTAATCAGATTTCATTACCTTGGATCCTCACAACTCTCGCGGTCTCCACCACGATGGCTCTCGTAGGTTACTCTGCTTATAAAGGCTTTTCTTCTCTCGTGGGACTCAGCCTGCTTCAACGGGCCGGACTACTCATTACGCGGGACCCTTTCCGCGTGGGTCTTTGTCGTGTGTCAATTTCTCATACTCCTTCCGCACGTCTCTTTATGGTTGGCTAGTTAACGGTCTTCTTTGGGTCAAAGGTCAACGATCACCCTCTTGCCTCGCAGGTCCTTTGGCCACGTGTCAAAACACAATTGGTTAGTCAAAAAATCTCCATAAATCAATGGTCAATAATTTGACTGACCCTACAGCCACAAATCTACACCATTTGCACTTCTAAGTCATACCATTTAGCGGGGGTTTGTTTTATCGAATAGATGGAGCCTTTTAAGTTGTTTTCGGTCCATAAGCCGAAACGTGAAATTGTGCAAAAAAAAAACTAGAAACGATCTCTGTATTCCGAAAGTATCCGATAATTACAGAGGTCTCACGATCATTTTGGAAAAGGGCATGTCAAATGTTACCATAGAGTCTGATTCGAGTGTGGCAGTTGGTTTTTACAATGAAGGACCACCTGTTGATCACCCTCACCGTCACGTAGTTGAAGAAGCTCGAAGAATTGCTGCCCGGACAAATTCATCGATCGTCCACATCTATCGTCAAGCCAACCAAACTGCCGATTGCCTGGCCAGACTTGGATCGCAGCAGAATCAAAATTTAGTAGTCTCTAGCTCCATTCCTTTTGCAGCTAGGGAATTTGCCTTGGCCGATGCTATGGGTGTTGGCCATCTTAGGATTTAGTCTACGACTCTCGTAGTCTTTTTGAACCTTTATGAATGCCGGTTATCTGGTTTGTAGACTTTGATCGTCTAAGTTAATGTATGATTTTCCGCTTGACCAAAAAAAAAAAAAAAAAAAGAAAGTATCCGATAATTGGCCCTTTTCATGTACGTACAAAGCAACATGGTTGGATCATACTGAAGTAATAATAGAGTAGGCTTCCTACCCATACCCATAAAAATAAAAATAAAAAATTACTAAAGAATAGGCAATGTCATTATGGCACTACCCAATTTCCTGGATCCCTTCAATACGTACTAGGGAATATGGTATCCACCAACCACCACCACCTCCCAAATATTCTTTCCTTCCAAGTTCTTCAACAATAACCCTAAACCTAATTGATTTCATGGCACGCATGCAACCGTTGGAAATTTACACGACTAGTCAATTTAACAACTAGTGATTCATAACGTAACGCATGAATAATAGTAATGAATACTCTGGTCTAGGAGACTATGCAAATCAATACTAGTTTTGTAAACAGCTTTTAGAGGAAATAAACCAGTTAGATCGGGGGTATATACCACAAGTCGTTATCGGGAAGTTGTATTCACCTCCCGTCGTGCATTTTCTAACGGTTGAATATGACTTCGAGATACAACTCAAAAATTTCACAGAATTTCTCCACGTACGTTACATAGTTGTCGAAAGACATGGTTGCCAAATCTCTCTCAACTTTCCGAGAACAATATAGGAACATAATTTAGAGCGAGAGATTCTTTTGAGTCCTACAATGCAACTAGTATATAATTTGCTGTGAACATCTCCATTACAATGTCTTACAAGGTGTCTGTAGTGCACCCCATGCAATCGTAACTGGAGCACATAGAAGTTAGAACCACAAACCCGAATTACATACTTATGGAAACAACTGCAACGACCTGTTAGCATAGCCTAAGTTAGGTAAACCATATAATTTTTTGTATTTTTGTGTGA
Source organism: Rhododendron ovatum (assembly GCA_019656835.1). NCBI lineage: Eukaryota > Viridiplantae > Streptophyta > Magnoliopsida > Ericales > Ericaceae > Rhododendron > Rhododendron ovatum. The sequence goes on along the minus strand of CM033796.1, from coordinate 41,860,963 downwards.
TTATTATTGTTTTTTATTTTTTTGCATTCATAATTTTTTATTTTCATAGGTCCTAATTAGGTTTTCACATATTCAGATCATATCATCTTTTTCTCATCTTTTTTTTTCAACAAATAACAAAATCAAATTAATTTTAGGCCTTTAGGTATTTCAGGCTTTATTTGTATTATCTGGGTTTTTTAGGCCTTCAGGAGTATTGAGCTTTGTCCCAACTGTATTTTCCAACCCTTAGTTCGAATCCCTTCCCCCTAATAAAATGTTACTTTTGCCGATAAAAAAATTAAATTAATTTTCCCAATCAATTGAGATCAATGAATCTTTTTTGGTCATTCTATCATGTCTTAAATCATGAATTAAATTTACTGAATTCATATCCCAAGAAAATCTAACAATAATCCTATTAAATTTTCTGAATATTTGATATCCCTTGACAAATCTCTCCGTAATCCCTGATCCATAGAAAGCCAAAAAATACGAACAAGTTAAAACTATCAATAATTCTCTAACCACACATACTTACGTACATAATTACACAAACTCTCTCACATCAAAAATGGGGCTTACACACATAATGTGTGTGTGAGCCCCATATTTGATGTAAGAGAGTTTGTGTGAATGTGTGCGTAAGTGTGTGTGGCAGTAGCATAGTTGTAAAACTATCCTCCTGTCTCATGTAATCACATCTTTTTCTATTTTTGTCAAAAGAGGTGGTGTTCTACTTTTGGAAAAAGTTCTTTTTTTTCAAACGAAGGTAATTTCAAACTCAAATATAATAAAAATAAAAAATATTTTTTCAATTTTTTGCACCGTTTAAAAGATCTTAATTAGATCTTCAAATAAGATCTATATTGGTAGGAAAATTATTTACATAAACACGTGATTTTTGAACTTGAAATTGCCTTCTTTTTCAAAAAGTTCTTTTTTTAAGAAACCAGAACGCCCCCTGCAGAATATTATATTGATAAATGCCCAGCGGCACTTACAAAACAGAGATCATTACAAAGAACTTGAACAAAGCCAAACAAATCGTCTAATAAATATAAAACAAGTAAATCACAAGGTAATCGATATCTTTCATCCTAACCCAGACATGGACTGACGCAACAGCGACACTTTTAAACTGCCTAACATCTAATTAGGAGTCTCAAACAAGAAAAAGTGCAAAGTTAAGGATAAAAGTCACCAAATACCCAGACGATCAGATGCACTCCACCCAAGTATGAATGCATCAATGAACTCCCAAGAACTACAGATCTGCCAAGCCATCACGGGTTGCCTCGCCTAAGATGTCGTGTAGGGATAGAACGCTAAAGCACATATATCATTGTGAAGCAATCTCAATTGAGAGAACCCGATCTGTAGACAAAATTCGTCTAAAAACGAAACTAATAACTCTCGTTGAATAAGAGACAAAACTCTCACAGATCAAACAACAATTCATTGATCTAGAGAGACGGAAGAAAAACAAGAAAAAAAAAATGGAGTCGGTAGTACCATGGTCTCCCCCTCCCGCCGCCGCACACGAATATGGAACCCACCGAGAATAGGAGAAGAAAGAAAATAAGTTGTGGTGGCTAAGATTGAGAGAAAGGGAGAGAGAGATAGGGTTGAGAGAGAGATCACTTTCTTTTATTTAACATCAAGAAACCTCATGTAATCACATCTAGGATATCCACTTTGTGACATTAAGGATATAGCTATTCAAGTCTACTATTCCCTCAGTTTCAAATTGAGAGTTCTTTTTGGGAATTCCAACTATTTAAGAAGACATGCAATAATTACACTTATAATGCCTATTATTTTCACCATTACATCTATATTCTACCTACTTTATAACACTTATATTCACCTTGGAGGGACACTTTCGGAAAATCACCAAATTTTTCCTTCCATTTTTAGAAAAGGGCCATCATTTTGGAACAATCTAAAATAAAATAATGGACTCTCAATTTGAAATAGAGAGGGTATTATAATTGTACATTTTGCAAACAAAATTATAAAATACAAATTAATGATCCGCATGACCTTTTTTTCAATGTGAGATCAAGTTTATGTTTCCTTATCTAGAGACATTATATATTAAAAAAATTATTGCTCTTAGATCATTACTCTAGATTCATTTCCACCGCATATTGGTTTGGGATATGGAACCCATAATAACATAATGTGCATTGAAAAGGAGACCACTATTGACCACTAAGAGGGTTTTTGGAAGATACTAATTATTTTTCAGATTCTGGATAGTGGATTGTAGGTTATATTTTGTGGATTGCAATTAGAATTAATACAAGCGTTTGGATGATATATGCAAATGGAGAATGATTTTGTGTGCAAATATAATGAGAAATCAAAAAACTTATCCGAAACAAGTTTTGAAAATTGAACTCTTCAAAATAAACCATATTATTGCGAGTGTTTTTGGGATCTTTTTCATCCTATGAGCTTTTCAACTTTGGTCTACAACTTTATACCGTAATTTTTTGATTCCTTTCATCTGGACGGAAGTATAATGTAAAAATTCGACCCAAGTATAATAAAAATTTACAGAAAATCACCAAAAAAGAAGAGAAAAAATTCTGCAAAAAGAGCCATAATCTACGCGTAAACCGGCCTAAATACCTGAATTATAAAAAAAAGAAAGAAAAAAAAGAACAGAAAATGGCATAATCATTGCCGAACATGGACAGCCCAGATAGGATCAACACCTGTGCTCGTCCCTAGTTCCTCCATTATCATCCGGGGGCCAAAATTTCACTTCACTAAAGAGGACTCTTTGTCACCATCAAAAAGCAAAGACCTCAATTCCACAACCATTCAAAAAGCCCCAAACACCTGGCAAAAATCCAAAGATAAATCGTATTGTACGAGTGTTACTGTATAAACAGCCGCAAAACAGCGAAGACCTTTCACCTCTCTCTTTCCCAAAAGGACACAAAACCTCTCAAATTCTCCTCAAATCAAACCCAAAAAAGATCAGAGTTTTTTCAGCCATGGCTCTGGGTGTCGATCAGAGCAGAAAAGCCTGGGCTCTGTTGTTGTTTGCAATTTGTGCTGCAGCCTTGCAATTGCAAGGGTCCATGGCTGCTGTTCACAAGGTGGGAGACTCAGCAGGTTGGACCACCATTGGCAACATTGATTACAAGCAATGGTCTGCAACCAAGTCCTTTCAACTTGGGGATGTCATCGGTATGTCTTCCATTCTCCCTCTCCCTCCTAAATCTGCACATACTAATCTGTATGATGTGAATATATTTGTTTTCGGACTCCGCTGCATGAGGTTTGCCCTCACCCGGATCCCTTCTCGATGATCTGAGTCGTTCACATTGTACGGCTTGTCGACTGACATGTGAGCTCGGGGAAAATTTGAGTTGAACGGACATCCGCAAACATTTTATCGAATTTTTTTCTTTTTTTGTGTGTGTCGAAGGAACCACTAATTGGATCCACCCATGGGGAATAAATCTCTAGGCGGCCCCAAAAAATCCACCGCCTGACCCGCCAGGTAAATCATGGTACCGCCCTGTAGAGGAGTCGAACTCTGCCCAAATCTAGGCAAAGCCCTTCCCTTTCCCCTGGGGCAACCCCAAGCGTGGTTTTATCGAAAAAATGCTGTTATCAACACAAAAAAATCATGAGTCCCGCAGTATTTATCATGGATGTTCTTTACCCTCCATTCCAAATTCTTCATACCCAACTGAGTGCTCACTATTCCTCTGCTTGGTTTATGAGAAAAAGACCTGAAAAAATAAAAGAAACCCATAATATTTTTTTTCCTTTTTTTTTTTGTTTGGGACCGAGGAGTAGATAAAAAAAAAATCTAAGAACACAACAATTCAATGTATATGGGTTTGCATGTATCGAAAGAATGCAGACACACTCGGATTTGGAGTTGTGTTTTAAAATTATATTCTCGGAATTGATATGGTACCTCATTGGTGTTAGCTGGCTTTGACACAATTATTTGGCTTTAATTTCATGTTCTGTTTTAATTACGTCTTGGGCTACCACTATGAACCAAACCACATCGACCCCATTCTTTCCGTTTCCCCTATTTTCCGAGCTGCCAAACAGCTGGATTTTAGATTAGATTAGATCCCTTTTCTTCTGGGTAGCCCAGTTTTAGATCTCAGTTTTCAAGAAGCATGTTCCTCTGTTTTCTCTTTACGTTTGCTCTGGCTTGGGGGACCATAATGGCCGGACTCGGATCCTGTCCATTTTCCCCTGACTAGTTCGGTCCATTTGGGTGCATCCAAGCCGTCCAAAAGTGTTTTTGATTGCTCGGATTTAAAGTGAGTGTTTTTGATTTTTTTAATTTAAAAACACCCCTTTAAATTTGAGCCGTCCTAAACACTTTTAAACGGCTCGGGTGCACCAAATGGACAGAACTAGCTGGGGAAAATGGACAGGATCCGGCCCTAAAATGGCCTGCCCCTAGGTGAGTGGCCTTTTGGACGGCTTGGATTTAAAGTGAGTGTTTTTTATTTTTTTTAATTTAAAAACACTCCTTAAAATTTGAGCCGTCCTAAACACCTTTGAACGGCTCGGGTGCACTAGATGGACCGAACTAGCTGGGAAAAATGGACAGGATCCGGCCCTAAAATGGCCTGCCCCTAGGCGACTGGCCTACCGGGACCCCACTACTGTAGCAAACAAAAGTAGCCTTTGCTGTTTGGGTGAGGTGACCTTCACGTGATGCTAGATCGAATCGCGCGAGACCAATCATAAAAACGCTTGCAAAAACCATAAAACTATGGGTACCATACACCAAATATAGTAACGTTGTGGGGGACTCGTCTCGGGATCTCATACAAATTATCAGAGCCGCTTAATATATTCATAATATTTTTTAAAGATTTCTTTAAAAAACTAGCTCAGTTAAAAGGCCCTGAAACTAACAAACTGCACCCTCTCAGTATCTCAAATTCACAGGCGCGAGTATTGAGAACGGAAAGTTGGAGGAAGGGTTGTGCCTACGTTTGGGGTAGTTAGTGTTCTAAAACAAGGAATTAATCGATGATCAATCGATGGCGGGGCCTATCTGATTAGATTTGACTAACAATTAATCGCTGACTACTAATTAATACGCATCGATTAATCGCCCATTAACTCAATTAATCGCTCAAAGGTGATCGATCGTCTGACTAACCCGTAGCAACTTTTAGAACATGGGGGCAGTGCCAGTATTATGGTGGAGGAAGGATTGTGCCTACGTTTGGGTGATTATGATGTACGTTTGGGTGATTATGATGTGCGGCCGTGCTAGAAGTTTTGTTTATTTTTTTTGGCCCACATCCCGCCCACCCACCATCATGCATTGCTTTAATAATGATACTCCAGCAGTCCGCATTCACGGCTCTTCGATTTTTACTATGTTCTTGGAAGAGGAAGAACGTTAAATCATGACAGCCAGGATAGCAATAATATATTTTGGTAGGACTTTTTTGTAGAATTGTGGTAGTAGTACACTTAGTACTCTCATAGAAGTAAAAGTTTCACAAATCCAATAGTAAAAGTTTGTGGCTAGGTCATTGGATGCATAAATCGGGGGGAAAATGACGGCCTAGGACGTGTTTTGATAATTAATGCTGAAAATGTCATTTGGCAGGTATTAATTATCAAAACATGTCCTTGGCCATCATTTTTCCTAAATCAGGTTGAATCTCAAAGAGTTGGCTTGGTAGTCAAGGCTTGAGACTTAGGAGGCGTTTCCGCTAAGCTAAATGGACTAAAGCCCATGTTTTCACGAACTTTTATTTAAGTCATTCTCCTCGTACATTTACATTCACTAAAATACCATTTTAATGGAAACAACTTGATTAATATCAATAGCCTGTGGATTTAAGGTTCAAAACCTCCTAGGTACTATCAACTCTTTGTGGCCAGTCCGTACGGGACCTTGCCACGACTTTAAATAGGTTCCCCATATGTGAGCAGTGAAATTGGTCTCCCAAGCCAAGGTGTGTGGAAGCTTACCCGAACACTCTGGGTTATCAGAAAAGATTGCAGAATATCTGTTGGGAACACCAATTTTCCCGGCTTTGCTTGCTGCAACGGTGCAACCTAACAATCCTGTGGCTAAAAGTTTCCCAGCCATGTTGTTCATTGTTGTGTTTGTCTACTCTTGTGGTCAGAATCGTTGGATTGGTAGACGGATAAGTGGAGGGAAATAAAAGGTTAGCAATTCTGGAGAACACTGAACAATTAGAGAAGCTTTAGGACTAACCAATAAGTAATTAAGCATTCTTGCTGTTGTTGGCAATCAATCCACAAGCATCCCAATTTTCTATTCAACTTCACAATATGCACAAGAAGAGATTAAATACGAAATATTTGCTCGGTCTTACCTTACAACCAATCTTTTGGCTTATGTGCTCCTATCTGAACCATTGCCTTGCTACAGAATCTAACCAAATGGGACGGTTTAGCCTGGATTGGAACGGTTTACCGGATTTCTTGAGCACCCGAATTGTTGCTTGCAGAGCATATCGTCTATTCCTATATTACCCACAGTTCACATGGTTTGTGGCTGCACCTTTGTGAAATTGATTTTGGAATCCTGATCATCCCCTTTTTATTGCCCTCCACAAGTCTCCCAAGTACAACAAATGCAGTACATTGTTTTTGTAGTACATGGAGTACAGTGTCTTTTTTTCTAATTGCCAACTTGTCATTGTAGTTGACATCAAATGTGGTTCTCTTTCTTGCAAAATATTGTCTTCAAATTTTTGGGACACCTATCACAACCTGCTTAGAAAGAGTTCCATTCCCATGTTAACCTCCTCCCAAGAGATGAAACCACGTCCACTATTTTTCCATGTGTTTTGCTCGTAAATGGAGTTCATTTTTTATTACTGTAAGTCCGTTATTGTAAAAACCTGGAAACATCTCTACCAACTGCAACCATAGGCCGCGTTGCAGCACCGTCAACTGAGGCTCCCCGCCACAGCCATTGCGTACAAGCATTCGGTTGTGGGGACGATGGTGGTGTAAGTCATTTTCAAGCATCCAGACTTCATTTTCAACAGAAACTCCCCAGAGGCAAAAGTGGGAAAACAACTTCTGCCAATTTTGTGTTTCACTATGCTTTGAACTTGTCCTATATTGACTCAAAATATTGTCTTACTAATGGGTATGTCATTTCTTGATACTTACTTTGGGGGGGGGGGGGGGGGGGGGGGGGGCTGGGGGGGTGGGTGTGGGGTAAATTAAGCCATTAGCTCAGAAACCAACTCCGTACAGGTTCTAAGGCTTAAAAGACATACACCAAGAGAGAAATTTCTTGTGAATCCTCTAGTTCCAACGTAGATGGTCTGAATTTGACCGACCGGGAAGGGGAATAGTCGGGGTGCGCGTTGGATGGCCCGGACCTCCCTGACCCTCGAACCGGAAAAAAAGAAGAAAGAAAAAAAGAACCACAACAAAACACAAGGGGGCTGATTCATATGCTTATACATGCGTTTTGCTATTTGATTCACTAAAATCTGCACAATTAGCCTAACAATATTGTCAAATTGATGAACCAGTTTTCAGTTACAATCCTCAGTTTCACAACGTGATGCAAGTCACACACCGAGAGTACCAAGCCTGCAACGCCACCGCCCCAATCGCCACCCACACCACCGGCAACGACTCCATCACCATCACCACCCGCGGCCACCACTTCTTCCTGTGTGGTGTCCCCGGTCACTGCCTATCCGGACAGAAGGTCGACATCAATGTGCTACGAACTCCGTTGGCTCCAACCCCTTCAGCAACCCCTACTCCAACTCCCGATACCACCGTGCCTTCGCCTTCTCCAAGCGCTGCTGCTCCGCTGTATGCTATGGTGGGGACTCTCGGTAAGATCGGATTGTCTGTCGCTGTTTTTGCAGCTTTTGCTTCTACTTTTGCTTGATGGGGTTTTGGTCATTTCACATTTCAATAGATTTGTGTATTTTGTGCCGGGACTTAAATATGAAATTACTTATATGACTGATTATGCAAATATATGAGATTTTCCATGTTTTGCAAAGGGCTTAAGTTGTCTAATTAATTACTGAATGTAGCTGCATCATGGGGAAAGATCTTTATTCCCTCAGCAATAGTTATTTTGTGCTGTGAGGCGTAACTAGGAATATGCATCACTATATCAGCAGGGGTGCTATGAACGACTACTCAACCGAAAGAGTCTTTTTGAATGCAAAGTGGAAACTAACAAAACCAACCTATTCATCAGTAGGCTTACAAATGTGAGTTTCACGATAGAGAACGACGAGTGTTTTATGTTTTGAAAGTTTTGCACGATAGTTTCAAAAATACTCAATCTTTTCCGATCATGCAGTTGTGCTATCGCTGTTCGATTATTCACCCATATATTCAGTTGACTCCCTAATTGTTTAAATGATTTCATAGTAAAAAACGCCCCTACAAATCTCAACTAAGCTGTTCAACCCTTCTTTTGAGAGATTAAATAAATCCCCTTTCTTTGCCGAGCGAAAAAAACATCAACAGTTCAACAAATAAAGAATCCTTAAAGTTGATGCCAAAGTCAAATGCAAGTAAACTAATGGATAAACGTGGCATCCTCCAATCTGTGTCATCAAAATAATAATGCTGAGTTTTTTTGTAAAAATAGGGGTCATTATGAAAACTTACACTTAAAAAAAATTCCAATGAGGCCTCAATCTCCGTCCGTGAGTAGTTATTGAATAGTCCAGGAGTACCATCACGCAGTGCTTCAGATCACTTTACAACCACACGTTTCTGTGGAGTCCGTGAGTAGTTATTGTATAATTTCATTCCGTCTAGGCCCATCCTCGCTCTGCCACTGTTAGTACTTGCCCTTTGGGTATCATTTTGTCTCCTTGAACTTTAAGACGTTACCCTTTCACCCCCCTCAAATAATCTCTTTAAGTGTTCTTAATTTTAGTGTATTTTTCATTGTGGAAAACAAAAATCCACCCTAAATGGTTGGGGATATGGCCAACACCACTACTTTTGTGCTAGAACATAGAAAAACAAACTCATAGCATATGGAACACTTTGTGGTAACAATTGGGAATAAAGCTCACTACAAAATTGTTCAAAATCTTGAGCTAAGAAAACCACTAGAAAGAAGAAAAGGGAAGGTTTCCGATGAGTTTCTGCAAAAGCAGACTTATAAGGACTCAATATGAAAAACAGTTTAGACCCGAAAGGCAGAAAACAAAGTCCACGGCTAAAGAGAGAAGATTTCGATCCCAAATCCAAACAGAGCTTCTTTCTATTTAGTCAAGCCATCTCCATAGCCTTCGTGCCACCGTTATCGTCTTTATTATCCATGTACTTCTTCCACACCGGATGCCGCTTCCACACCCTCTCGACAATGGCATCGATCGGCACACCCTTTGTTTCCGGCACTAGGAAGTAGACAAAGATCCCCATGGCCAGAATCCACGCGGAGAAGAAGAAGAATATGTAGGCTCGCATTTTACAAAGCATCGATAGGAACACCTGGGCGATGAGGAAAGTGAAGAGCATGTTCGAGCTGACGGCGAAAGCAAAGCCTGCGGTTCTGGTCTCCAGAGGGAAGGTCTCGCTCGGGATTAACCACCCGAGCGGGCCCCACGACCAAGCGAAGGAGCTAACGAAGGTGCACACGAGGATCACCACAACGATCGCGAGCGAAGAGTTCATTGTGCCGGTGTTTTTCAAGAAAACCAGTAAAATCACACCAATTGCTACCTGCAAATCATATTTTTTCCAGAGGCAAAAGTAGAAAAGACACTTAAAAAAATGTGGTGAAGATTAACATGGAAAATACGATAGCACGCAATGCAACTCTAAAAAACTCTTATGTATGAATGTAAGTTCAACCAATTCTTTGGAGAGCAATGCTACTGGCAAATGTATTTGGAGCTGTCCGATGCACATGGACCCCACAAGATGCATGTGCGACCTATTTTATCTTAGATGATTCCGAAAAAAAATTTTGTCCGAATATCTGTGTATTAATTATCTCTTTCTTTTGGATTAAGGATTCTCGAAATTGCAAGTGAATGGAAAGTTTATCAGTAAGTCCACTGGTATAGCAAAATGAGATAGATTTTGTACAGATTTGGTTCTCCTCTCAAAAAATAATCTCTCAAAAACTTTTGACTGTTTCGTCATCCGTGTTTTTTCTTCTTTAGTGATTTTTTGTCAAATTTTTTTACTTATTTTATACTTTTTGGATGTACATAGCGTACGTCTATTCAAAAAGTAAAAGAGTTTGTCAAAATGTTAAATTTTTTTACTAAAGAAAGAAAAATATGCAAATCTATAGAACTTTTTTATCTCAAAAATTAATCTCAAAATTGCAAACCAAACACAGTGATAATGTTTTATTATCTTGGAATCTAAATCAAAAGTTAGATGATTGGATCGAGCACCTATAAATATCGGATTGAACTAATTTTTCGTAAGGGGGCCTTGAAAAAATATTTTACATCTAATGAACGGCTCGGATCACTTGTGTGGGATCCGTAGTGGACCCCACAACAAATCTGTACACAAAATATGTCCCCTTTTGCTGTACCAGTAGACTTATTGAAAGTTCAATGTGGGCTATAGCATCAAAACATATGATATGTGACATCTGTCACAGAAACTAAATCAAATGCATGGTTGTTCCTTCAACATATGATAACATAACATTGCAAATCTACAGGATGGTAAAAAGAGAAGAAAATTTAGTACCTGAGAAATCAGCATTTGGAAACAGGCTTGAAGAAGCAACCCCCTCCTTCCACACTTATCGACGGCGTAGATCGAGACACAAGTACTCAACACATTCACAGAGCCGGTAATAACCGCGGACAGCAACGATGCATCGTTCTTGAACCCCATCGTTTGAAACAGAACAGGCGCGTAAAACATTATCGCGTTGATCCCCGTGAACTGCTGGAACACTTGCATCATGATCGCAATGATCAACGGCGGCCTGCTCTCTCGCTTCATCAGTTTCTTAAACGGCTGCTTGACTTGCTTGGCTACTTCGCAAGCCTTTTTTATTTCTTCATATTCGTCGTCCACTTCATCGACTCCCCTGATTCTTTTCAGGGCAGATTTCCCTTTCGCGTCCTTTCCACGTTCGATCAGGCTGGCTGGGGTTTCCGTTAGGATCATCGAACCGAAAAACAGGACTACGCCGGGAATCCCTGCCAGCCCTAGTGATAACCTCCATCCATATGGGTGCAATGTGGATGTGTTGTAGTTGACTAAACTTGCTATCAGGATTCCAATTGTTACAAAGAGCTGGAAGAGAATGTTGACTGCCCCTCTGTGTTGGACCGGTGCGACCTCTGACAAGAACACCGGAACAGCCTGCCATCGCGTATTGTCAAAAAAAAATTAGATTTCGTTGTGCATTGGAATCTTTGATCCAATTCGAAAGGCGAAATGTTGGGAAATCAAATCCCAAATGAGGCTTTCCTATGTTTTTTTTTTTTTCTAGGGTGTGCCCCGGTGCTCCTGTAATATGTTGTTTCGATACATTAAGTTACCAAAAGAAAAAGTGCAAAACTTTATCAAAAGCCAGTGCAATCTGAAACATCAGAATTTTATGAGGTTGAGAAATCAAGCAGCATTTTTAGCAATTTGACATTGAAGAAATGTTACAAACTTACATATAGCATTATGGCTTCGATTTCCCAGTAGAAAGGTTTTATGTGTCGGTCATATTTGGATCTCTGATACTCATATTTGTTGATAAATAGATTGTATCACCGATACAGATACATATCGTGTTTCGATTCCCCTGTTTAAAACGCTCATACTCGTGCTGTCAAAGGGTAGTGACAAATTTGTGATTACGGTACACATGTAGTCATACCTCGTTGCCAAAACCAACTCCAATGCCGAAAAGAATCCTCCCGATGATAAGCATCCACTTATGTTGAGCTCCGGCACTCATTCCAGCCCCGCCCAGGAAAAAGAGCGACGCCAAGAAAATCGTGTACTTGCGGCCAAGTATAGTGCAAGCCTTGGACGCGAAAAAGCTCGCAACGAGCGCAGCGAGGTACAACGACGAAGTGAAGAGCTGAAGCAATGGATCGTCGTACTTGCAGTAGTTGTCTTCCTTGGCATGTAGCTTTCTTTCGTGGACTTTAGGAAAGAATTTGATCAAGAAATCTTCCATCGCGGTCACTCCACCTAATGACAAAATTACCCACCAGAAACAGAATAAAGAAAAAACCACATGCTATTTTTTAAAAACAACTTGTCTACTATTGGAATTTCGGCGGTACTGATACTCTGGATTTTTGATAACCACATAAATTACATCAGCAAGCGTGAGTTTCTTGATTTTCTACAATTTTTTGAGGTACAGTGAGGCCAATACTTTATGAGAAGCCGTAGCCGTTTTGTACGTATCTGTCTCCGGTTTTTACCAGCCTTATACCTCTATCGATTAGGGGTTTTATTATGATGATGTGTGAATATTTCTCCAGTTTTTCCTGGTACTAATAATGATGTTCTCCTTTATTATGACATCGATCATTGATCAAAATAGAAAGGGTCCGGCTAAATACAACTGTGAATTTACTACATGTAGCCAATTCATAAAAGGGAATTCAAAAATTTTCTTTTATGAATTAGCTTCATGTAGTAAATTCACAATTATATTTAGCAGCATCCAATAGAAATTGATAATCAAACTAAAGTATCATATCATATATGAAGAAGGACGTACCAGAAATTCCAATATCATAACCAAACATAAGGCCTCCAAAGGCTGCAAGAATCCAACAAGCAACCACATAGATTGTGAATTTCGAATTGAACGGTACGTCTCCGCCGCTTCCCATCTTCCCTTCTCTCTCCTCCGATTTTCTGAAAAAATCTCACTTTACACGACTCCAAGAAATTAACCAAACAAGAATAGGAGAGAGAGAGAGAGAGAGAGAGAGAGAGAGAGTTATTGCTTTCAATAGGGATCCTTTCAACAATGGGTTGATCTTCTTTTATAATGGATCTTTTCCTTCTAAATTACTGGGATTTCTTAGATTGAATCGGATAAACTTTGGATTTTCTTCCTATTTTTGCTAAAGTTTGTTATGGCGATCAAAATTCTAACTTTATAGAGTAGTGGGGAAGGGTCCTGTCCAGTTTCCTAACTGTCCAGTTCCATTCAATTTTGATTTTGTGGCCTTTTTTCGGGCCCACAACACTGATCAGAATCGTTTATTTTATAAAACTCCTCGACAAATTCCACCTCGAAAAGAATTATGGTCGTTGGTAACCAATCGGCACCTAATCGGAACACATTTTTCTTTGAATACGCGCACTCATCACACAAATTGCACCCATTTGTTCAAAAATAAATATGTTTAGATGAGATGTAGATCGGTAACCGACGAACGTGATTTTTTTACCAGGTAGAAGGTATCGACGAGTTCTACAAAATGAACGGATCGGATCATTGTTGCGGATACATGACGGGGCCCAAAAAATTTAAAATGGACAGGACCATAAGAGAATGGACAGGACCCTTTCCCGTGAGTAACAATGTCACGCAGAATTTGTCACTATTTATTTTACTTAATTTGGAAATCTTCTTAATGGATAAGATCACAGTATCACACACACATAGATTGTTAGAAAAGGTAATTAAGGATTTTTCACATGTCCTTTTGGCCCCCTCAAACTTAGGGATGGCGGGTAAGCTATGGACTAGGACCTATTCCACCTCCGATCTTCACTTCTGGGATTTTTTCTATCTCCCATCGCGATCCTCGTTGGGTACTAAAAATATTGTCGAACCGTGGGTGGGCAAACTAATACTATAATTTTAACATTTTCAAGACAAACTACTATGCTTCTAAAAGAATTTTGAAACTTGGGTAGGGCGGTCGTCCAGTCTCATCTGCCTGCCCCTGGATTGTCGTTGTTTTCGATGAGGCATTCATGAATGTCATAAGTCAAACCCTTAAACAAGAAGTTTAGTATTTGTTGAAGATGAGGGCATTTTTGGAATTGATGAAACTCTTTAATGGGTGTAGAAGAAAATTGGGCCTAGAGAAGTTTGTTTTGGGTTCTAATAAAATCACTCTTAACACCTTAAAGTATTGAAGGTTAGAGTCGGAATTTGCAAATGTAAGCATGCATGTCCCACAATCTGCCTGGATACCCTGAAATCATATTGAAAATTGTTCAATACTGATCAGTTTTTTTCAATGACAATGATAGAAAAACATCCGACCCGATAACATTTTGTTATTCTCCCTCAATTTATTGCAATATCTATTCAAGGGTTAACCTTTATCGTAATATTGTCGGTACTTAATTTCGTGCCCGGTCGATCGTATTCTTGAAACATGGTAACCAATTTCATGTTGAGTTGACCGAAGAAATATTGAATCAATGTGAGTGAACTTCTTGGTTCGGATCATGATTTCCATTTGGAAATTCCTCATCGTTCGCAACAGTATATTTCGCGCGTATTTTTTTGTTATTTCCATGATCTAAAAACATAGATGAATCCAAGCACACCGTAACATACTGTAATATTTTTCCTTTATGTATTAATAACATTGAATATCTTCGAACAAACAAATTATCCACATGAAAAGGGGAAAAATCAATAATTTCTTTATGAGTTACTCTTGAAAAATATATATACCCTTGAAAAATACCCAGGAAACAGCAATACTGCTTCTAAGGCGCATCCCCAAACAAGTTGAGATCCATGTGCATTCAGGCCATCTCCCGGCTCTTGGAATCGTCGTGCTCGTCCATGAACTTCTTCCAAACCGGGTGCTGCTTCCACACCCTCTCGGTGATGGAATCGATAGGCACGCCTTTGGTCTCGGGCAGAAGGAACACCACGAATATTCCCATCGCCAGGATCCAAGCCGAGAAGAAGAAGAAGATGAACGCGCGCATGTGGCAGAGCATCGAGAGGAACGACTGGGCGATGACGAAAGTCATGAGCATGTTTGAGCTGACGGCGAAGGCAAAGCCTGCGGTCCTGGTCTCCACCGGGAAGGTCTCGCTGGGGATCAACCACCCCAGCGGGCCCCACGACCAGGCGAAGCACATGACGTAGAGGCACACTAGCACCACCACCAATGCCGCCATCCCTGAGCCCATTGTACCGGTGGGTTTCAAGTCAACAAACAGGATCGCGCCGATTGCTGTCTGCAATTTGATTTTCCAATTAGTTCATCAGTTTCAAGGACTTCCCATATTGCACATTAGTTCATCAGTTTCAAGGACTCTCTTTTGAAATCCCTTTTTGGTTTTGATCTCAAGAAAATGTCCATTTTGCTGAGGAAATTCGTTTCTGAATGACTGTTTATTTTGTGCAATTGACGTTTTTAATGGTTATTTGTACCTGGCAAATGAACATCTGAACACAAGCTTGGAGAAGCAACTTCCGCCTTCCAATCTTGTCGACAGCGTAGATCGAGACGAAAGTACTTGCGACATTCACAATCCCGGTAATAACCGCGGACAACAGTGATGCATTGTTCTTGAACCCCATGGTCTGAAACAGAACGGGCGCGTAAAACATGATCGCGTTAATCCCGGTGAACTGCTGGAAGACTTGCATCATGATGGCAATGATCAACGGGGGCCTGCTCTCTCGCGTCATGAGTTTCTTGAACGGTTGTTTGAATTCTTTGGCCGCATCGCAAGCCCTTTTGATTTCCTCGTACTCGCTGTCCACGTTATCGACGCCCCTGATCCTCTTGAGCGCAGCTTTAGCTTCCGTGTCCTTTCCGCGCTCAGTTAGGTTGGAGGGTGTTTCGGTTAGGATCATTGAGCCGAAGAACAGGACCAATCCTGGAACTGCCGCTAGCCCCAACGACACCCTCCATCCGTATGGATGTAACGTTGAGGTCGAGTAGTTCACGAGATTGGCGATGAAAATTCCAATCGTTACGAAGAGTTGGAAGAGAATGTTGACAGCCCCTCTATGTTGGACCGGCGCTATCTCCGACAAGAACACTGGAACAGCCTGCGCGCATCGATCCAACATCGTAAGAAAACGAAGATCTTAGATTTCATTGCCTAATAGAAATGTAATCTAACTTTGTTGTCCCATTTCATAACGAAACGAAACGGATTACAAATCGTTGTTTGGATAAAAAGATGTTATTTCGTAACTAAAGCCAATTGTCATCTGAAGTGTGAGCATACCTCATTGCCAAACCCTACTCCAATGCCGAAAAGAATCCTACCAAGAATCAACATGGCTTTGTTTTCGGCTCCAGCGCTGAATCCAGCTCCGGCCAAGAAAAAGGTCGACGCCAGAAGAATGGTGGGCTTGCGACCAAGTACGGTGCACAGCTTAGATGCGAAAAAACTGGCAACGAGGGCAGCGAGGTACAGGGAAGACGTGAAGAGCTGAAGCATCTGGTCATCGTACTTGCAGTAGTTGTCTTCTACCGCGCGAAGTTTTCTTTCGTGCACCTTGGGAAAGAATTTGATCAAGAAGTCGTCCATCCCAGAAACACCACCTAAATCCAAAGCCAAAAACAGAATCAAATCAAAGGGATAATACAAACGTAATCGTAGTTATTTCTCCTTGCGCGAAATCAAAATACATCGAAACATACCCGAAATGCCAATGTCATAGCCGAACATAAGGCCGCCGAATGCCGCAAGAATCCAACATGCTAGCACATAAACTGTGGTTTTGGACTGGTAAATTTCGCTCGCCATATTTTCTTCTCCAGGATGATGATGCCCAAATACAAAGTTTGTTTTCAAAAAATATATATATCAATAACATAAAAATTATTAGGGAAGTGCCGAGAAAAAAAAATTATTATTATTACGGGAGCAGGAGAAAGAGAAATATAAACTAGTTATTGAGCTCTTTCTCGGCTGCTTTCTCCCTTTATTATTAATGAAATGATTTGGACATGAGGCTCTTAGGACAAGTGGGTGTGTGACCGGGGCTTTTATAAGGAGAAAGTTTACTAATTTGGGTGCCTCTAATCCTGAAGATTAGCACAGATTATTGGAGATAAGGTGCATTTTTAGACTAATTTTTTTGAAGTGGATTAAGACCATTAGTTGATAACGAAAAAGGTAATTAGTGGATCAAAATCCTGGCCTGTTTTTAAGCTTAGACGTACAAAGGCCCTGCGGAAATGGGTTTCCTTGCTGACCGAGTCAAGGTTACGTTCTAGCCGATCAAAAAAAAAAAGTTACGCTCTCTCTGTACGAGAATATTTGAAAATATTTGTCACGCGCTACTCACCACTCTTATCCTTTTTTTTCACATAACATCGAAATGATAATAAGCACGATGAGATGATTCTCTATAATCCCCGGCGTGTTTTTTTCTTTCTTTTTTTTATCATTCCCCTCACGATAACTTTAAGGCGTAAACGTATGGAAAAAGCTGTGAAAGGGGCTTTAAGGCATAAACGTGTGGAAAAAGGCTATGGAAGGGGCAAGGATGGAGACGGAGGGGGCTAATAGAGGCAGTCGCCCCCCTACGATTCTAAAAAAAATACTACTATTACATTGAAAAAAAAACTTATTATCAAAATGTATAGTCCCGCCGCTCTCCAGAAATATCGCTCACCTCCTGTAACAACCCGATATTTTTATTAATAATAATATCATTTAATTAGTATTTAGATAATAATGAAATTAATATTTTTCTTAGGATAAATATCAATAAGAATTTTCCTATTATAATTATCCTATTTTAATTAAATTCAATTATTTGCATGCATGCATATTACGAAAATCCTTCCACCTCTCCCTCACCTACTCAGACTCTACTCCCTCTCCCTGATCACCTCCCCTCTTTTCGTCCATCTCAAGCCAAGAGTTTGAATTTCATTAAAACTCAATTTTCTCTCTTTTATCAAATAAATTCTCTTATATATTCCTCATTACTCCGACCCTAGGGCATACCACAAAATTCCCCACGCCCCACCAGTCCAGAAGAGAGAGAGAATTCGGAGAAAACAAAGCTCCAATCCATGGAGTTTTAGAGAGAGAAAGAAAGAGAGAGAAAAGTGGGTTTGCGTTCCAAAACCAATCGAAACCCAATCCGACCATTCCAATCTGTTTCTACCACTTCTAGCATCGCCAAACGTCGGCCAATTTGATCCCAAGGTTCCCCGATCGAAAGAACCGAAGCCGTCTTCTCCAAAATTCCAATCTTCGTTTTAAAATCAATTCGGCCCGAACCAAGGTAGTATAATTCATTCCAAACACTCCTCTAAGTATATTTCATGTTTTTATGCTTAACCCAATAGCCCAAACGGTCCCATACATCGAAACCGTAGCACAAAAATCAAAAAAATACATTCTGGACGCGACCTTGCGGCCGCAACCTTCGGGCTGCAAGAACCAGGCTCGAGTTTGCGGTTCGCTGCTCAGCCGCAAGGTTGACCCGGTCAAACCTTGCGGCAGGTTCCGTTTTGTTCCGAATCAACTTTTCGACATCCCGAACACTATTTTTGACCCCCGAACCATTTTTCCTAGACTTTTCACATTCCAAAGATCATAACTTGTTAAGATCATATTTTTTTTATTTTATTATCTATTTATTAAATTATTTATTAGTTATCTATCAAAGTTTACGAACGAAAAATCATTGCGACCTTCCGAACAACGTTTTAACACCCAAACTAATTTTTTCTAGACTTCTAGCATCTCAAAGATGATATATTATTAAATTAATAATTTATTTATTTACTTTACTATTTATTGTTATTTTTATAGCGTTTCTGATTAAAAATTCTTTACGACCTAATAACTTTATTATAAATACCCGAATAATTTTATTTAGACTCTCTATATTCTGAAGATGAAATATTGTTAACAGTAACATATTTTAATTTATAAATTAATTATTATCTATTTATTTCACTTTCGGCTACTTTATTTAAACGTCTTTATTTAATTTAATTCCGCGACCCTTCGAACCCAACTTTTGACACTTCACTGGTTGCGTAGGACCCATAGGACTCTTATTTAAGTCAAGATAAATATTTCCATATTTTTATCCAATTAATGCATTTAAATTAGTTTTAATTAATCTATTATCTTAGAATTAATTAATAAAAGCCTGAAAATTTTCCTTTTAAATTATTTTAATACTCTTACTTGATTATTGACATTGTGATCATATGAGATTAAGGGCAACGGCCCATCCATAAAAAGTTGTGTGATTTCATTGTCTATGAATTGTTTTAATTATTATTGAATTATTGTATATCGCATCGATATTTGATTTGAATGTTAGACTGGACCCTAGAGACATGGGGTGGTATTACGAAATAGAATTCACCTAGACGATGCTAGATAATGGATAAACTGGAAAGTTTTTGTTTCTAGATTGCCTGTAGGCGCGATGTTGAGATGTGTGATGAGATTGAAACTGGCGTGTGTCCAGAGATGAATTGATAAACTGGCGTGTGTCCAGTGATGTGTGTCCAGAGATGAATTGATAAACTGGCGTGTGTCCAGTGATGAATTGATAAACTGGCGTGTGTCCAGTGATGATGGTGAAGTGGTATATAAGATAGGCGAACCCTAGTTGTGATTCAGGCATGATAAGTTTTCCCCTTGTTGTAGTTATTGGGATGCATACTCGGTACATAACTTAGGTGCATCTGCGACAGCAAAGAGAAGTGACCTCATGGGACCGAGCATGGCTAGTGGTTGGGGAGGAAAGATCCCGCGGAGGAGATCTTAGATTACACGACAAGTTAATGGATAGTAATGAACTGATTTATGTGGAACAACTCTGTATTACTTTTTCGCACTATTATTATCCTGCTGCATGATAACTGTAAAGTAAGAAGGGTAGTTGGGTTGGATTATATTTCGGGGTGAACTCGTTCACTCAGGTACGGATTGCCTGGCTTCCGTGCCAGATTTTGCAGGTAATCAAGAAGAGACACCAAATCCCGAAGGTGAACAGTTTTATGCAGAAGAGAACCCAGAGGTGGGAGCTGAGCCAGAATATACTTGGGATCCGTATCAAACTTAGAGGATGGCTCTGTCATTTCGTTTAGTTTATTACCACAAAGACTATTTCCAGTATTTTTACAATAATTTGTAATAGACGAAACTATAGGGTGAATTATCCAGTTTGGATTTTGAATTTTAATTCAATAAATTTTTGAAAATCAATATTTAAAACCTCCGATTTTATTTCCAAAAAT
This sequence comes from Rhododendron ovatum, assembly GCA_019656835.1. Taxonomy (NCBI): domain Eukaryota; kingdom Viridiplantae; phylum Streptophyta; class Magnoliopsida; order Ericales; family Ericaceae; genus Rhododendron; species Rhododendron ovatum. The sequence goes on along the minus strand of CM033796.1, from coordinate 41,840,819 downwards.
CGGGGCGTTACACCTCCCCTACGCGCATTGTCAGTAGTAGTGAATAAATACTCATTGCAAGATTTTTTAATGAGCCAAGTTCCACATTATACACTAAAATTGATGGAGGCGGATACGAAATCACTAATAAATATCCACTACAAAGAGACATTACCAAGTCTGGGTTGCTTTATCCATGGAGTCTGATTGCAAGATTTTTCCAACGAGTTCTATTCTATGATAATGACACTAAATTGGCTTTGACAAGTACTCTTTGCATGCTAGCCGTTGTATAGAGTGGTAAGGACATGGCCATTGATAAAACATGAGGTTCTCAATCAATAGTTGCAAAATTTTGGAATCACAAGGTTCTCAATCAATCGTTGCAAGATTTTTCTAAAACAAAACAGAGATGGAAAGATGAGGAGATGCTATTCTTGTCTATTCTCTGATAGTTACATATGTATTTTCCAAGTCTTTGCGGCTCTATGGAATCCAAAGAAATATGCCATGAGTGATCGTAAGATTTTTTGAACAAGTCAAGCTCACATTATTATACAAAAGGAACCAACACAGAAAAATAAGGAAAGACTCTTCTCATCAGTTCTATGATGTAATAATATGCGACTTTGCCAAGTTTTTGTTGCTTTATGGAGTTCTAGTAACATAGCAGTTAGTGATTGAAAGATTTTTATAACAGATTTAAGATTCAAGACCCATCTAGCAAACATGGACAGAGAAGGGAAGATTTCTATCGAAATTGATAACTCTAGGCTCCGTTCAGTTGCCAGGAAAGTACAGGAAATGATGGAAAAATCAACTTTTCCATGATTTTTGTAGTGTTCAGTTGGCAGGAAAGTAATAGGAAACATGTTTTTAAGTTTTCCTGCAGGAATTACTTTTCTGCAAAAGTGATTCTGCAAAAAACACAGGATTTTGTGTCGCGGGAAAAGGAAAATGAGTGAACACTCACAAAATTTTCCCGAAAGTTCCTTTTTCCTGACAAATGAACAACTAAACCTTAATTATTCTTGCAAAATTCTTTTGTCAAATGAACACTCACAGGAAAATAATTTTCTTTTTCCTTTACTTCACTTTACTTAACTTTTCCTGAGAATAACTTTCTCGTACAATATTCCTGGCAACTGAACGAAACCTAGCGTGCTACCTTGCTAAGTTATTGTCACGTCGTATTTGGTCCCCCAAAGATATATTAGTCAAGGTGCATACACAAGGATGGAGCTAGAGAAGTCTAGTAGGGACAGCCACCACAACAAGAATTTTAAAAACTGCAATTATTATATGTAAAAAAAAGTTATTCCCAACTTATATAGACTCACCACCGCTAGTTTTTTTGAAGAAAGGAGATCCAAAATAGTATTACAAAACTATATTTAGTCATTTTCGTACTCCATATGCAAACAATAAACATCATTTATTATAGTTTTTATTATGTTATTTTAATTTTTCTTAGAGTCTATGACTTTTCCTATTGCAATGCATGTTTTTTTTTAGTATACATTTAATTTGCGGACTCGGGGATACTGCCAACCGAGGGTGCTTGGCAACAGTGTCAAGCGGGTCAATCCAACTGTTTATGTACTTGGATTAGATCTGAGCCGTTCGTGCCGAGATGAACAGCCAGATTGGCCGCTCGGCACCGCTGCCAAACACCCTCGCTTGGCAACATCCCCCAATTCTTAGCATTTTGTCACTGCTAAGGTAAAATCCTGACTCCGTCCCTGAGAAGGGGTTGTAGAGATTAGTCTGAGGTGCGCGCAAGTTGGCCCGGAACACCTTGCATTACCAAAAAAAAAATCTAAATAATCAATATTTTGCTCTTCAAAATACAACGTAATAAGGTAGTAAAGGCAATTTTTGTTTTAATTCTTGGAGATGCTCTTAAAGAAACAGAATCTCTTCAAAAAGAAATAAACGTAATTGTACTTCTATTTTCTCACCTTTTTATTATGGTCTATGGATATCTCAATTTAAATACTACATAGAACCCTAAACCGAAATCCTTGTTACGCGTAAAACAGGATAAATTCTCTTGCCTATATATGATCGATGTTATGTTATTGACCTACAAAATTACTTCGTAAATTTTTACTTTTAACATTGACAAGGGTCATGACTTCTTACAGTGTTATAGGTCTACATTTGAACAATCATCAGTCGTTTGTCAAAAGCTTATAGATTCTGCCATCACTTGTATATATATTTTTTTTTATCAAAAAAAACGTTCCCAAATATTCTAATTAATCTAGAAATCTAGGGATTTTATTTTAGGGAAAATTTCAAAATATCCCCCAACCTTTACACCAAAATTCAATTAGACTCCCAACCTTTTAAAAACTTCAATTTTACTCCCAATGTTATCTTTCGTTAATCAAAATGCCCCCTTCCGTCCGCATGACTAACGGATTTCGTTAAAAGCTCCGTTAAATATCGTCCCTATCAAATTTTGATAATTCGAGCCGCTCAATGTATTCAAAACGTGATTTTAAGGGTACCCATGAAAAATCAGCAAAAAAAATGACCGGAAAGGGCTTCATTTGAACAATTTTTTGTTGAATAGTTCAATAAAAAACTGCTCAAATCAAGCCTTTTTAGGTCTGTTTTTTTTTTTTTTTGCTGATTTCTCGCGGGTGCCTTTAAAATCACGTTATAATCACATTGAGCGGCTCGAATCATCGAAATTCGATCAAAAAAGGGGAGGTGAAGACCGTAGCAAAATCTGGACGTCCGGACTTAACAAAATCCGGATCGATCAGCACCTCCCCTTTTTCCAATCGAATTTCGATGATCCAAACCGCTCAATGTAATTAGAACGTGATTTTAAGGGTACTCGCGTGCAATCAACAAAAAAAAGTTCGAGAAGGCCTTGATTTGAACAGTTTTTTTGTTGAACTATTCAATAAAAAACTGTTCAGATGAAGTCCTTCTCGATCATTTTTTTTTTTGTTGATTTCTCACGGGTACCCTAAAAATCACGTTTTGAACACATTGAGCGACTCGGATCATCGAAATTCAATCGGGACGATATTTAACAGAGCTTTTAACGAAATCCGTTAGTCATTCGACGGAAGGGGACATTTTGATTAACGGAAGATAACGCTGGGAGTAAAATTGAAGTTCTTAAAAGGTTGAAAGTCTAATTAAATTTTGGCGTAAAGGTTGGGGGTATTTTGAAATTTTCCCTTTATTTTATTAATCCAAATTTCGTACTTTAGTAGGATTTTTTATTTTAGTCAAGATTTGCTAAAAGTTTTAAGTTTCCTAGTTTGTTTCGATGTATTCCTAGTATTTCTATTATGTAGGTTGCGTGGTCAAGAAGTATTAGGGTTGATTTTATTTTCATATGTTTAATTTCCTTTTTAGTATTTTGGTAATGGTGCTATTATAAATTGAGATGTAAGCCGGCAAGGTTAGTTGTTACTGAATTAATAAAAATTGGAAGTTTTTCTCTAATCATGTTTGTGTTCAAAAAAGAGAATATTTAACCTAAGCAAATTCGTGATCTCTTCTTACAAAAAGTAGTTTCGTAAAAGAAAGCTACGTTGCATCACCATAGCTTTTACTAAAAAACCAGTATTAGAAAGTAAAGTGTATTAATGTAGATTCAAAGATAGCTTGATGTTGGCCAATTTGGAAATGAATGAAGATCGCGTGGCGGGATCGCGCCAAACTACTCGTTCAGGCTGGAGAGCTTCCATTAACCGATATGAAGAAGCAGAAACTACTTGACCGTCAAGTAAGGGGTATCGATGAGGATTCCTCACTTTAAACTTGACTTTAGCAAAAAAAAATGCAAGACTTAGGATTGGCATTTAATTTATAGGTAGCAAAAGCTTGATAAGGACTAGAAATTGACCGTCTCTGGCCTTGCCTTCCCCTGTTAGATTATGGCCCGATCTCTCACAGGATCAAGGGAAGGCTCTTCGGTCAATGCTTGGCTCGATAAAAATTCCAGAGGTCTCAGTATTTTCGTCTGGACGGTGGTCAAGTCCATCAGGACGGTCAATGCTTTTTTTTTTTTTGGCACGATTTTGGACTTTCTAAAAAGAATTTTATGGCCAAAGAATCCTTATTGGTTTAGGACTTTGGTACAAGGGAATCAGTTTGAGCAACAGTTGGCCTTAGTAAGGATTCTTTGGCTGGTTGGTGGATAAAGTATGCTCCGGTATGGCGGACTTTGTCTAGTTTTGTTACCGATTTTTCTCTTTTTTGTTCTTTCTTTGGTGCCCACTGTGTGAGATTTCTCCATATTTGTGGGGCTTCTATCACCCATGTGTGGGTATTTTTTGTTGTTTTTTGTAGTATTACGACTATTTGGAGCGATGGATTTAATTGGAGTTGGGTGCAGTCTTTGAACATAGTCCCCTCCTATGTGGTTTCTTGATCCATTGTTTAGGGATGGAGTTTCCTCTTGATATACTGTTTCTTGAATTTATAATATCATCTGTTATCGTTTTTTGGAAAAAAAAAAAAAAAAAGAAGGATTCTTTGGCTATAAATATAGTAGCTTGGCTCTCTCCATGGGAAAAAAAAGAAGTTTCCTCTTGATGTATTGTGGTTGGTTAATTCAGTGATTAATCCACTGATCAACAACCTAAATCATCTTCTTACGAACAAAGTACCAGTTTCCAAAACCCAAACATTTGCGTCTGAGTAATTTCTGCTGAATAAAGATTCTGAATATGAACTACATACATCTTTACATATGATTCTGCCGAATCGTAAGTTTTTTGACTTACCCAAAAAAAAAAAAAAACCAAAAAATGGATGAACTCCACAAAAGGACTCCATTCTCCTATACCTATGCCATTTCATGGCTTCTCAAAAAAAGAAGAGAAAATATACAACAAAAATTGATGAGCTCCACTGAAGGACTCCATTCTCCTACACCTGTGCCATTTCCTGGCATTTCATCCCTCCATCATCATCCATGAACTTCTTCCACACCGGATGCTGCTTCCACACACGCTCGTTCATCTCATCGATAGACACGCCCTTGGTCTCCGGCAACAGGAAGATCACGAAAGCTCCCATTATCACGATCCAAGCGGAGAAGAAGAAGAATATGAAGGCTTGCAAGTGGCAGAGCATCGACAAGAACGCCTGGGCAATGATGAAGGTGAAGAGCATGTTTGTGCTGACAGCGAAAGCAAAGCCTGCTGTCCTGGTCTCGACCGGGAAGGTTTCGCTGGGGATCAACCACCCGAGTGGGCCCCACGACCACGCGAAGCTCATGACGAACAAGGCCACGAGCACCACCACTATCGCGGCTAGCCCAGAATTTAGGCTGCCTGTAGGTTTCAAGTTGACTAGTAGAATCCCTCCAATAGCCATCTATGTTGCAAACATTCAAATTATCAGTTGAGTGAGTAGTGAGGGAGAGAGAGAGAGAGAGAGAGGTACCTGGCAGATGAACATCTGAACACAAGCCTGAAGAAGCAACGCCCTCCTCCCAAATTTATCAACACCAAAGATCGAAACAAAAGTACTCAAACAGTTCACTCCCCCCAAGATAACCGCCGACAGCAACGACGCGTTGCTCTTGAACCCACATGTCTGGAACAAGACCGGCCCGTAGAACATGATCGCGTTGATCCCCGTGAACTGCTGGAAGACCTGCAGCATCATCCCGATCACGAGCGGCGGCCGGCTCTCCCTCTTCATCAGCTTCTTGAACGGCTGGTCTATCAGCTTCGCCTGCTCGCACGCTCTTTTGATCTGCTCATACTCCGCGTCGACGTCCGACACGCCTCGGATACGTTCCAGGGCTTTCTTGCCGGCGGAGAGGTCGCCGCGCTCGACGAGGGAGGTCGGGGTTTCCGTGATGAAGAAGGAACCGACGAAGAGGACCAGGGCGGGGGTCCCGGCGAGGCCAAGGGCGACACGCCACCCGTTGGGGTGGAGGTTGGCGACGCCGTAGTTGACGAAGTCGGCGATGAGGATGCCAATGGTGACGAAGAGTTGGAAGAGGATGTTTACGGCTCCTCTGTGCTGGACGGGTGCCACCTCTGATAGGAACAGAGGGACTGCCTGCAATAGATGATGTTACAGGCCTATAAATGAGCTGAGTGTATATAGAAGTCTAGTCAAAAATCAAGACTGGACTTATGTTATATGAGAATCTTTTTTACAGCTTCGCCGAGAATAATTGTTTATAGTGCTAATTGCAACCATCTAAAAGTATTTTGTACGGTCTAGATGTTAATGAAATTTTTTCGAAAAAGAGTTAACAGACGACCGAGATCACGCGGAGCCGTGAATAAGTTTCTCTCATGTTACATTAGTTGCTAATGTTTTCAACTAGTTTTACGAAATGAACCAATTCCAATCATTGAAGTGAGTCCAATACAAATCTTCAAATGAGCTGAATAGGGCCGTCTAGTCCAAAATCAAGACCGGACAAGATCATGCTCCTTAATCCTGAAAGAAATTCTTGTAGAAAATGACCAGTTTTTTTCTGTTTTGAATGATGACTCTGAAAATTATCGTTGTTTTTGTTCTTAAATTTTTGTGGCTTTTTGGGTGTCAGGATTGCATGTTTCCAAACAATTGTTTGAAAAAAAAAAAATGATTTTGGCTCATAGTGTATTAATGTGGAAAATGGACTTTTTCTAGAAGGTTTATTACTAACATTGTACCCGTTGAATGTAACGGAGCGGAAAAAACACCAATTATGAACTTTTTGTGTAGTGAACGGGCTCAACGCTATTGATTAGCGATAAAATGAAAAGTGGTAGTACTATTTACAATACCTCATTGCCAAAACCAACGCCAATGCCAAAAAGAACCCTTCCAATAATGAGCACCCATTTAACTTGAGCTGCAGCACTGACCACAGCTCCGGCCATGAAGAAGGTGGCCGCCACGAGAATTGTCAGTTTCCGGCCAATCACTGTACAAGCCTTTGATGCGCCGAAGCTTGCCACGAGGGCAGCAAGGTACAAGGAAGAAGTGAAAAGCTGAAGCATTTGATCATCAAATTTACAGTAGTTGTTTTCCTTGGCATGGAGCTTTCTTTCATAAACATGTGGGAAGAATTTGATCAAGAAATCGTCCATCCCCGATACGCCACCTGTGAATTAATCAACCCAATCACAAACACAAATTTTATCTTTTTAAATTCTTAAGCATTAAATAAGTAATTGCAAATAATCATGGTCAAGGACGGATCCAGATCGAATTATTCATGGGATAAAAATATTATCTACAATCATTTACCACATTTTTCTCTCAATGATTTATATTACTTTTACAACATACCTGAAATACCGATATCATAACCAAACATAAGGCCACCGAAGGCAGCAAGAATCCAACATGTTACAACGTAAGCTGTCATTTTCGATTTGAACGCAGGGTTTGCGCTCGTCAATGCAGGGTTTGCGCTCGTCATCTTTACTCGTTAAAAAAAACTACTAGAACTATATATCTCCAAAATGATTTTTTTTTTTTTTGTTTATATAGAACTATATATCTCCATATATAGCTATGTTGTCAAAAGAGAGCAGGAGCGAGCAACCCTATTTATTTACAGTGCTTCCTTCTCCTTCGGCTAGCTCTCTGTATGAACTTATTTTTGGAGGTTAAAAAGAGGCAAGCTTTTGCTGTAATGAGATGAAAATGACCCTTTGTTTATAGTAATATTTTGACTAATTTTGGATGCCTAAAATTCGGATAAAATTGTGGATAAATAATTTGTGGATTTGAGGCTATAACTGATATTAGTGGATATGAGCTTTTTTTTGGTGCTGTTATATATTATGGAAGTTAGATAATCACTTCTTTTTTTTGCCGAAAGAGTAGGGTTTTTTTTTACTAAGAGGAACTCCCAACCTCACTTTTACTGGGACAGGAGTAAATCCTGGAAATGTAAGAACTCCCACCATTGTCCCCCCACTGGAATTTTTTTTATTTTCCAAATTATTTTTTTGATTGTTTGATGTTTGTTTGGGTATGGTAGATTCTAATGCAATCCCGATTCTCAGAAGTTGTTCGAGCATCTGGGACATTGTCATCAAATTTGTAAATGTTAAATTTTTTTGAAAGCTTGTAGGACAGTTTTGATATCCATGCGACCCTTCCACTCCAATTAAAGGAGTACCATTTTTGTATTACATAATTCACAAATAGTTTAATCACTATGAAATTCAGTTAGAATTGGACTCAACTGTTGGTAAGATTTGGCTTTACATCTGGCAAAACGGTTGGAGAAGTCTTCATGCCAAACGATGATGGAGCCTCACGTAGAGTTTTTTTTTTTTGCCAATATTGTAATTAGTAGGTTAGTGCACAATGGATTTCAGAAGCTATCCATAGTCCTGAATCCCAAACACCCATAACAGAGCTCGAACCCTAGCCTCCCACATAAGAAAGATCAGGAAATGTCAACTGAGCTTAGAGCTCATCGGCCCTCACCTAGAGCTTACCAAGGCCAAGAATAGTAAGAATTCCTCAGTTGCATTCATTATGGTCATACTAGCTAATGATGCATAACTTAGGAGTGTGTTAAAGGATTTCTTCGCGTATATTCTGCAACTGAAACCTAATGCAACAAAGCAACGAGTCCACTGGCCAGACCCGGCTAACGAACGGAGACGGAAAATTCGTTCTGTGACCTTATTTTCTAGCAACACAAACAGAGCCTACTGGCCAACTCACCACCATTGAAGGTTCACAAGAATATATGGATCTCTGTGTAGTACAATTTTAAAGTACAACAATTAGTTCGTGAAATTTAGTTACTTTGAAAATTTGGTACAGTAATAACGATTTATTTTGGACTACAAGAGGTATATGTTCTCAATGAACTTGAGAGACCTTGCAAGAATCAGCTAATTATTTCCCAATCACCACTTTATTTCTTTCTTCTAATTTTGGGAGGGAAAAAACAAAAAACCAAAAGAATCGATATTCCACGTTAATACGTTATTCAACGGGACAACAACTGGAATTGTTTCATTGCTGTTTTCGTTGTTCCAATACTTCCGGCCCTAAGCTCCATGAATCCCAAGCAGACACACTTGGCTTAAGTTCTATCTTCCCTCTCTCTTTTCCTTTGTGCTTCACAACAGTTTCTGGGGCGAAGGATCAGACGTTGAAAGCTCGGCGTACATGTCGGCTATCGCTTTCGCAAAATACGCCTTTGCTTGAGGTCTCTTGATCTGGGAAAAAAAGAGAGTAGACAATGGACAGATAATAGTGATTTCAGTGCATCTCGCCATGTCAATTTAGGTAACGGGTTTTCCAAATTAACGCTTGCCTTGAATGTTGGTGTGAGCAAACCATTCTCCATAGTGAAGGGTTCATGCACCAAAGTCACAGCTTTTGCAAATTCAAAACCTCTCAGCTGAAGTGTAGTACAAAACCAAAAATAAAAAATTAAAACATGTTCTCCATATTTCTGGTTACTTTAAGGGCAAAAAATATATTAAAAGCAAATGAAATCACTATACACAAGAATACCTGAGCTTCCCTTCCAAGGGCATCCAAGTCAGCCAAGACAGCGGCCCTTGTTCTTGGGTCGCTGCACAATTCTTCTAAATCATTGTACTGGACATGAACATTGGTACCACATCATGCCAGGGAATGGTTAAAACAGGAAATCTTCGGATAATTTTAGGCACAAAAAGATGTCATTAACCATCCAAGCCCATGTTGGCAAGGTTGCAAACTAAACAATGAAAAGGAAACTAACTTCTCTCGAAAAGACAGTTTGTGGGGTTGTGAAGCCTGGTCAGTATTGGACATCTTACCACACGTTCGAAGAGGCGTAATTTCTTCTTGAAGGGCATTAAGGTAATTTTCATTAACCGTCGCACATTTAACACTTGCTACATTAGAGTAAGTCCACCTTACCACCATTTATCTTGCCATTGACATAATTTCGCATATTTTTTTGGCAATATCTTAGCCCACCCATTCCTATTTCTTCATGCCACAAAATGGCTACCATCTTTGGTGTCAAAGATGGTATTGCCATTTCTCCCACTTCAACCAAACCATTTGATTTGCATTGAAACATGAGATAGTGTAATCCAATAGTCTAGATTTGAGATTGCACAAAATGACATCAAATCGGTGCAGCAACAATGCTAATTTTTTTTACTTTTTTGACACTGTAGCAAGCCAGAAAAGGACTTTGGCAATGCTATTTTGGCAACGTAGGGTAGACTTGCTCTTAGCAGCCCATATAGTATTCTACTTCATTACATAGAGAAAACTGATGTAGGCCGCAGACATAAGCAATCTTGCCATTATCCATTTCGCTCTTTCTTCTTGTGATTGATTTTCTAAATTCTAATCGTGCTATTGTGTGTGTGTGGTTCATTGGCCAACAGTTTGGACCTTCACATCATGCATCCTTCTCATCTGTTTCATCTCAAGGCAACATTCGTATAATGAAAAAAAAAAAAATTGGCTGTTTGATCATTGTGAAGTCAACAATTCTTTTCAGACATCTTGAGGACCAACTGTACACACTTGAGCTGAAAATCTTTGACTTCATAATTACGCATTTACGCTGACTACAATTTCTTGTTTGCAGACTGAAGTAATAAGACCAAGAATCACCTTAATGCCCTCATTTGCAGCCCAAGCTTTCAATACATCTGGGTCTACCGAGACAACAGCAACCAAGGAGGAGTTGAAGCTGTCACCTACTCATGAATACGAAGCAGTCATAGATAGACGGACAGGCAAATAGACAGAGAGAACACTGGAAACATAATTTTCTCACCATAAACAAAGCACTGAGCACCGAACTTGCATTTAGCATATACGTTCTCAACTTTCTCAGGAGCTATGTACTCACCCTGTGCCAGCTTAAATATGTTCTTCTTCCTGTCAGAATAGGATGACAATTTTAATACACTCGCACATGCATGCAACCTCGCAAAAAATAAGTTAAGACACTCCCATTGCAAATGAATCAGGGAAACAACATGGATCTTATAATCTAGAAAAAGAAAAACCAATGCATACAATCAGAACCATCCTAGCTGAGGCGGCTTTCAGCCAAACCCAACAGTGAAGGGTATTCCATGTTTTGGAAACAGAAACAAGTGCGTTCGTGTTCGTGTGTGTGTGTGTGTGTGTGTGTGTGAGAGAGAGAGAGAGAGAGAGAGAGGTTTGTTGTTCAATCGGGCATCAAACTAGCAAAGCCCAACATCTTCTTCTTTTTACCATGGCAAAAAGCCCAACAGCATGTCTATAATAGATGTACTTAGTTTGACCACGGCAATTGGCTGTCAACAAGAAACATGCCATTTAAGTTTTTAATTCCAAGTAATTAGGGGCTATAAATTCATCCGGCTATAACTAGGACCTCAAGAAGCATATGGCTTGGGTTCAACTCTCATCCACGTGATATTGATTCCTGCAAGACTTTGTCCCAGCTTTAATTGGAGCCCTTGCTAGTGGATGGTGGAATTGGTCTCCTGGATTAGTTGTCCATTGGCTGCACTAGGATACCAACTTATAATTAAAAAACAAGGATAGTGTCATATCACCTATCAATTATCTTTAGGCGACCTCCAGCTGACCACAACCCTATGTCCCCTGTATGAAGCCACCCATCTTCATCAACTACTTCTCTCCTGTTAAATTTAATTATGCCAATACTCAGTACAAGTTACAAGTACATCCCCTTGTGTGTGTGCATGCACGCGCTTTTGGGGGGTCGGAGGACATGGGGTAAGGATTGGAGAAATGAAAGGGGAGTAAACTGAAGATAAAGAAGAGGAACTGGTAAGATAGAAAGGCAAGTACGATTGCACTTCATCTTTATGGTAGCCACGGAATACGATGGGACCTCGCACACAGATTTCACCCCGTGGATAGGGCCGATCCTCGGATGTATAATTCATTTCTGGAACATCTACGAGCTTTACTTCTGGAAGAACAAAGTAGAAACTATACATTAGTCAATCCTGATTAGTAAGATAAATATCAGAATATAGTTGCAACCATGTCAGAGTACAACTGTGGTTAATGTAACTTCACAAGAAAACCTAGTGCCTAATTTGTTGTTCAATATGGTATTAAACTAAAAAGGTCTTTGGAGGCTCAAATAACGAAGCCCGACACAATAATATAACCAATATCCACATTCTGACCCCTTCTGACCCCAGCAGTAGGCTGTCCGCAAGAAACATGCCATTTACTTTTTCTTATGCCAAGTTAATTGGAGACATATCATTTTGTTCCTTGAGTAAAAGTCCCCCCACCAACCCGTGGAACGCACACGCAAAAAAATTTAAAATGAATAGCACTCATTTTAAATGGTAAAGAAAACATGCAGCCTTCATCAAAGGAAAGAATCAGTCGTTACCGTAATGCATTCACACATGTACACCCAATTTCCTTTCTCCTTTTTTTTTGTTCGTCTACCCAATTTCCCTGATTTATAAATAACCCTACTCAATTGGAGCCTGAGAGCACTTGTCTTCCAGGTGGATGAGGCAGGGGTACAAAGAAGAAAAGGCTGCAGTGAACCTTGCTATCTAAAATCCCGACAGTTAGGTAGCCGATAGTAGTAGAAGCTCTAAGGCCGATATTCCTGACTTATCAGAGTAACAAGTAGTATGCATCTATTTGAATTGATGCTTAAACGAAATAACGTGGGTATAACATGGTCAATCAAATATATGAAAGTTTGTCAACAACTCACCACAAGCAGGATTAGGAGAGCCAACATGGCCAGAAAGATTGTCGCCCTCCTCCATAGAGGTTATAACACATGAAGTTTCAGTCATACCATATCCCTCCAGAACATGACAACCAAAACACCTGTTACATCAAACATTTATGCGCCATTTAAGAGAAACAGGAAGTTAAAAGAAAAGGCAACATATATAGTAACATTATGCAGTCATTGAGGAGAAGAAAGCGATAAGCTTACACCCTCAGGAAGTCCATTACATCAGGAGACAAGGGTGAAGCGCCTGATGCCATTAAACGAACCCTTCCTCCAAGCTTTCCCTTAATTTTATTAAATACCAACCTGTCCCACATGGGAGATGGAATCTTCCCTGAAAGAGTTTCACAAAGACAACTTCAACAGGAGGATTTTTCCTCTAACTAGTTGGTTCACTTCTGTCAATCGTCATGTTTAATTTACTTTATTTTAAAAAAATTGGGAGAAAAAGGGAAGGGACGGGAGAACACAGAGATGATTGCAACGCGAAACGGACAGAAGTAAATAAGTTGTTCAAGTTTTCTAAGATTTCCGGCAAAAAAGGATGAAAAGCAAGCATCACAAGGATTCTCTTCGTACTCTTTTCTTTCTTATCTTTTTTCCTTGTATGTCAGTTAAGATGATCCCATCTCGTCAAACTATGTTGATATTTTATTCCATATCCAGATTTTCTCAAATTGGCTGCCGGCTGGATATGCAACAATGAGATCAACTCACTAGTGACGATCGACGCTTAACAAATCAAACGAGCTGGCTTGTGGAAGCTCATACAACTTGGCATAAACTATTGAAGAAACTACGATGAAGTTTTTTCATGTTTCCAAATTCTAGTTTTTTTCTTTTTTTATTTATCGGAAAAATCTGATCTTCCATATTTATTTCTCCTATCGACACTTCTGCCAAGCTTTACGCTGATCAGTTTTGACTTCACACATTCTTATTCAACCACAAACTATCCTTGGATAGTTGCCCTTTCCTTTTAAACTGATAATCATCACCTTGCTATTCTTTTAACATGTTGGGTACGCATTAGATCATATCCCAAACTCAATGTAACTAATTATTGACTGTCTACCAATCAAGGATGATTTAGCTAATTCATGATAGGCAAGTAAAATTCACCACAGATTCATAGAATTTCAACCATCACAAGATAGTCACTCATTCCTTCCTATAAAGAAATGCATGAGAATGGAAAGCACCTTTTCCTCTAATGTTTTACATGTGAATTTAGAAAGAGTCAAGCTAACGGCAAACGAGATTTTAATTGCGAAGGAATAACATTTGAAAGAATATAGGAACGAAAGAAGCCTCGTAGACCCAAAAAAACATAAGACATGTTGGTTAATAAATTAGTTACCGTTCAATATAGCCTGCTTCTTAGCATTATAGGCAGCATTAAATAACCTCTCTCGCAGACCACCAGATGTCTTCACAGCATTCATAATCCTACACCAGCCAAGCCATGTGATTGCTAAATGGCTATGTATGTGAAATCAAATCAGTAATTTAACCAGGCATTGGATCAGAATTTTACCCAGAATATATTCTGTTGTACAACCGAGGAACACTGCAGAATATAGTAGGTCTTAAAGTAGCCATATCATCCATTAGTTTCAAGTTGTCCTGCACACAGAGGTTAAATTACGAACTTAAGGCCCAACATAAATATTCTCACACATTGACACTTTATATCAATACTTGACATGTGACAAGATTCATGATCTGTGACCGTCGTCCATAATTGTCTAAAGGATATTGGAAGAAATAGCAGCATACTATGTAATGCAGGCCTCAATCATTCAGGGGGGCTGGTCGGTTGAACTAGGTGGGGACATAACATCTAGCATTATTTGCATGAAGCGGCTGCCCTCAGACTTTAGCAAAATTCTAATGCTAAGCAGCACAGAGTTCCTACCGATAGACTTATTATTCAAAACATATTAAGTTAAGCTCGAGTTGTTAAGTTGATGAACTGATTTTGCCCCCGAAGGAGCTACTTTTGCTTACCATGACACAGTTCTCATGCTTCCACTTTCCTCGATTCGATTTAACCACCAACTAATGCAATTATTCATGGTCAATTTCGTGAATACTACTAACACTGTCAGCCGTGTATTGAAGCTTGAATGAACCATGCTTCAAGTTTTTCCATTTTCTGCATATGGACACACCTTCCTCGCAAATATCAATTGTCTTAAAACAAACTTCTTAAACAGGATTCCTTAATATGCAGCATAAAACTGACGAAATTTGTTGGTTTCAAAACAAATGCCTGGTTAAGTGTCATACTCCCTGGTAGAACCCAACAGCAACTCCATAATGCGCACAGGTGACCTGGTTAGCCCGCTCATATATGTGAGCCAAAGGAAGATATGATATAAAACTGTCAAGAAACAAAGAATCAAAGATCAGGAAAAGGTAAATACATTGTAACAAAACTTTTCAACAACTCCATCATCTGGAATTGAAAAAAAAAAAACTTATGTACAGTTCCATGCATGCAGATTAGTCCTTCAAGCAATCCTAGAAGCCATTTTGTCCTATCATAAGTCTTGCCTTAATGAGTAAGTCTCGCGATGTTGGACTTTAAATAATCGTAGTAGAGTAATATGGCCCCGTTGCTTACTTCTAATTAGCTACCAACAATGGCAACTCCAGGAATTATCTTAAAGGACCAACATAAAGTTTAAATATGCATATACACTTGTAAATATATACATAAATGGTTAAAAGTTACGGTAGTCTCCCAAATTCGAAACTATTACCCCGAGCTTTTAAATAAATGGAATCTAAAACCAATACCTACAACTCGTAAAACTAACATTTTTGGCAATTACATAGTAACATATACTTCTTCAATCTTTTTAAAATTTAATAAGTATAAAACCTTGCATTTAGGCTGAAAAGAAAGCAGGACTGTGAGGGAGAGAAAAGTGCAAAGGTTGTGAAGCAATAATTATTCAGGGCAACTATATCATGGGTTGGGGTCATATCTCATCTTGATGATGTCAAATGCTAACCAATCACAAATTTATAGTACGTAAGTAGGAGAAAAAAAATTTGGCATGGGGTCACCTGACACCACGCCTCATAAGGCCGCATCGCCTCTTGCTACCAACATACATGGAACTCTACCCAAATTTTTTCTATTTAGCATAAGTTACAAAAAATTAAAGCAGCAAAAATTGTCAAACTAGATACCCACATATCCGAAGAATGGAATTTGACGGCAAGACTTGACCCAGCAACATCCGCAATCAAGTTTCCATGAGACAATACAGCTCCCTTGCAGTAGTTGAAAAGAGAGTGACCTTGTTAACTTGCTATAGCAGTCAAAGATTGTTGAGTATGCTTTAACATAAAAGAAAAGTACACCAAAGCTTAAATACCTACCTTTGGAGTCCCAGTTGTTCCACTTGTATAGCAAATAGTAGCAACATCGTCAGGCTTTGGAGGGCAAAAAGGCTGAGGGTTACTGCGGCCCTAAAAGAAATCATACACAAAATAGGAATACTTTTCTCTTAGGCAAGTGAAAGTAGAGTATAAGTAGATTACTATAACAAGGTGACAATGAATACTTTTGCATAACCAGAGCATTAAACATACTTTTATGAAATTTGAAACCTGACCTTGATGAGAAATACAACAAAGAGAAGAGTAACGTAAGCAGAAGAGTAATGTAAGCAAATCATGTCCACAGCACGTGTCCACTAAGAGAAACCCCCACTACCAAAGGGCAAAAATAGGGAATGCTAATTGTTTCATGGACACCTTTGACACAAGTTGAGCATTCATCGACAGTGTAAGTAGGTATTTGTGTACAATATATGATGTTTCCATCTACCTATGCATATGCCTAGACTTCATGACTTCAGAGACCAAATACCAACTTGACTGAACAAAAGAACAAAATTCGAAAACAACTTAACAAATAAAAGACCAAGATGCACTCAGCATGATCCTTAGGAGTTGGACAAGGATCCTCATTGAACTGAAGTAGACCTAACGCTCTCTGCACTTTAAGCCCGCTGCTGAATGGAAACTAATGAAATACTGACTGCACTAATCGATTGACATTCATGGCCGGAAGCATGTAACTAGCATACTTCGACTCAACATCCAAGGATCAAGTCAGGAGGCAAAAGCTAATAACTGGATACTGGACATAACCGAGAATAATTTTGAGAGATCGGAGTCGTCCATGAAATATGTGCAAGAGAAATTTTTGAAAATACCATGCCCCAACATGTATTAGGACCCTCAGGAGAAAGTAAAAATTTAAGAAGCTTTAAAACTAAAGAATGAGAAAGAGAGCACTGAGAAATATCACAGGTTCAACTAAGAACACAGATGGTCTCACAGCTTGACTCCAATCACGTTGAAAATTCTTAATCTTAACATAGTTGTTAAGTGCTACAACAGATACAAAGGTATGCAATTGTGGTAGAGCTACAAATATCGGAAAAACTGATGTAGTGCATTACTGCTTCCACTTCAGTTATACCAAACTTATAATCCACAGTAGTTCCTAATCCCCTTGGTAGTCTCCTAGAGCAACCACATTATTATACATACCCATATATCAATTCCAGAGCAAATAACAAAATACTGAGAAGACATTAAATTACCTCACCAAGTAGCTTTGAATATGAAAGAACTTCAACTCCCGTGGTCGACAGAAGTGATGACAGATGTTCATCGATCCCTCCAACCACCTAGTGAAAATCAAACAAGAGAACTATCAAATCAGCAGTAAAATCTCTTCAAGGTGATTCAGTTAGTAAGAAAATGGGTTTTCATACCACTATAAGACGTACAGACGGAATCTCAGACAAGAAACTCAACAACTGCAAAATCAAAGAGATAAGAGGTGTAAACCATGACCAGGAAATAAGCAAATTTTTGTTAAATGTGTAATTATAGATGTCAACGAAAAATCCAGTCGCCCTCATCTCCTTCAAGGGAACCAGTTTCATATTTAGTTTTCTTTCCAATATAACAGCCTAACCTCCAACAAAACCAAACATTTTAACGACTATATTCTCTTGAGCTTAACGTGATGACTTTTCTCAATGTTAACATGGCAAAACTCACAATGTTCAATGTCTCGGGAACACAAAATATGGCTTGCACAACAGCGTGGTTTACAATGTACTTAACAGCATCTGGACCTGCAGACAAGCAACAGAGTGTTACATCAGAGAGCCTGGAAAGTCTTAACTAAGCAAAGATCCAAAACTCAAATTACAACAGACAGCTAATCACTAACCAAGAGTGTCATATAAAGGCACCGAAGTGTAAGAATAAGCCGAACACGCATGATCAACAATTACCCACTCTGGTCTGTTGATAAAATACAGCCCAACTGAAGCTCCCTGTTGTAAAACCAACCAACTGGGATAGTGAGATATGTAACGAGAAAGGATCCAAGAACTTCAACTCAAGATGCAAGTGGATGGAAAACACATGGTATTTAGGAACAAAGTCATAAAGGAAAGAAGAATATTCAACCCAATTTTACTAAAAACAACTTGCCTTTGGTATACCCCGATATACTAGACCAGAACCAATTTCTGACCGAGCGGTACCTGCTTCTCCATATGTCATCCACTTGTACCTAAAAACGTTCAGAAACTCAAAGAGATGAACAAGGGGCATCAAAAATGAATTTACAGCTTGGATTACATAACCAACTTACTCTCCAACTGAACCATCGACCCGAATTCGTGTACCCAAGTATTTGTAGTCCCGAAAAGTCTCAACTGAATGCCTATTGTTGCAAAAGGAAAACAAACATAGTGACAAATACTTCTCAATGAAATGGACATTGAAACGAAATTAGTAGACACTATTTAAAAATTAACAATGATGAAACAACAAATTGAATGAGGGGTACTCACACAAAATTGTCATGTAAGGTACCAATTTCAGGATGATCTGGAAACCTGCTAACAAGCTTCAAAGGAGACCATGCAGATCTGCATCATCTGGGACTTTAAGAACAAATTACGGTCGTAGAGCTTAATTATCAAGATTAAGAATCACAACCTGTACACATTCCACTTCCCAGTCTGCAATTTCTCTGGAAGCACTGCACTATACCCCTGCTCTGCTAAGAACACAACATCCTCATTAGGGTATGTTTTTGTGCACACGCGCATGGTCCCATGGGTGTGTGGGTGAGTGTGGGTGCCTGTGCCTGTGCCTGTGCCTGCGCGAGCGTGTAAGAGAGAAAAAAATGTTCGTTTTATGATGTCCTCTAATTAAATATACAATTTCCAAATCCCAAAAATGTTTGCCCCATCAATCTTGGCTGCCTGCTTCCTCAAAGACAAAACAGCTATATGAGGAAATTCCTCTTTGTTTTATGACGTCCTCTGATTAGATATACAATTTCCTCCACAAGAACTGTCCTATCTCCAATGTATCCAAAAACTCAAAAGTTTCCATAATTTGATATTGGCATTCTGTTCCACTCTGCCACTACTAGTCTGTCATATGATCGAAAACATTATGCAATATTAGAAATTACAAACAAGATGCAAGTAGAAATCCTTATTGCCCAAAACTTCTCTAAAACCAATATTATAGGTTATTGCAATTAGCACCGCTTGGCCACAGACCCAGTGGTCAGCCTGAGAGTCAGACTTGGGAAGTTTGCTCCCTTCTAGCTATTAAGTTCGAAACTTTCTAGGTGCTATCTTGAGGCTCAGTCCACACGGAATTTTCCCGATTTAATATGCGCCCCCGCTAGAAAATGGTAGGTTTGGTCACAGGGATTATTCAGGATGCACATGCGCAGACCAGGACACATGATTTATAAAGTGAAAAAAAAAATCTTCACAAGTTGTGATTCCCTCTCCCCCCAACCCAAGCTTCAACTTAATCAATTGTGCACTATACAAAAATCAGAAACCTCAAAATTAAATATCAATGCTGTCGTATAATTTTGCAACATACTGAGACAAAAATAATAATAATAATTAAAAAGAAGGGGAAAAGAAAAAGGTAATGTGCAATTGCATTGTCCCTTGCTTAACTGCTTCCAAGTTCTCAAATATCAAGACAATAAAGCATTATTTCCACACTCTAGATTCCTTTCCACTCTGCCGCTACTAGTCATTCATATGATCGAAAACATTCTGCAACATTAAAATTACAAACAAGATGCAAGCCTTCTGTAGAAATCCTTACTTCCCAATACTTCTCTAAAAGCAATATTTTAGGTTCTTGCAATTAGCACCACTTAGCTACAGTCCTGGTGTACTGCCTGAGAGTCAGAGACTGGGGGGGGGGGGGGGGGGGGGGGTTTGTGGGGTGTTTGCTCCCTCCTATGTCTTAAGTTTGAAACTTTCTAGGTGCTTTCAACTCTTGTGGGTCAGTCCATATAGAATTTTTCCCGACCTAAAATGCGCCCCCAGCACATGAGCTGACCCAGACACATGATTTATAAAAAAAAGTCATCAAATCGTGATCCATCCCCCCCCCTACCCCTAACCAGGGGTGCAAAAGAGCTGAGCCGAGCTGCTCGTGTTCGAGCTCAGCTCAGCTACCAAACGAGACGAAAACTCGAGCTCAGCTCGTTTGTGAACAAGCTGAGCCTGGCTAATTTACTTAACGAGCCTAGCTTTTGAATATCGAGCTCAACTTGTTTAGTAAACGAGTCTAAAACTCGAGCTCAAACTCAAGCCGAGCCTAAACAAGCAGCTCTCGAGTAGCTCGGTTCGTTTGTAGCAGTACCCCAACCCAAGCGTATACTTAATCAATCGTGCACCAGACAAAAATCAGAAACCTCAAAACTAAATATCGTGCCGTTGTATAATTTTGCAAAATATTGAGGGGATTACAACCACAAAAACGAAGCCAATTAAGTGGAGGGGGCCCAACTGAAACTGAATTTGTTTTAGAGTACAAAGAATAAACTCAAACTGAAAGTGAAAATCATCAAGATTCGTAAAGTGGAGGGGGCCCAAACCCTTAGCAAAAGAACAAGCCCATATGGAATCGAAAAGGAAAGACAACAAAAAAAGCAGGAATAATAACATGAGATTGGAAAGGGACCTAATATCTAACAATAAACCCTACCTTCATAAAAAAAGAGTCATTTTTCTCAACTTTTTGCCGTCGCATCGAAACAAAAAACTTCTAAACTGGCATATCTCAAATCAACTCAGATAAGCACACGAGCAGGGTTTCCAAACACAGAATCCGGAAATATAGAAGGCGATGCGGCCATATAAAGGCCAATACATAAAGTAACAGTAACATCAGAGGTTCAAAATTCTGTTTCCTGTCGATAGAATACGTAACCGACCTTTATTTAAATCGCTAAAGAGTACAAGTAAAGAGGGATATATATATATATAGAGAGAGAGAGAGAGAGAGAGAGAGTGTACCGGAGAAGAACTCGCCGGCGGTGTTGTTCGGTCGGAGAAGAGACCGCTCGTCGTTGCCGGCGGCGGCGGTGGAGGTGAGGTGGTTTTGAATGGCTCGGAGACGGCGTTGAGCTGACGTGTCCATGGCTGCAACTGCGTCGTCTGACTGCTTTCCTGTTTTGATCCTCCAAGCGACGAGGTATCAGGCGATGTTGGTATGAGTTTCAGTTTGGAATGGTGTATATGAGAGAGAGAGAGAGAGAGAGAGACGACGGCACGCTTTCCAATGCAACGGCAGAAACGGCTTGGATAATAAACGTCGGCAGCAAAACAATCGTCGTTACCGGATGGTCTCGTTTCATTTCATTCAAAGCTCGTGGACGGTCTAGAAGTTTTCATTCAGCTAAAGTTTTTATTTTTTAAATACAATTTTTTTAGGATCATACTCAAATATACACTCATATATATATTGAACAATAATGTGTGTGAATTTGTATATGGGTGTGTATTTTGGGTGTCGAGGTAGAATTACTCTTTTAAATATTTGTTTTACGAAACATTTAATTTTCTTATAATATATTACTTTTAAATCAAAAAATAAATATTTATTTTTTTAGAGGGAACTTAAGTCACATAATTTTCGTGCGGTGCCTGAGAGAGAATGCGAACGCGAGCGGAAAAGCGTCTTTTACAACACATCTCAAATTACTAAAATTTGCAAAAGCAATGATTGAGAGAACGAACACAGAACATGATGATGGTTTATGCGACCAAGGTCAAGACAAAGAAAATGACAAGAAACTATTTTACTTGAATATATTTTTACTGTTTGATTTCAATACATTTTTACTTTTCCAATTTTTAGCATTCTTTCCTCCATGAGAAAAACTTTTTTACGGAGGTTCCACAAATTAAGTTTTACATGGATCAATCTTGTGCTTCCAAAACTGTTTTGGACAATCTGGGTTAAAAACCAATTTTAATTGATAAAAACTGGATAATGATGATGTTAAAACCGTTATTGTTGGTGTCAAAACTCAAGTACATAAAAGTCTTATACATTACAAATTATACAAACATTTTGTGCACTAGAGTTCTGACACAAATAAAAACAATTTTGGCATCAATAAAAATGATTTTGGCATTATCATTTTCCTAAAAATTTTAAAACACATCTTAATTATTGATTGTCAAAATAAACGGATGATATTGTTCAGAGATGTGAATAACTCTCCGTGAATAAGCTTTCATCTCTTTCCATACATGAACTACTCATGTTACGTGAGCAAGGGGGGAATTGGAGAGTAGGCCGAGGTGGCAGTTGCGCTTTCTTTTTCCTTTTTGGTGTAAAGGCAGTTGCTTTTTCTTGTTTTGGTGATAATTACCTTTCTGTAGTTAATGCCTAGTTTGGATTTAAATTTTAAAAAAAAATCATCTCAAAAAATACTTATTATCTCTATTTTTAATTATTATTTTTATTTCTCTTTTTACTCATTACCCTATCTCCAATTATTATCTTAATTTCTCTTTTCTCTTAGCATCCCAAAAACCAAACTAAAAAAACTCAAATTTCAATCCGAACAAGACATAAAACTCAAGTATATTTCTGAAGGAAATTTTAAAGGTAGTTTGAATTGAACATTAAGCTATTAGTTAGCATCAAAAATTGATGTTTCTCGCTTCAGAATTTTAGTTTGGCGATGATAAAATTGTAAAAAAAAATAAAAAATTGTATAACTCTTATATCAATAAACATTTTTATTGTGGTTGAAAATCATTGTGCCTAGATTTTTTTGTTTGTTGATCTATATTATCTACTTACTCAAAAATTGATGTGAATTTTTATTTACTTTAGCCACATATGTATAATTCAGTGCCAACACGAAAAAAAATATTAAACTATATAAAAGAAAGTGTAAAACTTTAATTCATTTTTCGAGCCCAGAAAATTCGCTTAACCCCCTCAATATATGGTGTAGCTGCCCAACCTATCTTTATTTGATGTCAAAATAGTATTTATAATTTGCATGGAAGTACTTTATGTATAACTATTGTGTACCTTTTCGTGGTGAATTATCCTTGTAGAAGTATAAAGTAATAGATATAAGTGTGTATGTCTTGTCTTAGTCACAATAACTGTCAACAGTATTATCTGTTGCAGTTCAATTCACGTTCAGTTGTGCTAGTACCACGTCTAAGTACATACCCACACTCAAACAGCGTGCAAAGTTTTCGTTGAAGTTTTACTCTGTATTTAAATGAGTTTTAAGAAATTATGTAGGGTTATGAATAAAAAGATAATAAAAGTAATGATTCGAAGTAGAAATAATAATTGAAGAAAGATGAAAAGAGAAATAAAAAGAATAATAATTAATAATTAAAAATAATAATAATGAGTATTTTTTGAGTTAAAAATTTTTTTAAAAAAAGAATGTTATAATCAGCGCAAAAGGCTGACATTAGTGCTATTCACGCGCGTTTAAAGAGAGTCCAAACGGCCTGCAAAGTACAACCGCAAATGGCGTGGTCTATTTTGTTGTGCTGCTTTAACGCCACCATTTACGAGTACAAGTCAAACTTTGGCCGGTTGATAAGACTCATAAAAATGGGGGGATCTGGACAGGATTATAATGACACGTGATACAATACTCCCTTCATTTCAATATGTTTTATCTTATTTCGGAGTGATTTGTTTATGGACGCGGGGGCTCCGCTGCCCATCATGGGCAGCAGCCCTAACCCACACCTCACACACGGCACCGTTTTGATAAAGAAAAAAAAACAAACTCTTTCGCTTGTAATTCTATGGAGCAGAAACGTGATTATGAGAGTCCTAAAGTTAAAATTTAATTATGTCTCTTTAGAACAATATGATCAGAATAATAAGATCTGGGCGTCAATTCAAACGAATTGAAAATTAGAGTACTTAAATTGTTTAATCATATTTTTTAATATATAAACTGTCTTAAAAAATTAAGTACACCGATTTTTAATTCGTTTGAACAAGTACGAATATCTTATTATTCTAATCATATTATTCTAAAGTATCATAATTAATTTTTGTCTCAGGGCTCTCATAATTAAGTATCTGCTTTTTAATTAGGATTCTGTAGATCAAAAACGTGATTATGAGAGTCCTATAGACAAAAGTTAATTATATTTCTTTAGAATAATATGATTAGAATAATAAGATTTTCGTACTTGTTCAAACGAATTAAAAAGTGGCACACTTAATTTTTTAGACCGTTTATATATTAAAAAATATTATTAAAAAATTAAGTGCTCTTATTTTCAATCCGTTTGAATTGACGTGTAGATCTTATTATTCTGATCATATTGTTCTAAAGAGACATAATTAAATTTTAACTCTAAGGCTCTCATAATCACATTTCAGCTCCATAGGATTGCAAGCGGAAGAATTTATTTATTTTTCCTTTATCAAAACGGTGCTGTGTGTGAGGTGTGGGTGCCGTGTGTGAGGTGTGTGAGGTGTGGGTTGGGACTGCTGCCCATGGTGGGCAGCAGAGCCCCCGCGTCTTTTGTTTGTATATCCCTTCGATTTTGAACATAAGTGTAACTTAATCCTTCAAGTTTCAATTTCAACAAAATAAACCTTTGATTTGCAAATTAGTTTCAATGTCATTACACAGTTGGATTCCTTTAAGAATTTGGACGGAAAGTGGGCATGTGGCCATCACGTGATCTTTTTTCCAGGGGCATATTTGCCCATTGCCCTCCCAACCTTAACCCTATCATTGTCCTTCCTTCCTCCCTCAGAGGGTATTCCACTAACCCTTTTTTTCATAAAATTTCTTTTTCTTCAATTTTCAAACTTAAATATAATGAAAATGAAAATGAAAAATAATTTTTTGATTTTTTTTTTACCGTATAAAAGATCTCAATGAAATCTATCAAATAAGATCCATATTGGCAGAAAAATTATTTGAGTAAACACATAATTTTTGGGCTTGAAATTTACCTTCCTTTTCAAAAACCCACTTTTTGAAAAAGTGGAACACTCTCTCACTCCGCTCCCTTCCCTCACACTCCACGACATACACCACCACCGGCTACCCCCACCTCTGACACATAACCACCCACTAACAACCCAAACAAAAAAGCACCCCATTCAGTTCCAAAAAAAAAAAAGAGCACCTTATCGCCCCAAATCGCTGTCCAACGGTGCCGTCTTTGGAACCGAGGTATTAACAACAACAACGAAGAGAGAGCCTGTATGAGGTATTGCAAGCGAAGAGGAACGTGACGTTGACGGGGATCAGGATGGCGTACCGGAGCTTGGCAAAGCTATATCACCCGGACGTCGTCGGACGGCCGCGATTTCATCGAGATTCATAACTCCATTAACTCGTACAGGAGCCTAATTTTTGTTATTCTTTTTGTCTAATCTCAAATCAGCTTTCCAGGTGAAAATTGGTTCTAAATTTAGCACAAGGACCTAAATTTATGGAGAAATCGAGTTTTATTTAATAAATATGATATGATATCTGGTTTTAGGCTCCGTTCCAAAAACGAAAAAAAGCCCTTATTTTATAAGAAGATAATTTCAAATTCAAAAATTATGAACTTATTGAAATATAAAAATATGCAATATGAATCTTATTTGAAATATCTCGATGAGATCTTTTATACAATGTATAAAAAATAGAAAAAATATTTTTTCTTTATATTATTTTTAAGTTTGAAAATATAAAATAAGCTGCTTATTTTTTAAGAAGGTTTCTGAAAATGAAGTATTTTTGCAATTATATTGCATAGGTGCTGGTTGATTATTTCTTTCCCAATTCTTGATTAGACTGTCAAGGTAGAGTGGCTCTATGTTTATGAGTTTGATTCTCCAGAGTAGCATATTAGCCCACGTGCTTAGAGTGCTAATTGAAATGGATTTAGTTTGGAAGGGAGGGGAATGGGTTTGGTGAGGATTGAGACGGTGGAGGAGAAAATGGAGAGAGAGGATGGTGGTGGTAGTGATGATGATGATGGTTAAGGGAGGGAGGGAATGGGCAAATATGCCCCTGGTGAAGGCTCACGTGATGGGCAAATGCCCACTTTCCGTCCAAATTATTAACGGAAGCCAACTAAAGGATGAACATTGCGACTAATTTGCAAATCAAAGGTTTATTTTGTTGAAATTGAAACTTGAAGGATTAAGTTGAACTTTTGTGCAAAGTCGAAGGGATATATAAGCAAATCACTCCTTATTTCGGGGTTTTAACTTATTAATGCTTGCTCGTTTCTATTTTTGAAAAAAAAAAATTCAACTCAAAAAATAATCATTACCTTTACTTTCAACAATTACTCTTCACTCATTATTACTCATATCTCCAATCATTATTCTCATTTCTTTCTTTATCTCTCATCACTTATTACTCTTACTTTCAATCATTACTCTTATAAAAAAATTCTCAAAAACTCATCCAAACATATCATTAAGGAAATCAAATCTAATCCATTAATTTAAAAATATACATAATCTCATCTATTGATTTTGAAATTGGACAGTCAATTTAAGACATCCATAAGTAAAAAAGGGGACAAACAAATCGGGATGGAGGAAATACTTGATTGGAGTACTAGGACTCTTCAAACAAAAATTACTTTCCTCCAACTCAATTTGTTTGTTTGATTTTGGAATTCCAACTTATTTAAGGAGCATAATGATTAGGTTCAAAATGTTTTGGGTTTCCAAAAATACTCTCATTCTTTGAGCAATTAAAGAGTGCACATTTCCCATGATTTTTTAAAAAGTGAAAGGACATTAAGTGTAACGCCCTAAATTTCGGAAACGTTAAGAAAATACTAAAAGACCAATTTCTCAAAAGATAAATCCGATTCACTACATCAGATGTTCCAAAAGTATAGGTCACAATATTACAACCATATCGAATTTAATTTTAAAGTTTTTGAACAAGTCAAAATATTACACTTTCCAAATTTAAACGCTTAAGCTTTCATAATCAAGGATCAATCATCTGGCAGAGCATCTAAGCGCACGGCAACCAGGTTTCCTCTCCTCCGTCCGTAGCGGGGTTGAAGTCGGATTGCTCGAACGACACTTCCGTTCCATCTTCGGTACCTGGCGTTCGAGTTACCAGGGCAACATAGTACCATGAGCGATGGCGCTCAATAGTCAAAACCCACCCGAACCCATAACTTACAAATATATAATAGGAATGCAATATCAAAAGAGAACAAGTCCATTATTTCATTACTAATCTTTAACTTAAGTGAATTCTCGGATTTTATCCACAGATCCGTTCCTACCTATAACCTCTGGTACAAACACTGGTGTGGTCCGACTCCCCTTTTCCAGATCCGGATGAAAGATACCTAAGTTATATACCTGGGTATCCCATCCGCAACCATAAGTTCGGATAAAACTTCACCAGCAACGCTCAAGCGCCGTCTAGCCCGGGTTGTGACGCAAGCACAATACCACCCTTATGTCCCGTCCTAACATCCGAGAGCCGACCACCACCATGCCGTACCCAGGGTTTTGTAAACCAACAATTCACAAATTCACCACCAATCAATCTCTAATCAATACATCACCACGGGTTCCAATCCCGGAATCCAAATCTCAGCCTCTCATCTTTTTATCTTTTCCATTAATCCTACTTTCACGTCTAATAAGTTAAATCCGCACATCGCAACCAACCCCGGGAACCTATTTGTCCAATCTATCAGTATAGTAACATTTCACACAATCTAACATTTCTACGAACATACTAATAGGTTAACAATAATTAATTTTTGCAATAATAATAAATCACGCGAGAAAATAAATACCTATTATCATGCTTTTCCGCTTGATGAATTTAGAGACTATGACAGCATGTGATAGAAGTAACATTCCTCTTGCATTAACGATAATACACTTGGCAACTTTCCTCTTAACATTGTACCATGTAAAAACAATGGTTCTTATTTCCTTTAACCAAAATTCCAAGTCATGCATCAACAGAACAAATCTCACTATAAACTATCACGTATATTTAATTTCTAATTTCATTAATCAAGCCCAAGCATGCTTTATATTTAATTCTTAATTGCATTGATCAAACCCAAGTCATGCTTTTCTAAATCAAACCCAACGGTGACAAGCAACATTTTTTTTTAAAACAGAAAACAAACACAGTGGTGTTCAAATAAGGTGGGTTTTTGTCCGGACTCGACCGGCAGCGTCGTGTTCGAATATAATCATACCGAAACATAAAAATCATTACGGACACGATATATACGTAGGGAGGTGAGTTTCGGACTACCTCTAGTATTGCGAAACGGTTTTTTTCTTTTCTTTTTTTCAAAGAGATTTCGGTGGCGAGTCGGAGTGGCGGCGGAGCTTGGTAGTGGTGATGGTGCTACGGCTGTGGAGGTGCTCTGGAGGTGGCTACGGTGGTAATGATGAGTGGAGGACGAGGAGAAGGTGGTGGCCGAAGGAGTTCGGGTGGTGGTGTTGCAGGAGGTGGCCGAGTGATGATGGGGAAAACAGTGGTGACCTCTTCTCTCTCTCTACCAATTCAGAAAGGGAGTGGGAAAAAGGGGCTTAATAAGAAATTAGGTAAGTGAAAACTAAGAGTTAAAGAAAAGTAATTGGGTTGCCATTTGTTAGATATAGGTTAATATGAGGAAACGGTTAATAAAAGGAAATTCAATTCATATACCTCTTGGTCATTAGGAAGATGTGAGTTAAGGTATTTGTTTGATGGGTAAAAGAAAGGGTTTAAAAGGTCTGTCAATCTTTGATTGGCTAGGAAGAAAATGTAGACAAAAATGGAGGAACATTATACGATGGGGAGAAGACACAGTGGGTTCATTGGCCTGGCATACAAGGCAACAAATGGCTGGAAACAATTTTGGGTTGGTTTTTAAAAAAAAAAAAAATTTAGTGCAACGCATGTCCATGCTAGGGAAAATTACTCGACAGATACGCGCGCGTACACAACCGATTACAGAATAAAATTTCATTTGATGGCATAGATAATTTTTTTTTCGAGCAAAATAATTATTTTTGTTTTGATAATTATTATTAGTTATAAAAAAAATATCGGGTCTTTACATTAAGGAAATTTTTCTGGAAATTGATATTCACACTCCATTTTTTGTTATTAACTTCATTTTTTATTTTTAGTGTAGAAAATGTATGTATTTTTTTTTTTGCTAAAAGATAAATAAGAGAGTGTGGATAATAAAAATAGGAGTGTGAATATCAATTTTCTTTTTTCTAGTCAACTTCTAGTTGGACAAATAATTTGGGACCTATTAGAGTCAAAAAGTATAAAAAAAAAATAAATAAATGGGGACCGAGGGAGTAAAAACTTGACAGCCATATTAGCATTTGGAACAGGTCAATTGTTCATTCCCATTTTCTTGTTCAAGTTTTGTATTGTCAATTGTTAGCTGTTGCACCAATAATTGGGCTTTGGTTGGGTGAGTTCACCCTCTCTTTTCTTTTTTTAGACTAATATCAAAATACCACTTATTTTTTTACTGAAGTAGACAATACAGTTAAAGGTGAGTTATCTTGAACAGTAGGTATTTTTTGTCCAACAATAGCGTTTAGACAATAGCGTGAGGTCATCCAATTGAGTCTATGTCAATTGACAATAAGAGTTTGAATTTCTCCACATATGTGTGGTGGTTATTGTTCTTGTATTTGTTGGTATTATTTTTCCCGTAATTGGGCTATTAGTTGAGTCGGTTTTATCGTGATCATTATCGATTAATTTCCAATTTGATGTAATTCTGATACTTGTATTACCCTATCGTTGAAAAATTATTATGGTCATGCATTGCCTTTCTTCTGGTTTTTACTAAGAAAGAAAGAAAAAAAAAAAAGGACAATTTAAAATATGGGGGATCGATCAATATATTAGTAAAAATGATACGAAGATTTAAGTGACAACTTTGTCTTTCTTTCTTTTTTATTTTATTTATCAGGGACAAATCCAAGCATTTTTACATAATGTGCATGGAGAAGTAGATATGATTATGGAGAGTATCAGAATATATTTTACACTCTATATTTTATACAATAAATATAACGTGTCACTCGATTCATTTCCTAGATGATGCTTATAATTGGTTGCATATGGAGGAAATGGTAATAGGAGTCAAAATTTCTTCAAAGAAATGCTAGCAATCTGATTACAAAGTACTTTTACACCGAATTGATACAACATTTGAAGTAACTAATCAGATAGTTTATGGAGGTGTGTTATTTTTACAACTATAATAAAGTTGTGACTTTAAATTCCTGTGGCTTAGGTTTGTCGCAGGCTCGTGTGCTTTGATTTGTATTATGTAAGTTGAAGGGTAAAATATGTAGTTGCCCCTTGAACCATTCAAAAAATATCTACTTCGTCTTTAAACTATCAATTGCATACACGTGCCCTTTAAACTAACCAATCGTTATTTACTAAGGACAATTCCCACTTTCCATCCATATTTTGGACGGAAAATTCGTGCCCAAGCTAAAAATGTAATTTAACGTACCAATATATGTATCTTCTTCCTCCTCCATCTCATAGTCCCCCAACTCTGTTTATCTCCCTCTCACCCACTCTCTTCGTCTCTCTCTCCTTCTGTGACAATAAGTAAGTGATTGTCCTAAGTTTCAATTTTTTGATCTGAAAAGCCAACTAACTTCATCTAGTCGTGCAATTTTTTTTCCCTTTCCCTCCATTATCTAAACAAGCAAAGGAAGAAAAAGCAAAATATATATATGGAAACAAAGAACTAACAAACAAATGAAAAAAAATTACGGGGAAAGGAGAAAACAGAGAAGAGGATATCATAGATTTCGATAGGATCAACGGCATCGTCACAGTGAAGATCTTCGGTGCGAGCAATCCTCTCCTTAGCGTGAACCATTGGATTTGAATTAATCAGTTCTAGAGTTATCTCTCTTTCTAGGTTTTAGGGTTAACTGACTGAAAACCCACAAATTGATTTATGGCAAAATCTACGGTCAACCCAGTGGGCTAACGGTGGTGAGTCTCACGTGCCATAATGACTGATCTTTCTAAGAGCATCCACATTGTAATAAGCAAATTGGTATGGATAAGCAAACTAAACAACAATACTAAAAAAACATCTCACACTGTAATAAGCAAAGTTACAAGTCTTTTAGTAAATAATCAAATTCCACTTATTCTATAACCAAACTTAACAACTTTTACCAATAACCAAACCTAATAACCAAATTCAAAACTAAAAAATTAAAAAAATACCTCACATTAGAATCGTCTCATCGAGACGAATAATTTGGTGTGGTCGGGTGCGTGATTGGAACTCGTTTGCAATTGGACATAGGTTCATTACGTATTGGGGGGGGGGGGGATTTATAGGGATACAAAAATAACCAATATGGAGGTCAAGTTTGTTAAGATTGATTATGAACTAAATGAATAATCAAATACTGACGTGACATATTTTAATTATCAATTTTGATTATTCACATTGCGATGCTCTAATGCATTTGTCAGTCTTTGTGCCGAAGTGCATTTGGTTGTGGCGGAGATGACATCACTAACCCACCCTTAACCTTTTCAACATGGTGTCACCTGCTACTTCAACCCTTCAGGAAAAATTATTCCGTGCTTGTACCTTCAGTGAAAAATTATTCCGTGCTCGTAAGATCTGCTACTTCAACCCTTTTTTTAACAAGAACTTCAACCTTTTTTTTTTATTTTTATAAATGAAACTTCAACCCTTTCGTATCTACATTTTTCAATAGGTTTTCCCCCGCTCTAAAATCACGCAAATATCATCAGATTGTAAAAACTAAGAATCGGGATCCTCTTCAGTCCAATGATTTTGGATTAATGATTTGGACTGGACGACATAGTCCAAATCAGGATTATCCATTGGTAGAATCAATGGTTCAAATTTGCTTATCAATTCTTACCGGTAAAAATTAATCCTTCCGTCCCAGTTTGTTGCGCATGTTTCCTTTTTGAGACGTCCCAAAAAATTATCCCAAAAAGGAAACAATCTATAAAATATTATAAATTGTGAGATATAGACAATTTTTTGGAACGTCCCAAAAAGAAAACAGTCACAACAAAGTGGGATGGAGGGAGTAACTCTTACCAGTAATTAGAAATACATCCAAACCATTAATTGCACCAAATGAACGGTACCAAGCAGAACTGTTTTTTTTTTTTTTTACTCTAGAAGATCCATTTTTAAAAAGTAAACAACATAATATAAAGTATAGAATCTATTATAGACTCTCGCCATTCCAAAATTATAGCCGGTAAACGTTCAAATTTTGGATAAAAAGAAAAGCACTTTTGTGCAAAAGTTACATTATTATTTTATTTTAAGTTTTTTGTTGCATTTTTTAATCTTGCGTTAATATTTTTGTGAATTGTTGGTTCAACTCGATGAGAGAAATGCAAAAGTTACAATAATAAACCAAGTTAAATTTTTTTTAAAGTTCCCTTGCGAGAAATCAACTCAATCTGGTATGCGTAGGTGTTTGATCCGATTTTCAACTTTTTCATTCAGTTTTGTGTCTTAGAATCTGAATGAAAAAATAAAAGATTGGATCGATCACTTACACATATCGAATTGAGCTGATTTCTCATGAGCCACAGTATTGTTTTAAAATTATTGAATAGATCAAATTATTCGTGCGGGACCAAGAATGGGCTCCGCCTTTCCTTCAGTACCCGTCGGTTTACTCGCCATTGGTACCTATATAGTACGAGAAGCTGGGGGTGTTTGTGAAAAAAGAAGACGTTTGCTTAAGGTTAAAATAGTCATGGGATGAAGATACCCGGCGGACATTCGGAAAGGACTACTGAGAGAAGGTACAATTTTACACGCGTCCACTTTTTATTGAATACTGCCAAATTGTATTTTCCCCATGCGTCAACCCAGAGGGCAGATAATTGCCGGACTGTTGATTTATTTGTTCCTATTTTAGGGTTTTGGAAGTAAAAGTGTAAAAGTCTAAAATACCCCTCGCCAAACATGTTGGGTAAATTTAGTCAGCAACTTTTCCATTCATCAACTAAGTTTTCCGTCCAAAATATGGATGGAAAATGGGATTTGTCCTTAGTAAGTAATGTTTGGTTAGTTTAAGGGATAAGTGTGTGCAATTGATAGTTTAAGAATGAAGTAAACAAAATTTGAATAGTTTAAGGGACAAGTACATATTTTACCATAAGTTGAAACCCTTCTTGTACTCTTTTCTATTCATATATATATATATGAAGTTCTTCTAAGGGAACCCCCACGTATAAACGTGTGAAACGACTGTAGAAGGGGAAGCAAGGATTAGTCCGAAAGTGCATGGAAGCTAGCCCAGGCTATAGAAACTTTATATCCAACTCAAAACTAATTGGCAATAAGTGAAGAGGGATTCTAAATGTTGTTACGTAATCACCCATTCTAATCCCAAGTAATGTGAGACTCTATTTCCATAACATCTGCCCCTCAAGTGCAGCTGCGTTTGAGGTCTGTCACGTGTGGGCACTTTTTGGGTTGGGGGGTGGAATGGGCTTCGCTTTGATACCATGCAGAAATTTTATGTCCATCTCAAAACTGATTGACAATGAATGTATGCCTTGTTCTCTTCACAATTCAAAAAGAATTTTTCAAAAAATTCCCCCTAGATTCCTCCTAGATTCTCCCTACTTCCAACATTTCTCTCTCTATCTCTCTCCACTTATTACCCCTACTATTTTTCAATAAAAAATTCAAACTCCAATCCAAACAAAGCAAAATGTTCCGAATATTATTTAGTGATCACCCATTTTACTCCCAAGTAATGTGGGACTATAGGCCATCCTGCATTACCAAAAACAACTAAAAGTTAATCTACAAGGGAGAAACATTTAGGGCCTTGTTTGGCTGATGGGCAGACAAGGTGGTTTTGTAATCATCTTTAGTGCTAGTATTGGGCCGAAGTAATAGTAAGCCCAGGTTACGAATTAGCCCAAAAGTTCTAGTGAACCCAGGTGAAGTGGGACTTTGTTCCCCTAGTTCAGTCCTAATCCATTAAACCAAAACGACCACATTTCCGGACTACTTTAATCTAAGGTAAGAATACCCTTAACATACTAGTAAAATGGCTAACCATAATACGATTTGGTTTTATCAACTGGGGCACTTCTTTTTAGACGCCAAATATTTACCTCTCCTACTCGCCACGTATGAATCCACCTACCGACAATAAGGCCACGTGTAGTGTAGTTCATGTCACCCATTCCGCCATTCGTATCTTTACTTATGTTGGGTGCATGATTCCTTATGTTGGGTGCATGATTTGGGGAGCAAAATTGATGAGTTGTTTAAAGTTACAAGAGTTTGTGACATTTCCAAAAGGCTGGGTGGGTATGAGGGATTTTGAAGAAAGGTAGTGGTTATTTTGAAATTTTTTGCCTTTTAATTTTTTTATTTATGCATTTAACAGTCTTGTGGGACATGCACAATTATCTTAACAATAGGAGAAGGGAAATGACATTGACACTCCAAAATTGATGCAGGCACTCCAAAAAACAAAGGAACGTGGTTTTGGAGTTACACTGATTTTAGAGTGCTTACATCAATTTTTGGAGTGCCAATATCATTTTCCTAGAAGAAAAACTTCTTTACAGAGCCTCCGTAAAGAAGGTTTTCACGGAGGCAAACAATCTCATTCGTCCAAAAATATTTTGGGCGGTCCAGATTTTAAATAAACTATTCACGAGAATAATTTATTTAAAATCCGTACCGTCAATTACCGAGACGAACGAACGGTGCGGAAACCTTTTCTACGGACTCTCCATGACTCCGTTCTTTTAGACTTGACTTAAACTTAACTTAAATTTGAAAATTTTGTCCTTATTTGAATTTTTTTTCGCATTTGTAAGTTTTGTGCCAAACTTTTTCGGGGTATTGATTCGTCTCGATGAGAGGAATCGGAAAAGTAATTTTTTTTTTTACTTTTACCCATATATTTTGAAAAATAACCATTTTTTAGAGCAAAAGTGACATTTTTAAAAGTGATTATTTCTCAAAATACTTGGATAAGAATGCTAAAATTTTACTTTTCCAATTCCTTTCGTTGAGACGAATCAATACCCCAAAAATATTTGGTACAAAACTAATAAATGCAAAAAAAATTTAAATAAGAACAAAATTTTCAGATTTAGGTTAAATTTAAGTTGAGTCTAAAAGAACGGAACTTCACCTCTAACAACATTTTGCTGCTTTATCACGTGATAGCCGTTAAGTTCTTTAATGAATTATATGTGGTTGGCACAAGAATTAATTGGCCGATTGGACTAACTTAATTGGCACTTGTACAATTTTATTTGGGACTTTTGGAGCAATTATTGTGTTGGATATTGACGAGATTTGATTATTGTCAGTGGGCTCATTTTTAGTTAGTTTTTTTTTTTTTAAGATTAGAAAAAAAAAACTCGTACTATATATATATATATATATATATATATATATATTAAAAGGCTAGTAAGTTCGAAGACGCCAAATCTCAAGATCTTGGTGAGCTTGGAACAAGAACCCAACCACCTAAACCAACATGCAAATTTTTCACTCTATTATCGTCGGCTTCTTTGTTGGCCTTAGTTGTATAATACATATTTGTGGGTCCTAATAACAGCTCAATTTCTCATGTAGTTGTCAGTTTACTTTCAGTTCTGATATGCTTGTCTTTTTTACAACCTATAATATTATGTTCGGATTGACATGCGCATATATATGTCTTGATTAATATTTGGTGGCGAATGCCACCGTCTACTAATATGTCTCGTTTAAAAACAAGAGCAAAGCCCCCTTATAGACTGGCCCGATAAAAAAGGATACATATTAATGGGGGCCCTTTCGGTTCTCATATGTTTGTAGATCTTCATTTCAGACCAATTGGGAAACACTATATTGGCCCCATTTGTATGGCACACTAGAAAATTCACTTCATACTCAAATTACAGGCTGGGACAATATCTATCGCGACGTTTCTCTAATTCTTGTGCCACCGCAACAAATTACAGGTTCATCGGCTATCTCTCGATTAGATAGGGAGTAAGAAATAAAACTAGCGAAGAAACCCCCAAGAGGTTGGTTGAGTGATACTATCTCTGCAAGTAAAGGGTCGATCGACTCTCCTAATCTCGCGCCTTTGACTCCCATCACTTGTGAAAAATCTTTGTGTTCACCATGGAGGTTTGTTCGGTACTCTTAACTCCATGAACCCAACATTAGTCGAGCGTATTATACACAAAAGAAATATGCAAAAGAAAATCTAGAAGATATGCAGCAGATCGAGAGCTAGATTAGATATGCATGCAGTTAATTAGTTGGCCATGTTGTAGTTTCAGATTTCAGGCATGAGCTAGTAATGATGAGGGCAGTACAGTACATAGATTTACATCTGATCAATCAGCTGTAGTAGAAGATTTCATGTACTGATTTTTGCTTTTAGATTTCACGAGATGCCAAATCAAATCCACAGGCTTTTGAGCTTAGAAACAGCTGGATTACAGGCCTGCAGCTTAATTCTTCCATGATTCCATCTAACTGTTTAGAAATTAACTACTATATACTTCGAATATCTTACGGATTAAACAAGAATTAATCTTCAGTGATCAGATGATCAGGATAGTCATAGTAGCTAGCTGTACTACTAATTCTTCCCTAGTAGTATAACTTTGCCTTTGTGGGAATATGTAAATGTAAAATTAATTGAATCCAAATCTCTTCTTAATCATGATGCATGTACTGTC
Organism: Rhododendron ovatum; assembly: GCA_019656835.1. Lineage (NCBI taxonomy): Eukaryota > Viridiplantae > Streptophyta > Magnoliopsida > Ericales > Ericaceae > Rhododendron > Rhododendron ovatum. Next base: position 41,803,992 of record CM033796.1, on the reverse strand, counting down.
ATAGATTGAGATTATAACCATAAGTATACCCTCTACAAATTACTTGTATTGTACTGTAAAGAAATGGTCCTGTCACAACCCATGTTGATCCCATCATGCTATTCTTTTCTTTTATTTTTTATTTTTTGGGCTTCTTGATTCCATCATTCGCGTTTATAGCACGTGACACCTAACTTACCACAATACACAATACTCTATCAGCGTCACGGATCAAAGAGAGAGAGAGAGGAGGAGAGACGGTTGGAATTTCTAATTGACTGTTTCGTTTTTGAGAGATTATTCAGGCCAGGCTAGCTATTGTCCTTTTCATCCCATTTTGTTGTGGATTCATAAAACATTTTATCTTAGGTCGTACCACAATGTGTTGTGATCGTTTATGTGATGGAAAAGGAGTTTGAGGTAGTGCAGTATAATTTTTCGCTTCGGGAGGGTCCTCCTAAATCGAGTGATTGGTGCGTCTTGTAATTTAACGTACGTGTAAAACATAGGAAACCACATCATTTGTTCTAGGCATCTTCTCCGTCTTGGGATGACAACAAGGTTGACCGTCAAATGTAGATGCCATCAAACGACAATGACGGCAAGAGATTATTTAGTGCCTCGTGACCTTAATCCACCACACTCTAGTATTGTTTTCGTATTGATCCGCATAAATGTACTATCACGGCGCTTCTAATGAGGACGCCCTTATTTTCGTTATTTGCGGACATCGGTTGTCAACCGTTGGATCGCGTTTTGAATGATCCGAATTTTAATGAAACTTTTCTCCGTGATCGGTCATAAACTTTCCGCAGATCCGGACCATTCAAAACATGATCCAACGGATGACAACCGAAGTCCACAAATAACGAAAATAAGGGTGTCCTCATTAGAAGCGCCCTGAATGTACTAGAATGCCCTTTTTCCAATATACTTTTTCATACATTCAAGAACTCAGTAGTAATGATAAAACTGAGATACAATTGGTAAATTTTAAGGAAAAAATAGAAGTTGTAGGTATGGCGGTTTTGATAAGCTGCGACTACATACATCCAGGAATTTTGAGTGGTTTCTTTGTCAATCACTACAAGAAAAAACACATTTGGCGACCAACTTTCGGCGACCAAATTATTTTTGGTCGCTGATTGTCAACTTTTGGCGACTAAAATATTTTTGGTCGCCGATCGTAGACATTTGGCGACTAAATTCTTTTTTGTCGCCGATTTTGTAGACCTTTGGCGACTAAAACATTTTTAGTCGGCGAAGTGTTACCATTTGGCTACCAACGATCATTTGGTCGCCGAAAACAAACAATTGGCGACCAACCAATAGTCGGCAAAGAAAAACATTAGGCGACAAAAATATTAGTCGGGGAAAGCTACCAATTGGCGACTAAATTCGTTTTGTCGCCGTTTGTGTGAACCTTTGGCGACTAAAATATCTTTAGTCGGCAAAAGGCTACCATTTGGCTACCAAAAGTCATTTTGTCGCCAAAAATTTATATATTATATTATAATAAACTTATATACTTATTCCATCTACTTAACCGAAGTTTAACCCATATTTCACCGTTAACTCCTTAATTAAATCTCACTTTTTATAAAAAAAAATGGCAACTCCTTAAATCTAATGTTAAATGCTACCGAAGTAACAAAAAAAAAAGCTCCTTAATTAAATCTCACTTTTTTCCTTACATTTTTTTTTTTTAAAAAAATTCAGTTTCTCCCTCTTCCATATATTCTCAGCAAAGCAAAAAAAAAAAAAAATGCTCCTATGAATGGAGAAAACCTTAAACCTTCATTTAAAATAAGGAAGAGGAAAAATCTAATAGAATTTATCCAATTAACTCTTACGCTAATCTTTACAAGAATCAATCAAATTGCATAATCTTGTTATTCAATGAATCATATATAGTCCAACTTCTAGCCACTATAAAATGAGTTACCGATATCATTTTTCCCATCTACACCGATGAAAATATTTTTCAATTGCGGCATGACATTGTTGGAATTCAAATGGCAATGACATTTTTGCTCTGGACTCTTTTGAATTTGATTGAACGTCCAAATTAGCTATTCCAATTTTTTCTTTTTTAAGGTTTTCCATTGGCGTTCATCTGTTGGATATGTGTTGTTTCCTGTTTTTTTATTGATTTTTTTGGATTTTTCTCTATTATATTTTCAGACAAAGAAATATTGTCTAGCCTTATAACTAATTCCTAGATGAGAAAAAAAGGACATTGAATTGTTGGAGTTAATGGTGAAAAGGATTAATTTCCCTACGGTGGAATATGGGATGGGCTAATTTCTGTTAGGTAGAGGTTAGGCAGATTAAGGAGAAAGGAGCTTAGGCCGATGAAAGGTTGTCGTGAGTCTGAGGTTGGAGGAAGTCCTCCTACTGGGTAGGAGGAGATCCGCGTTCATCATCTAATCAAATAGCGTGCATCTACAAAATGTATCTGAGCGAATGAAAATAACATGCCGTTTGTGGGTCATTTAGTTTTTCTAAGATGCCCATTGGTACATTGCACAAATTCTCATCATAAAAACCCCACTATGTAAAAAAATAAATTACGAAGAAACTTCTCGAATCTTTATCTGGCAATGGTTTCTCCATTTTTAATTCCAATGAAAAAAAAAAACCCTCCTACGTACGCTACTAACACTACAAGAAATTACACCATTACCGACTAAAATTCCCGACTAAATAAAATTTAGTCGCCAAATTTCTAACCGTTACCGACTAATTATTATTTAGTCGACAATTTAAATTCTAACTCCGACTAAAAAAATTTTAGTCGGTATATGTATATAAATTCCGACTAAATATAGATTTAGTCGGTAAATATATATATTTTTCACGAGTTTTATATACCAATAAATGAAATAAATATACCGACTAAACTATTTAATCGCTAAATCTTAATAAGTGCCGACTAAATATCTATTTAGTCGGGAAATATATTTTTTCCTGAGTTTAATAAATCAATAAATATGCCGACTAAACTATTTAATCGGTAAATGTTAATAACTGCCGACTAAATCTTTATTTAGTCGGGAAATATATTTTTTCCTTAGTTTAATAAATCAATAAATATGCCGACTAAATTATTTAATCGGTAAATGTTTATAAGTGCCGACTAAATATATATTTAGTCGGGAAATATATTTTTTCCTGAGTTTAATAAATCAATAAATATGCCGACTAAACCATTTAATCGGTAAATCGCAATAATTTCCGACTAAATGTAGATTTTGTCGAGAAATATTGATCCCTGAATATAAAAAACGAAAAAAATGAAAAAACGATGCCGACTAAATCATTTGGTCGGAAATTATTATTTATTGCCGACTAAGGCAATAATTTAGTCGGAAAATATATTATTTTTTGCCCTTCATAAAAAATTGCAAGGAAGACAGTATTTGATTGACCACACTAATCACGATGCAACCTTTCCGATCACTACCGCTCATGTTTTTTTACTTCTTAATCATAAGATTGTCATAAAATTTTGGCTCAATCGAGCCAAGAAAGCCCCTTTATGGGCACATAGATTCTTAAATGTAAACAATTTTGTTGTTCGATTAAGTGTCTATCCTTATGCGGTTAACTTCATTCTTGGTACAAATGTTCAAATTCATATAACGTCAAAGATAGATGATTTCGATCGTGAAAAAATACCTCAAGTGAGGCTCGGTTAGTTCACTATAACACTTAAATGTCTCCGAACGCATTAAATGTATTTCGATAATGTGGTCGCTAATATCAATTGATCTCCGATTTTAGTGACAATGCTCTAATAAGTAAGACGTGAAATCCTATCGGTTCAGATTGATCATTATAAAAAATAACTCGGTAGTTACCTTAACTATATATATATGTTTGATGTATTTAATAGTCAACTAACTCTTATGTTGTATTTGTTGTTGCAGTAGCCATAAGATCGCGATACAATCTTGACGATCAAGATCATTGATTTTGTTGTACTTGTTGAATTATACATTCTTGTAAATTTGCGGCTCGATTAGATTTAAAATATCCCTTTATCGAGACGTGAATTCATTACCAAAATAGTATTTTTTGTTCGATCAATTGTCTAACGGAAAACAATCAACTGTAATCTCAATAAAAATGATCTAACCAATAATATTAGAGAAGATAAATGGTTTTGATCACGCAAAAAAACTCAAGTGGGGCTCGGGTGGCGTGTTATAAGACTTTAATGTTTTTGGACTTAATAAAAATCTTTCCGAGTAAAAGATTTATTCCCAACTAAATATTTAGTTGGCCAAGACAATAAATCACCGACTAATTAATTTTTAGTCTGGAATGGTACGATTTTTTGCGCCAATTGAAAATTTTCGCGGAAAAAAAAGGCGGGATTTGGATAATTTCCGACTAACTATTTAGTCGGTAGTCTCTAATATGATACCAAACGGTGCCGTTTCACCGTATCCAAAGCCATCCAGTTATACGTACACACCTCCCCAATCCCCTCACATCGTCATTCAGTCCCTCCCGGCCCCCTCCCAGTCGACCCTCTCGCTCAACCCCTCTCTTCCGCCGTGGTCTTCACCGTGCTTCAACATTGCCGCCGCTGCCACACCCCTGACGAAAACCTCTCTCTCCTCCGATTGCATGTGGTCTCAGATCCTTCTGCTCCTCTCAATCAAACCCTCCGACGAAAACCCCTCTCCTCCGACTTTGCATCTCTAGTCTCTCTCTCGCTCGCTCTGGTAGGTACTCTCTCTCTCTCTCTCTCTCTCTCTCTCGTACTTGTTTGGTCTCGGATAAGATCTCTAGACGCTGCATTACCGTGTGCATCCACGGCAAGTACAGTCCCTTTTCTTTTCAAAGGTTGTGTTCTGTTTTGTAAGGCATGTTTGGAGAAGGATTTGTTAAATTGGTCATGTAATTAGTGTTTGGAGTTTTGTGATTTTGCCTAATTTCTGAGCACGAGGAGTAATAAAGGTGAGAAAGATCTGTTCTATGATTTTTTAGGAGGTCAGGTCAGGGATACAGTCAAGATTCTCGAAGAGTAGATGCATGAAATAGGTGTGTTTTTTTTGTAGGTGTTTTTTTTATAGCTGCCAATTTATAGGTGTGTTTGTCAAGTGGAGGTTTTTGCCCAGGGGATCCAGCACTCATTTGGGGATCCAGCACTCATTTGATTTTGTTTTTAGGTCCACCTAGTTTTGCATAATCTCATGTCAATACCCAAAAAACCAGCCTTCATTTTTCAGACGTTCAACGAACTACGCTTCACATTTTCAAAATCATCAATCTTGCACGCTCTGTACAAATTAGCAACCGCCCCTAAGATCCAGTATGCTCACCATATCTATAGATGTGAGCCTTAAGAATGTGTCACTGACTCACTGAACAATCAACCAAACAAGTTCTTGAGAACCTTTTTTTGTCATTGCGCGATTGAGTTGATCTTTAGCTGCAATCTTGAATCATTTGACTAGCATCCTCTCTATTAGCAGTTCTTTGAATTTGAACTTCACCTTGCCTACTTTTTCCGTAAACTAATAAGGGCTGTATTTCATTTGTCTATGGGTAGAGTTCTTGTCTTCTTAGGCAAACTTCCTCGGAACATGGCTCATCTTCCTCTTCATGGTTCGACAATTCCCCGTTTCCATTACACAGTCCAGCTGAAAACGAAGGTGAAAGGGGCGCATAATTACCTGCGTTTGCTTTGAAACATATAAGGATGAACCTCTGGGTATTGTATAAGAGCCATTAAAATCGTAGAGTGTGAAAGGGAAAAGGGTAGGGTATGAACAAATAGCACACCTTTGAAAGGTGAACTTCTCTCGAAGTCTCTGGTCACGTGTAACAAGATGGTTCCAAAAAGCACAACAATAAAGCCACATATATTTGATACGATGCTTCCCCCACTTTGCCCATCCCAGTCCTGGTAAAATAATTTTTTCCATAGTCATCAGTAACAAAACAAGTTGAATGTTTCACCGGATATATTAAACACAACATCATTTGCAAGTGATTTCAGAGTAATGTTTTACTGAAATTAGAGTGAGGCATGTATGTAGCGGTTATACTTGGTAGATAAAATCACAGAAAGGTGCGGAACATGCATGGCTCAAACCTAAGAAGCACTCGAACATCTATCCAGCCCACATATCCATCTCCAACACATATCAGATACGGACACAGCATGACAGCTCTGAACAACTGCTAGACAAGCTTAAATATGTGTCCCATTTTTTACTTTCTTTTTCTTTTTGCGTCAAACACATCAGTGTCATGTTTGGGACATCAGGAGGTTATAATGCAATTTTTTAGAAGTTGGTCCAAAGTCAAATTGCCATGGATGGCTAGTTGATGAATACTCATTTAGTACCTGTTGATTTACATATTCTTTTTAACATGAAAATTACTTCTGTACAAGATTCTAATTTGATAGAAATATCATTTTGTACTTTTAATAGGAACTTATAAGATGAATGTTTAACATGTATATAGACATTATATTGGATGTGTCTGTCTCTGTGTCCTTAATTTTTAGGAATGATGTGTCTGCATATTCGTGTCATGTCGTGTACATGTATAAGTGCTTCTTATTCACCACCATTGATACTAAATTCCTAGCAGTCACCTCAAGAATTCGAGCACTGTTAAGACTCAATTCAGGAGGTCATTCCTGTAAAATGGAAACAAGAACGTCGGGTTCACCTGTCCCGTATCAAATCAAACCTCAGAAGAATCTACATTGGGAGGTGGGAGGAGAAATTCAATTAAGCTGCCATCAATGAAAGTGAATTGAAATTACCTTGAACATAATAACACTGGCAATGATTGTAAGCGAAGTGAACATGACATAATATATGGGGGAAACAATTGCAGTGTTGAAAGTGTCAAGAGCCTGAAACATGAAGGCCATGTCATTAAACCATATCGCACTTATGAAATTAAGCCAACTTAAGCATTGATTCAAATTCAAGAAATTTAGAATCTTTATGCCAAAACCAACATTGACATCGAAGCCTGGCATCTTGCTGTTTTTCCTCTTTAGGTTTTAGGTTGGTATCTTGCTGTCCTTCTTCCTTTGAGATTATAAGAGGCTTCTGAATGTCCTTGACATATGTGCCAACATAGTCCTCCGCTCTCATGGTCCTTTTAATCATTTTACTTAACTCATTTGCTTTGGTTAATAAAATTTTTTGTTGATAAAAAAGAAGAAAGTATTTGAAATTACCAAGTGAGAGAGATGTTTTAATAAGGGTGGCGATTTGAGTGTTGAAGGTCTTATGAGACAAGTATTTGGAGTATTAATTGCTTAATTCAAGCTATGTTAGCTGTTATACATCATATGCTTGGTACTTGAAAATTTGGAATCATGTCCCAATGAGGGCCTTCAATAGTTTGTGCTGGTTGGTGCTATGCTCTACTGTTATTCTCTATATCATGTTAAAGCTGCTGCTGACCTGTATTGTGGCTGCCTATTATGCCAGCTGTTGCTGTTTTGCTAATGCTACTGTTGTTTTCCTACGGGTGCTGCTGTCTTGTTGCTATTTTCTGTTATGGGAGTTGTTTTTCATGTCAAGATGGCATGTTCGCATTCTTGTTCTTGTAAAAAATGTGCGCGGCTTCCTTTTTCTTTTTCTATTCCGTAGAGTTGAGTAATGGTTTTGGTGTATGCAGGAAAGAACAGTCAAGAGATAGATGTGACTTCAGGATCCAGAATAGTTCTATTTGGATCAGGTAAGAAAGCGCAATGACAAAAGTATAGCTGAATATTCAAATTAATGAACCTCAATCCCGGAAGAAATCACCTGCTAAGGGTACTAGAAAGATCATTGCAATATAATGGTTCAGGAAGAGTCAGCTATTGAGTCACATCCTTTTTATTTTGTCGTACCTTTTCGTATTGTTGCTATGGCGTTGTTTTCCTTCTCGCTTACGAGATCGATTGGAAACAACGCATATCTTTTAGCCATGTAGCCATTTGGCATAAGCAAATTTTATTTACTCTTGTTTTTTTTGTTTTTTTATTTTCTTTTCCTCCTAGCGTATGCCCCTAACTAAGTCTTATATTTGGTTAGCCTTTTTTTCAATTTCAAACTGATTTTTAGTAGAACCGCAATTTGCTTTATGGGCAATCTATTTAACCATGATTAATGATATGTGCATTACACTACAACTTTTGCAGCCGGAGAATCTACTTTTGGATTCACTTGAGTGCATTTTCTCAGCAAGTACGGGTAAGTATCATGTAACTTTGCAACTTCCCTGGTCCAAATGAGATAGGTGCAGCACAGTCTTAATCACTGATTAGTAAATGTTCAAAAGTGGCAATGAGCCGGTGTTGAAGTACATAAGCTACTTTCAAGCAAATTCGTCTTGGCCTTAAGGGATTCTTTAGTTGAAACACTTGCCCATTAGTTTTTCTTTTCGCCATTGGTGGCTTCTTCATTCTTGCTTGAAATTGTTTTTGTTTCACAATCATCTTCCTCCATTTGCACGTTGTCGTTCCCGAAACAAAGGAGGCTGTTTGTTTTTGTGTTTGACATATTCTTAGTAGTAGCATTCTGTAAAAATGGTGACCATTTCTCTAAGCAAATTGCCATGTTCACATACTTTGCTCCATTAACTATTTAGTTGTACATTTCAGAAAGAGAATTTGTTGGATATGTTATCACAGTTTCCTACTCCTAAGATGTCTTTGTTATATTTATTAAGGTGGCTCTTCAAATGCCACCAGCAATGCTAGTTATTTGACTCCCATTTGGCCAAGTGTATCTGGACAGTTTTTCCCTTCCCTTATAGCTTGAATGAGCAGGAGCTTTACACGGAACTGTTAGTGCCCGCACAGATAAGGCTACAACCTATGAACAAACCGAGCTGTCCATAAACAATGAGACTTGGATCAGTTAAAAGATCGTTTGAGCTCTGCTCGTTTTCACATAGTAACAAATGACTTGTATATGTACTCTAACGTAATTGTTTGTGTAGAGTGCTTGATGTTTATGCAACTTTTCATTTTTCATTACTAAAACTTACTTTTCTATTCTTGAATGAGGAGATTCCGGTTGTGGTTTCCAAATGACATGCTCTTGTTCTTGTTGTTTTGTTTTCTTTTCAAGTGGATTCAATCTACTTTGATTTTGCTTTTCAAACTCGAGATGGATCTTGGCTTGCTCATATAAGCTCAAGCCGTGGATATCTAAATGTGTAGTTTAGGTTCTGATTAGGTCATGGGATATGAGTTTTACTTCAGAAAAATTCGTTTAGCTTATGGGTATACAAGTTAGAGTTCGAACAGAAATGAATTTTCCAGGTTCTTGATAAATTTTTATAACCAACTTTCCGACCTTGTAATTTTTCAATATTTTTATAGGAGATGCCTCTATATGTCTAATTTATTGTGTAAAATCTGTAGAACTGAATTTAAAACGTGGAAGGAATTAAAAATCATATACTGAACTGCTGTTGCGAAACTCTCAGTGCTGACAGCACCGTCGCACTTCACGGAAACGGCTATAACTTTGCCTAGAAAACTTGAAATCACATTCCGCTTTCTTTGTTGGAAACTAGACACATAGAGCTTCAACTATATGTAAGCCACGAGCCTTAGTTGTGCCTGACTAATAACAGATTTCAGTTTGAAGTTGGCCTAAAATCTATTTTCTAGAAATCACTGAGTTTTTGGTCTAGTCGGTACCTGTTTAAAAATACTTCCCAAGGTCAAGAAATTCTGAAATTTTGATATGATCTTCTTATATGTGTCCTGGGTTTCTGGTAAAAATCTTGTGGAGAACATGGACCAATAGTATGGTCGTCTTGTGATTTTCTTATTCTTTTGCAATAGCCAACATGTGTTCTTTCACAAGAGTAGTATTTATCCTACTAGACTGAAGCGTTTATTTTCCACTTGGTGATTCATTGCAGAAGTTCATTAGCTAAGTTCTTATACTTGGTCAATTGTGCATCTTCCATTATTGTTTCCGTGTTCTAGCCGTGGTAGCTCTACCCATCTCTCCAGCTGCGGTCTCCACCGCTCAGCACCGTCGCCGCTACCACACGCCCAACGAAAGCCCCTCTCTCCTCTGACTGTGGTCTCATATCCTCTTGCTCCTGTCAATCAAACCCCTCGACGAAACCCCTCTCCTCCAACTTTGCATCTCCAGCCGTGGTCAAGCCGCTGTGTCTCTCTCTCGCTCGCTCCTGCTAGGTACTCACTCTTTCTCTCATTCTCTCTCTCTCCCCCTGCTACAATCTAGGTTTTCAGTGCTCCAAATGAACAAATCGATTTGGATTTTTAGTTCTCCAAACAAAAAAATCAATTTGGGTTTTCTGGGTTTTCCAATTTGGTGGCTGGATTTTCAATTCTAGTTTCTGATTAGAAGGTGGGAGTATGGTTGAAGTTTTGACAGTGGCTATACAGAAATGTACGATAGTTTTTTTTTTATCTGATATGGATGTGTGAAATTGATTTTGTGATATTGATTTCTTTTTAAAGGAGTTTTGGGATTTGAGTGGGCATTTGCTTAGGTTGTATTTTTGACTAATCAAAATAGAATTTTGGTGTTTTGACAAATTCAAGGTGTGTTTCTATTATGCTTTTTTATTTTTATGTTTATAACCGATCCATGCACAAATCCTTGATCCAAACACAGCCATAGAAAATCAAATAACTAGTTTTTTTTATTCTTTTTTCAGATCGTCATAATAGCGCATATAATAATTTTGTTTTAATCTTAACATTATTATCATTGGAGTTGCATGCTTCCTAACCACCATGTTTCATTACTCTATCATGAACATTGACTTGTATAACCTTTAAAATTATTTATAGGTCATAATGGATAAGGATTGGATGGCGATAAAAAATAGGTGGTCAGAGCAGTATAAACAAGGGGTGGATTCTTTCATAGAATTTGCATTGGCGAATTCAGGACCACAAGCTAAGATTCGGTGTCCGTGTATTGATTGTCTAAATAGCAAAACGCTTAGCAGTAAAGTTGTTAGGATCCATTTGATACTAAAAGGAATCGACTCTTCTTATAAGACTTGGGTGTACCATGGGGAACCTGTTCCTGCACGTCAGCCTCAAACACAATATGACGACTACCACGAACACAATGAAGGTATTGGGGATGAAACAGGACGGGAGGTCCCTGAGGATGACAACCAATTGCGTGATATGTTGGAACAGTCTATTGTTGGTGGCATCTTGGATGATGATGTCGATGGATTGCCTAATCTTGAGAGGGAAACTGTGCGGAATTTTGAGAAGTTGTTCAATGCTGCTCAATGTAAAGCTTATCCTGGTTGTGCAAAGACAGTGTTAGCATTCATTGTTAAGATGCTTCATGTTAAAGTGTTTAAGAAGTTCGGCAATGAGACGTTCGACATGATTATGAAGATTATTAAAGAGATGCTACCTGTAGACCGTGAGATTGAGTGTACTATTCCTTGGAATATTTATGATGCTAAGAAATTCTTGAGGGATTTGGGTTTGGGATATATTCCTATTCATGCATGCAAATATGACTGTGCACTATATTGGAAGGAAAATGCAAATTTGGAAAATTGCCCTACATGTAACGAGCCTAGGTACAAAGTGAACGATGGAACGGGTAAGAAGATACCTCACAAGATATTGCGGTACTTACCATTGACTCCGAGACTACAAAGGCTATATTATTGTAAGAAAACCGCTCCTGATATGAGATGGCACAAAGACAAACGTGTAGATGATGAGGAATTGCGTCATCCGGCTGATGGTCAGGAATGGAAGGACTTCGATGAGCATTTTCCCGATTTTGCTGCTGAACCGCGAAATGTGAGGCTTGGAATGGCTACTGATGGTTTCAATCCTTTTGGAAATATGAGTACGTCATATAGCATGTGGCCTGTTATCATGGTGCCTTACAATCTCCCACCTTGGAAGTGCATGAAAGAGCCCTTTTGCTTCATGTCGTTACTTATTCCTGGCCCATCGGCCATTGGAAGAGATATTGATGTTTACTTGCGCCCGTTAGTTGATGAGTTGAAGGTGTTGTGGAAGGATGGTGTGCGAACTTATGATGCCTCCACTGGACAATATTTTACAATGCGTGCATGTTTTTTATGGACCATCAATGACTTACCTGCATATGCCATAATGTCTGGGTGGTCTACAAAGGGTTATTTAGCTTGTCCCATTTGCAACGAGGACAACTCATCAGTTAGATTAAGGAGTAAGATTGGATATTTGGGTGCTCGTCGGTTTCTACCCGAGCACCATATTTGGCGAAGAAGCAAGCTTTTTAATGGTAAATTTGAGGATCGGACTAGACCTTTGGAGTTGTCGGGCGAAGAAGTATTACAACAAATTAATTTAGGGACATACCCGCCATTTGGAAAACATCCAAACAGGAGCAGGAAAAGAAAAAGGGATGAGTATGAGAACAATTTGAATTGGGGGAAGAAAAGTATTTTGTTTGAGTTGCCTTATGCTCCTTTTCTCAATCTTCGACATAGTCTCGATCCTATGCACATAGGGAAGAACATATGTGACAATTTGGTGGGGACATCTTTGGGCATAGATGGAAAGAACAAGGATACGGAAAAGGCGCGGAAGGATATGGAGGATCAGGAAATACGAAAGGAGTTACACTTAAAGAGGCGTGTAAATGGGACATTTGAGAAGCCCCCAGCCATGTACACATTGTCCCCGAAAGAGAGAGAAGGCTTTTGCGATTTCTTAAAATCTATCAAGTACCCTGATGGCTATGCAGCAAACATCTCTAAATGCGTGAACACTCATGGTGGTAAACTATCGGGCCTCAAAAGTCATGATTGCCATGTCCTTTTGCAACGAATTCTCCCGATTGGGATGCGTGGCTATTTGAATAAGGAAATTGGAACTGCGCTGTTTGAGTTTGGTAACTTTTACCAACAGTTGTGCTCAAGAACAGTGAAGCTGAGCGATTTGGATAAACTTCAGGAGAACATTGTACTTGTACTTTGCAAGCTTGAAAAGATATTTCCTCCCGCTTTCTTTGACGTTATGGTACACTTAGCTATTCATTTGCCTCGCGAGGTTAGGCTTGGAGGGCCGGTGCAATATCGATGGATGTACCCGATTGAGAGGTATGGCTAGACCATTCTACTAACTATGTCATTTATTTATAGTCGTATTTATGGCACAGTAAAGTGATTTTTTTAATAGATTACTTGGAGTTCTGAAACGATTTGTAACCAATAAAGCTCGTCCCGAAGGCTCAATTGTGGAGGCTTACATATCCAAAGAATGTACAACTTTTTGTTCTATGTATCTCGATGGAATTGAGACAGTGTTTAACCGCATAGAAAGGAATGATGATGGTGGTGAGCGCACACTGGGGTTAGCGGCATTCAATCAAAATGTTCGTCCCTTCGGTCGAATCCAAAGAGCACCTAATGTACCTGCCAACCAACGAGACATGGCTCATTGGTTTGTCTTATACAATAGCCCTGAAGTCGATCCTTATCGAGAGTACGTATTTACGTAAATGTATTCTAAATTGAGTTGATGTTTTATCATTATTATTAATCTTACATGTTAACTAGGATACACAAGACTTTGCTAGAGGGTGACAATACCATTGATATTGCAAAAAGACAACGCAAAGAGTTTCCCCAATGGTTCAAAGAACATGTAAGGCATAGAGCATTGAATTAGTCATGTTTCAGATTAAGCACTGTTTTTTATCTAGTGTAGCGTAATACAAATTTTTTTTTAATGTAGATGAATGAATTGCGGAACCAAGGGTCTCCAGAAGCAACTGATGAGTTATGGTCATTGGCCAATGGACCTGATGCATTAATAGACACATATTCAGGGTGCATTTCTAATGGCGTTCGATTCCATACTATTGAACATGACAATCGACATACAAGTCAGAATAGTGGGGTACTCGTGGAAGGGGAGCATGAACAACAGACGATAGACTTTTACGGCTTTCTAACCAAAGTATGGGAGTTGAGCTATTTGTTCAATCATCGAGTTGTTTTGTTTCAGTGTGAATGGTACAATACTGGTGGTAGTAGAACTATGCGAGTTGATGCGCATTGCAAAAGCATTGATACAAGGACTCGATGGTATATAGATGACTCATTCGTATTACCAAGTCAAGTCCAACAAGTATTCTACATCAAAGATACCAAGTTTGGTGAAAATTGGAAAGTAGTAGAACGAATTCAACGTCGAGGAATCTGGAATGTCCCAGAGATGGATAGTTTGGAAACTGGCAGTGCTCCTAATGAAGTTTTCCAGCAGGACACAACTACTGAGGTTCCAGAAATTGACGTTGAATTTCCCACTGCTACCTCTTTTTGGAGAAATGACATTGAACCTGCAATTATTAGCGAGGATGTGGTTTTACAATCTGAGGGTGTAGATGAAGAAGAAGAAGAAGAAGAAGAAGATGATGATGATGATGATGATGATGATGATGAAGAAGAAGAAGAAGCAGAAGAAGAAGAAGAAGATTATGATATAGATCCTGACAAAGATCATTAATGTTCCAAGATTTGATGTTTTTGTACTCATGGTGGTAAACTATGTTATAACTTTTGTACTTGTCTATGGTATCTAGGGAGTCTAATGTGTATATTCATGCTTAGGGGATGATGTAGATGAAAGAATTCTTATTACATTACTCCATATGCAACATCAATTTCTAGTGCTGTCAGTTCTGATCTGTACTGTTCACTTCTGTTATGCTATGGTTGGCTGTGTTCTGTGACGCCAGGTCAAGTCCCTTGCTGTCTTAATATGGGTTGGCTTTTGTACTTATCTATGGCATCTTTGTGCTTTTATGGTGGGCATGTTTTATTGTGAAGATTGCTGGACTGTTTTCGGTTGAGCTGGTTTGGTGCTACTGATACTTCTTGGTGTCTTTTGTACTTGTCTATGGTATCTAAGGAGTATGATGTGTATATTCATGCGTAGGGGATGATATAGATGAAAAAATTCTTATTACATTAGTCCATGAACAACATCAATTTTTTTTACCAACCATAAACATCATTTGGTAAGAAACATTTTGTTATTATTGATTAGCTGTCACATGCTATACATGTCCCATTATAGTTCACTTCTTTTATATCCTTGTTTCTAATGGAGTAGTATTTCACCATTTGACAGATTGCATCATGGGTCCTGGATCACGAAAGAGTAGCGCATCCTCCAACTCTATCAAATCGCGTGGAATTGTAGAAGCTACAACATCTGTTCCTCCTCCTATTGTGGCATCTACTCCTCCGACTGTTCCATCTCTTTCTACCTGTACAAGTGTTGCAGGTAAATAAATCTCTCTCTGAAAATCCTAAAAGTACATTTACATAAGTTCATCCTGCTAGTTTTTATCTTGGTTTTGCGATCCAGTAAAGTAGGAGTTCTGTGAATTTTTTAAAAATCTGAACAGAAGCACTTATGTCATAGTATTTATTGTGGTCTAGGAAACTGAAAGCACATCATTGTCCCCTTGTTATACACTTAGAAGTTTGACCATGGATGGTCGAAGTGGAAAATGGTCCTTCCATTCCATCCATACTAATTAAGGAACGAAGAAAAAAGAAAAAGAAAAAGCATTATATGATCATTTGAACATTTTGCTGTGAAGATCCATGGCCAAAAGGGGCAATTGAGAGCAAACATAAAACAAAAGGCATTAAGGTTGTTCTTTGGTATAGTAGTGCGTGTATTTCTCTCTTCTTTTATACTATTCTTGCATCTCAATTGCAGGTGCACCTTCAAGACGTGTGCGGGGGCCTACACTTGGGAAAAGAGTTAGAAGGCTGATTGAAGGCAAGGATGGGACGAGGCTCCGAGTTTATGTCACACAAGAAATGAGAACTTTTTGCGGGGCAAATGCAACTAAAGTGGCCAATGAATTGGGGTCACAAATTAGGAGGATGTGCTGCCCTACTGCTAATAGTTTTCGCCACTCGTGGAAAAATGTTCAAAATTCGGTGAAAAAGGCCGTAATACAAGCCGTACGGGTAAGAATGTCAAACTGTGCGTAATGATTATTTCTAGTGAATAATGAAATATCGTAAGGGATTAATTCCACTTATTATATGCTTCTAGGACAAATTTGAAGTCACCGAAAATGATGTTGAATACACTCCGTTAGTTGAGCAAGTTTTTGAGCACAAAGCCAACTTACTGTACAAAGACTGGAAATGGAGAATGAGTGATCATTACGAAAAGACAAAGGAAGAATACGAAAAAACGAAGGAAGATGGCAAGGACCCATATCTGCTTCCTTTTACCAAAGACATAAGCCAAGATGCTTGGAAGTATATGATTGATCGTATATTCAACGATCCAGATTGGAAGGTTAATAAGATAGTTGTATGAGTTACATTTTGAATTCTACGTTTATATCTAACAAATTCTTTTTTTCAGCCCCGCAAAATAGCTGGCAAAAAAAATAGAAATACTCCAGTAGATGGTTTCTCTGTGGCTTCTCGTGGGCATACTTTAGGTTCTCGATCATTTGCTGCTGCAATCACCATTGAGGTGAGATTTTTTGTGCATTGTTAAGACCTTTTAAATACCATCTATGCCATGTAATCCAAAGTCAAACTATGTCCCCCCTGAATCATCCTTGTTCTTACTTGCACTGCATCCATGCTGGAGAACATTTGACTGCTATATTTCTATTGAGACTCCACATGGTAGAGGACATTGTGTGATAGATATTTTGGTAAATGTTCAAACTATGGTTATTTGAATATGTTAGGCAGACAAGCCTAATGGAAAGGTGCCAGATTTATGTGAAAGATACCAGGCATCACATACATTAAAAGATGGTGGATGGATCGATCCTCAATGTGCGGAGATACATGTATGCATCTAATAGCTGTAGACATTTTGTTTTTTCTTTTTCAATTAGTCTATTCCTTATATTTTGCATTGTTTCTTTTCTTTTTTTTGCAAACGACAGGCGGGGATGGTGGCCACGCGAGACGAGGCGTCTCAATCAGGATGTCCGCTGACAGACGAAGAACTTTCGAGGATTCATCTTGGGAAAGCAAAGTATTACATAAGGGGATTTGGGGTTGGCCCGAGGCCCTCATCCTTCTCTTCCCAATCCAGCTTCAACTTAGCTCAGCAAGAGTTGCAGAAAGTCCAATCTGAGCTGGAGTTACTTCGCGAAGAGCGACAAAGAGAACGGGAGGAGTATGAAAGGCGGGAAGAGCAACAAAGGCTAAGAGATGAACAAAGACAACATGAATTTGATGAACTCAAAGCCATGTTGATGAGGCATATGCATGGACAAGACAATGTGTGAACGAGGTGATGGTGGGAAATATTCGGTACGTAATTTCCTCTTTGCTATGAATTAATGGGTTAGCTTTTAATGGGTTGCATATTGGAGGGTCCATAATACGTATTGTATAAGCATCTGTATATTAGAGGGGCTAAAAGAATTGTTGAAGAAGATTTGAGTCCTTAAACACCTTTGTCTGACCAATGTTTTGGTGTTGACTCAATTGAATCACTTTGATTGTTTCTAGGAATTCTAGTTACGGCTGCAACAATGACTAGCATCATTACCTTTGCCAAACGTGATTTTCTTCTTCATTGCAAATACATTTGTAGAATGAGTTCAATTACTGCTACAAGCTACAGCCTTTGTAGTTCTGAATAAAAACATAGTACTATGTGTGGAATGGTGATATCTTTCTTTCTGTGGATTATGCTTTATGTTGTAATGCATCATTTCATGTGTTCTCACTGGTCAAGGGAATTGAACCTGTTATGAACATGCTTCTAGGTAGCCAAGAAAGTAGTGGAACTTTATTATTTTTCACCAAAATCTATACTGGATTACACCTGAACATGTTTGTGAATTGTGCACAATCTCGTATCTTTGATATTGAGCCATGTGTGGTCCAGTCCTTAATGTCCTATTATGAGATTCTAACTATGTTTTGGAGCTTGAAATAAGTATGTGTGCTTGACTGTTGCCTGTTGGAGATCCAGCTTCATTCGTTGAAATTTGAGTAGGCAATAGTTATAGGCTTCTAGAATAAGAAGCGCTGTTTCTGTAGATTAATATCATTTCAAAGGTTTTAGTCTTTTAGTGTCTTCCTCCGTTTTATAATTTGCTACTGTATGTTTATGACTTTCTATTGTTGCGATAACCAGTTGTCTGCACCTCTCTTGAGTTGACCAAATTTCTGCGTGGAAAGGTAAAAACGGTGCTTTTTGTAAGTTGGATTAGAAGGAAGAGGAGCCATGTCCTCTGTGTTATAATTGGCTTAGTGTATGAACATAATGGATACCCTGGTGTTTTGGATGCCAATCCACTGAATTGGTTCTGGAGTTTAGAACAAACAAAAGAATCAAAGTCCAACCTTGGGTTTAGCATTAGTATATATAGTAGGGAGTGATATTGTCTGAAAGTTTTTCTTTTTTGATTGTGTATCTTTTCCCTTTTTATGTTTACTGGTGTAGCTGGTAAGTAAATAATCATGGGCATTAATGATTGGAGTAGTAAATTTCACAAAGCGAGAGAAGTGATACTCCCTCCATCAATTCACTCCCTTTCTTCTTCTTTTTTTTCTTTTTCTTTTTGGACGAGAAGCAAGGCAAATCTACGGAGTAGTAGTAGTAGTAGTTTGTTTGCGTGCTCGTGTATGCTAATGGAAGAGGAACAACTCATTCTGTTTTTTTTATTAGGTGCATTCCTTTTTGGGTTGGTTTTATAAACATGTCACACTGCCTATAGGCTGGTGGTTACCAGTATTCACATCAGCTCGGCGCTCTTTCTTTTTGGCTTGTTGCTCATAATCATGAGTTCATGACTACCTTATGGTACATGTGTTGGATTATAATTTGTATTCCAAAGATAGTTAATTGTGAGGTACTTGAAGTGCTAAAGTTTGTTATACTTAAAGCTAAGCATTCTATTAGTTATGTCTCAACATTCCAACTTATACTGGAATGAATGAAGGTGTGTTTTTGATTGAGATCACGTGGTCTGAAAAGACTTGCAATTCTAATTTCTGTTCCTATTTTGCGGGAATTAAGTAACCAGTAACAAATTCTATTCCTCCGTTTTCCATTATGGTCTGAATGCTAAATTGTTGTGGGTTAGCTTATTTACTTGCATTATCATGTTGATTCCAGAGGCCATGGACGACCACGTGTTATAAGTGTAAACTATTCCATGTGTAAAATTTGGAAGTTTTTGCCTTCGGGGTAATTGATTTTCTGAGATTTTCTTACTGATTTTGGGATGAATGAATTTTTTTGTTTTTGCTTTCATATTATTTTCAGCTGATAGCTATAAGAAGAAAGATCTTGATTTTGGGTCTAATTATTGTGTTTTGTTTTTTCCACAGATATTGGAGTATCTGGCATCTCGTTGAGGACTATATATGAAGAAGTTAGATTTTTGCCGTGGATTCTATCGTAATCTAGTTCTCTTGAATTAGATTACAAAAGTTAGATTTTTGTCGTGGATTCTACCGTACACTAGTTTCGTTATTTTGTACATTTGCGAATTCGGATATCGTATGTTGAAGTATTTGGTGAACATTTTTTATTTATGGAAGTTATGAATGAATTGTTCTTGAATTTTAGTACTTGATTAGAGGATATTGGTGAATAGATGCTCAATATTATTTATTGTGAATCACCAAAAAAAAAAAAAATTCTTTGCAGATTTTAGAATTAATTTTAAAATTTGTAATATTATATTTAAAACAAATGTTACATTTCCCGACTAAATAATTAGTTGGTAATTTATTAAACATTTTCCGACTAAATAATTAGTCGGTAATTTGTCAAATATTTTCCGTGATTAATTAAGCATTTGCCGACTAAATAATTAGTCGGTAATTTATATAACATTTCCCGACTAAAATAATTAGTCGGTAATTTTTGCAAAATTTTTCATAATTTATTAAATATTTGCCGACTAAATAATTAGTCGGTAATCTATATAACATTTTCCGACTAAAATAATTAGTCGGTAATTTAGGCAATATTTTTCATAATTTATTGAATATTTGCCGACTAAATAATTAGTCGGTAATCTATATAACATTTTCCGACTAAATAATTAGTCGGTAATTTATTAAACATTTTCCGACTAAATAATTTGTCCGACTAATTACTTTGTCGGCAATAATTTCAGTTAGCCGACTAACTAATTAGTCGGGAAAACATAATATTTGCCGACTAAATAAATTTTAGTCGGTAATTACCTTTGCCGACCGCAATTCTCCGACTAAATCGCCGACCAAAGTTTTTAGTCGGAAAATACTATTGCCGACTAAATTTCCATCTTTTGCCGACTAAAGTGTTAGTCGGGAATGGTGTAATTTCTTGTAGTGTAAGGCACTAAAAAAATTAGACACTAACTTAATTTACGCTTTCCAGGTCCATTAGCAAGACATAACCACAGGTCCATGAAGCGTTTTAAAAAAAAGCAAAGACAGGAAAAAAAGTTACGTTAAACTCATTTGAAATGGGACATGTTCGACTATTATGACCTTAGGCATGTAACAAAATTATAAAAAGAAGAAGAAGAAGAAGAAGAAGAAGAAGGAGGTAGCTTCAATGTGATAAAGAAACGGAGTGAGATGAGGATAATTTTTTTTTAGAAGTTAGAGTTTTTTTTTAGATGTCGAAGACTCAATGGTAGTGTTTTAGAGAGTCCTTTTTGGTAGAAGAAAGGATTTCAATTGGGATCTTGCAATAGTGGACTATCAATTTAGATTAGGTTCTTAGGAATTTTTGAATTTTAATAAAAAAATAGTCATATCAGTAATGAAAAATATACGAAGAGGATTTCTGATCATTTTATGCTAAAGGGTCATAATAAATATTTGTCTCTAGGGCTTTTATGATTAACTTACATTTTTCATTTGTTCATATGGCTCTAATATGAGAGCATAAAGTTAAAAATTAATTATCACTATTTTAGGGTAAATTATAAATAAATGTAATTAATCTAACCATATTTTTACTATATTTTATATCATAATAAACATAATTATATTATATATATATAATTTTTCGTACATAATATAATATATTATATTATTATATATAAATATTGTTTTATGTATTTTATTTTATTTTCTTATGTAATAAATATATTTTCTTTATGAATATACCACAAGTTAAGTGTGTAGCCCAGTGGTTGTCCGTCCTTATAAGGTAAGGGAGGTCGGTGGTCCGATTCTTGGCAAAGGCATGTGGTTGGATTATTCCACACGCGCCACGTGGAGGATCCAGGTTGATCCACGTGGCGGTACAAAGATGGGGCCACGTGGCACCCAAATTTTTTTAATATTATTTATTTGGCATGACATTTGGCGACAAAAATGTTTTAGTCGGGAAAAGTTGTATTCGGCGACCAAAAACGTTTTAGTCGGAGAAAGTTGTATTCGGCGACCAAAAGTTTGGTCGCCGTAGGTAAATATGATTTTCCGAAAAGATTTGAATTAATTAGATTCGGCGACTAAACTTAGTCGCGAATACCTTTCGCGACAAAAGTATTTTGTCGGGAAAAACAATCTTCGGCGACAAAAAATTTTGGTTGGCAAAAACTTTCCCAGACCAAGTGTCGCCGACCAAAGTGGCGACCAAAAATTTAGTCGTGGAAACGTTTTGGCGACTAAAAACAGCCTTTTGGCGACTATTATTTTAGTCGGCAAAAGTGTTTTTTCTTGTAGTGAATAGTGATGACCGGAATTAAAAGTGCTAACAATTAGAAATAGAGAATTGATTTTTGCACTCCCTTTTTATCTTCTACGCTTTTTTGTTTTTATTTATGTAAATTTACTGCGTTATCCCTTCATGCATGAAAATGTAAACTAATAAAAGGGCAAAATGGTAATTTCTCGTGAGTAAAAACAGAAAAATAAGTGTGGATATTAAAATGAAAAGTGCAAAAATCACTACCCTAAGAAATAACGCATGAAATTAAAATCTTTGGTAGTTTCTAGTATGAGTAAACATTGCAGATACCTTGAAGGTATAATTAATTTTCACTCCTCTTTCTGATAATTACAAATCATGTAAATTTGCATATATATAAAAAGATAGAAAAAAAAAATAGTGTAGTGATCAAAATGAGCTAGGATGTGAAAATCACTCCGGCCCCTACCACGGAAACTCCAATGCATGTTAGCCAGATCCATGATTGTGATTAATAAAGTCTAGGCTCTAGCACACCCATAGCACCTCCTTGGGACTATTTATTGACTTAGATTATTGGACTTTATTGCTTCCAATTATTTTATGAATGATGATGTCGTTTATTCGTAAGAGAAGTATAACAATTATTATGTCTGAACATCGTATGGTGCATAACAATAATGCTTAGTGATCACATCTCTAAGTATAATGTGCTGATGATGCAATGAATCTGGCTTGCGTGCAGTCCAGTTTTGGACCGCAGAGGTGAGGTCCACATGATCACAACTGTCGGATGATATTTTTAAAGATTCAGATTTATTTTCATATTCTTACCGATAAAAGTTTCAACAAATTTAAACCATTAATTAATAAGCTGAATGGTTCAAATTGAATTGGACACGCTTCATCGCAGAGAAGCCGGATCCTAATGTAGTAACAGTGAAATCGATCTTTCATAACATTTACTATGCTGGTGTATTGGCGACACATCACATACTTCTTAAATAAATCTAAATGACATTATTGATTTGTTTTATTACGGGAAGTTGACATGAGAAAGTCGTTTAGGAATCCACTATCATTGAATCGTTAGTTAAAACGCAAAATGAAAGTCTACGTACATCAGTTAATTTAAGACATGTATGTTTGTAATTATATGCGAATACGGCTTTTCTACCTCATAAGAGCATCCACAGTGGTATAATCAAAATCACAAAATTGTTAATGTTAACAAAATTTGCTCAAAAAAGAGCTCACATTAGAATAACCAAACTTAGCAAACCTCTTAGCAACTCATCAAATTTTGGTCATTGAATAATCAACATTTTGTCAATAACCAAACTAAGTTGTTCATACATTTCCTCAATCAAGTACACCATCATTACACAAAAACCTTCTCTCTCTTCCATTTTCAACATGTTTTTAAGAATAATACTTTTGAAAACTATTTTTATTTTTTTTACAAAAACTGTTTTTTTTTTCTTTTCAAAACTGTTTATTATTTTTTTGCAAATTTTTTTTTTTTTTGCAAAAACTGTTTTTATATCCCAAAACAGTTTCTTATAAAAACAGTTTTTTTTATTAAAACCTTTTTTTCAAAAACTGTTCTTTTATTTTATTTTTTCAAAAACAGTTTTTTTTTTACTTTTTCCAGAAAACTGTTTTCTTTTTTTAAATCAAAGTTTGCAAAAAATTATTTTCTTTTTTTCCAATAACCTGTTTTTATTAGTTTGAAAACTATTTTTTAAAAATTATTTTTTATATCACAATTTTTAGATTTTATAAGTTGAAAATGTGATGTGACAAGTTTTGGTTATTCAATTTTGATTGTGGACCTCTACATTGCTAACTTTAACAACCCCTTAAATAAATAAACAAAAGATGATATAGCAATTTTGGATTATTGACTTTTGATTATTCCACTGTAGATGCTCTAAGAGTGTAAATATAACTAATATTATGGACACAAACGAAAGTGCACAGATTCGAACACATTAGGGCTTATTTACCTTTTTGGTCTCCAAATTATTAGCGAGTGGCCAATTTCGTTCCCAATATAAACATTTGTCCAATTTCGTCCCCAACGTTTAAAATTTGTGTCAATTTGGTCCCCACCCCTAACACCATCCCTCTTGTCCGTTAAAATGGAGGGCATCATTGGTATTTCACTCCCAAACCTTACAACAAAAGTTTTAAAAAAACAAAAACAACGTTCAAAATTTCTCACATCCCCTCAAGATAGATGTGGGGTCCACACACGTTTTTCATTTGAGGAGTGATAGAGACAAAGAAAATTGGCAAAGAAAAGGCCCTTAAAGTGTACATGAAACGGCCCAGATTCATTGTGCAGTGCATCTGAGCTATTCATGTACACTTTAAGGGTCTTTTCTTTGTCTATGTTCTTTACACTTAGCATTTCTCTTTTCATTTTTATTCACATCTGCATCCAAATCTGTATACTTACATCTGTGTCCGCTATATTTTTTATTGAAATTTCCCGAGAACAATACTAGCTATGGTACAACTTTTTTTTTATTGAACAGCCTACCGTCCAATCGGATAAAAAAAAAAAAAAAAAGACAGCCTACCGTCCAACATTTGGTGATCATGTTTTTGTTCCCACTTGAGTCGCTATCCCTCCATTGGTAGGAGATTTTACAAATGGAGCTCATTCCACAAGTATGCTTAGAGCTACCCTGCATACATATGGCTTTAGAGTCCGTATGAAGTTTCACAAAGATAATCGGATTCATTTATTTTGTTTAAATATTTTGATTATGATTTTTGTTAAAAATCATCTCAATTGGATATCGATAAAGGTATTTACGAAACATCAAATTTTGTCCTAAAATTTATTTCTGAATTCTGTAGCAAAGTTAAATCTTTCATAAACGCTCTTGCTGATATCCAATTAAACTAATTTTTTATAAAAATTCTAAACAAAATATTTTATACAAAACCCAAAAAACTCTCGATACAGAGATTTTCGGAGCATGAGAGATTGGACCCTGTTTTCGTTATGCTTAAGACCGCGGGTATGGTATCCAAAATATCATATTATCATCACTGCATAGGTGGTCCCATAGAATTATTGATTGGTTACCATTGTACTACCGAAAAATTGAATAATTCATCCTGGGCACTATAAGACAGAGAGCTTCATCAACGTCTCTCCATTTCCTTCTCTCTCTCTCTCTCCCTCTCTCTCTCTCCATTGATATGAGGAACATGTAACTCACCACCACAACCAAACCCAAAACCATGGGGAGGCCAATCCCAGATGAGAAACCCACCACTACCCCAACCAGATCATCCAAAACCCTCCCCTCCTCCCCCACCCACTCCTCCCTCTCCTCCTCCTCCTCCGAGTTCGAATTCATGACCATCTCCCTCTCCCCCCGCAAGTCCTCCGCCTCCGCCACCGCCGACGACCTCTTCTACAAGGGCCAGCTCCTCCCCCTCCACCTCTCCCCCCGCCTCTCCATGGTCCGCTCCCTCCTTCTCTCCTCCTCCTCCACCTCCTCCTCCGCCACCACCGTCACCTCCTCCTCCCGCCCCTCCACCTCCTCCTCCCGCCCTTCCTCCGCCACCGACTCCGACACCTCCTCCTCCTCCCGCCCCTCCTCCGTCACCGCCGACGACGAACTCAAACGCCTCAAGTACACCTCCTCCTCCTCCTCCTCCACCTCCACCTCCACCACCCACTTCAAAAAGCCCAACAAGTACCTCTCATCCCTCTCCCGATTCTCGTCCGTTTTCCGGGTCAAGGACAACAAAGTCCGCGGTCAGGAAAACATGTCAGGATCCTCCGTCAAACGCGCCAAGGAGGTCTTCCGCAAGTATTTGAAAAAAGTGAAGCCGTTGTACAACAAGCTGTCGTCATCGTCACAAAAGCACCAGCAGAGCATCCCAACCAACTACTCGGGGAACCTTTCTCTCTCCTTGACGTCTGACGGATTGGTCAAGGAGAGAGAAAAGGATAGCGGTCATGGGAGTCTGTCGCACTCTTTCTCGGGTAACTTGATGTACCCAAGAAAGAAAGTCTCGGCCACCAGCTGCCCGTCCTCGATGAGATCGTCGCCGAACCATTCCGGTCTCCTGTACCGGAACGGATTACCGGCGATGATGAACCCGGTCAGGGATTCGTCGTCGATGGAGGAGCTGCAGAGCGCGATTCAAGGAGCAATAGCACATTGCAAGAAGTCTATGGTTGAGAATAAGATCAGTATGGTTAGTGGTGAGATTTGAGTTTTGGGGGGGAAAAAAATAAAAATAATTGAGTTGGTTTTATTTAGGTTTGAGTAATGTGTTATGTGAACAATTTTTTTTTTTGTTACTAATTTTAGTTTTTTTACAAACTGATGTTGATGTGCAGTTGAAATATTGTTCCTATCGTATACTCTAATTCAAGTGGATCTGGCTTTGAATCTTAAGTCTCTGTTTGGTTCCTGTTTCAGAATCATTTTTTTGGGGAATTTGTTTTTGAGAATGTGTGCTTTCAATGTAGTACTCTGTTTACTTCTCAACGTAGTACTCCTCCGTTCTCTTTTTAGAAAATGTGTGCTTGATCTATTTGAACTCTTTGATTAGTGAAAAAAAAAGAGACTTTGAAAAAATAACCCCAAAAGTATAATTTTTTGTGTTTTGCAAAAAGGCTATAAAAAGGGAACATGGTAGGTAAATTTTAAGCTATAGTCCCATCGCAAAAAAATTGTCTGGTTCGCAAAACAAAAATTTATGAAATTTTATTTTTGTGAAGAAAAATTCTAATTTTTTTGAGAAAAATTAAAAAAACTCGATGATATTTAAAATAACAGCAAAATGTTTGAAATTTCTTCGACAAAAATACATCATTTTCTAGTTCTCATTTTATAATGAATTAGACAATCTTTTTGAGATGAAGAGACGGAGGTAGTATGATTTCGAGAACTTGCCCCTATTGCATTCTCATCAATTAAAAAAACCATGCCAAAAAACTAGTTTTGCAATACTTTTGAAAGACATTCTGAAAAATTGATTCTGAAATAGCAAGCCTAAAGCATCAGTTTGTAAAACAAATTTGTAACCCAAAAAAAAAAAAAAAATTTTGTTCTTTTTTTTTTTTTTTCTTGGGGCACTTGGGAAAGTATTTGTATAATGTTTTCCATTCAGCTTTAACTGTTTGGTATCAGATGTTTTGCTTTTCGATATGTTGGTTAGCAATGACTTTGACATATTTTAACTTCACATAAAAGGCCTGCA
This sequence comes from Rhododendron ovatum, assembly GCA_019656835.1. Lineage (NCBI taxonomy): Eukaryota > Viridiplantae > Streptophyta > Magnoliopsida > Ericales > Ericaceae > Rhododendron > Rhododendron ovatum. The sequence goes on along the minus strand of CM033796.1, from coordinate 41,777,108 downwards.
TGTGATGATGTTATCATGGAACACTCATTTGGATTCTCTCACCTTTTTAGATGCTTTATAAAATTCTGAGTTTGGAATGTGTTAATTTGTTTGGTTTTGATTCATTTCTATTGTTTGTTTTCGTGTTATCTAAGCAACTTTAACTATTACTATAAGGTACCGAGCCGCCGGGTTAAAACCCTTCCTCTCCCATCAGATGATTGGGTTGTGAGGGCCTCACGTCCCATTTGTATTTCGGCGAGATTTTTGTGTGGGCGACATAGTGATAGACAAACATTTCTTCCCCGGTCTAGTCAGAGTGGGTGGGTTCCTGGTCACGTCCATTAGAGTTAACTATGATGGTCGCCCAAGCCTACAATTTTTACTAAGAAAAAAATTGGAAAAAAAAAAACTATTATAAGGTGTTTCAACAGCTAATTATTTTTTTAGCTTTTAAATTCTTGATCGTAGATTTTATAAATTATTTTGTAATTACAATTAAAATTCATAAAAGCATTTGGACGTGCACAATTATTGTACGCATAATAGATTTCGTAAAAGGATCTGGCGAAAAAAAAAAAAGAATAATCAGGATTAATTCAAGAAATTCTTCCACGAAAATATTTCTCAATTCCGCATTATCCCAGATACTCAAAAACTTGAAAATTACATAATCCAAAATCCAATAATTAGGCTTGGCCTATGGCGGTCTCAAACAATGTACTATTTTTGTCACTTCCCAAGCTAGGTTTAGATATAGATGAGAACTCACTCCTATCAATTTCCAAATTTATTTATTTTAATGGATTTGACTTTATTTTTTTATTTTGGGAACTGTCCTTAATTAAATAGTAGTACTTTTTTTTTTGTAATGCTTTAATAAATGCTGTTTGGTTGGTGAGAATCTTGCATGTGAGCTAGGGATAGATTAATTGAATTTTCCAGGCCTACCTCATTAGATGAGACAGTGATGTTTATTAACGAACCTGCTCCGAAGTTTCTCTCTCCTTGTGAATCCACAATTCAATAATGTTGTTGGGGGAACTACTTGTGCTTGGGACGTGGAATGAGTTTTTAATAAAATATTATGCTATGAATTTTATTTTGTTTTTAGATTGTAGATTTTGATTTTTTTTTTTATAAATAAAGAGATAGACTTCTTGATCATACTTGTAAATTTCAAATTATTTACTATGTATAATAAGTTTAGAATCAACTTTCAAAAAAAAATCTGATCTAAAAAGCATCTCAAGCTTAACTCCCCCTGAGAATCAGAGTTGTATCCTTAGTAATTTTCTAAAAGCCTAAGAAATCTATAAAAAAAAAAAAAAAATTGTAAACAAATTTGTTTAACAATCACCCAAAACAATTTTTTAAAAGTTGAAATCTAAATCTTTTTCCTACAACCTTTTATAAATAAGGAGTCAGAGCTTAAGTTAAGTTTAAATTGCCACTTAGTGGGTTAGATATATTTTTCAAGGGCGCGTACCATATGTTTGGGATGTTCAATCTAAATATATGTGTGGTGGAATTTCTTACTGATAACAATTTAGTGTTGATTATAAATTTATGGGCAGATATGTGTTGTAGGAGCCCAGGGAGTCAGGAACCTTGTAGTGCAAAAGAGCACTACATGCGCACGTCTTGGCAATCAAAGCCGAGATGAAACCTAGCTCGGATCATGCATTATACACTACAAGGTCCCTGGGCTCCTGTGCTGTCTAGCTATTTTTGTACCATTATACTAGTATATAATATTATGTGGGATTAAGGCATTTGAAATGCGCAATGATTTAGGGACCCGGAGACCCTGTCAAGCGCAACTG